>OZ012736.1:133014997-134214997 GCA_963859935.3 Lathyrus sativus | reverse complement strand
TCTTGTCTATTCGAACCGTTATTGATAGAATCAGATCTGCGCACAACCATAGTATTATGTATGGAAAAGATGAGAAAAGTCAATCAACAGTTCAATTTAAGTTGTTTGAATATAAACCACACTCAAAATAAACAATTTTCAATGACAAGTAAAAGAAAACTTGACTAAGGAATTTTGTCGAACGCTTTGTGTGCAGTAACTTTATCGAACACTTGATGTACAATATACCAAGCTTGACTCTTCTTATGTTGAAGTTATAACAAATCAATTGCAATGGTTTAGTTTTCAATAGTTTAGATTGCAATGCTTTCGCAAAATCAGTTTTAAACACTTCAACACAACCAGAATTTTTAACAATTCAAATTACACACTAATTGTTCTCAAAATCAAGAGAGAGTGAAAGAGAGAACACCAGGATTTGTTTAGGCAGTTTCCAAATTGTTCTCACTATGGCTACGTCTGCCCTCAATTCGAAATCAAATTGAGATATCGTAATTAACCTTTGCAATATCAGTTTACAAGAGAAGTGTAGAAATTCAAACCCTAAACCCTATTTTTGATGTTGATTCTAGCTCTTTCTCTACCCTTAATCTTAGCAAGGTCAAGTCACACAAGATCTCCAATATGTTCCTTCGGTTACCACTACTCCTTTGACCGAGTCGCCTGTTCTTCAAAGCTTCCACTTGTATAAATCTAAATTGTGACATCTTGCCCCAAGCCTTTCAAAGCCTTCACTCAGCTGAATCCAACTTGATTAGACTTATGCAAAAAACCCTCAAATCAACCCTTGATATTGGAGTAAAAGCCCTAAAGGTTTTATTCTTGAAACCCCCAAAGAAAACCTCAACCCAATTTTGATTACACAACCTAGAATGGACCTTATCAATCTAAACTTGCCAACAAACAATCATAAATGATTATATGTAGTTGATGAATGCATCAAGAAAGGTTGAAGATGATTAGAATTCTTTGTATTTTCAGGTTACAATGTTTGGAAATGATGCATGAATGAGAATTTGTAAGTATGTGTGTGTGTATAAAAGAAATAAGCAAAACATTTTTTAGCCAAACTGCAATTTTAAAATTTTATTTAGAATCTATTGACCTGAAAGTGGAATGAGTCAATAAATCAGCTGAATGGGTCAATATGAGACAAAATGGAGTCAATATATTTAAGGCAGTAGAAAACTTTGTTACACGAAGGCGACTTATGTAACACCCCAAATTTAATCGGAATATTTGAATTAATTATTTAATTGAGAATATTCATGTTTCGGTGAATTTCCGGTGGTTTTGTGAATATTGGAAAAATGTGCATTTTCGGGTATTTATTTGATTAATAGCATATAATATTAATTTATTAGTATTATTATTAATTAAATGGAATATAAGTGAAATAAGGGCAATTTGGGCATTTGAGGGAGTTAGTAAGGGTAATGAGGGAAAAACCCAATTTGTGAGGCTCAAGACTAGGTTGGACAAAATTGAGAAGGGGAATTTGAATTCATTTTGTGTTAACCGTGAAAGTTTGGTGGCCAGAGCTCTGAAGGTAAGGTTGGAGGCAGAAGATCTCGAAGTTAATCGTGAAAGCTGCGAATCGACTAAGGTATGGGGAGTATCGCTATTCATGATTTTCTATGTATGCCTTTAGATGTGTTTATGGTTGGTTTATGATTTAAGGTATTTTGGATTGGTTGTGGGAAAATAGGGAATTCAATGATAAGGCTTTGAGGTTAGGGGTAATGGTATGTAATACTGAATATTGATATGAGAAGGGAAACCTTAGCCTTCATGGCCAAAACCTTGGATCGTTATATGTTTGACCCTGTATGAATAGGAATGTTCAAATGTGAGTAACTCTGATGCACTCAGAGCAATTGCAGGAAAATAGTGATTTAGGCAGTGCGAATATTTCCAGATTGGCCTAATAAACCATAGATTTTGTGTTGTTCTCGTCGTATGACCATAGGGATGATTTAGGGATGTTTTGGGGGCATTGGGTAAGTGAATCGTATGAGTATTTGGACAAGAATCAGTTATGGTCGTAACAGGTTTTTGTTGTCATCGCACTGTTCGCCTAGAAAGCATGCCAGCGAAGTCTCGCCACAGACTCGCCTAGCGAGCATGCCAGCGAAGACTCGCCACAGAGTCGCCTAGAGGGCATGCCAGCGAAGACCCGCTACCGACTCGCCTAGCGAGCAAGCCAGCGAACGTAGCAGAGTTCACGAAAATTGATCGTGTTGCAGCGATGCCTTGATATTTAATTCTGGGATTTCTGGGATGGATTACCCCGAGTATGCCAGTGGGTTTTGGGTGATGCGTACATGATGTTATGATGGTTTCCTATGATGTATCGATTGAGTTAATATGAATGAAATTACCATGATTTGATGAACTATGTGATAACATGAGATATGATGATTTATGTGATTATGATGAATATGATGAATGATGATGCACCATATGCTGTATTGTGAGGATTATTATTGTGACTTGTGCATCATGCATTCATGTGCATCCGGACTTCAGTTCAGGACCTCGATTACTTTGGCTTCGATCCCACTATGTGGATGTGAAGTATTTTGACGTGCTCCGGTTCTCTAGAAGAATCAATCCTATTGATGGGGATCTATGGAGGATTGATGGCCTAGTGTCCATCGTTCTATGATGATTGGTACCACATGCATTGAGTTGTGTCGCATTGCATTTATGAGTCTTTTTGTATGAATTACAACGTTGTGGCCTTTGAGGCATATTTGAGTAATATGAATGTGTTGAATATAATTATGATGTCGTTTATGCATTAATTGTTATACATTGATTATTATGAATTATTTTACTCACCATGCCTGTTTGAATGTTACCTCTACGCGGGTGACGTGCAGATGATCCAGTTTAGCCGTGGACGCCGGCGAGGAGTTAATTTTGAAGTTTTTGAGTGTTTTATTCTTTTGGTCAGCCTAGTGGGTCTTGCTCTGATATGTAACATCAGGTTGGGTTCCTTGAGTTGATTTTATACTGTTGACGTTATTTTGATTAATTTCCCATTTTGAGGAAAACTTTGATTTATGCTTTGAGTTTTGTTGTTTATGATGTTTTGATGTACTTTGGGAAAAACCCGTAGTTACGGAGTATGGACCTATTTTGATGACTTTGAGAAATGCACGCCCTTTTAGTGGCTTTTTAATGAGATTTATTTATTCACTCTGATTTCTGTGTTATTTTGCCTTGATATTTTTAGGGTAGAAAAAGGGTGTTACAACTTATCTAGAGGGGGGTGAATAGGTCCCAAGTATAAAAAATTGCTTTCCAAAAATAGTTTTAAAAAAATAATGGCTAGCAGAGGAGAGTCATATCGATTCGTCTAAATCGAACCGCTATTGGAAAGCTCAGATATGCGTATATGAAAACCAATTGAAGATAATGATAATAAATTCAATCAATATGCTTTAATCAAAATTCCTTGAAATCTACTAAACAAGTAATATTATTCCCAATAATAAATCACACAAAATTACTATGGAGACAAATTATCGAACACCTTATGTGCAATCGTTTTTATTTGGAAATTTGTTTAGTTTTGTTGATCTTAAAATCCAAACATAATGTAAAGGATTTTGATCAACTAAACAA
This sequence comes from Lathyrus sativus, assembly GCA_963859935.3. Classification (NCBI taxonomy): domain Eukaryota; kingdom Viridiplantae; phylum Streptophyta; class Magnoliopsida; order Fabales; family Fabaceae; genus Lathyrus; species Lathyrus sativus. The sequence goes on along the minus strand of OZ012736.1, from coordinate 134,211,364 downwards.
AACGTTTTTCAAATGGGTTTCAAAAGAATAAACCAAACGTATTAATCGCATAAGTGATGAACTCAAAAATTTACAAATGAAATGAAAAATAGATAGATAGATGTATAGATAGATAGATAGATAGATAAATATATAGATAGATAGATAGATGTATTTTACTCATCTGATGCCTTTAATCGCATAATTGTTATACATTGATTATATATATATATATATATATATATATATATATATATATATATATATATATATATATATATATATATATATATATATATATATATATATATATATATATATATATATATATATATATATATATATATATATATATATATATATATATATATATATATATATATATATATATATATATATATATATATATATATATATATATATATATATATATATATATATATATATATATATATATATATATATATATATATATATATATATATATATATATATATATATATATATATATATATATATATATATATATATATATATATATATATATATATATATATATATATATATAGATAGATAGATAGATAGAGAGAGAGAGAGAGAGAGTACACAAGGATTTATTTAGAAAGTTCCCCAATCAGCCTCTCAATGGGCATGTATGCCCTTAATTCGAACTAGAATTGAGATATGAAATTTAGTTTTACTTTGCACAAGTAGTTTACAAGAGAAATGTAGCAGTGCAACTGTACAAACCCTATGTTTGATGTTGATCCTAACACTTTCTCTTCCCTTGATCTGAGCTCGATCAAGTCACCAACCACACCAATTTGATTCATCATCTCACACTACTCCTTTACAAGAACCACCGTTATTCAAAGCCTTCACTAGATCGAATCCAAATTGCAAATTGTTGTAACCCGAGATTTACCAATTTGATTCACTATCTCACGCTACTCCTTTGCAAGAATCCTATGTTCTTCAAAGCCTTCACTCGATCAAATCCAAATTGTGTAATCTTGTCTAACACTTTCAAATCCTCAATTGATCTTGAAGAAAAATCCCACCTTGGTTTTCTTATTTGAACCCCCCAAAGATCTCAACCCAACTTACGGTGCACCAACCTAAATTGAGCGTTATCAACTTGATTCTAGATGATAACCAAGCAATGAATGATTATGTGTACTTTGTTTGTGTGTATGCATAAAATAAAGGTTGAATATGAAGAAGACTCATTGTATGTTTCAGGTTTAATTTATGATTTTCCCAAAATCATTGAAAAGAATTGATACATGTATACAGTATATATATTTGTGCAAGTTAGAAGCAAAAAGGAATGCAATAGGTTTAGAAAACAATGAATATTTTCATTATTTTTGATGCATGTACCGACCTATGTAAGTCATAGGTCGGCTTGTTTGATGCATGAGCTGACCTGTAAAGATCATGTGCTAACCCATACAGTCAGCACATCAAACAAAGGCTACATGCTTTAGCATGAGGTACATGTGTCATCCTGAAAATCGTATGTGTCGACCTGTAGAAAAATTTCCTTCTATGTGTCGACTCATAAAGGCATCAGATCAAACAGAAGTTGCAAGCTTTAAAAGTGGACTACATTTGTCGACCTATGGCATGTATGTGTCGATACAAAGAGAAGTTTTATAAAAAAAAGTTGTTTTTAATGCATGACACCTTTTCTAAATCATTTCCAAATGCATGAATCTTTTCTAAATGATTTCTAAATTTTTTTTATGCTTCCTAATTCCAAGATACACATTAAGACTAAGAGAATACCATCCAATATACATAAACGCTAATGTATCCTAGTTTTTAAATCATACAAAACACATGTAATGTAAAGTTGCATTCACATACTTCTCTTTTTTATGATGGAAAAACTTGAGACGATGTGTTTTGTGTCTTCATGAAGGCTCCCCCTGAATGTATGCATCATGGCTTCATATACTTCTCCCCCTTTGATAACATCAAAAAGAGATAAAGCAAGCTATTAGCAGTATCACATAGACAAACATATCCAATATACCATATAAAGGCTTTTGCCAAGATTGAAACGTGAACTCACATATACGCTACATACATGAAGATACACAATAGAAATGACCAAAACATAATTAGAAACACAACATTACGATATTGTAATCAAAGGAAATACACATAGTAAAACCATTGACTCATATTAAAAAAGTTGTAACATTATCAAGACATAAGCTTAAAGAAAAAATAAACCAAAAGAAAAACATAAAATGCATGATAACTTAAACAATGAAATGCATGACAGAAAAGTTCCACAGGATGTTTGACATAAACGACATAAATACTCATCACTTCAGCGTCCTTCACAACCTCTAGGCCTTGGAAACATTTATGTAGATAACCTGTCTCTTGTGTTTGAAATCATTTATGTAGATTTTCAAAAGCTTTTTGTAACTCGGAATAACACAACTTATCAACATGTTCATATTTATAATGACTTACATTCTTTTTCTTCTTTTCATGATAATAAGCTGAGAGACAAACATTTTTGAATTCTTTGTTATCACTTGAGCCTTAATCACTTGAGGAATCGATATCACTTTCCCAGGCAATGTAAGTTCTTCTAGACTTTCTAGATTTCTTGTGATGCTCTTTTTTTTATCTTTCTCAATCAATGGACACTTCGGCTTGTAATGAACAATTTTTCCACAATTGTAACATGAATGTATTGATCTTCCTTTTAGGTTATCATCTCCTTTGATGAGTTTGATTGTCTTCTAAATTTGATGAGGTTTTTGTTGGAAATATTTACCGCATTTCTTTTGATGTATCTTTTGAACCGTTTCACAAAAATTTCCATATCTTTATCACCCTAATTCTAGTTATCACTTGTTTCATAGTCACTTTGCTCATTGGTTGAGGACTTTGAACTTGAAGCCTTTAAAGCAGTAGACTTTTTTCTTCCTCCTTGTCTTTGCCTTTCTCCTTCTTCATATTCCTCTCATGCTTTTTCTCATGTTTTTTCAAGCAATTGAGTTCTTGCTCATGTTCTTCTGGCTTTCCAACTAAATTTTTGAGATCAAGTGTTTTAAGATCATTCGCTAATTTGATCACGGTGACCTTGGGTTGTTGTTCCCTATTAAGACACCTCAAAACTTTATTATTATCAATATAATTGGAAATAGAATAACCTAGAGCCTTCAAGTGATTTATAGGATATATGAACCACTTTTGCATGTTGGAAATGCTTTCACCATACTTCATGCGAAATATTTCAAAGTCTTAATTTAAGGTATGGATCCTATATTGTTTGACCTTATTAGTTACCTCATGGAAAACTTATAATGCGTCCCACATAGATTTGGCGGTTTCACAATGAGAGACACAATAATATTCATCAACTCTAAATGCGGATATGAGAATATTTTATGCCTTCAAATCATGTGACCATAATCTCCTATCATGATTATTCCATTGTGTTTTCGGTTTTGGTATTCAGTATTGTTCACTGTAATTTGATTAGGGCATTTGGTGATGGCGTCCCATTCAGTCTTATCAATCGAGTTAATATAGATACATATACAAGCTTTCCAATAGCCATAGTTTTCACCGATAAAAATGGATGCTCTATTGTACGCCTCTTTAAGTTCGGTAGGCATTTTCTAATAAGCGAATACTGAAGAAAGAAATTAATTGGAGCTCGCGATACCACTAGTTAGAGGAAATCTAGAGAGGGGTGAATAGATTCCAAGTAAAAAAAATTTCTTTACAAAAACTATTTAAAAAAAACAATGGCTAGCGGAAGAGACTCGACTCGACTCGTCTAAACCGAGACGCTATCAAAAAGCTCAGATATGCGTATATGAAAACCAATTAAAGATAATGATAATAAATTGAGTCAATATGCTTTAATCACAATCCCTTTAAAGCTACTCAATAAGTAACACTATTCCCAACAATAAATCACACAAAATTACTATTGAGACAAATTATCGAACACCTTGTATGCAATCAATTTTGTTGGAAATTTGTTTAGTTTTATTGATCTTAAAATCCAACCATAATATAAAGGATTTTGATCAACTCAACAAAACTTTTTTCAAACGGTTTTCCAAAGAATTAACCAAAAGTATTGATCATACATGTGATGAACTCAATAATTTGCAAATTAAATGTAAAAGAGATAGAGATAGAGAGTGAGTAAACAAGGATTTGTTTAGGCAGTTCCCCAACCGACATCCCTATGGGTACGTCATCCCTAAGTTTGAACTTGAATTGAGATATGAAATTTAACCTCACTTTGCAAAAGTAGTTTACAAGAAAAATGTAGCAATGCAACCTTACAAACCTTATGTTTTATGTTGATCCCACACTTTCTCTTCCCTAGATCTAGGCTTGATCAAGTCACCCAAAAATACCAATTTGATTCACCGTCTCACACTACTCCTTTATAAGAAACACAATTCTTTAAATCCTTCACTAGATCGAATCTAAATTGCAAATTATTGTAACCTAATATTTAACAATTTGATTCACCAACTCACACTACTCCTTTGTAAGAACCCTTTATTCTTCAAAGCCTTCACTGGATCGAATCCAAAATGCATAATCTTCTCAAAAACCTTCAAATCCTCAATTGATTTTGAAGGAAAACCCCACCTTGGTTTTCTTATTTGAAACCCCCCAAAGATCTCAACCTAATTTGCAGTTCACCAACCAAAATTTTAAGTTATCAACTTGATTCTAGATGGAACCAAACAATGAATGGTTATGTGTACTTTGTTTGTGTGTATGCATAAAATCAAGGTTGAAAATGAAGAAGAATCTTTGTATGTTTCAGATTTTTTTAATGATTTTCACAAAATTATTGAAAAGAAATGATGCATGTATGGAGTATGTGTGTGTGTGTGTGTATACATATATATATATATATATATATATATATATATATATATATATATATATATATATATATATATATATATATATATATATATATATATATATATATATATATATATATATATATATATATATATATATATATATATATATATATATATATATATATATATATATATATATATATATATATATATATATATATATATATATATATATATATATATATATATATATATATATATATATATATATATATATATATATATATATATATATATATATATGTGTGTGTGTGTGTGTGTGTGTGTGTGTGTGTGTGTGTGTGTGTGTGTGTGTGTGTGTGTGTGTGTGTGTGTGTGTGTGTGTATATATATATATATATATATATATATATATATATATATATATATATATATATATATATATATATATATATATATATATATATATATATATATATATATATATATATATATATATATCTGTGTGTGTGTGTGTGTGTGTGTGTGTGTGTGTGTGTGTGTGTGCCCGCGCGCGCGCGTGTGTGTATGTGTGTAAGTTAGAAGTAAAAAGGAATGCAATAGATTTAGAAAACAACATAAATTTTCAAGATTTTTAAAGTATGAGCCGACCTGTAAAGGTCATGTGCCAACCTATGTAGTCAGCACATCAAAAAAATGCTACATGCTTTAAAAATGAGGTACATGTGGAAATCTAAAAATCGTATGTGTCAACCTGTAAAGAGAATTTTCTTCTATGTGTCGACGCATAAAGGCAACACATCAAATAGAAGTTACAGACTTTAAAAATGGACCACATGTGTCTACCTATGGCATGTATGTGTCGACACATAGAGCTATTTTTCACATAAAAAACTTGTTTTTGATGCATAACACTTTTTCTAAATCATTTACAAATGCATGAACCTTCTCTAAATGAATTCCGAAAAGTTTTTATTCTTCCTAATGCTAAGATACACATTAAGACTCAGAGGATATCATCCAAGATACATAAACACTAAAGTATTCTAGTTTTGAAATCATATAAAATACATCTAACGAAAAGCTGCACTCACAAAATTAAGAGTAAATTGTTTCAGGATGAGGTGACTCTAAACACGGGTCAATCGACCTATCCACTTAATGTATTGACCCATCTTCCTTTTGTGTCGACCCATTTGAGGCAGTGGAAAAAATTTAGAAAACATGTTTCAAATTGAGTCGACCCATTTGAAGGATGTATAGACCCATTCCTTCTTTGTGTCAACCCATTCAAGGCAGAATCAAATCCTTTAAAGTTCAACTCAGAATGTATCAACCCATGCAAGTCATTTTCTGAAAAATTCATATTTTGGCATGTGTTGGCTTATGAAATCTAGTCTTACATGTTCTATGATGATGATGATGATGCATATTTTGAAAAAGATTGTAAGGTCCAAATACATAAAGATGTAAGCTACCTAGTTTTAACATTATTCAAAATACATTTAAGAGCATATTGCACTGACATACTCCCTCTTTTTGATGATGGCAAAACATACTAGGCACCTTTGATGTCATTGGCAAAGCTCCCCCTAAATATGTGCATCATAAGCATTGTGATTGTGCCTCTCCCCCTTTGAAAACATCAAAAAGAGGCAAAGAAAGAAAATGTGAGAAGCATCAAGAGCAATAGACAACAATATACATAAATAAACACACTCAAAGGTATTACAAATATTAAACAAATAAATTAAAACATAACTTCCATTGAATCATGTCTTAATTGGATAACAAAACTTAATCATATACAAGCAACCAAGAATAGCCAAAAAGTACATGTGAGGGAAAGGTTCTTTTTTACTATGTTTTAATAATGTCAAAACTAGGATATTAAGTACTTGTGTATTTTGGACGATATCACCTTGTCTAAGCCATGCATTCATTTCTCGAAAATGTGAATAAAGTTCCTTATACATGTATTAGATATATAGGATCACACACAATGTCAAAAATGGGTTTTTGGGTCATTTTTAGAACCATAGGTTGACTCATAAAGGTTATAGGTCGACTCACAGTGAAGGGAAATGGTTTTGAAAGTCTCTTCCTCGCATGCGCCTACCTTGGGTCGACACATGGGCCACTACAGGTCGACTCACACTATAAGGAAAATATTTAAAATATTCTACCTTGCATGCATCGACACATGAGTGCCTGTAGGTCGACACATGGGCTAGGTTTTATGCTGCTTTAGCCACAACCTTGTTCAAGTTGACTCACAGATGCATGAGGTCGACCTCTCGCACGTGTTTATCCATTTTTATGTGTCTTTGTGTTACCAATATTAGTTTTTCTTTACTCACTCATGTACATACATATATATTCATATGCATCACTTTGAAAAAAAAGAATAAAATTGAAAGAAACATTGTCCTGCTCCTCATCTTCACTCTCACAATTGCACTCATCAATAACCACACATAATCATCTTTATTGATTGTGCTTAGTCAGGAGTGATAACGTCCAATTGTAGGATCTGTAAATCAATTTTAATTAGAGATCTGGTGGGATTTTCTTCAATAAATGCATTGGGGCTTTGTCCTTTAAGATCTTAATATATTTGGCGGGTTTTGTACAAGTCTTCGAATCAAAGATTCAGCCGAGTGAAAGCCTTGAAGAATGGTGGGTTTGGTAAGGAAGTAACAGTAACTGGAGGATCATTTTGGAAGATTTGGGGTCAAGCATCTTGCGATCGAAATCAACCGAGTGAAAGACTTGAACTACGGAAGTTTCGGTCAAGTGAGTAGCGGCAATCGGAAGTTTGTTCGAAGTGTTTGATGCACTTGATTCAACTGGAATCAAAGGGATAGAAGTGGTTAGACTAAAACTCAATAATTGGGTTAGATTGTTGGTTAGCTAGGACTTTTCTTATAATGAACGTTGCACACAAATTTTATACATATCTCAATTCAAATTTAGAATTGAGGGCAGACGTACTCTAAACAAGGACGAAAGCGGAACTTCCTAAATAAATTGGGTATCTCTCTCTCTCTCTCTCTCTCTCTCTCTCTCTCTTTAATTTTATATTGTTGAAGTTTGTGTGAAATCAATTGTTAGCAATATTTCGATTGAATTTGTAGTGTTTCAAACAGTTGTGTAAAACCATTACAATCACTTTGATTGCAAGTGAGAAAAATTCTGCACTACAAATTCAAAAGAAATTTGACTTGGTGTGTTTCGCACGCCAAGTGTTTGATATATTGATAACATACAAACTGTTTGATATATTGTCAATTCAAATTTTATCCTCAATTAAGCATTGGAAAGTGGTTCATCTTATGTGGCTTTTATTTGAATAATTGATTGGGAACCTTAGTGATTCTACTCTCTCATTAAGATCATTCCATTCAGTTTCACATATCCGATCTTTCGAATAATGGTTCTAATAGACAAGTTTTGATCCGAGGCCGCTTTCACATTTTTTATAAAAAAATTTGAAGCATAAATTATTAAAAATAAGTGATTTATTCAACCCCCCTTCTAGATCAGTGACCTCGTCTAACAAATGGTATCACAAGCACCAGTTCATCTAGTGCTTCGCATTTAGCTTATTATAAAATGGCTAACGGACCTAAAGGGACGTATAATAAAGCACATATTTTTAATGGCGAGAATTATGGTTATTCAAAAGATTGTATACGTGTGCATATCAATTCTATTAATAAAAAGGTATGGAACATTATTCAAAATGGACCTATTGAAATAACTATGACCAATGCGAATAATGTTGTTGTACCTAAACCAGAAGCACAATGGAACGATGATGATGAGAAAAAGTATAATTATGATCGGAAAGCTAGAAATATTCTTATATCCTCTTTGGGAGTTGATGATTACTATAGGATTTCTCATTGTACGACCGATAATGCTATGTGGGATGCATTACAAGTTGCTCATGAGGGAACAAAGGATGTCAAACTAGCTAGAATTAATACTTTAACTCAATAGTTTGATCTGTTTCACATGAAGCATGGTAAAACCATTGCGGAAATGCAAAAGAGATTCACTCACCTAATCAATCGTTTAAATTCACTTGGTAGACTAGTTTCCAATGATATTGCTATTAATAAAATTTTGAGATGTCTTAATAGGGAATGACAACCTAAGGTTACGGTGATCAAGGAAGCTAACCATCTCATGCAATTGGACACCACAACATTGTTTGATAAGCTTGAAGAACATGAGCAAGAGCTCATAAATCTTGAGCAACATGAAAAGAGAGAAAATAAAGAGGAATTAAAAGACACGGACAAGACGTCTATTGCTCTAAAGGCTTCTAGCTCAAAGTTCTCTACCAAAGAGCTTAGTGAAAGTGAGCCAAGTGATGATGATGAAGATTATAATGATGAAATGGGGCTGTTTGTAAGAAGGTATAATAGATACATCAATAAGAATGGAATACAACATTCAGACAAAAGTATCATTAACTTTAGATGTCAATCAAAATCGTCAAAGCAAGAAGGAGATAAGAATACAAAGTCAAAGGGTTCATTCTTTAATAGAGGAAAGGTCGGTCACTACAAGCCGGATTGTCCCTTGATGAAGAAAGAAAAAAATCATGAACAAAAGAAATCGAGCAAACCTAGAAGGGAATACATCGCATGGGAGAGTGATAATTAGTCCTCAAGCGAAGGTGGCTCGAGTGATAAAGACGAAACAGTCAATCTTTGTCTCATGACTCATCAAAAATAGAAAAAGAATGTAAGTTATTCTAACTATGAACATATTGATAAAAAATTTTATTCCGAGTTGCAAAATGCTTTTGAAGCTCTACACCATGAGGCTAAAGATGATTTCAAACGCTTAGCCTTAAATAAGAAAATTTTCTTACATTTTGAGAAAACTATTTTCGATTCCGAAAGGGAATTATAAGCTCTTAAGAAATCAATGGTAGATGCTACAGAAGCTAAAACTGAGGATGACAAGTTCTCTTGGTTTAATTTGGTGGGTTGTGAAACTCGTCACATTTGGAAAAATGAGGCTAGAACTTTTAAGGCCAAATTAGACAAAGTCTTAGAATCCAAAGTTAAATTTTCTATTAGGATTATGTTGAGGATGATCACAATTCTGAAAAGGTTGAGGATGATCATTCAATTAGCAACGATAACCTTCCTTTGGCATGGAAATCCTCTAAGGATCATCCAATCGACAATATTCTCAGAGATATCACAAAAGGAGTAACTACACGGTCTAAGATAAGTAACTTTTGTCATCGCTTTGCTTTCGTCTCTCAAATTGAGCCTAAAAACTCCAAAGATGCCTTACTTTATGAACATTGGTTTTTGGAAATGAAAGAGGAATTAAATCAATTCAAGGGAAATGAGGTATGAGACCTTGTCCCCCCTCTGCGAGGCCATCAAGTAATTGGTACAAAATGGGTATTTAGACAAAAACAGAGTAATAACTCGTAATAAAGCCCGACTAGTGGCTTAAGGTTATAATCAAGAGGGGGCATTGATTATGAGGAGGCTTATGCTTTGGTTGTCCGCCTTGAGGCTATACGCCTTTTGTTATCCTATTCTTGTTCAAAAGATATAAAATTATATCAAATGGATGTGAACAATACTTTCTTAAACAAATATATTAATGAATAAGTTTATGTATCTCAACCTCCCAGTTTTGAGAGTCATGAGTATCCAAATTACGTTTATAAACTTAAACATGCTTTGTATGGTCTCAAGCAAGCCCCTAGGGCTTGATATGAGCGACTTAGTAAATTTTTACTCGATCAAGGATACTCAAGTGGGAAGGTTGATACTACAATCTTTATTAAGAATCAAGGAAATCAATCTATTCTGGTATAAGTTTATGCAGATGACATTATTTTTGGATCTACTAATATGCACTTGGTCAAGGAGTTTTTGAAGCTAATGCTGGTTGAGTTTGAGATGAGTATGATAGGGGAGCTGACCTACTTCCTTGGACTTCAAATCAAACAACTCGAAGAAGGAACTTTTGTGAGCCAAACAAAGTATTGCTATGATTTACTCAAGTGCTTTGATATGGAAAATGCAAAATCTATTGACACTTCAATGTCCAAAAATGTGAATTTATATCGAGATGAAAACGGTAAGGTGGTTGACATGAACAAGTAAAGAGGTATGATAGGTTCTCTTCTATATCTCACTACATCTCGACCGAATATCATGTTTAGTGTTTGTATGTGTGCTAGATATCAATTATGTCCCAAGGAATCACATTTGAAAGCGGTAAAGCATATACTTAGATACCTTTGTGGTAAATCCAAGTTTGGGCTTTAGTTTTCCAAGAGATTTGATTGTAATTTGGTTGGTTATTTCGATTCCAATTTTTTCGGTTGCAAATCGGATAGGAAGAGCACTAGTGGCACTTGTCGTTTCTTTTCAAACTCCTTAGTAAGTTGGCATTGCAAAAAGAAAGTTTTCATTCCTTTGTCAACTGCCGAGGCAGAATACGTTGCAGCTGGTAGTTGTTGTGCTCAAATTTTGTGGCTTAAAAAACAACAATTCAATTTTAATGATAAACTTCATTGTATTTCTATTCTCTGTGATAACACGAGTGCCATCAATCTAACCAAGAATCCAGTGCTACATTCTCGCACCAAACATATTGAGATTCGTCACTACTTCCTTAGGGATCATGTTGAAAAAAGAGATGTCGTATTTGAGCATGTTGTTAGTAAAAATCAACTTGCTTATATTTTTACAAAACCTCTCGCGACGAAACCTTTCTTTAACATTCGTAGGAAACTTGGTGTTCTCGATATCTCAGATCGTGTCTTATGAATTATTGTATGCTCTCTATCTATACATGTTTATACATTGTTTAACCATGTCTGAAAGTTTAAGCTATGTGAGTGCATTCTTCTTTAATCACCATTGATATCATTTTGTTTTGTTTTGTTTTTCTCAAGACTTGTGCTGAACTATGTATTTCATGTAATGCATTTCTTCAGTATTGCTCTATGGTTCTTGAGTTATTTATCTTTATTGTTTGCATTGAAAACATTATATGTGGATGATTGTTAATGATGTATCTGTTGCAATAACATATGGTTATTTTCTTATGTGTATGTTATCTTTGCAAATGATTAGTTGCCTTACTCTTTTTGATGTTGTTAAAGGGGGAGAAAGAAAAAGTGAGTTCAAAAAGTTTAGAATTCTACGGAAGTGCATATAGTCAGGGGGAGAATGTCCTTCAAGTACTCAATGTTTTGGGAAGGTTTTGCCATCATAAAAAAAAGGGAGTATGTGAGGGCAACTTCCTTTTTACTATGTTTTAATGATGTCAAAAATAGGATATTAAGTACTTGTGTATTTTGGACGATTTCACCTTGTTTAAGCCATGCATTCATCTCTTGCAAACGTGCATAAAGATCCTTATACATGTATTAGACATATAGGATCATATAAAATGTCAAAAATGGGGTTTTGGGTCATTTTTAGATCTATAGGTTGACTCATAAAGGTCATAGGTTGACTCACACTAAAGGGAAAAGGTTTTGAAACTCTCTGCCTTGCATGCGTCTATCTTGGGTCAACACATGGGCCCTTACAGGACGATTCACACTGTAAAGAAAATCTTTAAAATTTTCAGCCTTGCTTGCGTCGACCCATGAGTGCCTGTAGGTCGACGTATGAGCCATGTTTTATGCAGTTTTGGCCATTGCCTTGTTCAGGTCAACTCGTAGATGCCAAAGGTCGACCTCTCACACGTGTTTACCCATTTTCTGTGTCTTTGTGTTCCTAAACTCAGTTTTTCTTTACTCATTCATGTACATACATATATACTGATATGCATCACTTTGAAAAAAAGAAGAAAATTGAAAGAAACATTGTCTTTCTTCATCTTCACTCTCACAATTGCATTCATCAATAATCATACGTAATCATCTTTATTGATTTTACTTAGTCAAGAGTGATAACATCCAAACATATGATTTATAAATCAGGTATGGGTAGAGATTCAGTGGGATTTTCTTCGATAAAATCATTTGGGTTTTGTTTTCCAAGATCTTGATAGACTGGGGGGGGGGGGGGTTGTACAATTCTTTGCATCAAAGATTCAGCCGAATGAAAGCCTTGAAGAATGGTGGGTTCGGTCAAAGGGGTAACAGTTGCCGGAGGATCATTTTGGAAGATTTGGGGTCAAGCATCTTGCGATCAAAATCAGTCGAGTGAAAGACTTAAAGAGCAGAAGGTTCGGTCAAGTGTGTAGCGGTAACTAAAGGTTTGTTCAAAGTTTTTGATACACTTGATTCAGCTGGAATCAAGGGGAGAGAAATGGTTAGATTCAACCTCCATAATTGGGTTAGGTTGTTGGTTAACTAGGAATTCTATTGTACTGAATATTACAAACAAGTTTTATACATATCTCAATTCTAATTTAGAATTATGGGCAGTCGTACCCTAAGCGAGTACGAAACTGCCTAAACTAATTGGGTGTCTTTCTCTCTTCTCTCTATCTCTTTACTTTTACATTATTGAAGTTTGTGTGAAATCAATTTTTAGCAATATTTCGATTGAATTTGTAGTGTTTCAAACAGTTGCGTAAAACCATTGCAATCACTTTGATTGCAAGTGAGAAAAAAATTGCACTACAAATTCAAAGGAAATTTGACTTGGTGTGTTTCACACACCAGGCGTTTGATATATTGATAACATACAAACTGTTCGATATATTATCGATTCAAAATTTATCCTCAATTAAGCATTGGAAACTGGTTCACCTTAAGTAGCTTTTATTTGAATAATTGATTGGGAACCTCAGTGATTCTACTCTCTCATCAAGATCATTCCATTTGGTGTCGCATATCTGATTTTTCCAATAAAGGTTCAGATAGACGAGTTTTGATCTGAGGCCGCTTTCGCATATTTTAGAATTTTTTTTGAAGTGCAAATTATTAAAAATAAGGGATATATTCAACTCCCCTTATAGATTAGTGCCCTCGTCTAACAATACATAATATACATTACACATTTGACATGAAGGGTGGCAACGCAATATCACAATAAACAAAAAGACATGAAGGAATAAATGCACATTTCATGAATATCTAGATAAACACCATGTTCAACTATAGAAATCGTTAAACTTACTTAAAACACATGAAATATTATGATGTGAGATATGAATAATAAAGAGATGTAAACACAATGTAACTATAAGTATATAAATTGACCAACTCACGTACAATCGATTGAAATTTTTGGAAGTGAACACATATGAAGTTCTTCATACATTAAGTAAATCGCATACTCTTGGAACACAATCACACAATCACTTTAGTTATAAGGAAGTGACCGATTTCATAAAAACATTTAGGATAAGGAGAGAAATTTATAACGGTATTACCTCATGGGATGAGTTGGAGAATGCACTACATAAGACAATAGACTTTCAAACAAAAGTTGAAACTAAATGTAAGTTTTGTGGTTTTTGGATTGACAACATTTTGGTAAAACATGTTGTCTGCAAGATGTTAAGATAGATGTTCTGCTATGACAGCCAGACATTATGTTCAACATGATGTTGTGATATGTGGTAGGACATGTTATACCTGTAGTCTAGGGCTGAACATTTTTGGTATTTTAGTGAGTTTTTAGTGTGTTTTAATTGACACGTTTGCATTATCCAAGGAGGGATATTTTGGGAACTTCAGTCTTGATAAATTGTGTTGGTTTTCGTAAAGGATCATTGAACCTTTTTAGGAAACTTTGTATTTTGTTCCTATTATTGTGAAGGAAATTATGCTAATGATTGAAATCCGACTCCTGATGATTTGCGCTTCAAGAAGCCCAAGCCCACGAGGTCTGAAGGTTATTTAAAGAAAGGAGCTAAACCTATTGCAACTTGGACATTTGGAAAATTTGGGAGAATTAGGATTAACCGTGTCTTGGTGGTGCTTTAGGGTTTAGTGTGTTTTGTTTGTATGTCACTCTTGTATCAGGTTTGATGCATTGAGTTGACTGATTATTAATTGTTCACTTTGAAGATTTTAAGCAAGATTAAGTATTTGTATTAGAAGTGTGTCACTTCTATTTTGCTGTAGTTGAATTGTCACTGGTTTGTAACTGGTAGGAAGTGAGAGGGGGATCTCATATCTAGAGGGTGTCTAGGTAGAAGTTGCACAAGGTAGTGATTAGGTGATACGTTGTAAACGGGGGAGTTTAGCTTTGAACTAATACTGTCATAGTGAATTTCCTTTCTGGCTTGGTAGCCCTCAGATGTAGGTGAGTTGCACCGAACTGGGTTAACAACTACTGGTGTTATTTTATCTTTATGCCATTTAAGTTTCTTCTTATTTACTTATGTGATCAAACTATCTTGATCTTAGTGTTGTGACTTCTGTCTTGACATCTGGCATCTGCGTGCCAGAATTTCAATTAGCATTAGAACAGGTCACCCTATTCTAATTTTAGGTGAGCTTCAGGGATTTTTTATTTCGGTACTATAGACAAAGAAGGAGGAGGAAATGTTAACAAGCCCCCAATCTTAGATGGCACTAACTATGAATATTGGAAGGCACGTATGGTAACATTCTTAAAATTTATGGATAGCGAAACTTGAAGGCTATCATCAAGGGTGGGAAGCACCCTGTGGTTAAAGATAAAGATGGGAAGGAGACCTTGAAGCCATAAGAGGACTGGACTAAGGAGGAAGATGAAAATGCTCTTGGAAACTCTAAGGCCTTGAATGCTTTATTTAATGAAGTTGACAAAAACATGTCCGTATTAATAAACACTTGTATTATGGCCAAAGATGCTTGGGAAGTTCTCAAAACCACTCATGAATTCACATCTAAGGTAAAAATTCTTAGACTTCAGTTGTTCACTACTAGATTTTAAAATTTAAAGATGTAAGATGATAAAAGCATTCATGACTTTCACATGAACGTTCTTGAAATAGAAAATTCTTTTAGTGCCCTATGAGAAAAGCTGATTGAAGAAAAGCTGGTTAGAAAAATTCTCAAGTCTCTACCTAAGAGGTTTAACATGAAGGTCACAACCACTGAAGAAGACCAAGACATAAGAAAACTGAAAGTGGATGAGTTTGTTGGGTCACTTCAAACTTTTGAACTGGCTATCAATGAAAGATATGAAAAGAAGAACAAAAGCATAACTTTTATCTCTAACACTAACGGTGAAGAGGTTCAATGTGGCATGGAGGCTGACAAAGGAATTTCTAATGTTATTTTCCTTCTTGGGAGGCAATGCAATAAGGTGTTGAAGAGTATGGATAGGAAGTCAAGACCAGATGTCGAGGACATGTCATTTGACATTAGGAAGAATAGTAATTTTTAGAGAAAATCAAGAACAGGGGATAAGTCAAATAAAGGAAAAGGTATTCAGTGTCATGAATGTGAGGGTTTTGGTCACATTAGATTATAATGTCCCACATACCTCAAGAAACAAAAGAAAGGCTTGTCTAATGATGATTCTGAAAGTGAACCTAATGATGAAGCTACTAAGCTTGCTACAACACTCGCTGGTAGATGTGATTTTGATGAAGATTCTTGTGATGAAAAGCCACTTATGAAGAATTAGCTGCTTCACACAAGGAACCTTGTATCAGAAGTAAAGAAGTATGCAAGATAGAAGAAAAACAGTAGAGTCTTATAACTCAACCGCAGGATGAAAAAAATAAACTTTTATCTATTGTCTCTGGTCTTCAAGATGAGGTAACCCTATTGAATCTAAACTTGAAAACATGACCAAATCTATAAGAATGATGAGTAATGAATCTGATGTGTTGGATGAGATTCTTCAAGTTGGGAAAGGAGGTAAAATGTTTATTGGTATAAGGTTTAATTACCAGTCTTTAAATAATCAAAGAAAAGCCTATGTGAAAAAGTTTTTTCTTGCTGAAGTAAAGGGTGAGCTCATAATATTTGACCAAATGTTACAACATCCTGCCAGAATTTAGAAAACTCAGACCAATTGCAAGTTCTTGCCTTGGAAATATCATTATTGTGGTAAATATGGTCATATAAAGCCTTTCTACTATAAACTATATGGGTATCCAAAAAATCCAACACGACCTTGGACTAATCATGTGACGACTAAAACTAGAAAGGAGTGGAAACCTAAGGTTGGTAATTCTAGTCTTATATCCCATACTATTTTGGGAACTTCAACTAGAGAAGACTGGTACTTTGATAGTGGATGCTCTAGACATATGACAGGGGTTTATAAGTGGTTGATAGATATCAAATCTCATCCCATAGGTTCTATCAGGTTTGGTGATGGATTTAAATGAGAAATTAAAGGAGTGAGAAAATTGGTGTGTGCTGGTTTTCCTAATTTAAAAGATGTTCTTCTTGTGAAAGGACAAACTGATAATATTATTAGCATTAGTCAGCAGTGTGATCAAGGTTTGTTGGTTAGTTTCTTAAAATCAGAATGTTTTGTCAAATATGAGAAAAATTCTATTCTAAAAAAGGGTATAAGGTCTAAAGACAACTATCATCTGTGGGAACCTCAAAGAATTGCTTATTCATCCACATGTTTAAACACCAAGGAGAATGAAGTTAACTTATGACACCAAAAACTTGGACACCTTCACCTCAAAAGAATGAAGGAAATCATATCTGAAGGAGTCATCAGAGGAATGACTGAACTCAAGATTGAAGAAGGGAAAGTCTGTGGTAAGTGTGAAATTAGGAAGCAAACCATGATGTTACACCCAATGCTGCAACATCAGACTACTTCTAGAGTAATGAAACTTCTCCATATGGATTTAATTGGACCAACGCAGACAAAAAGCCTGGTGGAAAGAGGTAATTCTATGTGGTTATAAATGATTTTTCTGGGTTTACATGGGTAAACTTTCTTAATGGAAAATCAGACACCTTTGGAGTCTTTAAAGAATTATGTCAAAATGTTCAAAAGGAGAAAAAAGGTAAGATTGTCAAGATTATAAGCTATCATGACAAGGAGCTTGAGAATGCTAAATTCTTTGAACTCTGTGCTTCTGAAGATATCAGTTATGAATTTTCTTCTTGGCGAGATGGAATTATTGAGCAAAAGACTATCGATATACAAGAGTCAGCTAGAGTCATGCTTCATGATAAGTAATTTCCATATCACTTTTGGGCCGAGGATATGAAAATTGCATGCTATATTCATAATAGGGTCACTTTGCGAGAGGGAACTTCAATCACTCTCTATGAGCTACGGAAAGGAAGGAAGCCTACAGTGAAATACTTCCATATTTTTGGAAGCAAATGATATGTCCTTACTGATAAAGACCAAAAGGGTAAGATGGAGGGATATATCAGGGTTACTCTTCAAGAAACATAACTTATAGAATCTTTAACTCCAAAAATAGAATGACAATGAGATCTATCAGTGTGGTGATTGATGATTCAATTATACAACAAAGGCTAAATGTTGAGGACAATATTGGAACATCCTATGTGCAGACTAGTGAGGCAAGAAATGAGGAAATTTGTAATTTCACTGGCATTGTGTCAGATAACTCTCAACTTACTACATGTCTCTCTGTTAGATTTTATATAGAACAATCTAAGGAAATCATTGGAAGACACCCTAATGAAGGGGACATCACTGAATCTACAAAGGTAATATCAAACTCATGTCTTGCCTCCAAACCTGAATCAAGGACGACTCCTAGTATTCAAGAAAAGAAGATCTTGAATTGTATTATTAGAACATGTCTGAATTCTAGGATCAATAAGAAGCAAGTATGTGCTTCTTGGTGTACAATTGAATATGAATATAATGAATTTAGAGGAGGTTGCTTTCAATTAGTGTGGATGAAACAGATGTTGAAGAAACTTAATGACAAACCTGATGTCATGACATTACTTTATGAAGATCTGAATATTATCAGAGATCTCATTCAACATGGCTAGAACAAGAATCTTGAAAGTCATAATCAACTAATCAGGAGTCTTTCTAGAGGAAAGGTTGTTATTTTGGAGCATGTGGACACAAAGGAACAACTGACTGTTATGTGTGCTAAAGCCTCACATGCAAATCTATTTGAGGACATAAGGTGTGAAGTTGGAACTTGCACTATTATGGAGTTATACCAATTACAAATATGGAGGGATGCAACAAATACTGCATCTTCCCCTCTATTTTGTAATGCTTGATAAGCATAAGCAAGTGACTATAGGTAAGGGGTGGAACCAAAGATCTCTGCAAGGTAGACGGGTTGACTTGAAGAAGACATGTCCTAAGGATGTGGCTAGGGAATTTAATGTCAATTCTTCTAAAACATGTGACAGCTTTAAGGAGTGTATAAGGATCTTTGGCAGGGGCAAGATGTCGAAGATTACCTTAAGATGATTTAATTTTGTGTTTCTATTAGAGATGTTTGTTACCATTGCTAATGTGTGCTTCTATTTATGTTTGTTTGCATTTCCTCTATTTTTGTCAAATTTTGGCTAAAAAGGGGGAATAAAGTGTTAGTGTGTTTGCTGCAATGTCTTTTTCTGATGTTGGATCATGTAATACCCTATTTTTTTACCCCTAAGATCCCACATATCATTTGCATCCTGCATCATAAGCAAGACCACCAAGCACCTATTTTTTTTCTTTGTTTTCTTTTATTTGATAGCTCATTTTTGTAATTATTACTAACTCATTTTTCAAGAGGAGGCTTGGAATCAAGAACATCAAATACCTGTACCTCAGCTCAAATGAAATTCATCTTAAAAATCAAAGTTGATATGCAAACAATTCAAAATCGTTTGATCAAGAGTTTCCCAATATTTGATTGTTTATTGCTCAAGAGACTCTAAGGTTCATGTGTTTATTTCCATGCCTTCTTTGACAAGTCAAAAGAATCGAGCCAGAGTCAAGACAACACAACAAAAAGCCATTTTCTCCATTTTCAATGTATTAATCGTGAGAATTTTCAAATTTTGCAGCACGAGTCAAAAGAATTGGCTAAAAACAAAATTTTCAATGTATTAATCGTGAGAATTTTCAAATTGAGCCAGAGTCAAAAGAATTGGCTAAAAACAGAATTTTCAAATTCTGCAGCATTTTGGCACCAAAATTCACTTGTTTAATCATGAGAATATTATAGATTACCTCATTTTAATTCCCCTACCTCATCATAATTAATTCACATCATACACCCTCATTAATCACCACTTGATCTTAATTTTACCTCCTAATTCAATTTCCAAGCCTATATCAAATTCCAAACCACCAAAATTTCCAAGCCTAAATTCTATAAATAGATGTCTCATTTGATTCATTCTTCAAGCTTTTTATAGCTAAATTCACCTTGCTAAAATTTCTCTCAATTCCCTTCAACCACCAAATTCACCAAAGCTCTTTCTTCCATTAAAAGTTAGTAAGCTTTTCATTGAAGCTTACTAATGTTTGAGCTAAAACCTCCATCAAAATACTTCTTCAACATCAAACTTTATAGACCAAGGCTTTGGAGTGTGATTCTTGAAGTTGATTTGAAGCATTTTCAGATTTTGAAGTGGTAAACTCTTGTTCCACCATTGTTGTGCTTGATCCATCTTCCACAATGTGAGCTCTTCTTGTTTCTTGTTGCTTAATCGTTGGATCTTGCAAATTGTGTTTAATTGGTGTTATTTGATGTTGTTTTACTTGAATTTTCGTGCTTAATTGCATTCATGATCATGAGGTGTTTGAAAAAATGATTGAACCATGAATGTTTTTTTTTTCAAATTTTGGCTAATTATGCCAGGGTTAATCGATTAACCAAATTTCGCCTTAAGATGGTTAATCGATTAACACAGTGCCAGAATGTGTTTTTTGGCTTGTTTTGAGACTGTTTAGGTTCTTTTTCTTCTTTCTTGCATTTACTTTTCTTTTGCCTTGAATTGTGATGTTTGTTGATCAAATTTCTCTTTAAATTCTATGGACTTTGGGTGTTGATGAGGTTGGATAAACCTTCATTAGTTCAAATCTATCTTTAAGTGGATCATTGGTGTTGCACCCCAAAATTTGCCCAACCATTTCTTGTACCTGGCTTTTGTTCCTTTGTTTTTTTTATCTTTTTTGCATATCATAGCATTTATTCTTGAGGCAGGGGATTAAGGTTTTCCTGTGGCTCAAGGCTCTTTTTAGCGCAAAATACGGAACAACGAGCATCAGAGGCTCCGACATTTATTTTGCCCAGTGATCGAATTGTCGATTTTATTTTGCAAGATATTTTCAGATCAGGAGGACGCATTCAGGCTATATCGAGCATTCTCAAGGTTGTAGCATTCAAAGGCGAGTTTCAGAGGCAGAATAGAGCTTAAAACGATAAAAAAACGGGCAACTGTGCATGTTTCTCTCCAAAAGGCGCCAAAATTCAAATTTTGGAGGTGTTAATCGATTAACCAATTGGTTAACCGATTAACCAAAGCAAAATCAGGCCAAATTTGAATATTTGAGGGTGTTAATCGATTAACCATATGGTTAACCGATTAACCAGTGCAAATTTCTGCTCTGAACGTGAATTTTCAAGTGAATTCACTTTGGGGTCCAATTTGATCATTCTTGAAGTTGATTTTACACTAAGGGAAGGATCTAGAACCATTTCAAATTTTGGTTAACTTTCAAATCATTTCAAGTTCCCTCCAAATTCCCATTCCTAATTCCATGCCCTTTTTCATAAACCACATTCCAAGCCTCATTTGGATCCAAGCCTAAGGGGTATTTAAATGATCTACTCCAAACCTCACATATCTAATCCTGATAATTTCACTCTCATTTCAGAATTTATTCTCATTCTCTCAATTTGCTCTCAACTTTCTCCATCCCCAAACTTCACCAAAAGCTCTTCTCACATTGAATTCTTTGATTCTCCATTGGAATCATTAAATTCTAGAGCTCAAACCTTCATCCTTCATCCTTGTTGAATCATTTTCTCCATGCAATTTTTGTGCAATTGTAGATCTAAATTTTGAAGTGGTTCTAGAGGAGCTTATTTGGATAATTCTTGCTTAAATTTGGTGGATCTTCACTTCTACTACAAGAACTCAATTGGATCTTGAAGGAATTCCGAATTTCTTGCTTGGATCTAATGAATCAGAGTGAATCAACATTAACCGAACCAATTCTCCGATTCGTAGGTTGGAATTCTTGATTCGTTGCTATTTCGAGCTTATTTTGCATATTCGATGTGGATCTTCATTTTTGATTGACTTTTGGTTAATTTGATCCATGAGTTTGTGATCTTGTTGTTTAAATGTTTTTACATATTTATTAGATCACTGATTTCTGGATGAATTTCTTGCTTAATTGATTGTATGATCATTGGAATGATTGCACATTGGATAAGTTGTTGAAAAGTGCTTCTAAACTGCTGTTGACACAATGTTAGTCGGTTAACCAATTGGTTAATCGATTAACCAATGTAAATATTCAAAATTTCCAACATTTTTAAGTGGTTAATCGATTAACCCCTTGTGTTAATCGATTAACATTGTGCCAACAAACCTGTTTTGCTGTTTTTCATGCTTGATTGGTATAGTTTCACTTCGAATCTTCATGGATCAGTGTGATGCATTAGGAGTGAGATGTTTTGGATATATGTCGATGTTCTTGATCGTTTAATCATGCTTTTGTCGACATGTGTGTCCGTTTTCCACTTGAGTGCACACTTTCGTAGTTGTTGTTCAAGGTGATGATGTGCTGGCATGTTCATGTTTGCTTGCCTTCTTTCTTCCTTCTTCTTTGCATCTCTCATATGCATGCTTGAGGTTAAGATGTGCTTGTGAAGGCTACTGCCCCACACTTTTTTCCTCCCTCACTTTTGTTCTAATTGTGCATTACATGTTTGCATACTTGCATCTTTCTCATTTTATGTTTCCTTATTTTTCTTCTTTCTTCTTTGCCATGTTCCCTTAGGATCTCTAATCTTCCTTGTTCAAGGTTGATTATGATAGACCTTAGGCTTGAACCCATGCATGTTCCCTTAGGATCTCTAATCTTCCTTGTTCAAGGTTGATTATGATAGACCTTAGGTAGCATTCCTTTTCATCCCAATCCTAGGTACACTTTGTATGAGAACACTAGGTTGAGTCTTAGTCTCCCTTTAGAGTGTCTTTCTTTTCTCATCTTCAAACATCTCCAAAACACTTAATAAAGGTTAAGGATTATTGTGTGTTAAGAGCTTTAAGTACGTGGAAAATGGTGATTGGGGGGCTTCTCCTCAATTGCTTAGAGTGTTTAGTGTACGCTCTTTGGGCGATATGCGACACATTCGCTCCTAAGTCATAGTCTTTTGTGCAACATGAGTTACAAACAATAATCAATGCACTTCTTCTCTAAAAAATACAAAAACAAACTTCAAATATTTTTTATCCTTCGGGATCTTAATTTGGGAAACCTTTTTCATAAGGAGAGTTTCGTTAACTCTTGGTTCTACCGCAAACAGGTAACGCCTAAGTCTCCAATGGTCGAGCTGCATACACCTAACTGCTAGAACTAAGTTTTAACCCTACTCGGGCCTAAAACATTTTGAACCAACCGGTGTTCTTTTTAGCCCGAACTACGTTTGCTCTGATTTCTCGTACCAGACGAGAATACGTAGGCACAAGACAGCAATGTCTTGGCGAGCAACCTTCCCGTTTTCGTTAGGTTTTCTCTTATCGTTTCCTTTCCCTCTTTTGGGATAAATAACGAACGGTGGCGACTCTTTTGTCATTGTCGGCCCCTCTTCGCAGCGATGCAACAGTTGGCGACTCTGCTAGGGACTTCGTTTGCAGTCTGGCCTTCTTTTGTTTCCTGGCTGTCTGGGCTCCCCAGCAGCTGGCGACTCTGCTGGGGACTCTTCCCATCCCCTATGTGAGTCAATCCTAGCGCTTGGTTATTTATCTTTTGGGTGTGTATATATGTGTTGTACTTTATCTTTATTTTCCCGCATTTACTTTCAGCATTTTATATATCAGTTTTGTTGTGCTGTTGAGGGGGGGGGGGTGTTCCATTGAGAGATAAGTCGGACTCGGGCTTGAGTACGAACATAGCATTAGAAGTGGAAAGTAGTGGTGAACCTTTATGCTTAGCATGCACAAGTTCCCATGAAATTCGCGCTCAGACGAGATTCTCTTTGATGATTTCTTTTCTGGGCGTTTGGGATTGAGGGGATTTTGGATCTGAGGATTGTCGACTCTAGGAACCGATCATTTATGATTCAGCTAAGTGAGGCCTCTTCGGGAGATTAGGATGCCAAACCAGAAATGGTGAACGTATCATTGTTTTTTGAAAGTCTGTGATGCTGATGAATGCATAGGATGTCGGGCCTTATCAGAGGATAGGTCCGTACCTGTGAGAGGGATTGAGTTATGCAAGAAACCTCGACTTTCAGACTACCCGGTTTTCTTTGCAGTGTGAATTTGTGTTCCTAATACAAGGGGTTCCTATCAGTGACAGTGCTATGTTATTATCAAAGCGGAGCGCTGGTTCTTCTCAATCAACAACACAACAGCCTTGATCCCTTGTCTTTGCATTTGCATCATCATAACATGTTTGGATTTTGCATCCCGCATTTTCATTTGCATCGCAGGTTGTTCTCAGTGCCCTCGTATTCTTATCTCCGCTTGGCTTTCTTCAGTAACAGGATTGAGAAGTTCAGTTTTCCCAGGTATCCAACTCGTGGAATCAGCGAAAAGTAATGGATCAGGTTTAGGCTGAAATGCAGGAAGTCAGAGCTCGCATGTCCCAGTTCATGGAGCTGATGCAGAATGTTGCCAGCAGGCAGGAACAATTAAGAACTACGGTCCATCCGTTAATAGTACTAGGTGGTGGATCTGTTCCACAGGGTATTCCTACTATTGTCATACCTCTGGGCGGAGGTGCTGCAAATGGAAATGGTAATGTTGCTGGTGGAAGTGTGTGTGCTGTGCACGGGGCTGGTGGCCCTCACTGGGAAGATAATCAGGATGATGTCTTTTCCATGAGAGATATGGAGGATGGCTTGTCAATTGAAGCTGATAAGAGGTTTAAACTGATCAAGGAGAAGATGAAGTCTTTTGAGAATCAGAACTCTCTAGGTCTTGATATGTCAGATCTTGGTCTAGTTCCTGGGGTCAAGATTCCCCCCAAGTTCAAGGTACCAGATTTTGAAAAGTACAAAGGGAGAACCTGTTCTAGAGTACACCTCTAAGCATACTTCCGGAAAATGTCTGCGTACTCCAACGATGAAAAGCTGTTAATGCATTGCTTCCAAGATAGCCTGGCAGGAGCGTCTTTGGAATGGTATATGGGACTCGAGAGAAATCATATCCGCAGCTGGAGAGAATTGGTCGAAGCTTTCATGCGTCACTATCAATATAATAGTGATATGGCACCGAACAGGTTACAATTGCAGAGTTTGTCACAAAAGAGTACTGAGAGCTTCAAGGAGTACGCCTAGAGGTGGCGAGACTTAGCAGCAAGAGTACAACCTCCCATGATGGATAGAGAAATGGATGACATGTTCATGGCTACACTATCTAGAGTGTATTATGAGAAGCTGATAGGTTGCATGTCTGCAAGTTTTTCAGATCTGGTAATAGCAGGAGAAAGAGTCGAAAGCGGTATCAAAATGGGAAAGATCCAAGTTGCTCATGATTCCTCCAAAGATGCAAAGAAGCCTCATGTTGGGAAGGAAAGAGAAACAAATGATGTATCTGCTCCAACTGCTGCTCAACATTCAGCCCGGTACAAACAACCTTATGCTCCTCAGCAGCAGAATTATCGGCGCCAGAATCAGAATAGGCCTCGCAAAAATTTGGAAAGAAGGAATTCTCCTCTTCATCCAGTTCATGTGCCGTACAGCCAGCTTCTGCCACATCTGATTCATAACTCATTGGTGGAGCCCAAGACTCTCAAGCTGGTGCCAGAGCCATACCCTCCTGGGTATGATCCCAGTGTGCAATGTGGATATCATGGAGGATCCATGAGGCACTCAACTGAATATTGCAAGGCCTTTCAAGCCAATGTGCAGCAGTTAATTGACAGAGAGTACATATCCTTTCCTGAAGGAAATTTGGTTGTGCATGTCGACCTCTCATATGATTGAGTTTGAAGACTACGAGGGTCACGTCCTCCAGCAGCAAATCCGATTTGAAAGCCCGGTTCCCCGAAGTTGGCAATCTTTGTTTTATCATGTCATTTGTTTGCATTTGTAGTTTCTTTTCTGTTTAAGTGCAAATCTCATTTGTAAAACTTGTTTGTTTTCAATTGATATTGATAATGAAATGAATATGCATGTTTTTGATTAAATCCATTTGTGTTCACTCTATGTTTTATTGATGTCTAATGCTTGTTTAAGCGGAATCCGGGGAGGATGACGAAGTTGAAAGACGCGCAAGCTTCCGGTTGTATGCTTTTGAAAACCTGCTGATGATGTACAGGCATTGTTTCAAATTCCTAAACACCGGAGATATAAGGATGATAATCCCTTATCAACCCCTTTGAGCCTAGTAGTAGGAGTTTCTTTCTGAAAACGAAAAACCCTCTTTCTTAACCTGGAGTAGGGTAGGTGTCAGTTAATTTGACCAAGCGTCCAAATCGCAAAAAGAGTGTGCTCATTCGAGGATCAATCACACCTGTAGAGGTCGTTCCTAAAAGACTCACAGTGGTTATCCCTCATTGCAAGGAATGAGGCAGTCACAAACCCTTTCGAAGAAATCAAGACAAGCCAGTGTCACACGATTGGTAAAAAAAAGGAAAGGAAAAAGCCCGCTAAGTCGAATCTTACAAACAAGCGACTTAGGCGAAAATGAGGGTATCCCGCTGGACTTCAAAATCGAAAATTCAAAAGAATCAGTCCAGACAAAAATTAGGGATAGAATGAAAAGCAGAAAAGCGAAAAGGATTACAAAAGAAAAATCCTCGAAAAAAATAAGTCATGTGATTCCAGGCACCACAAGACGAAAAGCGAGTGACTGTCACTCCAAAAACTTGTGGTTTCCCAAACCATCACTCCTGTCATTCAACCTTTGAGAGGTGAGCGGTTGTGTTGAATTAGCTGAACTTAAGTCTGGAGAACACCAAGGAGAATGGGTGGGTTAAAGTAAACTTTGAGCCTTATATCCTTTCTTTCAAACCGTGAACTTGACCACGTTACAACCTTCAAAAGTCCTAATTGAAGCAGGGTTGTTTTGAAAGCATACTTCGGTAAAGATCGTGTCGAAATTGACTCCTAAAAGGATTCCTCTTACCATGTTGGTATTAATGTTGACATTCTGCTAAGTGATTCGTTCACTATATGTCACAATTTTTTTCTAGTGAACAAACTTGGATTTCAAAACTGTCATATGCATTGAATTAATATATATTTTATGCAGAACAATTTGTTTTACTTGCAGTAAGCACTTGGCATCAGGAAAGTTTCCACAATGGGAAGTTTGATCAGGATAGAGTGCAGAACGCCTGTTACACTGTAGAACCGGGGAAATTTATCAAATTGTCATATAATGGGAGTCACCCATCCAAAAGTCAGTTAACCTGAAGACAATTAGGTTGAGATTCGATCAATCCCTCAAAGTCAATCAGAGGCAAGCCACCCTAAGAGCACATATATCCTTCTCCAAAAGCCAACACCTCTTCAAAGCTCAGAATGCTGAAGTAGTTCACGTCAAACCAGCGGGGTACAAAAATTTCAGATCTCCTTTCGAGGAAGTTTTTACAGAGATCCCACAGGCTGGGACAAGATTGGAAACAAAAGATTTGTTCCTCTCCATACCTTCAGTGTTTATCAAAGTTGGTATGTCAAGGATGAATCGTTTCATGGTACAGATGCTGGGGCAAGTGTTGCACCCTAAAATTTGACCAACTGATTCTCCTATCTGACTCATGGTTTAAATTCATATCCGCAAATCAGACATGTGATATTTGTGCACAAGCAGGGGATATCAGAGTTTACAGCTTGATTTTTGTCTATCAGATATGGCAGACCCAGTCCAGATTGCCAGGGTTTTATTTTCAGGAAATTGTGCGCTCCTCGGTGATTTTTCAGTGATTTTGGGGATATTCTGATGCCCGGGGATCTCCGTTCGATTCGATCTGGTCTCGTGCGCTTTTATGGGAGTCATTTGCATTCATCTGCATTTTTAGGGTTTAATAGGCTTTTGTGAATTTTTAACAGGCTTTATAGAATTTTTCTGGAATTTAAATAGGGTTTTTGAATATTTTAAGGGTTTAATTCTCTTTTTTAGGATTTTATAGATTTTTTTAAATAGGTTTTTAGAATAAATAAGATTTTAAATAGTTTTATCATTTTAGAATAATATGGTTTTTCTTTTAAATCATTTTTAGGAATTTTTCTATAGAAAATAACGTAGTTTTCTTTTATTAATAATAGGTTTAATTGTTTTTAAATCATTTTTAGAATTTTAATAGAAAATTAGGATAATATAGAATTAATATGAGTTTAATCATTTTTAGAGTTAATTAGAGGTTAATTGATTTTTTAGGATTAATTAGATTTTTAATCATTTTTTTGGAGTTTAATTAGGATTAATTGATTTTTTTAGAATTAAATAGGTTAATGACTTTTTAGAGTTTTAATTAGGTTAATCATGTTTTAGATTTAATTAGATGATTTAGAATTAATTAGGCTTTTAATAATTGATTAGATATAATTAGGTTAGTTAATTGTTTTTTTTATCATCATTCAGTTTTTTTACAGTTTTTTTCATTCAATTTCGTACTGGGCCCAAAGCAATGCAAGGCCCAGTTTGCTTTTTTGTCCAGGAATGCATTTCAGACGTCCAAAAAAAAGGGGGTCCAAATGGTCCAACAATCCAGATCTGTCCAGCACCTTCTAGAGGGTTCCAGGTGTTTCAGTGATATAAATAATATAGGGCCACGTGTTAACTGCGGAGAGGTCCCACACGTTCCACATTCTGCACGCCACCACAGCAATTCAGACTCTTCCAGACTCTCCCACGTGGCCACCCACTTCCTCTCTCTCAGCGCATGTGAGACACTTGGCACCCAGCCATCACTCACCGGAGCCTCGCCGGAGCCCCCTACCGCCGGGCATGCAAACGCCCTAGCAACGCCGCCGGCCACCGTCCAACTCCGGCCACCACCTAACCACCAAAATCATCAGCAACCTCCTATCTTCTTCTTCTTTCTCCCCAGACCTCCTCCGTCTACCCTCATCGGTGCATCACTGGAAACTTCAAAGAACTCCAGAAACCGTCTTCCTCCATCAACCTTCGTTCAACAACAGATCTTCATCTAACTTTTTCCAGAAACATCAGTCCTCCATCAAAACTTTTCCAGAAACATCAGACCTTCATCAACATTCCCCAGAAACTTCAAGCTTCTTCAACCGTGTTCGTGCAGTTACCAAGATCTTCACGAAGAAATTTCCAGAAATCATCACGCATCAATCTTCAGGAACATCCAAACAACTCCATCAATCTTCGTTAAATTCCAGAACGATTCAAGAACGCTCATACACGCATCAAACCTTCAAGGTCATCTTCAAACATCGTCAAGATCAGCCTCAAGCGAGTCTCCTTCGTACTTCGTTTTTCCAGAAGCTTCAACAAACTTCTTCAAAAGTCCAACAGTTGTTCGTCGCTTCGTCCAGGTACGCGTCCATGAGAATCATTGCTTGTTTTCCTTGATTGCTGAAGAAGTTCATCTTGTATTTTATTTCTCTGGGAGTAAAGAGTGGCTAGGGTTTGTGGTTGATTGTGAGGGGGTACCGATGGTGAGGCCGTGAGTTTCATTCTTTATTTTGTGTGAGAGGGAAATGAGAGTGTTAAGTTGATTTGTTGGTTGAACATTCATGTCTGAGTTTGGTAAGAAGAAGGTGGAAGGTTCAGAGGGAGATTTGGGGGAAGACGAAGACGGCGGCATTAGGGTTTCGTTATAGATGAACAGTAAACAGAGTTTTGGAAAGGGAGATGGGTTTTGTGAGATAATCAGTTGGATTAGGGCTGGATTGGGTCAAAGGCCCAAACGTTTTTTTTGCTGAGCGTACCCCTAGTTTACTTGTTCACCCCCCATGCGTGTGAGGGACAGAATGATTGTGGTCTGGGCTTAAGCCCAAGTGCTATACACACCCCCGTGTGTAAGCCTCTTCGGAAGAATAACCAGAACTTGCTAATTACACCCCCCTGTGTGAGAACTGAATGGGATCATCATTGGGCCGGGCCTTGCGCCCACTTGCTTTTCACACCCCAGGATCAGAGCCCATCCAGAGTTAGAACTGGGCGCGTGTGCTATCTGCACCCCCCTCCCCTTTTATTCATTTCTCTTATTCTTTGTTTTCTTTAATATTTTTAGCATTTTAATAAAATCATATAAAATAGAAAAATCCATATTTTTTAATTCTTCTTTTTGCTATAGGTCAATAATACTGTCTAGAAAATTAAATAAAAATAAAAATGCCATTTTATTTTTGTTTGATATTTTTAGCATATTTTCCATTTCAATGACTTTTTTAATATCTTTTAGTGCATGCATATTATTAGAAAATTCATAAAAAATAGTAGGTGTAATCAAATAATTCCGTTCTTGTTTCTGTAGATTCGTAATTCAATGTAGAATTTTATAGTACAAAAAATATTAGCTTAATCATGCATTTTCATTTTAATTGCATTTGTCACTGTTATTGATGTTTGAATAATTGGTCTATGGATATATCTGTGTTGCTGATTTTATTTCTTTCATCTGGTGTTGAATTTTGTTCTGATTTTTTTAGTATGTTACCCTAGAGCCATGTAGGTTTCCCCGTAGATTTTTGATAGATTTTTGTAGGGTGTTCTGCTGTGATTTGTCTGAGCCTGAAGATAGGAGAAGTCTTGATGACTTCTGACTTTGAAGTTCAACTGGGGTTGAACTTCAGAGATAGTCTGTTGTGGTTTGTTGGCCTGTGGGTTCTTCTCAAGGTGGGAGCTGATGGAGGTCCTGGTGGAGCTTGCAAGTTGCAGTGGATTGAGGCTTAGTCTAGGAGCTTGTTGTCTGTTTGTGAGGTTCGAGATCCTGAAGTGAAGGGAGTTTATGGTACTTTCCTGAGGAATGCACTGTGAATGACTTTCATCCTTCCTTCTCACCTCTTTCGTAAGTATCCAATGATGTCGGAGCCGACTTGTGAGTTAATTGCTCCTGAGGAGGAATGTAAACTGATCACATGTTGTTGAGCCACATGGGATACGATTCCTAAGTGGAAGTCTCCTAGTACTTTCCTGAGGAAGGTTCTATGGGTCTATTCACTTAGTTCCAGTAGTTTGTCTAGGATTTCTTAAGTATCCAGTGATGTTGGAGCCAACTTGTGAGTTTAATCTCTCCTGAGGAGGGATGTAAACTGATCACAGTTGTTGAGCCACGTAGGATACGATTCCTAAGTGTCAGCCTCTTAGTACTTTCCTGAGAAAGGTCCTATGAGTCTGTTCACTTAGTTCCCTTAGTGCATATAGGTTCTTTCCCAAATATCCAGTGACGCCGGAGCCTTCATGTGAGTTTAATCTCTCCTGAGGAGGGATGTAAACTGATCACAGTTGTCGAGCCGCATAGGATATGATTCCTGAGTAGTAACCTCCTGGTACTTTCCTGAGGAAGATACCATGAGCTTGTCTGCTTAGCTTCCTTTCTCTGGTAAGCTTATTCTGAAGCTTGGAGATGGGGATCGATTCCTCCTGCTTAGGTTTTGATTAGGTTGTTGCTTAGAGCTTTGCTTAGGTGTGGCATAGAGTTCTGTTTAGAAATAGATTAGGAGAGTTGTCTCAGGTGTTAGAAGCCCTGCTCAGGGTTAAGTCTCTTGGTATTGCTTGACTTGTGTGATATTGTGTTGCATTAGACTTAGGTGTTCATCCAGGTAGTTCTGAATAGGTGCATCTTAGAAGTAGACTTTGTGTGCATAAGAAGTTGAGGTGGTCCTCCTTCTGCTTGTTTGTTATTGCGTGGCTTTGCTTGTTGGTATTTGGTAGAGCTGAGCTCCCTTGCCTCTGTGCCTTGTTTGTTTAGCTGTTGCATTCATGCATATTTTCAGTATTCCTTTACGTTGCAGTTTCTTGTTTGTAGTTTAATCCTGTTGCCATGATCCCTTAGGAGCTCTGACTTCTCCGCTGCGGAGTTGTTATGATAGACATTAGAATGGTTAACCAGGTGTGATAGCAGTATGTAGATTCCCCTTTCCAGGCATAGTTTTAGGGTTTCCCTTTCCTTTCTGTAGGAGCTTTTGAGTAGCTTGATCCGTAGTTAGCTGAACTACAGCTGCTCTGATTCTTCGTTCCAGACGAAGATATGTAGGCATAGGATGCGATATCCTAGCGAGCACACTAACGACTAACTTTTGTTCTCTCGCGGCTGTGCGATCGAGACTTTCCCGCTAACGTCTAATTGTTATCCCTTTCTCTTGCCCGAGTGCAGTTGAGACCAGATCGTATTTGTAGGTTCCCGAGCCTTTAGGACCAGTTTGTTTTCTCACTGCTGTGTGAGAACCCCTGTTTACCCGTAGTTAGCCGAACTACGCTTGCTCTGATCTTTCATTCCAGATGAAAGTACGTAGGCACAGGACGCGATGTCCTGGCGAGCAATCTTTCCCCCGTTTAGACGTAGGCAGTCGAACTACGTTGACTCTGACTTTCCCATTGCACGAGGGAATACGTAGGCCCAGAACACCGTATGTTCTGTCGAGTCCTGTCCTTTTATTTTCTTTTCAGACCAGCCATTAGCGTAGATAGATAACACACCCTTTTACCTATAAACACCAAGCGTGGATCCCATCGAGTACGATGGACGTGAGGGGTGCTAATACCTTCCCCTTGCGTAACCGACTCCCGAATCCAGGTTTTGGTTGCGATGACCATACCTTTTCCCGTCTTTGCGAGGTTTACTTCGAGCGTTTCCTTTCCCGCTCTGAGGGATAAATAACGCACGGTGGCGACTCTCCTGTCAAGCCGGCGACGATTTTCGCAGTAGCGACAGCTGGCGACTCTGCTGGGGATAATAGCATCTGGGGACTTTCCCATCCCTTATGCTGGGACCGTTTCCCATCCCCTACGCGAGTCAATCCTAGCGCTTGGGTGTTTATTCGTTGGGTGTTGTGCATAGTGTGTTTTACTTTTCTGCACTTTACTTTTCTGTACCTTTACCTTTCCGCATTTATTTTCCAGCATTACATTATTGTGATTATTGCTGTGGGCAAAGGGAGGTTACTGTGAGTGGAAAGCCGGACCTGGGCTTGAGTACACACCTAGATATAGTTGTGGAGAAGTAGTAGACGAACCTGTCTGCTGAGCAGGCACAGTTCCCTACGAAAATCTGCGCTCAGACGAGATTCTTGCAGAGGTGCTCCTTTCCGGTCCTGAGGATCTGAGGGGAGTCCAGACGTGAGGATTGTCGACTCTGGGGACCGATCATTTGGAAGTCAGCTAAGTGAGGCCTCTTCATGATTTGATGATGCCACTCCTTCTGGGAATCGCATCGTCACTCATGAAAGTCTGTGACGCTGATAACCGCATAGGATGCCGTACCTTTGTCCGTGGATTAGGTTTATCCTACCTGTGAGAGGGACTGGGTTATTGCAGGAAAACTGGCCTTCAGAAACCATGATTCATTATCTTTGTCAGATGGTGTTCTTGATTCATCTCCAGGTGTGTTGTCTGGGTCAGATGGGTTTCTTATCTGAGGTTGAAGCTATTATCAGATGGTATTTTCGTCAGATACAGAGGTTCAGATGGTTTTCTTACCAGGGGATTGATATTTTGAGTATCAGATGGTAGTTAGTGGCATGAGATTCTGATGACCGTGATGGTTTTCTGTTCTTGATCACAGAGATATTCCCCTTCAGGCTACAGCATAGCCCCTGTGTTCGCAGATTGCATTATTTATCATATTGCATCATTGCATTACCATCTGCATTTAACTAACGTGTGTGTATTGCAGGTACATATTTTCCCTTCCAGTCCTGGTGTTCGTTCCTAGCAAGACATGGATAACCTGAAGAGAGTATTGCCCTACAAGTTTCCGTCGCCGAATATCAGTCTATTGTTAGAATTGATGGCTATTGCTAAGAAGAGAGGAATGGGTGACTTCAGAAAGAGATATGGGAGGATTCTGACCTACGTTTATCAGCCATCTGCCTACGAGACCAGCGGCATCTACACTCTGTTACAGTTCTACGACGCGGAGCTCAGGTGTTTTGTATTTCCCGACTTTGTTTTGGCTCCTACCCTGGAGGAGTACTCTGCACTTCTGGATATACCGATCCGTGAGCAGATGCCTTTTTATCGTACGGACGCTGAGCCTAAGCTAGCTGAGCTTTCTGCCATCCTGTGCTTGAAAGAGTCTGAGTTGTCTGGGAAAATGATCAGAAGAGGAGACGTATGGGGATTTCCGTTGGATGTCTTAGTGGATAAGGCTCGAGAGTATGCCCAGAAGGGTAAATGGGATGTTTTTGACGTCATTCTTGCTGTATGTGTGTATGGCATCGTGTTATTCCCGAATATTCCTGATTTCGTTGATTCAGATGCCTTCTATATTTTGGCTGCGGGAAACCCAGTTCCTACTTTGCTGGGAGATGTCCACCATTCAACCCACTATCAGAATGAAAAGCGACGAGGAAGGAATGTGTCTTGTTGTGTCCCTCTCCTATGCAGGTGGTTCACCAGTCATTTGCCTAAGTCAGGTCCTTTTGTCACGTCTATCAATTCTCTAGGATGGCCCGAGCGCTTAATGGGATTAACTGCTGAGAACGTGGTATGGACCAATAAAGAGGTATTTGGAGCTGAAGTCATACTCAAAGGCGAAGGATTCCCGAATGTTCCGTTAATAGGAAGGAAAGGTTGTGTCAACTATAACCCGTCCTTATTGATCAAGCAATTTGGGTACATACCTCAAGGAGCGCCAAAGCCCGAGGAGATACAGGAATCTCTGTATCTCACCGGGGCAATAGGGAAAGAGATGCTGACCAAACTTGAGAAAGCCTGGAAAAACTTGCACAAGAGAGGGAAGCTTTCAGGTAGCAGAAGGGATACTCGAGGTCCTAGCCCATATGAAGAATGGATTCGTGAGCGAGCTGTGAAGTTCCTTATGCCGTATCCAGCAGTTCAGCCATTGCATCCTCCTCCGGTAGAGGAGCCTACCACTGTGGACATTCAGGTTTACAAGCAGCTGATGGCGGAGAAAGAAGAGCTAGCCAGGGCTAAAGAGGCTTTAGAGCGGGAGAATGCCCAGCTTCGGCATGAAAAGAATGAAACAGAATATATCTCTAAGCAGCAGGATGAAACTCTGAAACATCTGAAGGCTACGTTATTGGAATTGACGGAAACCAAGAAGCGTCTAGAGTTAGATGTGGACTCCGTTAGTAGTGTGTTGGCCACCAAGAAGCAAGAGCTGGAAAGGGCCTATGCAAAGCTAGCCAAGTTCAGAGAACACTGGGATCTCACTATGACCAAGCGCAAGGAGCGAGAAGAAGGGTTGAAGACTCAGATTGCTCAGTTAGAAGAACAGGTCAAAGTGAAGAACGAAGAGCTTGAAGAAGAAGCCTGTCGCCGATACGAGGCCGAGCGCAAGTTGACAGATGCCATGAAGAATTTGGAAGATTTCCAGCATAGAGCAGATGCCAAGAGACCCAAACCAGGGGATGGTGCCAATGATAAGGCTTGGGAAGACTTTGTCAGAGACATCCAGGGAACAGTCAGGAAGAGGGATCGACTGATAGAAGGTTTGATTTATCAACCAGATCACGCAGAGACAAAGAAGATGGTCGAGGACTTCCGCAACCGTACCCGCATTTGATTTCTCTTGTATTCTGTATGTTGAGGTCACCACCAGGCATGTTGGCTGGGATCCTCCCTATCATATCAGCTGTATGGAGCATAGTTATGTAACTCTTGACAAGACAGTTATTCTAATCAATATATAAGGGTTTTTCCAAATATTGTCTCTATGGTTTATCTCGTCTTGCTACCACTGACACTGGAATTGGAGGGAAAATATCTCCAATGCACACATGCACGTTAGCATTTTTGTATTTCTGTTTGCATAAATCATACTGCATAGCATTTCTCTAGCAGGTCAGAGCACTTATCCAACCTTTGTTTTCACCAGAAAGTGATTCTCGGGGAATTGTTTGAGGCAAGAGTGGAGACGACCAAGGGGCCGAAGCAGATTTGAGCAGAATCAAGCAGTGTAATCAGTTACCGGTAATTGGTGGCTATGTCTGAAGGCAATTTCCAGTTTCCTGACACCCAGGCAGGGTTTGCTGTGGCGTCCAACCATCGGTATGATTTCATGGAGGACTTCCCGCAGGCGAACAATCTAACTGCAGACCAAGTTGTACAGCCAGCTGTTGAGAACAGAGATCGGCATGAGCAGTTTCTTGCCCAAAATGAGCGTTATCCTCCTGTTAACAATCAATGTGTTGCTTTCCCTGTGATGAATTACCGGAGAGATATTCCAATGACCGGGTTAGTAGATCCAAGAGCTCTTGACGATGGTAGAAGACTCCGAGTGTTGGAGGAGCAAATGAAAGCCTTGGAAGCGAAAGATGCCGTTAACCTGGATGCTGTAGCCATGTGTTTGGTCCCTGACCTCGTGTTACCGCACAAGTTCAAAATGCCGGAATTTGAAAAAATACACAGGAGATAGCTGTCCAAAATTGCATTTGATGATGTTCTGCCGAAGGATGACTTCGTTGGTGCGAAATGACAAATTGATGATCCATTGCTTTCAGTATAGCCTGACTGGGGCATCCCTGAGATGGTATATGCAATTGGAAAGTAATCAGATTCGATCATGGGTGGATTTAGCCAGAGCTTTCATAAAGCAATACGATTACAATTTGGATTTGACTCCTAGTCTCGTAGATCTGCAAGAATTGTCTCAAGCGGAGAATGAATCATTCAGAGCGTATTTGCGAAGATGGAAGGAATTGGCTGCTAGTGTTCAACCACCGCTTCCGGAAAGGGAACTGGTTGACATCTTCCTGGGTACTCTGAAAGGCCATTATTTTGACAAATTGTTCAGCTGCACAAACTTTGTGGGCCTGATGAGGCTGGGAGAGATTGTTGAGCGAGGACCCAGGAGTGGAAAGTTTCGAGGTGTTCCTTACGTCCCAGTTAATGAGATTGAGTCAGTTGTCAGTTCTCAAGAAGAATGGGAAGGAGATGACGCCACCTCAGAATCTCTAGCATCTCAGGATCAGTTTTCAGACACTTCAAGTCAACGGTCATCCTATCGTCGATCGCGTCAACATGCTCCACGAAGACCAAGGAAACCTGAAAGGCAGTTTACTCAGCTACCGGTGTCGTACAGCCAGTTGTTGCCAGATCTGGTCAGAAGTGGATTGATAGTGCCGAAAGAGACTAAGCCGGTGATTCCACCGTATCCTCCAGGTTTTGATGCCAGCGCCCGCTGTGAGTACCATGTTGGGGCACAGGGGCATTCAACCAATGATTGTAAAGTGCTTAGAAGTCAGATTCAGGATTTGTTAGACTCTAGCCGTATTTGCATCACTCCTCAGGGTTGTGTTCAGATTAATGATTTTCCATCTTCCAGTTGTGGGGGTTCGTCAGTTAATATCATGGAAGACTCCACAGGAAGTGTGTGCTCTGAAGATTGTCAATCAGAGAGCTCAGTTGAATATGGGGGAAGTTTCTAGAGGTTTCTATGCCGGGTGTCGCATCTGTTTCTCTGCCTAACCCGTTTAGCTTTTGTGCATCAGTATTTGCTGACCACCACCAGGATTGTTGGCTGGGGTCACTGTATTCGTACTCATTTGTGCTTACCTGCTGATTTTGTTGGTTGTACATTTATGGGAGATGTTCGTCTGTTTGCTTATAGCTTGGGTTTCTCTTTATCTCGTTATGAATGTGTGTTTGCTTTCTGCGCTGCATTATCATTTAACAGGTATATCAGAACCGTGGGTCTTATTTCTTCGTCATCCAGTTTGTTGCAGGAATTCCTTCAGAGATATGGAACAGAATCAGGTTGAGTTGATCGAAGTCCAAAGCCAGCTGGGGCAGATGATGAGAGACATGCAAGAGTTGCGTCTGGAGCAGAAGATTCTCAAAGAGGAGAACAGTCAGCTGAAGACCCAAATGAGCTTGATCATGGAAGTAGTCAAGAATGTACTTAAGAAAGAAGACGATCAGCTATTCGAAGCCGCAATGAAGAAGCTCGTGCCACCTGTGCATGTGGAACCTGAGCAGCAGCAACAGAGGATACATCCGGCTCAACAGAGGATCCAGGAAGGGAAGCCAAGGAGAATATTTGAGGCACCACCTATGGCCTATGCTGAGCTCTTGCAGATCTTACTGAGGTTTAATCTGGTTGAGAAAAGAACGTTGTCGCCACCAACGAAAGCGTTTCCTCAAGGGTACGATGCCAATAAGCAATGTGAATTTCATTCCGGGGCATTCGGACATGACATCGAGGGTTGTCATGCTTTCAAGCACAATGTTCAAGACCTGATTGACTCGCACGATATTGAATTCACGCCGGGCGGCGTAGCGGTGCATATTGCTCCTGTCTCAGTCGATGCAAAGATGACAGATGTTTCCAAAGCTGTATTGGGTCAGAAGCGTATCCTGGACTCCATGGTGTCAGAATCTCCAGGCCCACAATTGTTGCCTATTCCTGGGGCAGATCTGAGAAAGCAAATGGCTAAGCACAAGGAGAGCGTTAATCAGTACATCGAAGACCAAGAAGCCGATGTTGCATTTGATACGAATGGTGCTCAAGGGTCAACCCGATACCGGCAGCAGCAGCCTCAGCAACAGAATAATCGGGGGTATAAGAGAGGTCAGAATCCAGGTCCTTTGGCAAGCCGTCATTTGGAAACTCCTCCTATACCATACGCACAGCTTCTGCAGACATTGCTTCAGCTCCAATTGGTTCGTAAAAGGACATTGGCTCCCTTAACGGGACCACCACCACCGGGGTACGATGCTGACGCTACTTGCGAGTTCCATACCGGGGCACCTGGCCATACAGTTGAGAACTGTAAAGCATTTAAACACAAAGTGCAGGATCTGCTTGATAGTGCGGCAATTAGCTTCGGGCCGGGAGGTCCCCAAATCATCTGAATGAAGGAGAAAGGGCTCTATAATTTGTTTGAGTCATTGAAAGCAGATCAGGACAGCATCGGGTTACCTCTAATAAAGATAGCTGGTTCAGCAGCAGGGCAGATGTGAAAGCCCGGTTCTCGGAAGCTAGCATATTTTCTTTGTTTTAGCTTGTCATTTCTGTGCATATGTAGTTGCTTTCCTGTTTGAATTTGTAAGCTTGTTTGTAAAACTTGTTGTTTTCAGTCAAATTGATGATAATGAAATAAATGTGCATGTTTTGATTGAATCCATTCGTGTTCACTAACTATTTTTGCAAATATCCAACACTTGGTTAAGTAGGATTTGGGGAGGATGACGAAAATGACCAACACGCAACTACCGATATTGTATGCTTTTGAAATAAACCTGCTGATGATGTACAGGCATTGTTTCAAACCCTTAAACACCGGAGATATAAGGAAGATAATCCCTTGTCAACCCCTTTGAGCCTTGTAGTAGGAGTTCTTTCTGAAAACGAAAAACCCTCAATCTTAACCTGGGGCAGGGTAGGTGTTAGCTAATTTGACCGAGCGTCCAAATTACAAGAGGAGTGTCCGTTCAAGGATCAATCACACCCCTAGAGGTCGTGCCTAAAAGACCACAATGGTTCAATCAAGAGTGGGACAGCCACATCATTCCCAAAGAGTCAGACAACCAATGTCACACGACTTG
This sequence comes from Lathyrus sativus, assembly GCA_963859935.3. NCBI lineage: Eukaryota > Viridiplantae > Streptophyta > Magnoliopsida > Fabales > Fabaceae > Lathyrus > Lathyrus sativus. Next base: position 134,171,797 of record OZ012736.1, on the reverse strand, counting down.
TTCGAAAAAAGAAGAATGAAAGAGAATCAAAAGCCCGCTAAGTCAAGAAAAAAATTCAAAACAAATGACTTAGGCAAAAATGAGGGCATCCCGCTGGACTTAAAAAAATCAAAAGATACTCAAAAGGAGTCAGTCCAGGCAAAAGTTAGGGATATGAAAAGAAAAGGTGAAAAGGATCAAAAGAAAAATCCTCGATGAAAATACAAGTCGTGTGACCACAAATGTCAAAGACAAAGAGTGAGTGGCTGTCACTCCAAAATCCAAAAGTTTCTTGAACTATCACTCCTATCTTTCAGCCTCTGAGAGGTGAGCGCTAAGGTCGAGTTAGCTGAACGTAGGATGGGAGAACATCAAGGAGAACGGGTGGGTTAAAGTAAACTTTGAGCCTTTATCCTTTCTTTCAAAACCATGAACCTGACCACGTTACAACCTTCAAAAGTCCTAATTGAAGCAGGTTGTTTCGAAAGCATACTCCGGTAAAGGTCGTGTCGATTCTGACTCCTAAGGTTCCTCTTACCATGTTGATACTGATGTTGATAAATGTTTTGTGCATCATATGCCACAAACTGTTTTTCCTTTTCCCAGTGAACAGATTGGATGTCAAAGCTGTCATATGTGTTGCATTAATACATCTTTTATGCATAACAACTTGTTTTACTTGCGAGTAAGCGCTGGACAGCAGAAAAGCTTCCTACAATGGAAAGTATGGTCAAGATAGAACGCAGAACGCCCGAATGTTCCGAGAACAGGGGCAAACTTTATTGTGATCCCCAGTCAGGTCAGCTTTTCGAAGTCAGCTATTCTGGGGCAATCAAGTTGAGATTCGGTGAATGCGTCGTAGTCAGGAGGTGCTACTCTGAATCAGATAATAGGGGCAAGGTCATTGCAGTCACGGGCAGACCATCTTAAGCACGCAGAAGTTACTCGAGAAGCATTCAAGGTGAAGTATCTCTCAGAAGCTCAGAACGCTGAGGCAGGTTATATCAGACCATCGAGGCTCAGATTTGCAAATTTCCTTTCGAGGACTATCCCCACAGAGGCCCTGTAGGCTGGGGCACATCAGAAGCGAAAGGATTGGTCTTTTCCGTATCAGCAGGGCCATACAAGAGTTGTTCGAGCAGATGCAGTCGATTTTCGAGAGCGAGATGAATGCGGGAAGTCATGTTACTATCCCTTGACTCTTCACTGAAAGGCTGTGTATTCAGGAAGAATATTTTCCAGCGTCAGTTGGACCTAACCCAGCAAGATAGCTTAAGGGCTCAAATCCATGTTTGCGATCGCTGTGAAACACATCCGCGTTGGCGCATCAATTTCCAGATCCAAGCTTCATCAGCGCAGGAGGACTTCCTCCATTTTCTCCAGCAAAGTCCAATTTGTCATTGGCATGGATAAGCTATTCCCAGAGGAGTCTAATCATATTCAGCACGTATGCCATTCCCCAGCGGAGTTATATTCCCCAGCAGGGTACTACGTCGTCGAGGTGTTCGGTTAAATTCCCAATATCCCCAGCAGAGTTGATTTCACTCTCCCAGCATTTATTTTGCTGGGATAATTCAGTGATATCCAGTTTATCCCCAGCAAAGTTGGCCTCGCCTTCAGCATTTATTTTGCTAAAGTGGTTTTCTGTACCCGGCCTTCTCCGGCAGCTCGAGCCTGCTAGCATATTGCATGCATCATATTTGCATCATACTTGCATACCATGGTCAAAATGCGTAGCATTTCCATCCAAAATGGAGCATTACGCTGTAGAAAGACTAAAGCATTTGCATAGGCATACAAAGCATAAGTCAGGTTTCTGTCAGCCTCATATGGCGCGTGAATTACTCTGTGATCAGTTCAGGGACATTTATTCAGCAGCAGTATTCAGACAGTTCAGCAGGTTATTTGTATCAGATCAGGCAGCAATTATGCTTTGATCAGTCAGTCATCTGATGTTGACAAGCTTTTCTTCCCGTCAATTCATATTGGCGATGTGTTCCCCCAATAAGTGGATTTCTCCGTCTATCATTAGACGTATTGAGTGCAAATGTGGTTTTCTTTCCGTCTATCCATAGACGATGTGAAGTTGCAGGTGATCACAGTGAGGCTTCAAAAAGGGGTTCCCCCAGGATGTGCTTTTCTTACCGTCTATCAGTAGACGATGTGAAGCTTTGGTTGATTTTCAATGGAGTTCAAAATAGGGTTTCTCCGACAAGTGGCTTTCCTTTCCGTCTGTCAGCAGACGATGTGAAGTTTCGAGCTACTGTTCAGCGGGTTTTCTTATTGTCAGATCATACATATGATGAGGTATTTCCCAGCGAGTCTTCTCCGGCTATCCTTAGTTGTTGAGGAGTTTCAAAATGATTTTGAATATTGGTTCTCTTTCTGGTTATTGGATGAGATGACGTTTAAGAGGGACTTTTCTGACCATCAATCCCTATTGATGACGAGGCTCTTCGAAGAATGTTCAGTTTGCGTGATTGTCGATTCTTATTGACGACATGGTTCCTTAAAAGGTGGTTTTTCTTACCGTCGGTCCATACTGACGATGTGGCCCCTTCAAGGATATTGACTTCTCCATCAATTCCCGTAGACAGAAGGATTCTGAAATTCAAGGGATGGTGTTGAATTGCGTTATGGTGTCTTGCCGTCTATCCTTAGACGATGTGGGTATGGAGATTGAGTATTTCTGCCGTCTACTCCTAGACGATGTGAGTTTGGAGAGTATTTCTTCCCGTCTAGCCTTAGACGATGTAAATATGGAGATAATGGTGTCTTTCCGTCTATCCTTAGACGATGTGAATTGATTTGTTCATCAATCAGGATGTTTCCGTCTACCCTTAGACGATGAGAGTAATGATTTGTTCATCGATCAGGATGATACCGTCTACCCTTAGACGATGAGAATAGTGATTTGAATATCAATCAAGATAATACCGTCTACCCTTAGACGATGTGAAGATGGAGATTATGGTGATACCGTCTACCCTTAGACGATGTGAGTATGGAGATTATGGTGACTTTCCGTCTATCCTTAGACGATGTGTGTATGGAGAGTATTTCTTCCCGTCTACCCTTAGACGATGTGAATTCGGAGAATTATTTCTTCCCGTCTATCCTTAGACGATGTGTGTATGGAGACAATGGTGACTTTTCGTCTATCTTTGGACGATGTGAGTTTGGAGATTATGAATGTCTTTCCGTCTATCCTTAGACGATGTGAGTTGTTTTGTTTCATCAATCAGGATGTTCCCGTCTACTCTTAGACGATGTGAATATTGATTTGTTCATCAATCAGGATGATTCCGTCTACTCTTAGACGATGTGAATATTGATTTGTTCATTAACCAGGACTTCCCGTCTATCCTTAGACGATGTGTGTATGGAGATTAAGAATTTGATCCCGTCTATCCTTAGACGATGTGAATTTGGAGATTAACGTTGTCTTTCCGTCTATCATTAGACGAGGTGAGTATTCAATAATGGTGTCTTCCCGTCCATCTTTGGGCGATGTGAGTATATTTCTCTTCCTGCCTATCAGTAGGCAATGTGAAAGAATCATGTATGTTGTTGCAACCGTCCGGGTTTGTTATGTGGGGTATCACAAGCAACGGGTATTCAATCAGGAGTTCTTTATCAGATGATTAATCAGTTTGGTGCCGTAATGACTGGGCTCGGTTTTCTGGACTTTATTCTCCAAGCAGTTGACAGTATATGCTCGCGATTGGCAAATTTTCGGGTTTTATTTGTATTCAACCGTCTCGTACCTCTGAATGTTTGAAGGCTGAGCGCTCTTCAAACCTTTCAGGTCCAAGTCGCTTGAATAGGGGCAGCTGTTGCACCCTAAAATTTGACCAACTGATTCTCCTATCTGACTCATGGTTTAAATTCATATCCGCAAATCAGACATGTGATATTTGTGCACAAGCAGGGGATATCAGAGTTTACAGCTTGATTTTTGTCTATCAGATATGGCAGACCCAGTCCAGATTGCCAGGGTTTTATTTTCAGGAAATTGTGCGCTCCTCGGTGATTTTTCAGTGATTTTGGGGATATTCTGATGCCCGGGGATCTCCGTTCGATTCGATCTGGTCTCGTGCGCTTTTATGGGAGTCATTTGCATTCATCTGCATTTTTAGGGTTTAATAGGCTTTTGTGAATTTTTAACAGGCTTTATAGAATTTTTCTGGAATTTAAATAGGGTTTTTGAATATTTTAAGGGTTTAATTCTCTTTTTTAGGATTTTATAGATTTTTTTAAATAGGTTTTTAGAATAAATAAGATTTTAAATAGTTTTATCATTTTAGAATAATATGGTTTTTCTTTTAAATCATTTTTAGGAATTTTTCTATAGAAAATAACGTAGTTTTCTTTTATTAATAATAGGTTTAATTGTTTTTAAATCATTTTTAGAATTTTAATAGAAAATTAGGATAATATAGAATTAATATGAGTTTAATCATTTTTAGAGTTAATTAGAGGTTAATTGATTTTTTAGGATTAATTAGATTTTTAATCATTTTTTGGAGTTTAATTAGGATTAATTGATTTTTTTAGAATTAAATAGGTTAATGACTTTTTAGAGTTTTAATTAGGTTAATCATGTTTTAGATTTAATTAGATGATTTAGAATTAATTAGGCTTTTAATAATTGATTAGATATAATTAGGTTAGTTAATTGTTTTTTTTATCATCATTCAGTTTTTTACAGTTTTTTTCATTCAATTTCGTACTGGGCCCAAAGCAATGCAAGGCCCAGTTTGCTTTTTTGTCCAGGAATGCATTTCAGACGTCCAAAAAAAAGGGGGTCCAAATGGTCCAACAATCCAGATCTGTCCAGCACCTTCTAGAGGGTTCCAGGTGTTTCAGTGATATAAATAATATAGGGCCACGTGTTAACTGCGGAGAGGTCCCACACGTTCCACATTCTGCACGCCACCACAGCAATTCAGACTCTTCCAGACTCTCCCACGTGGCCACCCACTTCCTCTCTCTCAGCGCATGTGAGACACTTGGCACCCAGCCATCACTCACCGGAGCCTCGCCGGAGCCCCCTACCGCCGGGCATGCAAACGCCCTAGCAACGCCGCCGGCCACCGTCCAACTCCGGCCACCACCTAACCACCAAAATCATCAGCAACCTCCTATCTTCTTCTTCTTTCTCCCCAGACCTCCTCCGTCTACCCTCATCGGTGCATCACCGGAAACTTCAAAGAACTCCAGAAACCGTCTTCCTCCATCAACCTTCGTTCAACAACAGATCTTCATCTAACTTTTTCCAGAAACATCAGTCCTCCATCAAAACTTTTCCAGAAACATCAGACCTTCATCAACATTCCCCAGAAACTTCAAGCTTCTTCAACCGTGTTCGTGCAGTTACCAAGATCTTCACGAAGAAATTTCCAGAAATCATCACGCATCAATCTTCAGGAACATCCAAACAACTCCATCAATCTTCGTTAAATTCCAGAACGATTCAAGAACGCTCATACACGCATCAAACCTTCAAGGTCATCTTCAAACATCGTCAAGATCAGCCTCAAGCGAGTCTCCTTCGTACTTCGTTTTTCCAGAAGCTTCAACAAACTTCTTCAAAAGTCCAACAGTTGTTCGTCGCTTCGTCCAGGTACGCGTCCATGAGAATCATTGCTTGTTTTCCTTGATTGCTGAAGAAGTTCATCTTGTATTTTATTTCTCTGGGAGTAAAGAGTGGCTAGGGTTTGTGGTTGATTGTGAGGGGGTACCGATGGTGAGGCCGTGAGTTTCATTCTTTATTTTGTGTGAGAGGGAAATGAGAGTGTTAAGTTGATTTGTTGGTTGAACATTCATGTCTGAGTTTGGTAAGAAGAAGGTGGAAGGTTCAGAGGGAGATTTGGGGGAAGACGAAGACGGCGGCATTAGGGTTTCGTTATAGATGAACAGTAAACAGAGTTTTGGAAAGGGAGATGGGTTTTGTGAGATAATCAGTTGGATTAGGGCTGGATTGGGTCAAAGGCCCAAACGTTTTTTTTGCTGAGCGTACCCCTAGTTTACTTGTTCACCCCCCATGCGTGTGAGGGACAGAATGATTGTGGTCTGGGCTTAAGCCCAAGTGCTATACACACCCCCGTGTGTAAGCCTCTTCGGAAGAATAACCAGAACTTGCTAATTACACCCCCCTGTGTGAGAACTGAATGGGATCATCATTGGGCCGGGCCTTGCGCCCACTTGCTTTTCACACCCCAGGATCAGAGCCCATCCAGAGTTAGAACTGGGCGCGTGTGCTATCTGCACCCCCCTCCCCTTTTATTCATTTCTCTTATTCTTTGTTTTCTTTAATATTTTTAGCATTTTAATAAAATCATATAAAATAGAAAAATCCATATTTTTTAATTCTTCTTTTTGCTATAGGTCAATAATACTGTCTAGAAAATTAAATAAAAATAAAAATGCCATTTTATTTTTGTTTGATATTTTTAGCATATTTTCCATTTCAATGACTTTTTTAATATCTTTTAGTGCATGCATATTATTAGAAAATTCATAAAAAATAGTAGGTGTAATCAAATAATTCCGTTCTTGTTTCTGTAGATTCGTAATTCAATGTAGAATTTTATAGTACAAAAAATATTAGCTTAATCATGCATTTTCATTTTAATTGCATTTGTCACTGTTATTGATGTTTGAATAATTGGTCTATGGATATATCTGTGTTGCTGATTTTATTTCTTTCATCTGGTGTTGAATTTTGTTCTGATTTTTTTAGTATGTTACCCTAGAGCCATGTAGGTTTCCCCGTAGATTTTTGATAGATTTTTGTAGGGTGTTCTGCTGTGATTTGTCTGAGCCTGAAGATAGGAGAAGTCTTGATGACTTCTGACTTTGAAGTTCAACTGGGGTTGAACTTCAGAGATAGTCTGTTGTGGTTTGTTGGCCTGTGGGTTCTTCTCAAGGTGGGAGCTGATGGAGGTCCTGGTGGAGCTTGCAAGTTGCAGTGGATTGAGGCTTAGTCTAGGAGCTTGTTGTCTGTTTGTGAGGTTCGAGATCCTGAAGTGAAGGGAGTTTATGGTACTTTCCTGAGGAATGCACTGTGAATGACTTTCATCCTTCCTTCTCACCTCTTTCGTAAGTATCCAATGATGTCGGAGCCGACTTGTGAGTTAATTGCTCCTGAGGAGGAATGTAAACTGATCACATGTTGTTGAGCCACATGGGATACGATTCCTAAGTGGAAGTCTCCTAGTACTTTCCTGAGGAAGGTTCTATGGGTCTATTCACTTAGTTCCAGTAGTTTGTCTAGGATTTCTTAAGTATCCAGTGATGTTGGAGCCAACTTGTGAGTTTAATCTCTCCTGAGGAGGGATGTAAACTGATCACAGTTGTTGAGCCACGTAGGATACGATTCCTAAGTGTCAGCCTCTTAGTACTTTCCTGAGAAAGGTCCTATGAGTCTGTTCACTTAGTTCCCTTAGTGCATATAGGTTCTTTCCCAAATATCCAGTGACGCCGGAGCCTTCATGTGAGTTTAATCTCTCCTGAGGAGGGATGTAAACTGATCACAGTTGTCGAGCCGCATAGGATATGATTCCTGAGTAGTAACCTCCTGGTACTTTCCTGAGGAAGATACCATGAGCTTGTCTGCTTAGCTTCCTTTCTCTGGTAAGCTTATTCTGAAGCTTGGAGATGGGGATCGATTCCTCCTGCTTAGGTTTTGATTAGGTTGTTGCTTAGAGCTTTGCTTAGGTGTGGCATAGAGTTCTGTTTAGAAATAGATTAGGAGAGTTGTCTCAGGTGTTAGAAGCCCTGCTCAGGGTTAAGTCTCTTGGTATTGCTTGACTTGTGTGATATTGTGTTGCATTAGACTTAGGTGTTCATCCAGGTAGTTCTGAATAGGTGCATCTTAGAAGTAGACTTTGTGTGCATAAGAAGTTGAGGTGGTCCTCCTTCTGCTTGTTTGTTATTGCGTGGCTTTGCTTGTTGGTATTTGGTAGAGCTGAGCTCCCTTGCCTCTGTGCCTTGTTTGTTTAGCTGTTGCATTCATGCATATTTTCAGTATTCCTTTACGTTGCAGTTTCTTGTTTGTAGTTTAATCCTGTTGCCATGATCCCTTAGGAGCTCTGACTTCTCCGCTGCGGAGTTGTTATGATAGACATTAGAATGGTTAACCAGGTGTGATAGCAGTATGTAGATTCCCCTTTCCAGGCATAGTTTTAGGGTTTCCCTTTCCTTTCTGTAGGAGCTTTTGAGTAGCTTGATCCGTAGTTAGCTGAACTACAGCTGCTCTGATTCTTCGTTCCAGACGAAGATATGTAGGCATAGGATGCGATATCCTAGCGAGCACACTAACGACTAACTTTTGTTCTCTCGCGGCTGTGCGATCGAGACTTTCCCGCTAACGTCTAATTGTTATCCCTTTCTCTTGCCCGAGTGCAGTTGAGACCAGATCGTATTTGTAGGTTCCCGAGCCTTTAGGACCAGTTTGTTTTCTCACTGCTGTGTGAGAACCCCTGTTTACCCGTAGTTAGCCGAACTACGCTTGCTCTGATCTTTCATTCCAGATGAAAGTACGTAGGCACAGGACGCGATGTCCTGGCGAGCAATCTTTCCCCCGTTTAGACGTAGGCAGTCGAACTACGTTGACTCTGACTTTCCCATTGCACGAGGGAATACGTAGGCCCAGAACACCGTATGTTCTGTCGAGTCCTGTCCTTTTATTTTCTTTTCAGACCAGCCATTAGCGTAGATAGATAACACACCCTTTTACCTATAAACACCAAGCGTGGATCCCATCGAGTACGATGGACGTGAGGGGTGCTAATACCTTCCCCTTGCGTAACCGACTCCCGAATCCAGGTTTTGGTTGCGATGACCATACCTTTTCCCGTCTTTGCGAGGTTTACTTCGAGCGTTTCCTTTCCCGCTCTGAGGGATAAATAACGCACGGTGGCGACTCTCCTGTCAAGCCGGCGACGATTTTCGCAGTAGCGACAGCAAGCCATCTCGAGATCGTCTTATGGAAAGCTACTTTCTTTCCCATAGATTAGACTGGGGTAAGTTGAATCATACTAGGGTCGTTACTCAAGCGAGTTTATTCTCCTCAGCCAGAGTTGAGTGTCGGGGAATCGTGTCGTCACCCCCTACCAAATAGCCTGGCCCTGTCAAAATTGTGTAACCAAAATCATTTCCAATGCCCAATTCATGTCTGCCAAACCAAAAATCAGTTCCCGTCTAGTACCCAAAACCAGGAGTCAGTTCTCGTCTGACCTTTATTCAGAATCCATTTCTCGCCTGGTAGTTAGTTCTCGTCTGACCCGTTTTGGTAAGACCCAGTTCTCGTCCGGTAGTCAGTTCTCGTCTGACATGTTTTGGTGAACCCAATTCTCGTCTGTTAGTCAGTTCTCGTCTGGCCTTTCTTCAGAATCCAGTTCTTGCCTGGTAGTCAGTTCTCGACTGAACCGTTTTGGTAAGACCCGGTTCTCGCCTGGTAGTCAGTTCTCATCTGACCCGTTTTGGTAAGACCCAGTTCTCGTCTGGTAGTCAGCTCTCGTCTGACCTTTCTTCAGAATCCAGTTCTCTCCTGGTAGTCAAATCTCGTCTGACAGCTTAACCTTTTTGCCACCAGTTCTCGCCTGGTAGTCAGTTCTCACCTGACCTGTTTTGGTGAACTCAGTTCTCGTCTGGTAGTCAGTTCTTGTTTGACCTTTCTTCAGAATCTAGTTCACGCCTGGTAGTCAGTTCTCGCCTGACCTGTTTTGAAGAACCTAGTTCTCGTCTAGTAGTCAGTTCTCATCTGACTTGTTTTGAAGAACCCAATTCTCGTCTGGTAGTAAGTTCTCACCTGACCCGTTTTTTAATTCTAGTTCTCGCCTGGTAGTCAATTCTCGCCTGACCTATTTTTGAAGAACTCAGTTCACGCCTGGTAGTCAGTTCTCGCCTGACTTGTTTTGAGGAACCCATTTCACGCCTGGTAGTCAGTTCTCGCCTAACTTGTTTTGAAGAACCCAGTTCACACCTGGTAGTCAGTTCTCGTCTGACTTGTTTTGAAGAACCCAGTTCTCGTCTGGAAGTCAGTTCTCGTCTGACTTGTTTTGAAGAACCCAGTTCACGCCTGGTAGTCAGTTCTCATCTGACTTGTTTTGAAGAACCCAGTTCTCATCTAGTAGTCAGTTCTCGTCTGACTTATTTTGAAGAACCCAGTTCTCGTTGGGTAGTCAGTTCTCGCCTGACTTGTTTTGAGGAACCCAGTTCACGCCTGGTAGTCAGTTCTTGCCTGACTTGTTTTGAAGAACCCAGTTCACGCTTGGTAGTCAATTCTCGTCTGACTTGTTTTGAAGATCCCAGTTCTCGTCTGGTAGTCAGTTCTCGTCTGACTTTGAGGAACCCAGTTCACGCCTGGTAGTTAGTTCTCGCCTGACTAATTTTGAAGAACCTAGTTCACGTCTGGTAGTCAGTTATCGTCTGAATTGCTTTGAAGAACCTAGTTCTCGTCTAGTAGTCAGTTCTTGCCTGACTTGTTTTGAGGAACCCAGTTCTCGTCTGGTAGTCTGTTCTCGCCAAACTTGTTTTGAAGAACCCAGTTCGCGTTTGGTAGTTAGTTCTCGCCTAACTTGTTTTGAAGAACTCAGTTCTCGCCTGACCTATCTAATTCTGATCAGGGTTTGTTTTCCCTAGCAAAAGTCCAATCGTAATTGGCGTATCCTAGTCATCCCCAGCAGAGTAGGTTTCGTCTCTTCAACATTTATTTTGCTGAAGTGGTTCTTTTGCATGTGCATTCTACATAGCATCCTCCTAAACGCGTAGCATTTCCATTTTTTATGGAGCATTACACCATATTCAAACATGTGCATTTGAAACATAAGCCAGGTCGTCACCTCTTGCTTTTCAGATGTATTTCTAATGGATGGACGATTTACTTTACCCGTATGGTGTTCAGACCACGATATTTGGGTCGTATTCTCTAGCTCGTGCAGGTATTCAGACATCCGATAAGGTTTTTGGTGGATGTGTTTATCTCATCAGGTGTTTCCCTCCAGAATTGCTTGGTTAAGTTTCCCTTTTCCCCAGCGGATTATTATCAAGATGTGTTTATCAGCTTCAGAAGTCTTTACCTTTAGGTTGGATTTTCGCTTTTATTTAGCGAATGTCTGGCAGCAATGTCAGAAGTCTTTACCTTTGGGTTTGATTCTCACTTTTATTTAGCAAAGGTCTGGCGACAATGTCAGAAGTCTCTATCTTCAGATTTGGTGTTTGTATTTTATCAAGCAAGATACCTGGCGGCGATGTCAGATGTGTATCAACTCTGCATATTTCTGGCGGCGATGTCAGATATGTGTGGATTTCTGGCGGCGATGTCAGATGTGTATCAACTCCGCAGATTTTTGGCGGTGATGTCAGATGTGTGTGGATTTCGGGCGACGATGTCAGATATGTATCAAATTCATGGATTCCTGGCGGCGATGTCAGAGGTTTAATCCCTTACAGATACCTGGTGGCGATGTTAGATGTGTATGAGCTTCATGGATTCCTGGCGGCGATGTCAGATGTCTTCATCAACTCAATAGATGCCTGACGGCGATGTTAGATGCTCTGTGTTTATCCGATTTTCAGATTTGTTACTCGCTTTTATTTAGAGAAAGCCTGGCGGCGATGTCATGAGTCCTTATCTCAGAATCCGGTACCTGTTTTTATCTAACGAAAGTCTGGCGGCGATGTCAGATGTTTCTTCTCAGCCGTGTGTTAAGTCGATTGTTTTATTGCTTATTGGGTTCAATGGTTCTGACGGTGATGTCAGATGCCTTTATCGACTTGGTGTCGAGGCCTGACGGCGAGGTCAGGTGGGTTGTGCCGAGTTAATGTCAACGCCTAGCGGCGAGGTCAGAGGCCTGATGGCGAAGTCAGAGATATCTTCTTTCAAAATGGATGTTATTACTTGACAGCGAAGTCAGTTCAGTTATTTCCGGAGATCTTTATCCCCAATCAGAGTTTGCAGTTTATTTCTGCGGTTGGCAAATTTCCGAGTTCTTTGGTATTCAACCGTCTTTTACCTTGATTGTTTGAATGTCGTTCGCTTTTCACTCATTCAGGTCCAAGTCGCTTAAATAGGGGCAGTTGTTGCACCCCAAAATTTGCCAACCATTTCTTGTACCTGGCTTTTGTTCCTTTGTTTTTTTTTTCTTTTTTGCATATCATAACATTTGTTCTTGAGGAAGGGGATTCATGTTTTCCTATGGCTCAGGGCTCTTTTTAGCGCAAAAGACGGAACAACGAGCATCGAAGGCTCTGACATTTATTTTGTCCAGCGATCGAGCGGTTGATTTTATTTTGCAAGATATTTTCAGATCAAGAGGCAGCATTCAGGCTATATCGAGCATTCTCAAGGTTGTAGCATTCAAAGATGAGTTTCAGAGGCTGAATAGAGCTCAAAATGATCGAAAACGGGCAACTGTGCATGTTTCCCTACAAAAGGCGCCAAAATTCAAATTTTGAAGGTGTTAATCGATTAACCAATTGGTTAACCGATTAACCAAAGCAAAATTAGGACAAATTTCAATTTTTGAGGGTGTTGATCGATTAACCATATGGTTAACCGATTAACCAGTGCAAATTTCTGTTCTGCATGTGAATTTATAAGTGAAATCACTTTGGGGTCCATTTTGATCATTCTTGAAGTTGATTTTACACTAAGGGAAGGATCTAGAACCATTTCAAATTTTGGTTAACTTTCAAATCATTTCAAGTTCTCTCCAAATTCCCATTCCTAATTCCATGCGATTTTTCATAAACCACATTCCAAGCCTCATTTGGATCTAAGCCTAAGGGGTATTTAAATGATCTACTCCAAACCTCACATATTTAATCCTGATAATTTCACTCTCATTTGAGAATTTATTCTCATTCTCTCAATTTGCTCTCAACTTTCTCCATCCCCAAACTTCACCAAAAGCTCTTCTCACATTGAATTCTTTGATTCTCCATTGGAATCATTGAATTCTAGAGCTCAAACCTTCATCCTTCATCCTTTTTGAATCATTTTTACCATGCAATTTTCGTGCAATTGTAGATCTGAATTTTGAAGTGGTTCTAGAGGAGCTTATTTGGATAATTCTTGCTTAATTTTGGTGGATCTTCACTTCTACTACAAGAACTCAATTGGATCTTGAAGTAATTTTGGATTTCTTGCTTGGATCTAATCAATCGGAGTGAATCAACATTAACCAAAGTAATTCTCCACTTCGTAGGTTAGAATTCTCGATCTGTTGCTATTTCGAGCTTATTTTGCATATTTGATGTGGATTTTGCTATTTCAACATTAACCACGTGGTTTGTGATCTTGTTGTTTAAATGTGTTTTCATATTGATTAGATCACTGATTTCGGGTTTAATTGATTGTATGATCATTGGAATGATTGCACATTGGATAAGTTGCTGAGAAGTGCTTCTGAACTGCTGTTTTTTGTTGTTGACACAGTGTTAATCGGTTAACCAATTGGTTAATCGATTAACCAATGCAAATATTCAAATTTTCCAACATTTTTAAGTGGTTAATCGATTAACCTCTGGTGTTAATCGATTAACACTGTGCCAGCAGGCCTGTTTTGCTGTTTTTCATGCTTGATTGTTATAATTTCACTTCGAATCTTCACGGATCAATGTGATGCATTAGTAGTGAGATGTTTTGGACATATGTCATTGTTCTTGATCGTTTAATCATGCTTTTGTCGACACGCGTGTCCGTTTTCCACTTGAGTGCACACTTTCGTAGTTGTTGTTCAAGGTGATGATGTGATGGCATGTTCATGTTTGCTTGCCTTCTTTCTTCATTCTTCTTTGCATCTCTCATATGCATGCTTGAGATTGAGATGTGCTTATGGAGGCTACTCCCCCACACTTTTTTCCTCTCTCGCTTTCATTCTAATTGTGCATTACATGTTTACATACTTGCATCTTTCTCATTTCATGTTTCCTTCTTCTTCTTCTTTCTTCTTTGCCATGTTCCCTTAGGATCTCTAATCTTCCTTGTTCAAGGTTGATTATGATAGACCTTAGGCTTGAACCCATGCATGATAACATTAGGTAGCATTCCTTTTCATCCCAATCATAGGTACACTTTGTATGAGAACACTAGGTTGAGTTTTAGTCTCCCTTTAGAGTGTCTTTCTCTTCTCATCTTCAAACATCTTCAAAACACTTAATAAAGGTTAAGGATTGTTGTGCGTTACGAGCCTTAAGTACTTGGGAAATGGTGATTGGGGGGCTTCTCCTTAATTTCTTAGAGTGTTTAGTGTACGCCCTTTGGGCGATATGTGACGCATTCGCTCCTAAGTCATAGTCTTTAGTGCAACATGAGTTACAAACAATAACCAATGCACTTCTTCTCTAAAAAATACAAAAACAAACTTCAAATCTTTTTTATTCTTTGGGATCTTAATTTGGAAAACCTTTTTCATAAGGAGAGTTTCGTTAACTTTTGGTTCTACCGCAAACAGGTAACGCCTAAGTCTCTAATGGTCGAGCTACATACACCTAACTGCTAGAACTAAGTTTTAACCCTACTCGGGCCTAAAACATTTTGAACCAACCGGTGTTCTTGTTAGCCCGAACTATGTTTGCTCTGATTTCTCCTACCAGATGAGAATACGTAGGCACAAGATGACGATGTCTTGGCGAGCAACCTTCCCCACCTTTCATCCGTAGTTAGCCGAACTACGTTGACTCTGACTTTCCCATCGCACGAGGGAATACGTTGGCATAGAGCGGCGATGCTCTATCGAGTCTCTTTTCTTTTCTTTTGTCCCTGAGCCATATCTTATATAGTAAACACCCTTTTAGATAGACAACAAAGCGTGGATCCCGTCGAGTACGACGGACGTGAGGGAAGCTAAGACCTTCCCCTTGCGTAACTGACTCCCGAACCCGAGACATGGTTGCGATGACCTGTCTTTTCTCGTTTTCGTTAGGTTTTCTCTGATTGTTTCCTTTCCCTCTTTTGGGATAAATAACGAATGGTTGCGACTCTTCTGTCATTACTGGCCCCTCTTCGCAGCGATGCGACAATTGGATTCACTTTAGGTGCTTTGAATTAGTGATAGATTTAGTGCTTTAATCCACCAAGAAGAGTGATGGAACTTAAAGATGGAATGCTTTAAATACTGTAATTCAATTTGGCTTCCCTTCTCCCTTCTTCTATTTTTTCTTTTGATCACTGAAAATCTTCAATATCATTAAAACTCGTTTTAAGTTCTTGATGAAGATGAGATTGTTACCTATTTTATTTTCGTGCGGTATTGCTTTCAGAGGATGATCTACATATAGTCCCTCTAGCATACATTAGCACAAACCTTATTATTAACCAGCCTCAGATAGTCGTGGCTTCTACATAAGTTCGATTGTGATTGCTTAACATTGCGCTAAATTATCCCTAAATCAAAATTGAGTTGTTTTTGTAAGTGATTTATCAATCTCCTAATTGCCGTAGCGTGGTTTGAGATAGATCGTTTCCTTGTCGTTGAGAGAGTTAGATGGCATACTCGTTGATTTAATCCGAGTTGGATCCGTTCCTTCAATGGTGTATGGACTATTGTTTTTATTTATATGATAGATTGGTTGAGTATTCTCTATAAAACGACAAATCGTTCTTCATCATTAACATTGACATATTAACACTAACTTTACATTTAATTGTCATATATCTTTATGTTCTTTACTTATTGTCATTTACTTTTACCCTTTTATTTTTATCATTTTCATATTATATTATTATCATCTTATTTTCTCTTTATCTATTTGGACCTTTATTTGTGCTTTTGCTCTTTTTCTTTTTGTCTACTTGGACCATACTCCTCTTAAGACATTAATAAATACTTAAACACTAAAAGACTCGGTTCTCCTAAATCCAGACTGCTATGACCTTATTCTTGGACTTTGTGACATGAACTTCAGACTTAGTTCTAGGATCCTTTGTAACACCCCAAATTCTTGGAATATTTATTTAATTTATTTAAATATGAACATTCGCATTTTTGGTGATTTTCGGTGGTTGGTGGAAAATATTGAGAATTATGGATTTTGGGTTATTTATTTAAACAATAGTATATAATATGAATATATTAGTATTATTATTAATTTAAATAAATATAAGTTAATTAAGGGAAAATTGGACAATTAAGGAGGAGTTAGTGAGGGTAATATTGAAAAAGCCCAATTTATAGGCCCAAAGTCAGGTTTAACAAAAAGGAATTTTGATGGGATTAGGATTCATTCTTGTTAGACTGTGAAAAGAGAAGAAATAGATGTCAGAGCTCTGAGGAAGAAGATTGAGAGGCATAATGACTGTGGGGTATTTGTAAGAAATTATGGGAATTAGAGGGGTAAATATCATACGGGATTGAACCTATATCCCTTAATTTTAAAGGTTTTAGGCATAATCTTAAAACAATGATTATATGGTTTAATTGTGTTAAAATTGTAAATTTACTTGAGATAATTACAGTGTTGAATGGGTTGTAATTTTCTGAGAGTTTGGGTTTTTACGGAATCGAAATCGGAGGTCCGAAAGGCCTCCAACAGTGAAAAACGGAGAAAATTGCATGTTGTCCGTCACGACTGTTCATGTTTTCGGTTGAAATCATTTTGAACGTAACTTTTGATTCGTAAGCCCGTTTTGGCCCCCGTTCGAAGCATTAGGAAGCTAACGAATAGGGCTATAACATAGTATAAATAAGATAATTGATTTTCTAATATTTTTATGAGATTAAATAAATGATTGTATGATGAATTACCATGAGTATGACTATGATTTCTACGTGATTAATACATGATAGTATGATGATTACCATGAGTATAATCATGAATTCTATGTGATTAATATGTGATAGTATTATGATTACCATGAGTATAATTGTGAATTCTATGTGATTAATATGTGATAGTATGATGAATTACCATGAGTATGACTGTGATTCTATGTGATTAGCACATGATTATATGATGATTCCTATGATGTAATGATGATGAGCTATGATGATATTTCCTTGAGTTTTGATGATTCTATGATGACATGATATTTGATGATGATTATTATTATGAATGATGATGCACCTACGATGTTATTATGAGGATGATTATTGACGTGTGCATCATGCATTCATGTGCATCCGGACTTCGGTTCAGGACCTTGATTTCTTTGGCTTCAATCCCATTGTGCAGATGTGAGGTATTTTGATGTGCTCCGATTCTCGAGTAGAATCGATCCTATTGATGGGGATCTATGGAGGGTTGATGGCCCAGTGTCCATCGCGCTTTGATGATTGGTACCATATGCATGAGTCTTATTGCATTTGCATTTATGAGATGATCTTGAGTAATTTATAATGTTGTGGCCTTGATGCCCATTGATGAATATGACAATGTTGAATATGAAAATGACGCCATTTTATATATTGATTTCCTACATTGATTATTATGAATTGTTTTACTCACCCTTCCTGTTTGAATGTTGCCTCCATGTGGGTAATGTGCAGATGATCGGGTTTAGCCGTGGATGCCGTCGAGGATCTTTTTGGAGTTTTGAGTTATTGGCCATTTTGGTTAATGTAGAGGGTCTTGCTCTGATAGTGTAATATTAGGTTGGGGTCTTTGATTTAAACCATGATTTATTTGATTTGGTTATTTTGATTATGTTCCCGTATAAGGAAAACTTTGAATTATGCCTTTTTGAGTTCTGCTGAAATTTTTGATATATTTTGGGAAAACCCGTTGTTTACAGAGCATTGATCTATTTTTGAATTTATTGAGAAATGTACACCCTTTGAGGTGATATTTATGGTGTTTAACATTTTACTATGATAAATGTGAATATTTTGCCTTTTAAATTATGGGGTAGAAAAAGGGTGTTACATCCTTGCACTTTGCTCTTGGAGATTTGAGACCTTGGACCTTGGTGTTGTTTTTTATCTATTTGTTTGGAATTTTTCTGTGTGCAGGTGTTGATATTTTGACATCATGAAAGTCATCTGATACATGACCTTCC
Source organism: Lathyrus sativus (assembly GCA_963859935.3). Lineage (NCBI taxonomy): Eukaryota > Viridiplantae > Streptophyta > Magnoliopsida > Fabales > Fabaceae > Lathyrus > Lathyrus sativus. Next base: position 134,153,811 of record OZ012736.1, on the reverse strand, counting down.
TAACGGCTTTTAAATCTTCGAATAACTTCTCTTTGATCTTGCTATGGCTTAATTTGGGATTTCCTTTGACGCTTTACTTCATCTGGTTATTATGCGTGTGGTTTAAATCCAAAAGGAAGAGGGTTGCTTATGATGACTTATTGTCATGTGTTAGCTTCTTGTGTGGTTAGATCTTCCCGTCTCTAGCTCTTATTTTACTTTCTAGGATAGTCACTTCTTCTCCACCCCTTCTTCAATTTTATAAAATCTTCTCCCTTTTTCAGAACCTTCTTGTTTTCAAAGTTAAACCTCTTTCATAATTAACCTTGACTTTGGTCAAGTGATTTTTCAAACATTGTTTTCTTTAATAAATATCAATCAATGTTAATCATACTTTGACTAATTTCAGAAGACATAAAAAATACTTAAACTCATCCAAACTTTTTGTGCCTTTATGCACTTTTTCATTTAAAACTTTTCAAAAAGTTTAGACACAAGTCATTTTCATAGTTGAGATGTAATTCTCCCATTCCCTATATTATTTAAGATGTTGACATTTTCCACTTAGATTTTGAGTGATAGACTTGTTGATTTTAATCCAAGCAAAATCCTCCATCTTTAAGTGATGTAAATGTTGTCTTATATTTGTGGGCAACTAGTCATAGTTTTCTCCTTAAAATGACGACTTATCTTTACACTTAAAATCAACTAAAACAAATCATTTTTGTTATTTGTACCACAAACTACAGGGTTTTGATCCTATGTTGCACTTTGTGGGTGTCGCAACTGTGAAAAACAACCGACCAAAAAACAGAAGAGTCGCCACCGAACGTTATTTATCCCAACAGGGGAAAAGAAATGATCAAAGAAAACCTCAAAAAGGAAGAAGACATGGTCATCACAACCAAAGTCAACATAGTTCGGAGGACTACGGGTGAAGGGGGAAGGTTGCTCGCCAAGACTTCGTCGTCTTGTGCCTACGTATCCTTATCTGGAATGAAAAACCAGAGCAACCATAGTTCAGCTTACGACTTGTTAGGTGTTTTTATGAGCGATTCTAAGTTCGCGTTCCAGCAGTTAAGGTCGATGACTGTTTGCGGTAGAACAGAAATAATATGCCTTTTCTGAAAAAAAAGGTTTGGCAAACAATCCCGAAGGACAAAATGATTTGTAGTTTGTTTGTTATTTTTAGCAGAAATGCATTGAATTGGTTTGAGATTTGTGTTGCACTAAAGTCTATGACATAGGAGCGAATGCGTTGCAAAATCGCCCCCAAACGGGACGTATGCTAAACATTCTAGAAGAAGTAAAGAGAGATTCCCCACTCATCATTTCTGATATACTCAAGGCTGGTGGCGCACAATACTCATCGTATTTATTAGGTATTTTGATTTTGGTTTGAGAAATAAGAGAGACTCAAGCGTAAAGAAAAAATCTAAGGGAAATCACTTAGATGTTGTCACGCGAAAATGTCATACCCCAAATTTTATCCTTAGATTCTTTGATTTTTTGCATATCATTTTAGGTCAATCATTTCTCGCATACTGCCCATGTTATCAGCCAGAATGAACTTATTGGAATTACAGTCGTGTTGGTCAAATCAAAAGTCAGTTGTGTGTAAAATCAGTGAAGGATTTAAATTTAAGCATGCAGGCTTAAGTGGCATTAATCTGTGTTTCACGTAGTTTAATCGTACGTGTTCATTTGAATTTCTTTGATGACTTATCGGTTGCATTTTGGGCAGGTTAGACCGTTTCAACAGATAAGATTTATTTCAAAATCGAACGAAATGATGTATGTTTCCAAGTGGTTTATTCGTGCTGATAATTTTGGTGCAGTCGTTTTTCTTTATCGGGAACTTCGGCACCCGACTTTTTTATACCTTTTTTTGTTCATTTTTTGTAATTTATTATAATTTAGAATTGTTTTTTTTTTGTTAACTTTTATTTTATTTTATTTTGTCATTTATCTATATTTATTTATTTACCTATTTCCTAGTTTTGTTAATTAAGTTAATTTGTCTAGATATTTGGATATTTTATTTTATTTATTTACTTAACATTTTGTATTGCTTATTTAATTAATTTAAGATTAATTTATTGTTCATGGAGAGGAAGATCTAATGGTGAGCAACCTTTCATCATTCAGATACATTGAAGCTGACGAAGATGCCTTTGAGACTTCTTTCCAAGCCTTGGAGATAACCAATGTCGTAATGATTGAGAAAGCTGTGATCGAGGGTGGTCTATCTTTTGCATCTGTCTAAAGTATAAAGTCTGCACTAAATAATGGTGTTCCTGCAAGATGGAGGAAGGTCATTAAAGTAGAAGCGAGAGCAAAGACAAATCTCCAAGGGTTGGGTTACAAACCAACTCAAGACAAGATGCAAGGGTTTTCCAGATGACGCCTGAAGACTATCGAGGAAGTATTCGTCAATGGAGGTGTCCAAATCAACACAGTTGAGAGGACTTTGAAGATGATTATGTTAACTAGTTGGTGTATCAAGATGAGGGCACTCTGAGCAATTGGGAGGCTATCGAAATGCCTGTTATTTTCCCTATGCCAAAGTAATTTGTTGTTTGCTTGTTTTATTTTTTAGTTTTCTTTGAAAATTTTTCCATAACCATGCCCAAGGTTATTGGACTATTTTGTAGGGCCACAAGCTTTCAAAGTGATTATCAATTAATGAATGTGTTTTGTCAAACTCCTCATTTCTTTCCTCATTTACTATTTTTCGCTTTTACTCTTAAAAAGAAAATGGCAATCTTTTGAAAACCAGAAAAATATCTTCCTTTTTGTTGCATTTATCTTGGTGTATTTTAATAATTCAAACAATTCAAAACATGCAGAGAAACTCCAACACCTATTGAATCCAATGACCTTACTGTCCCTCCTGACTTTGATTTTCTTGTATATCAAGGCAAAGATCAGGACAATGAAGACTTTGAGATGCTAGATGAGTTGGCAAAGATGATTTAGTACGAGTATACAGACCTTCAGCCTCACCAAGAGCAAGTAGATGTCATTAATCTTAGGACTGATGAAGACAGAAAAAAAGTCAAGATTGGGGCAATGCTAGGGGCAGAAGTCAAGAGATGACTGGTAAAGAAGTTAGAAGAATATTTGGATGTTTTTGCTTGGTCTTACAAAGATATGTTTGGCTTGGATATTTATATAGTTTTTCACAAGCTACCTCTTCGACCTGAATGTCCGCCTATCAAGCAGAAGCTTAGAAGAACCCGATCTGACATGGCTCTCAAGATCAGAGACAAAGTTAAGAAACAGATAGTTGCAGGATTCCTAGAAGTGTCGAATTATCCGTAATGGGTAGCCGACATTGTACCTGTGCCCAAAAAGGATGGAAAGGTTAGAATGTGTGTGGACTATAGGGATCTAAACAAAGCTAGTCTGAAGGATGGTTTCCCTCTGCCACATATCGACACCTTGGTGGACAATAAAACTTGTTTCACAATATTCTCATTCATGGGTGAATTTTCTAGATACAATCAGATAAAGATGGACCCCAAAGATATGGAGAAAACTACTTTCGTTACACCATGGGGAACTTATTATTATAACGTCATTCCCTTGGTTTGAAGAAAACAGGTGCTACTTATCAAAGAGCAATGGTCACATTATTTCACGACATGATGCACAAAGAAATAGATGTGTATGTCGATGATATGATCGCCCAGTCTTAGAATGAAGAAGATCATCTTGATCATCTGTTGAATTTTTTTGTAAGGCTCAAGAAGTATAAGTTGAGACTGAATCCTGCAAAGTGTACTTTTGGAGTGAGGTCTAGAAATTTGCTTGGTTTCATTGTCAGTCAACATGGAATTGACGTTAACCCTGACAAGGTGCGAGTTATTCAAGAAATGCCTCCTCCGTAGACGAAAAAGCAAGTTAGGGGTTTCCTTGGAAGATTGAACTACATCTCCAATTTTATTTCTAATATGACTCCTACGTGTGAGCCGATCTTCAAGCTGTTGCGCAAAGATCAGACATTTGTTTGGAATTCAAATTGTCAACAAGCCTTTGACAAGATCAAAGGGTATCTTCAAGAACATCCAATTTTGATTCCTTCCGTGCCTAGGAAACCTCTTTTCATATACATGATAGTGCTTGAGGGATTGCGGGGTTGTGTATTGGCTCAACATGATGAGTCTGGATACAAAGAGCACGCCATTTATTATCTAAGTAAGAAGTTGACCGATTATGAAAGTCGTTACTCAGTTTTGGAGAAAACTTGTTGTACTTTGGCTTGGGCTGCCAAACGTCTGAGGCAATACATGTTACTCCACACTACTTTCTTGATTTACAAATGGATCCAATAAAGTATATTTTTGAGAAGTCAGCTCAGACAGGGAGACTCCCCCGTTGGCACATGTTATTATTAGAATATGACATCCAGTACGTTTCTAAAAAGTCTATCAAGGGTAGCATCTTGTCAGATTACCTTGTAGACCAACTGGAAGAAGATTATGAACCTCTAAAGTTTGACTTCCTTGATGAGAATATTATGTTGATAAAGAAGGATTATGAAGAGCCAGGTCAAGATGAGGGTCTCGAACTCGGTTCCCAGTGGAAGATGACCTTTTGATGAATCCAAATACAATGGGTATGGCATAAGTTCCGTTTTGATGAATCCAGAAGGTGGTTACACTTTGTTCACAACCAGGTTGTGCTTTGAGTGTACCAATAATATTTCTGAGTATGAAGCTTGTTTCTTGGGCCTCGTAGCAGCAATTGACCTTCGTATTAAAATTCTTGAAGTGAGTGGTAACTCAGGCTTAGTAATCTATCAGGCCAGGGGTGAATGGGAGACTCGAGACGAGAAGTTGAACCCATATAGAGCTTACAGTGTGGAAATGATCAAGGACTTTGATGAGATCACTTTCAAACATATTCCGAGGACTGAAAATCACATTGATGATGCATTGGTTATGCTAGCCTCAATATGGAAGGTCAGATTTTTTAATGAAGCGACACTCATCCAAATCGAGAGGAAGGCTGAGCCTACTTCTTTCTAGATGGTGGAAGAAGAAACACATGGGAAACCGTGGTTTCACGATATTAAGAGATATCTTCAGAATCAGGAGTATCTAGTTGATGCTACATCTCTTGATAAGAAAACTTTGAGGAGATTGGCATCCATGTTTTTCCTCAGTAATGATATGTTGTACAAAAGGAACCATGATATGGTATTACTAAGGCACATTGATAAACGAGAAGCTGATCTGTTGATGCAAGACATTCACGAGGGATCTTTTGGAACTCACGCCAACGAATATGTTATGTCAAAGAAAATTCTAAGGGCCAAATATTTTTGGTTGACCAAGGAGACAGATTGTATCCAGTATGCCAGAAAATGCCACAAGTGCCAGATATATGCGGACAAGCTGCATGTACCTCCAACTTTGCTAAGTGTGTTGTCATCACCTTGGCCATTTTCAATGTGGGGCATTGACATGATTGGAGCAATCAAGCCGAAAGCTTCAAATGAACATTATTTCATTCTTGTTGCTATCGACTACTTCACCAAGTAGGTAGAAGCTGCATCCTATGTTAACGTGACTAAATAGGTGGTTGCCCGTTTCATAAAAAAGGAGATTATCTATCAATACGGAATCCCTAGCCAAATCATCACAAATAATGGTGCCAATCTAAACAACAAAACACTGAAAGAGTTGTGTGATAGTTTCAAGATTGATGCGGCCTTTTCTTTAGTATATGGGATGGATGCGGCCTTACCTATTGAAGTTGAGATACCATCTTTAAGGGTCCTAAAGGAAGTGAAGCTGGAAAGAGCAGAGTGGGTCAAGGAAAGGTTTGATCAGCTAAGTCTTATTGACAAGAAGCGGATCAATGCAATGTCCCATGGCCAATTGTATCAAAAGAGGAACAAGAGAGCCTTTGACAAAAAGGTCTGTATCCGAGAGTTCCAAGAGGGAGAACTCATACTCAGAAAGATATTTCCACTTCACAATGACATGTATGGGAAGTGGATGCCTAATTACGATGGCCCACTTATTATGAAGACAGTTTTCTCTGGAGGCTCTCTCATTCTTACGACAATGGACAACGAACAACTTGTTCGTCCTATGAACTCTGACGCAGTCATAAAATATTATGCCTAAAAGACCCGTTAAGTCAAAATCTAAAAGGGCGACTTAGGAAAAAATGGGTATCCTAGTGGATCATAACCTATGAAGGAGATCCAGGCAAAAATTAGGGATGGAATAAAAAGAAAAAGCTCTCTAAGTCGAAAAACTGAAAGGGCGGCTTAGGAAAAAATGAGCGTCCCGATGGATAGAAAACTTGAAAGGGTGGTTCAGGAAAAATTAGGGACAAAGGCATTTCGCTGCATCAGAGGTTGTTACCATTGCCGAAGATTACTAAAGAGCTCACTTTCATTACTCTTGTCAGGGCAAGATTTTCATTAGATTTGATGTAACCTTTTCCTTTTTTCCATTCTCAATTGTAAATATCTCATGGTGCTTTGCCATTCGCAAGCTACCATTCATGAATAAAATCAGTTTCAGACCATTCAATTATTTTCAAATTACCAATTCTTTACTTTTCTTTGTTATACAAAACATCACTTATTTGTTAATAATAATTTTTGAAAGCAAAAACTTTTGAATCAAAAATGATTTTTAGGAAAACTAAAACAGAACAAGTAGTTACTTTGGTTTATGGAAAATTTCAGTGGAAATCAAGTTTCTCCTAGGAAATCTAAAAGTGGTCGAAACCTTGATATTGCCATCTTAGCAGTATATAACCCCACTGAAAACAATTTCTCCGATGACCCATGTTGCACCCCAAAATTTTCCTTCACTTTTTTCTAGCTTTAACTGGATTTTGTTTCGCTTTCATTTGCATCTTCTTTAGGTCAGAGTGCTTAATCATAATTTGCATTGGTTTTCTAAGACATAGGATTAGGAGTTTCTGTGAATTGAATTATCAAGTATCAAGCTTACATTCTTCAAGATTTGTCAGGCATCAAGGACTAGGGCTTCAACATTCCTTTAATTCATGTTGGTTGGGAAGCCTCTCATCATTGATAGAGGATCAAGTTTACCAGGGACGATGGTTTAGTTCCAAGATAAGGGTGGTTGTTAGTCACAGTTAAGATCAGATGGTGGTTTGACCTAACCCTAACCAAGTCATCAAGAGTTTTCTTTAGTTGCAAGTTCTCTATACCATTGGTTTGTTTTCATAGTGGTGTGTATCCAGATTAAAATTTGTCATGTGAGAAGATTGACAGGTTATCATTCGTAAGGAGTTTGTTTCCAAATCAAGTCCATCAAGACACAAGCTAAGAATGTTGTTGAGCTAGGGTGTTGGTTCTTTTCACCATATCAAGCCATTTCCCTCACAAATGGAACTAGGGTTTCACCTTGAGGTTACTTTGAGGGATTTCTCAAGGAAACATTTGTGATGAAATCATGAATTGAAGAGGAATTTGCATTAATTCTAGATATTGTTGTCGGTTGAAATGCAAGTGTGAATCATGGCGTAAAAGACGAGGTTGTGAACTCTTTGCGATCAAGGTCTTAACTCATATTCAATTATTTGTTGTTTATAAGAAATAAAATGTTCAAGTCCATGCATCGTGATTCCAAGGCCTACTATTTTATCTGAATTTTATGTGCCTTTGGTTGTTACATGAAAATGGAAGACTATTGTTGACATTGCAAGGTGACTTTTTTCTTTCTTCTTTGACAAAGCTAATTCTAAAGCCACTTAAAGATACTTTTGAAATTGAAATTTTGAATTTTGATATGTCCAAAAGACGATGGGCTAAGATCTTTCCCATTGTTATTCACATCAATGAAAGCATGTTGTGATCAATTGCTCAATTTTAGTGTTGAAGGGTGCAACGTTTCTAGCCAAGCATATAGCATTCCTAAAGAAAAGGATTCTAACTCTTTTATCTATGAAAAAGTATAAATTTCTTGTGAATTTAGCTATGATAGAGATGCCGATGTAATTATCAAGAATGTGGAGAGATTCCTTTGAATTTAAATAAGGAATTACTTCTTTTTATTTCTAACCACAACAGTGATACAAGCAAATAAATAAAAAATCAAACGGAATCTGTACACTACCTACAACACCACATAAAAAACTCTCCCAAAAAAAACCCATTGCCAAGATTACAAATGCATTGTGCAAAGATAAATAAAACCAATCTAAAAAATTTCCAGGATTCATGACGTTTCTCTTTAACTTTTGTATTTGATTCACGTCACCACTAACCTGCGACCAATGTATAATACTCCGAGCTTTCAATCCGCAGCATGTGCGATAAATATTGAGTGGCCCCACCTCCTGCAAAAAGTATACTACACACTGTAAATATGAGCAACAAAACCTGCTAACAAAATAAAGGCACCCTGCTGCAAACCAAGACAAAACAAATTCACAACCTGCGAAATCATACGAATTCAGCACCAACAACACTACCACGAGCCGTACACCACCCTGCTGCTACCGTTACATAATTTTCACGCTATTAACTCCTACAAAATGACAAGATAAAGCGGTACTGAAAAAAAAAGGAAGGTTGTTTTGTGCAGAAGGGCGAGAGCATTTTTTTCAGCCGGATTGATTTCATCGGGATTACAGCCCTCTTCTCGCGTTTTCAGGCGATTCAAACCAGTTCGGATAAGCAGGTTTATTTTGGGAAGTTGTGCTCTTCCCAGTGTTTTCAGTCTATGCTGTTATTTTTAGGATATTTCGGTGTCCATATGTTAACTGGTTATCTCGTTGCATTCTCGCATTCTTATTCGCCAATTTAACTGATTTCCATCGTTTTTTCCTCATGGGGTTATTAGTAATTTCCTAGGATTTATTTCTTTAATTTTCAGCATAGAAATTAAGAAGTTTAGATTTTAAATGTTTTTTTTATAGATTTAATTAGTATTTTTTTAGAAGTGTTATATTCTTTTTAATAGGTTTTAAATTTAATTCCCCATTTTCATCTATTATTAGATTTTAAATAGATTTTTAGGTCATTTTCTCTATTTTTAGATATTCTAGAGTTTAATAGATTTTAATAGCATTTTTAGGGTTTATAGAATTAATTGTTTTCTATTTTAATAGATTTTATAGTTTAGAATATTAATTGTTTTTTGGAATATTAGGTCTTTTAATATTTTTAGATTGATTTAGATTCTTTTATTAGGATTTATTAATCTAGATTAGCTTGGTTAGGATTTTAGATAGATCTAATTAGGATATTAATTGATTTTAGCTTTAATTAGCTTTGTTAGTTTAATATCTTTTTAATTCTGATAAGCATTATTAATTTTTGTTTTAGCTTAATAAGTAGTGCTTTATTAGTTTTAGCTGTTAATATCTTTTTAATTCTAGTCAGCTTTCCATTTATTTTTTCATCACTTTAATATCTAATCAGTCCATTAATCAATGCAGGCAGGTCCATTAATCAACTTTTCAGGCCCAGTCAATTTTTTGCTGACACTTGTCAGCTATAAAGGCATGCACTCTTTCTCTCTCTCTCTCTCTCTCTCTCTCTCTCTCTCTCTCTCTCTCAGGTTAATGATGGCCTAGTTTCCCTATCACTATGCTGACACATCACCCACTATATGCCATCTCACCGTACCACATGCAAAAACCCTAAACAGCCTCCATTTGAGAAATCATGCGCCGCCGCCTGCCACCGTAACTGTCGCCGGAAACTTCATCATGTTGCCAGAATCTTCATATAATATTCATCCAAGTTCATCCGATGTTCATCTTTTTTCCAGATTTCTTCGATTGTTCATCGTGTTCATCGTGAACTTCATCCATGTTCATCGTGATTTTTCCAGTTTTTTCATGATCTTCATCATGTTCAACTCTTTCTTTCAGCAACTTTCAAACCTTCATCCATCATTTTCCGGATTTTCTTCAAGATCTTCAAACGATTATCCATAGATCCACAAACTACAAACCAGCAACATCATCCAAACTCCAGATTTCATCATCTTCCACCGATACATCTTCATCCACAAACAGACTTCAATCAGATGCAAACGAAAACAACCAATCTTCAAGAAACTTCATCCGTTCTTCCAAGATTCATCAAGAAACTTCATCCGTTCTTCCAAGACTCTTCAAGTAACTTCATCCGTTCTTCCAAGATTCTTCAAGAAACTTCATCAATATTCATATCGTTTTTTGCATAAATCATTCCAACAAATCTCGAATTGACTCCATCTTCAAGCAACTCCAGATCGATTACCGTCAACTTCAACAAGATCCACCTCCATCGAAGCTTCACGGATCTTCAACATGAAAATGATAGAAATGCCATTGAACTGCAACGACAATCAACACAAATTCAACCTGTGTTTCAAGTTTTTTTTTGTTTGATATTAAGTTTTATAGGTTTGTGTTGTTTAACTTGAAAGAAGGAGATGAGCACAAGATTGATGAGGTTCTCGTGTTGATTGAAGGAAAGTGTGGAGGAAGAAGCAGAGAGTTGAGACGACAAGGTGATGGACGTCGAGGAAGAGGTCAGCGGCGGCGGAGGTTGAGAGAGAGAGAGAGAACCTAGCGTTTGCCAAGGGGAAATGGGGTAAGGAAAATGATGATAGTCCGTGGAAATTCTCAGGTCGGGGTAGTGGGCTTCGGCCCAATTGTTTGGAGTCAGTTTGCACACCCTATTTCCCTCAACATACCCCCCTCTGTGTGATGGTTTGCTGTGTACGGATTTGGGCCACGCCCAACCAGGTTTCAGGCTATCACCCCCTGGTTGCTGGATTATCCCCTTTATTTCCATTGCTCCTTTGGTTTTGTTCTATTTTTTTGTAATACATATAGCAAATTGTTCATGTTTTTGAATAGAATTTCATATTCTATTTTCTATATGCAATTTCTTTAGAACCTTGTTTTTCTATTAGGAGTTTATTTTCTATGTTAAGAATTGAATTCTTAGTTCCCTTTTGTTGTTGGATTTTTCACATCACTGTTGTTTTGTAGGTCGATGACGAGACCTCCGTAATGTGTTATTAATCAAATTGTTGATGGATAATGTAGGATGCGAGACCATCTTTTTCTCTCCTCATTTCTCTTTTACATCTGATTTTTATTTTGACTTTATGTTGTTCTGGTCCGTGTGACATGATTCAATCGGAGAATGATTCGTAATATCATTTCTCTATCTTGTCTTTGACACGGATATCAATATGCTACCTCTTATAGCTTGACTTCCATTTATAAGTCGACCTACGATGGTTCAGCATCACATTGGTTCTGATTCGAAACGTCATAATCATGGATCAAAAGAGGAAAGCTTGGAAATGGAGCTTGCACGCAAAAGTCAAGTGTTGTGAGCCGTAGCGTTAGATACGTGGGAAATGATGAGTGGGTGGCTTCCTCTCACTCGTCTAGAATGTTTAGTGTACGTCCTTAGGACGATATGCAACACATTCGCTCCTACGTCTTAGGACTTGGCGTGTGCGTCCCGTTCCGAACCTTTTCTCTCGCATCCTAGCGATTGAGACCTTTTCTCTCGCATTCTGGCGATTGAGACATTTTCTCTCGCATTCTGGCGATTGAGACCTCCCCTTTTCTCTCGCATCCTGGCGATTGAGATCCTTTCTCTTGCCCCTATGCATTCGAGACCCGTTTTTCCATAGTTAGTTGAACTACGGCTGCTCTGATCTCTCATACCTGTTGAGAGTACGTAGGCATAGGATTGCGATAATCCTAGCGAGCACTGTTCCCCCTTTCCTGTAGTTAGCTGAACTACAGTTGCTCTGATTTCTCGTACCAGACGAGAATATGTAGGCACAAGACTTGATGTCTTGGCGAGCACACTAACAACTAACTTCTCTAATCTCTCGCTTCTGCGCGATCGAGACTTTCCTGCTGACAACTAATATCCCTTTCTCTTGCCCTAGTGCAATTGAGACCAGCCTGTAGTTTTAGAACCCGTAGGTTCCCATACCTTTAAACCAATGACATACTACGTCCGTTCTACCGCAACAGGTAACGCCTAAGTCTCCAACGGTCGAGCAACATACACCTAACTGCTAGAATGCGTACGCTAGTATCGTCAATCTCTTCTCTCACCCCCGTGTGATCGAGAACACCCCGGTTACCCGTAGATAGCCTAAACTACATTTTGCTCTGATTTCTCACGCCAGATGAGAATATGTAGGCACGAGACGCAACGTCTTGGCGAGCGATTCCCCCCGTAGTTTTCCGAACTACGTTGACTCTGAATTTCCAAGTGCATGAGGGAATACGTAGGCATAGAGCGGCGATGCTTTATCGAGTCAGTTCTTTCCGTTTAGCTTTAGAAGCCATAAATAGATTGGTTTTCACCCATGGACTAGACAACCAAGCGTGGATCCCGTCGAGTACGACGGATGTCAGGGGTGCTAATACCTTCCCCTTGCGTAACCGACTCCCGAACCTGAGATTTGGTTGCGATGACCTCGTCTTTTCCATTTTTCGTCAAGTTTTCTCTGCTCCTTTCCTTTCCCTTGTTGGGATAAATAACGAACAGTGGTGACTCTTCTGTCATTGCCGACACCTTTTTTCGCAGTAGCGATAGCTGGCGACTCTGCTGGGGACAATATAGCTGATGGGGACTTTTCCCATCCCCTCTACTGGGACCGTTTCCCATCCCTTATACGAGTCAACCCTAGCACTTGTTTTCTTGTCTTTGGGTGTTTTTATCTTGTGTGTTGTATTTTGTATATTGTTGTATTTACATTTTCCGCACTATATTATTATTTGTTGTTGTTGTGTTGTTGGAGGGATGTTCTATTGAGTGATAAGCCAGACCCAGGCTTGAGTACAAACCTAGCATTAGTAGTGGAGACTAGTGGTGGGCCTGTTTGCTTAGCAGACACAGTTCCCCGTGAAATTCGTGCTCAGACAAGATTCTCTTTGATGATTTCCCTTCTGATCCTTAGGATCAGTCGGGATTTTGGATTTGAGGGTTGTCGAATCTGGGGACCGATCATCTATGATTCAGCTAAGTGAGACCTCTTCAGGAGATGATGATGCCAAACCAGAAATGGTGAACGTATCATCATTTCTTGAAAGTCTGTGACGCTGATGAACGCATAGGATGTCGAACCTTATCAGTGGATAGGTCCATACCTGTGAGTGGGAGGGTTTTATGCAGGAAACTTGACTTCCAGCCAACCCGGTATTTTGGTTTTCTCTTCACAATGAACTTACTCAGTCAGCAGCGCAACAGTAGTCAAAGCTTTGTGGGGGCTGCGATCCCGTGTTTGCTGCATCTTGCATCTCATTTCCATAAGTATCTCTGCATCATTTTGCATGTCATTTTTCCAGCTGACCAGAGCTCTTACCCAGCCTTTGTTTTGCTTCAGAGGGTGATTCTCCGGTGTTGGTTCTGAGCAAGTGGTGATTGTGGGAAGACGACCAAGTGGTTAAAGTAGAATCAAGCAGTGAAGTCAGTGGAAGATTGTTGGTAGCCATGTCAGAGAACGACTTCCAGAATGTTGATACCTTGTCAGGTTTTACTGTGATGACTAATCCTCTGTATGGTTCTCTGCCCAATGAAGACTTTCCGCAAGTGAACAACCTGACTGAAGCTCAACCTGTGTAGTCTTCTATTGAAGACCAGGATCTACATGAACAGTTTGTTGTCCGAAGTGAACGTTCTTCTTTTCCTGATGCTACAGATTATCATGATGTTGTTCCCTCTGTGCCGAAGTCCAGAAGAGAGGTTCCGATAAGGAAGACTAAAGACCCAAGAGCTCTTGAGTATGCTAAAAGGTTTCATGCGTTGGATGAAAGATTCAAGGCCTTGGAAGTTAAAGATACTATTGGTCTCAATGATTCAGACATGTGTCTCGTTTTCGGCCTAGTGTTACCTTCGAATTTTAGAGCGCCGAGGTTTGAAAAGTACAAAGGGGATAGTTTCCCGAGGCAACACTTGGTGATGTTCTGCAGAAGAATGACTTTGTTTGTGCACAATGACAAGTTGGTGATCCACTGTTATCAAGACAGTCTGATTGGGTCATCTCTGAGTTGGTATATGCAGTTGGAGAGTAATCAGATCTGATCATGGGTGGATTTAGCCAAGGCTTTTCTGAAGCAGTACGAGTATAATCTGGATATGGCTCCCAGTCGCATGCATTTGCAAGATTTGTCTCAGGAGAGCAATGAACCTTTCAGGAGGTATGTTCAGAGATGGAGAGAATTTGCTTCCAGAGTGAAACCACCGCTTCTAGACCAAGAGTTGGCAGACATGTTCGTAAACTCCTTACAGAGCCCGTATTTTGAAAGAATGCTTGGAGTTGAACAAAACTTCTTTGAATTGGTAATAGCAGGAGAACACATTGAGAATGGCATAAAGACTGGAAAAATTCAAGATGTCTCACGCAGTCAGGCTAGTGAAACTGAATCTCTCTGTACTCCCGAGAAGAAGAAATTGTGATCAATGCAATCATTGCGGATGTTGGTTATTCTCAGCGGTCAGTATCTTCTGTGTCTCGTTATTCAGGACAGACAACTGTGCCTAGGGCACCACATCAGAGACTTTGGGTCGCTCCTCAAGCAAATCAACGAGCCCGTGGCCGAAGTTATCCGAATCAGCGCCAGAATCAGAGTAGGCCTCGTAACAATTTGGAAAGAAGGACTACTCCTTTTCATCCAGTTCTTGTGCGATACAGTTAACTTCTACCACATTTGATTCAAAATTCTTTGGTAGAGCCTAAGACTCTTAAGCCTGTGCCAGAACCTTACCCTCCTGGGTACGATCCCCATGCTCAATATGGATATCACGGTGGATCCATGGGGAATTCAACCGAAGATTGCAAAGCTTTTCAGGCTAAAGTGCAGCAGTTGATTGACAAAGGGTGCGTCTCCTTTCCAGAAGGAAGTTTGGTTGTTCATGACAACCTCTCAGATGTCTAAGCTCGTAGATCCAAGGGTAATTTCCAGAAGCCAGTGGTCCAGACGGGCAGACGTCCTCAACATTGGCAGTCCTCAGACTTTTATCATTTGCATTTGTAGTTTCTTTCCTGTTTGTTACTACTTTCTTTTAAACATTGTGTTCTGAATGGTAATATTAATGAAGTGACTATGCACTTTTCTGAATTAATCATGTCGCTTTCACTCATTTGTATTATTTTTGCACAGCACAGAGACATGCACTTTTATCCACTTCACTTTATCACTATGATTAGCAAAGATTGGAGGGAGGATGACGAAAACTGAATACTCATAACTGATGATTGTATGCTTTCGGATAAGATCCGGATGATGACGTACATGCATTACATTAAATCCCCTAAACACCGAAGAGATAAGGATTTAGTCCCTAGTTAACCACTTCGAGCCTAGAAGTAGGAGTTTCTTTCGGACTTTTAAACCCTCACATCTTAACTTGGGGCAGGGTAGTTGTCAGTTAATTCGACCGGGATTTCAAACTTCATAGAGGAGTGTTCTCATTCGAGGACCAATCACATCAATCCCTCTCAAGAGGTCGTGCCTCATCGACCACAATGGTTAAACCTCACCAATCGGGAGTGAGACAGTTACAACCCTTTCATAGAAATCAAGATAACTAGTGTCACACGACTTACTTCGGAAAAAAAAAAAGAAAAAAAAGAAAAAGAAAGCTCGCTAAGTAAAAAGAAAAAGAAAAGCTGGAAGCAAATACTTAGGCAAAAAAGGGCATCCCGCTGGACTTCAAAATCGAACTCAAAAGAGTCAGTCCAGGCAAAAATTAGGGAATAAAAGAATAAAAAGAAAGGATCTCAAAAGAAAAATCCTCAAACAAGGATGAAGTCATGTGGATAAAGACACCGAAAACAAAAAGGGGTAACTGCCACTCCGAGAAACCTTGTGGGTTCTTTAATCATCATTCAGTAAACCTTTTGAAGGTGGAAGCTTGTGCCAGGTTAATTGAACAGTAGGATTGGAGATCATCACGGAGAAGGGGTGGGTGTAAATCATACTTTGAGCCTAACATCCTTAAAAGACCTAACTGAGGCCAGGTTTATTCTGAAGGCATACTTCAATAAGGTTGAGTAACCTGACTCCTTACGTGATTTGCTAATCATATCCTTTTTGTATCTTTCTTTAATCAAATTAGCACTACATTTGGACTTTCGGTTCATTCGTTTCACTGACGCGACACTTAGCAAGTGACATGTTTTCAAAATCTGCATGAACACCACATTAAAATTATCATTCGTGAACAAACAATTTTAATTGCAGGTCAGTGGTTAACATGGAGGAAATTCCAACAGGGAATAATCGAACATGATTTGAATCATTCAGCAGTCTGGACCAGAATGGTGTATACTGTGAAACCCTGTGAATTTGGGCATTGACATCCAGTGAGTTTGGAATCAGTCAACATGAGGACAAGTCCCGAAGCATCGGCTGATTATGGGGAAAACCATTCAAGAAGCATTTGATCAGAAGTGAATCATCTCGAGATTCCACCAATCAGGGGTAGATCGTGAAGGTGAGAAAATACTTAGAAGGGGGGGTTGAATAAGTATGAAGATAAAAACTTAGAAGTAAAAACTCAAGTATTTTTATCTTGGTTCGTTGAACTCAACTACTCCGGTCCACCATTTCTAGAGTGATTTGCCTTTCTCAAACAAGGACTTAATCCACTATTTAATCAACTGATTACAATAGTAAGCACTAAGAACAACTGTTCAAAGTCTTCTCAAGAACTACTGATCCTAACTGGATCTTCTTAAGGCTCTCTTACAATCTAATGTAATAATAAATACAAGTGTTAAAATACTTCTATTAAAGCTTTATCAGAATTGTGATTTTTCGCTTAAGATTAAGAACAATGAAAATAAACTCAGCAAATAAGAATATTTTATGAGAGCTTGTGTGAGTTTCTGTCAAAGATTCGTTGTTAAAGAAGATGAGGAAGACTTGCTTTTATATGCATAGTAGTCCACAAAGTCTTGACATTGGAGGCTGTGTACTGAAAAGGCCTGAACCTTTTTGTCTTTACATCACATGACCTTTCCTGGAAGTAGAATGCACAGAGAAATGCTTTTGGTCTGTGTTCTAGTGTCAAGCATGAAAGAGGAAAGAGTCGTTGAGCCAAATCAAAGGATATGAATTTGAATTTCTTCTTCATCAAGTATTTCATTTCAGCAAAGTAACATCAGAGTCTGGTTGATCAGAGTCTTGGATGCCCATTAGATTTTGTTGAATCAAAGTAATGCAGCAAGTGTGCTTTAGTGTGTAGTTCTATCAGAGCAGAGTTTTATGAATCAGATCCTCAGTACATGTAGCGTGTAGTACTCTTAGAGTCTTCTGAAAAACTGTGCTTTTTAACTCTCATACAAAAGATCTTCAATGCTTCAGAGTCTTCATATCTATTAGAGACTTCTGCTTTAGATCCTTCTGCAGCTTCTGCTTCAGATTCTTCTGTAGCTTCTGCTTCAGATTCTTCTGTAGCTTCTGCTTCAGATCCTTTTGTAGACAGCGCTCAGATTCTTCTATAAGATGTCTTCAGAGCCTTCCATAGTTCCATGTTCAGATTAATTTGCTCTTAGATATATATATACTTTAATCATCTGCAGCAAACATTCATGAACAAATTTTAGAGTATGTAATTCTTTAACACAAAATTTCATAAGAGTTATCATCAAAACATAGAGATATTACTAAGAAACAATCTGTGTTCTTACAATCTCCCCCTTTTTGATGATGACAAAACATGAGAAATTTCGTTCAATAAAAAGCAGTAATTATAACTCCCCCTGAGATTAAGAATCTCCCCCTGAAATAAATACTCTAAAGGAAAATAATACTTCCCTTTTTGCTTGAGTGTATTTCAGAATCAGAGTATGATGACTTCTTTCAAGCACAGGGTCTGGTTTTTCGTTTAGAATCAGAGTACAATTTTCTTCAGGAATCAGAGTCTGGTAAGATAATTCTCAGGATAACTTCAGTGAATTTATTTTGTCAGATGAAACAATAGAATCTGAAAGACTTTAAATTCAAAGATAGATAATAATATGTCTGAATTTCGTTTTAGTATTTGCTTATTGATTGAACAATCAGATTCTTTTTCTCCTCCTTTTTGTCATAATCAAAAAGATGTGTAAAGACAGAAAAGATAATAGAAGAAAAGCAAAGCAAACAATTTCATTCATTCAGATGGTTCACATAACAGATGATAAAAAACAAGCAATAGAAAACAGATGCAAAACAACAGTGCAAAAACATGAAAAGAAACTAAGGTTGACGAGATGCAATCAGGGTCAGAAGATCTGTGATCTTTGTAGTAGACTCTTCTTGCTTTGCCATCCAAGTCTTAATCCCTTCAGTGGTTTGTTCTTGTTTGATCATCCAGGACTTGATCTCCTTAACCTCTTTCACAAGTTCTGAATTGTCAGGCTTCACTTCAGATTCAGACACATCAATGTCCATATCGGATGCAACATCTTCAGATGGAGAGTCTTTAGCAGGAGCAGCACTCGTGGTTTGGGAATGCTCATCAGAGTCTGTCTGACTAATTCAACAAACTTAGCCTTATCATCTTCAGCACAAACTGCTTTGAGATGAGAAGCCACAACGTTAAACTTAGAGATAAATTTATCCCAAGCAGCTTCAGACTTAACAGGATCTATACTGAACAGACACTCTTCTTCCACACGTGCAATCCCCATACGAACTTCCTTTTTGAAATTTTCAAACAGTTTATCAACATCTGATCTAGGGTTGGGGTAGAGAAATTCCTCAAGGGTCACTTTCTCAGCAGATTCAGAGTTTGGCTGAGGTTGTTCACAAGTGGTATTAGGAGGTGTTGGGTCAAATGGTGGTTGTTCAGATGGTTGAGATGCAGATGGTTGAGGTTCAGATGGTTGTGGTATTGTGAGTTGAGGTGTAGGGGTTGGTGAAATTTCAGCTTCAGAGGATGAAGGTTGAAAATCTGAAAGGTTGAATTTTGAGCAAAGTGAAATTCTACGATTTATATGGTCAGATTCTGATAGGTCAGAAAATGCAGGTTTGATTGGATCAGGAATGTGTAAACAAGAGGGTGAGTGAACTTCTGATTCAGAATCAGATGATTCAGTGGAGTGGCATGAGGTGGATGACAAGACAACCATGGTTGCAAGTGGTTCCAAATCAAGAATGTCATTTGAGGGTTCTGGAACAAGTAACGGTTGTTCTATTATTGAGGGATGTTCAGATGGTGTTGGTTGGGGAGGTTCAGATGAAATGGGTTGAGATTGATGTTCTGGTGATTGTTGTTGTTGTTCTGGTTGTAGTTGTTGTTGTTGTTGAGGTTCTGGTTGAGGTGGTTCTTGTTGTTGATGTTCTGGTTGAGATTGTGTTTTTGTTTGAGGTGGTTCAAATGGAGTTTGTACAAAATATGGTTGAGAATGTGTAGTTTGAAATGGAGAGGGTTCAGATGTATGAATTCCAGATGATGGTGGTACAGATGATTATGGTCTAGAAGGTGATGGAGGAGGTGAAGGTAATGGAAAGTGAATGGTTGGTGTTGGATCAGATGTTAAAACATGTTTGATATTTTCTCTTATGTCTTCCAAACTTGTTTCCGGAGGAGTTGGTTTCACTTTCTTTGTCTTCTAAGGCTTAGCAGCAGCTTCAGAGGCTTTTCTCTTAGGCTGAGCCTCAAATCCTTCTTCAGCAATCTTCTTTGAACGCCTTTCTCTAAAAAGATTAGGCAGAACTTCTCCTTCCTTCTGGACGATGTTCATAGGCAGAGGAACACCATTTAACAGACAATAAGCTATGTAGGATAAGATGATCTCCCTTGGTTCGTTAGCACTGAACATTGGAAAATCTTCAACAGGAATCCTTCTGTTGCTGACATCCTTAGTAGCAATTTTCTTAGGTTTGCTGGCAAGCTCTGTGATGACCTTCATCCTCTTCAGAGTATTGCCATTGATGACAGAACCTATGACATAGGACAGGTCCTCTGTCAATCCAGTATCATACAGATATTTCACAAGACCATTCTTTGTTAGAATGTCTGATATCAGTCTACCCATAGGAATCCAATTCCTAACTTTTCCAGTTTTGACTCTTACTTCTTCTCTTGTTTCCTTTATATGATTCAGAAGGTGACTAAACAGAAGATAAGGCAAGTCCACCTTATTTCCCTTGCTCATACAGAACATAAAGTAAAGTTGTTCAGCACTGACATAATCTGGGGAATTTGATGATTTTCTGTGAAAGATGGAACTCATGAAAATCTTGGCCCAGATCCTGTAGACTGGCTTTAGTTCCCTTACTTTGCTAGTTAGTTCCCCAAAAATAGTAACTTCTTGAAACACATCAGCAAGATCCACACGAGCAGATTGTAGAATGGTTTCACCATCAGTTTCATAGTACCCAATAAGTTGTCTGATCAGCTTCTCAGTAATCACAATCTCCTTTCCAAGGACAGAAGAATGGATGAACTTAGGACACACCTGAGCATGTATCCAGAATTCTTTCACTAAAGTTGGATAAACAGGACCCATAAGCCTGTCAAAATACTTTGTCCAACTCTAAGTTTGAATGGTTGAAGAAAGATTAAACCCATTTTCTTCAATGGACTCAAAGTCTACAAAACATTCACTCAGAACTTCCAGTTCTACAGTTGGAGTGAGAAGAGTTCTCACAGGTTCCTTGTAAGCCTCAACATTAGGAGAAGAACCAGCAGTGGTTGATTGCATCTGAACAGATGTTGATGAAGAAGATTCCATTGTTGTTCTTGAGTGAGAGGTTTTAGGTTTAGGGTTTAGATGAAGAGCAAAGAGACGACAGAAATGCATAAAAGGTTCGTGAGGTGAAAAGTGTGAAATGGTGTGATTTGTGATATTTATAGATAAAATCAGACACACAAACAGTCACATAGGCACGCTTCACATAGCATTAAATGAAAAAGTAAAAACATCATTGCACAACAATTATGATTCTGATAGATGGGGGAAAGTCAAGAAAAATCAGATTTTCAAAGCAGCACTTCAAACGTTAATTCAGTAAAGTGCACTCTACCTTTTCAGTTTCTGAGCTACACGTGTTTGCTTGCTTGTGCTTCTGAAATCTCTTGAGAAATGAAACGTTAGCCAACGTTCAGATCCTCTGAGCATTGTTAGTTCAGATTTACACAAGTAAAATGATTCAAGAAAATGAATAAATTAATAAATGAAATACTTCAGAGCATTAAACATTTTGCATCTGAGAAGTTTGCCTCTGATAAATATTATTCTGGACAAAAATCCTTACCAATATTTTTCAGAATAAACTTGAACCTATCTTCAGCAAGGGGTTTTGTAAAAATATCAGCCCATTGATGATCTGAATAAACAAAAGCTAAGTTTATAATACCCTTCTGAACATAGTCTCTGATGAAATGATGCTTAATTTCTATATGTTTTGCCTTAGAGTGTAAAATTGGATTTTTAGACAAACATATAGCAGAAGTATTATCACAGAAGATAGATACATTACTCTCAAAGATCTGATAGTCCTCTAACTGACTCTTCATCCAGAGCATCTGCGTGCTACATCCAACAACAATAATGTATTCTGCCTCTATTGTAGAAAGTGCAATTGTGGGTTGCTTCTTGCTGTACCATGAGATCAGATGACTTCCAAGGAACTGACAGCTTCCAGAAGTACTTTTACGCTCTACTCTGTCTCCAGCATAATCAGCATCACAGAATCCAACTAATGTATATTTATCAGATCTTCTGTAAGACAGACCCACGTTAGTAGTACCTTTCAGATACCTTAGAATCCTCTTAAAAGTAGTTAAGTGAGATTCTCTAGGATCTGATTGGAATCTTGCACATAAGCATACACTGAACAGAATTTCAGGTCTAGAAGCAGTTAAGTAGAGAAGAGATCCTATCATACCTCTGTAGAGTTTCTGATCTACTTTCTTACTTACCTCTTCCTTGCCTAGTGTACTAGTTGGATGCATGGGAGTCTTTGCCATCTTACTATCAGTCATGTTAAATTTTCTTCAGAAGTTCTTTAATATATTTGGTCTGATTAATGTAAGTGCACTCTGGAGTTTGGTTGACTTGAATTCCCAGAAAGAATCTCAATTCTCCCATCATGCTCATTTCAAATTCTGCTTGCATACATTGAGCAAACTCCTTTCCCATCATAGTATTGGTAGATCAAAATATAATATCATCCACATATATTTGACAAATTAGAAGATCTTTCTTAAATGTTTTACAAAAGAGTGTTGTGTCCACTTTGCCTCTGATGAAGTTTTTCTCCAGAAGAAAATTACTTAATCTCTCATACCAAGCTCTGGGGGCTTGTTTTAAACCTGTCGCTTTCGCGAAAATAAGGTGCCGGCACAACAGAAGAGTCGCCACCTTTCGTTATTTATCCCTCAGAGCGGGAAAGGAAACGATCGGAAAAACCTGACGAAAAAGGGTAAGACAAGGTCGTCGCAACCATTGTCTGGGTTCAGGAGTCGGTTCGCAAGGGGAAGGTATTAGCACCCCTCACGTCCGTCGTACTCGACGGGATCCACGCATGTCGTGTTTACTTGGACGGGTTGGTTTATCTATCTACCTATCAAGGTTGGCTTAAAAAATAAAAGAAAATGACTCGGCAAAGCGTCGTGCTTTATGCCTACGTATTCTCATCAGAGAACGAGAAATCAGAGTCAACGTAGTTCGACCTACGACGGGTTATGGGGAAGGTAGCTCGCCAATACATCAGTATTGTGCCTACGTACTCTCAACAGGTATGAGAGATCAGAGCTTACGTAGTTCGAGAAACTACGCATTATTTCCTGTTTTTTACGGAAGAAGTGTTTTTTATTGTATTTGCAATTTCAATCGCACTAGAGACTATGACCTGAGAGTGAATGCGTCGCATGTCACCCAAAGGGTACCATACTAAACATCTAGACTGTGGAAAAGAAACTCTCCCACAATCCTTTCTCAGATAGCTTAAGGCTCGTAACGTACGAAAGAAATCATTCATGATTAATGTATCTTGAGCTGTTTTGAGATGAGAAGAGAACAGGCTCAACTAGGAGGGAGACTATCAAGTCCTATTATTGTCATGCCAAGGATTCATCCTATGGTTGAAGTTTGAACAGGAAACTCCTAGAAGTTATCATGCATAGGTTTCAACCTAAAGTTCTATCATCATTCCCTTATCAAAGGAAATGAGAGTCCTAAGGGATCATGTCAATGATACACAGAAACAGCTAAAGCATCGAATTAAACAGTAACATGCATGCAATGCAAGTGAGGGAGGAAATGTGTGTGGGGCATCAGCCTCCACAAGCTCATCTCAACCTCAAGCCAGAATGAATAACAGTAATCATACAGGAAGAAATAAACATGCTATCAAGCAATATACAGAAAACTGCAATCATACAGAAGAAATAAAGATCATGCTATCAAGCAAAACAAACCACATGGGCAAGGGAGCTGGGCTCTACCGAATACCCGCAAGCAAAGCCATACAGTAACAGTACAAGCAGAGGGAGCAACTCAACCTCTAGTGCAATCATGCTCCTAGATTCTACCTAGTCTAGATATGAACTTATTCTAATGCATCAAGCAAGTCAATCAAAACACATCAATACAGAAGAAAACAAAGAAAGCAGATCAACTCCTCTCTCAACTCCAAGCTTCAGCTCTTCCAACAGCAACTCAGTCTTCAGACTTCCAATTACTCTTGACAAATATCAATTTGCTTTTCCAGGTTTCAACCTTTCCACATAAGTTTCAACTTATTCTCTTCTTCTCTAAGCTTCAGCTCCTTAATCAGTTCCAACTTCCGGCTTCACTATTAACCACAAGTATCAACATGATTTCCTTCAGGATCTCCAAGCTCCAAAGTAAGTATCAACTCCCTTTGTTCTTCAAGCTTTAGCTCCTCAGTCAATCTCAATTGAATCCTCTTCCTAAGTATCAACTTAGTCTTCAAGCTCTCAAGCTCTCTTTGCTTTACCAGTCTCAACTTGGTCTTCTCTTCCTGCAAGCTTCAGCTTCTCAGAGTAACCTTTAATCACTTAGAAGTATCAACTTCATCCTTCAGTCTTTAAGCCTCAGCTCTTCATTCAGTCTTTACTGGATCTTCATTGGGTCTTCAAGTATCAACTTGCTCTTATTGCTCTTCAAGCTTCAGCTGAAATGGAAATGCTCAAGGACTCATCCTCTTCCACACTCTTCAATGAAGTCTTCATCTTCACACTCAAGTTCAACATCTCTCAAGATACTCAAACCAGAGGAAATCACTTAACTGGATAAGCTAGGACATTGAACTGCTTATTGACCACCAAAGGTGACCTATAAGGGTTCAACATCAAAGGAATGGTTCCCTCAAAAGTTCTACTTCCTAGGTACCATCACTTATCCCTCCAAAGGAGGGAAGTGAATACCATGGAAGGACCTTGAATCATGGGGAGGAATGGAGGTGAAAGATACCATCCATGTTTAAGAAAGAACTCAACTAGGTCTAAACTCTTCCTAATTCCTAACCCTAAACCAACAACAAAACAAACAATATTCTCAAGCTCTCAAGCTCCTCAATCAATCTCCAAGTCTTCTACTATTCTCCTCCATGCTCCTCAAAGCAAGACCAAGCTCTCCAAGCCCACAAAGCAAAGCAAACAAAAATACAAGCCCACAAGGGCAACACAAACAATCATCAACTACAAAAATCATCTAAAAATAGTATACTATTATATTAAAACCTAATATAATTTCTAAGGGATCCTATATACCTACCCTTAATGCCCTATATGTCCCAATGTCTATCTTGACCTAGAAACCCAAAATTCTAATGTTATTGTGGACCTATGTTAGGGATTAACCTAAATCTACACAACCTAAAATCATCTAAGCAAAACTAATCAAACATTCATCACAAAATTATGGAATAAATCCAGAGGGGAGCTAAAGTCCTAATCTAACTATCCTAAATAGAATGGCCTAAAAATATGAAGGGAACTAGCTAAACAAAATTCTACAAATCTATGCATCAACATAAAAGAATTAAAATGCTATTAAAAGAGAAAATACACAAAAAATGTTAAAAATGCATGAAATGCAAATATTTTGATTTTATAATTTTCTAGACATTAACATGAAATGGGAGAAAAAATCCCCATGCAAAAATCATTAATTTCCAATTTATTATGATTTTTCAAATATTAATGAAAAATGGAGAAAAAGAAATTAAAATATGAAATGTTTGGTGTGAATAACAAGTATATGCAGTACAATATCCAGGTGGGCTCAAAATGGGGGTGCAATTAGTAAGGCGCGCTAGGCCCAGTTTTCTAATCAGAAATTAAATAAAAAATATAAAGAAAATGAAAAAGAAACGGTGCAGAAAGTAAAGAAATATAGTTCAAAATCCAAGTGGGCCATGATCTGGGGTGTGGTTAGCAACTGAGCCCAATATCCCTTTTAATGAAACGATGCGTTTCAGTTGTCTTCAGATTTTCCCTCTTCAAGCGAAATCAAATCTCAGCCGTGAGATCTCCCTCCAGTCAATGGGTCTTCGCCTCATCCAATGGCCACGCCTTCATCTTCTTCCTCCAGCTAGGGTTCAAACTGAAGAATCCATGGAAGCAGAGCTTCAAGCTCCATCTTCACCAAACTCGTATCACCTCAATTCTCCATGAAAAATTAAGATTCAAAACCCTAATCCATCCAGAATTTCATGCTGATCACAGCCATGGTCTTGAAATCAATTGAATCATCCTAAATCCTCAAACCCGATCCAAGGTCAAAAATAAGCTCAGACATCAACTTCAACAATTCTTGCAATTAATTACCTCAGAATGATCACCACCTCACCCTGATTAATTCTTGATATCTAAATCATGCCATAGCTCACTATATCTCATGTTCTTGGTCAAAACAAAAATGGTGTCATCAACTGAAACCTCACCAATTGCTCCCAAACTTCCCAGAATCCATCACCTAATTGTCTCTAACCGTTCTAACCTAACAATTCTCCTTAATTATGCCTAAATCATGGTGTAGAAGAAAAGTTACTAACCTGTTGAATCTTGATTAACAGATGGGGTAAACCTTCACTCCAAGCCTTCAAACTCTTCAGAATCAATCCTTGAATGATGATCTTGCTATTGTTTGCAAAAGATTGGACCAAGAAAGCTTGATTCTCCAAATCCGATTGTGACTTGCAACCTTCAAAATCCAAGTGCTATCTCCTCAAATCTCCATGGTTTTGCTCTCAATTTGGTCTGCACAGCTTCAATATGATCAGAGGAATGTGTTTAGATTGAAAGAAGAAATGGAAATGGATCAGAATGTGGATTTTTATTTCAACTTGCAATGGAAGCAAGTGAAATGGCTATCTCTATCTTCTCTCAAATATCTCACCAACCTTGCATCTGAGCAAGTTCTAAATCATATATAGAATGGTTTAGACTCATCTAGAACCATCTGGAACCATCCAATGAGAAATTGGAATTCTCATGTCATGAGTTTATGGATTCATCTCATCTCATGCCTCACCTCATGCCATAGCCCTTGCAGCCCTTGTAACTAACTTGAAATTCTCCCTAAATGAGATATATGACATGTTAAAACACTTAGCAAGCTTGTACATTGCCTTTCCTTGAGTTTTGCATTTGAACCTTATTATGCAAGCAACCAATTTCCAAAGCAACCCCATGATCTAGGCCTCAAATAAAAAAAGTGGCTGAACCATTGTTTTTAGAATGTTCTTTGGAGTCAAAATGACCTATTATATGCCATGGTTTGGATGTGTAACTTGGAAATTTCAATTTCCAACTTCAACTTATTTAACTTATGCCTCCATTTTAGGTCATTTTTATCACTTTTTTCTACAAGCCTTTTTAACATCTCATGACCTCCCTAATAGCCTTAAAACATCATTCTAAGCAAGTTTGATGTTGAAGATTTTTCCATTTGAAGCTTGGAAATAGGAGATATGGCCTTATGCTTGAAATGACCTATAATCTCCAAATGACCAAAATGCCCTTGACTTGTCAATGTCATAACTTGAGTTCTAAAAATCCTATCAAGGACTTCTAGTACTCTCTAGAAAGCTAAGAATATGAGGAACAACATTCATGTTGACCAGAAGTTCATAGGAATCATCCTTCTTGGGAAAAAGTTGGATGCAAGTTGGGTGACTTTCAAGGCCCCAGATTCACATACCTCAGATGACCTGTAACTTGTCAAAGTCACAACTTGAGCTCCACAAATCCTATCAAGGACTTCTAGTACTCAAATTAAAGCTAAGAACAAGCTCTACAACATTCATGTTGGGGGTAAGATGAGATGACAATCACATCTTGAGCTAAACTGCCTTGAAGATAGGGATCAAACTAGGGGATTTTACACTGTCAAGCCTTAGAAACCCTAGCTTAAAACTTCTCAAACTCCTCAATCATGATGAGTTGGTCTAGGAATCATCCTTATAGCATATCAATGCATCAATACATGATCACATGGCTCTTGGATTAGGTCTCAACCCTCTCCAAATCATCAGTTGACCTAGGGTTGACCCAGTCAAACCCTAATTATACCACTCATGGCTGAGTCTTCTTATTCTTGTACAATGACCTCTCTAGGCCTCATGATGGCTTTAAAGAAATCTCATAAGCTCTCACAAAGCTTCAAGTCCATCCTCATAGCCTCAGAATCATCTGAGGAGCTCCCACAACTCTCAAGTTCTGAGGCACACAACCTTGGTTTCAACCAATCTTTCTGAGGATCTCTTAACTTCTCTGACAAGGATATCAATCCTTGAACACTTGAATCACCTCCTTGGCTAGCTTCAAAGTCTCATATAACTCTTGATGGGTAGTCATACCTCTTGAAGTGTTGGTCAAATTTTGGGGTGCAACAAAACCATACAGAGATTTCTTTAGTTTAAAAACATGTTCTGGAAATTTTTCACTCTCAAAACCAGGAGGCTGGTGAACATAAACTTCTTCTTCTATAATACCATTTAGAAAGGCACTTTTAACATCCATCTAATATAGAGTGATGTTATATTGTGCAGCAAATGAAATAAGAAGGCGTATAGATTCTAACCTTGCCACTAGAGCATAAGTTTCAGTGTAATCAATACCTTCTTGTTGATTGTACCCTTGAGCAACAAGCCTTGCCTTATTTCTTTCAACTTCTCCTTTCTTATTAAGCTTGTTTCTGAAGACCCATTTAGTTCCAATTATGTTGAATCCTTTTGGTCTTGGAACTAAGTCCCACACATCATATCTAGTGAACTGATTTAGCTCCTCTTGCATGGCAATAATCCAGTCATTGTCTTGCAGAGCTTCATCCACAGTGGTTGGTTCAATTACTAACACCAATCCAAATAATGATGCTTCAGAGGATCTGAGGAAGGATCTTGTTCTGATAGGGTCATCCTTCTTTCCAATGATCACATTCTCTGGATGAGAAGCTTTGATTCTGGAAGATGATCCTCTAATAGTTGATTCTTCAGAAATGTTTAAGTTGTTCATCTGAGAAGTCAAAGGAATTGCATCTGGCGTTGCTTCTGGTTCCTTCACTTGAGCTTTGTCTGCCTCTGAGCCTTCAGAGTCTGTGAAGACTACTTCTCTATCTGCAGAACTTTCAAACTGCTTTGGCTTTTTAAATCCAAGCTTATCATCAAATCTAACATGTATAGATTCTTCCACAATCTGTGTTTCAGTATTGTATACTCTGTAGCCTTTAGAGCGTTCAGAATATCCAAGCATGAAACACTTCTGTGCTTTAGAATCAAACTTGCTAAGATTCTCTTTAGTGTTCAACATATAACAAATACATCCAAAAGGATGAAAATAAGCAATGTTGGGCTTTCTGTTCCTCCACAATTCATAGGGAGTCTTTTCTAAAAGAGGTCTTACAGACACTCTGTTCTGAATGTAACATGTTGTGTTTATTGCTTCTGCCCAAAAGTGCTTTGCCAGATTAGTCTCATTGATCATGGTTCTGGCCATTTCTTGCAGAGTTCTATTTTTCCTCTCTACAACTCCATTCTGTTGTGGAGTTCTAGGACAGGAAAAATCATGAACAATGCCATTTTCATTAAAATATTTTTCAAAATATTTGTTTTCAAATTCACCACCATGATCACTTCTGACTTTTATAATTTTGAAATCTTTTTCATTCTAGACTTGTTTGCAGAAGTCAAAGAACAAAGAATGTGACTCATCCTTGTGTTTTAAGAACTTTACCCATGTCCATCTACTATAGTCATCAACAATGACTAATCCATACTTCTTGCCTCTGATGGATGCAGTTTTCACTGGTCCAAACAGATCAATATGAAGTAATTCTAATGGTCTGGAAGTAGAAACAACATTTTTTGATTTAAAAGAGGATTTTGAAAACTTCCCTTTTTGACATGCTTCACAAAGAGCATCTGAGGTGAACTTCAATTTAGGAGGTCCTCTGACAAGATTAAGTTTATTAATCTGAGATATACGTCTCATATTAATATTCCCCAATATTCTGTGCCAGACCCATTGCTCCTCATTAACAGACAAGAGGCATTTAACATTCTGAACCTTAAGTTCTGAAAGATTTATTTTATAAATGTTGTTTTTCCTCTTTCCACTAAATAGGATTGAGCCATCCTTTTGACTAATAGCTTTACAACATTTTTTATTAAAGACTATGTCATAACCATTGTCACTTAATTGACTTATGGACAATAGATTATGCTTCAATCCTTCTACAAGTAAAACATTAGTAATATAGGGAAGGTTACCATTTCCAATAGTGCCAGATCCAATGATCTTGCCCTTCTGATTCCCTCCAAATTTCACGTCACCTCCAGATCTAAGCTCCAGACTTTGGAACATAGACCTTTCTCCCGTCATATGTCACGAGCATCCAGAGTCCAGGTACCATGACTGGCATCCTGACCTTGCTGCTAAGAACATCTGCAATAGGAATTATTTTACTCTTAGGTACCCAGATCTTCTTGGGTCCTTTTGGGTTAGTTGTTCTGAAGGTTCGTCTAAACTTCTGGTTTTCAACATAAGGTTTATTCTGACTAGCCTTAGATTTAAACACATGAATGTTCTTTTCAAAACGAGTGTGTTTGATATCATTCAAGTGACCAAATTTAAAATGAGAATATAAAGGAGTCTTCTTGGTGATAATTTTATCAACAGGTTTTGGATTTAAATCATTTCCAGAATATCCAGTTCCTTTTCTGTTATTTCTACTAACTCCTTAGATCATAGAAGCCATTTTGCTTCTGTCTATGCTTTTAGCAAGAAATTTCTGAAAGCTTGTTGCACTCCAAAATTTGCCCAACCTTTTCCTTCTTGTTTTTGCATTAGCATAACATCATCATAGCATTATTATAGCATTGCAGTAGCATTTACGCAGGGGATCAAGTGTGATATACATCAAGAGAGGCCTATCTAGAGGTTTTATTCGAGCTTGAGGAATCACTAAAGTCACCAGGAAGTGGTTCATGCCCTTGAGAAGTTCAGATGCTTGTGTGGGGTTCGTCCCCTGACTTAGAGGCCAACTGAAGATTATCAATGAGTTGGGAAACTATGATTACAGGTCATAAAATTACAGGTCAAGTTCAATACTTTGCATAACTCAAATGGACTTTTTTCCAACATGAAAGTGTCTCCAAATGGGGTCATTTGGTCAACTAAACCTCAGGGTTTTAATGGGCTATCTCATGGTTAAAGATTGATGAAAGTGACTTTGGTGAAAGTTTGTGTAATGGCATAGATTGGAAAGTTACCAAATTTTAATCAAACAAAGTCATATTTGTGCTTATTTTCAATGGAAATCATGTTTTAAGAACAATGACATTATTACATTTTTCATTTGAAGCTTTTATCATGGCCTATTTCAAGCTTTCTTCATTCTTAAGTAACACTTTGAATCTAAGCCCTTAAGATTGAAACAAGGGCTAATTTTGGACCATTGATCATTCTTAAAATGCAACATATATAAACATTTCAAGCCAAGGCAAAAGGGCATTCAAGATCATTTTTCTCACATTCTTCACCACTTTACACATTTTCCATAATTGAAAAATCTCAAAAACCAATTCTTCTTTTCTCCCACTTTTTGTGCATTCTTCCATTGCAAATCCATTCTACATCATTCATACAATTGATTCATCATTTTCTGAGTCATAATTGGTGCAAAGAACAGCTTGTAGTAATTGAAAAATAATGGTGATCAACTCAAAATCGAATTCTCATTTCAACCTCAATTCAAGCCAATTCTTCCATCCCAATACTTCCAGCAAGGTTTATTGAACATTTCCACATAATTTTCTTGAAGATTCAGTGGATATTTGGAGCTCCATAGTGCAAGAAACAGAGGTATACAACTTTCATTTTATCTCATGTTTCATGAGTCTTTATGTTGCCATTGTTGCATCTTTATAATCCCCATGAGGCATAGATCGTTTCTGGTATCAATTGGAAGATTTTGGTGGAAATTTCATGTTCTTGGGGTTTTCATGGTGACCACGGTTTTTGAGCTAGAGGGATTATCAATGGAAACTAAGGGTATATTTGAATTCCTCTCGAAAAATCCCACAATTTTCATTCAAGAAGCAATCAATTTGGTTAAGAATCAAGGGAGTTATGTGATGATGAAACTCACCGGAATTTGGTCCGGCCTCCCCCCTGCATTACTGCGTTTTTTTCCGTTCATGTCCAAGGAAGAAGACAAGCTTTGCACCGTCCGATCGCTACTCAAGTGTTGACTTCTTCCGCGCATCAAACGGCTGCGCGCGCGCCACCTGTACTAGTCCAAAACGCAACCGTTTTGGCTTGCTAAGGGGACTGAGTGCTCCCCTGTTCGATCCCTGGCAGCCACACTTTTATTTATTTCATTTATTCACCTTATTTCTCATGTGTTCATGCTATTCCATTTCCTTTTCTTTTTCTTTCTTTTTTACATGCTTATTCAAATAATCATAAAAAATAGTAGAATTAATATTTTTGATCCCCATTTTTTTGTGCTGAATCCTTGAGATGTCTAGAAATTAATAGAATTTGAAATATAATTTTATCATGTTCTGACATTATCTTTGGAATTTTTTACATTTGGGTTGTCACAAAGATGCCAATACTTGTGTCATGATTTTGTTGATTTTCTTTGACCTATCAATACATCATTTAAATGCCAAATATTTTGCAGGGTATTCATACACACATTAAGGTACCTAGATTTATTTTTACTAGATTTTTACTGTACCATTTTGGAGGGTTTTGAAGGTCTTTCTTTACCATGTGCTAGTTTGGCTTCTTTTTGGTACACTTGACATAGTTTCAATTTGTTTGACTAGTTCCTTTGGGATAGTTTGACTATACTTCTCACCCCTGGTTTGTGACATGTTGTAGGGCATTGGAGATATTATTTGCAATTTTTTGATACAATTTACTATTTTTACCATATTTTTGTAATTGGACTTGTAATATGGACTTTCAAGCGGACATTGGTTTTATTTCGGCTCCAACGGCCTCGAATTGATTGTGTGATGAGTGCTATAGTTCCTATTTCTTATTGTAGACATTGTATAGGACTTGTAGATCATTGGATGTCTGTTTTTATCATACATAACTTGCCCATTAGGTACCATACTTTCATGATAGTGCGTTATGATTCCAAATCGTGGTTCATGTACGTCATTCATAGGTTTCTGTTGCCTGGTATCTCTTTATATTCACTTGTGGCCAAGATTGAATGTTTAGAATAGGCCAACTTCCATTCATTATGGGCTTGAGGTTGAGATGACTTGCCTCCCTCACTTGCATTCCATGTTTACTGTTATGAATCTGCATTTCCAGTATGTTGTTACTTCATCTGTTTTCTGTTGCTTCCTTTGCCTTTCCCTTAGGATCTCCATTCTTTCTTGTTGAAGATATAATGTGATAGAAATTAGGCTTTGCAACCATGTATGACAACATTAGGGTAGTCTTCCCCTTTGCAAACTTCAACCATAGGACGAACATTGCACGATAACATTTAGGGCTGTGTAGTTTCCCTTAGAGGTCTGTTTCTCTTTCTCATCTTCAAACATTCTTAAAATACTTAATAAGGGTTAACACGTGTTGTGCTTTACAAGCCTTAAGCTACTTGAGAAAGATTTAGGGGAGGGTTTCCCTCACATAATTTGAATGTTTAGTATGGCACCCTTTGGGTGACATGCGACGCATTCACTCTTAAGTCCAAGTCTTTAGTGCAACACGAGTTACAAACAAAACTCAAAACACTTCTTCATAAAAGACATAAAAACAAACATTCAACTCCTTTTTGTCCTCTTGGACTTTAATCATTAGAAACCATTTTCGTAATGAGAGTTTCGTTAACTCTCGGTTCTCCCGCAAACGGTAATGCCTAAGTCTCCAAAGGTCGAGCTACATACACCAAACTGCGAGAACCGTTTGTTAACCCTACTCGGGTTAAAAACAACTTGAACCAAACCTGTGGTCTTGTTAGCCCGAACTACATTTGCTCTGATCTTTCATGCCGTGTGACAGTAAGTAGGCACGAGATGCGATATCTTGGCGAGCAACCTTCCCCCCTTTCACCCGTAGTTAGGCGAACTACGTTGACTCTGATTTCTCGTTCCAGACGGGAATACGTAGGCATAAAGTGCGATGCTTTGCCGAGTCACTTTTCTTTCCTTTTGTCCTTAAGCCTTTAGCTATATAGTATTAATCAACCCTTCAAGATAAACAATAAAGCGTGGATCCCGTCGAGTACGACGGATGTGAGGGGTGCTAATACCTTCCCCTTGCGTAACCGACTCCGGAATCCAGGACTTGGTTGCGATGACCATTCCTTTTCCCTCTTTCATTAGGTTTTCTCTGAGCTTTTCCTTTCCCTCCTTTGGGATAAATAACGCACGGTGGCGACTCTTCTGTTTTGCCGGCGCCGATTTTCGCAGTAGCGACAGCTGGCGACTCTGCTGGGGACCTAACGTCTCTTATGCGAGTCAATCTGGGGATCCAACATCCCCTATGAGAGTCAGTCCTAGCGCTTGTTTGTTTATCTTGTGGGTTTTGTACATACCTGTTGTACCTTAGCTTTACTTTCCCGCATTTTTATTTTCCCGCAGTTTATTTTTAGCATTATATTATATCCTTATTGTGCTGTTGTGGGATGGGCATTCTGATGAGTGATGAGCTAAAACCCAGGCTTGAGAGCATATACCTAGCATTAGAGTGGAGATTAGTGATGGACCTGTATGCTTAGCATGCACCAGTCCCCATGAAATCCACACTCAGACGAGATCCTCTTTGATGACTTCTCTTCTGGCCCTTAGGGCTCGACGTGAGGTTGGACCTGAGGGTTGTTGACTCTAGGGACCGATCATTTGTGATTCAGCTAAGTGAGGCCGCTTCAAGAGATGATGATGCCACACCTTTTGGGTATCGTATCATCGCTCTTGAAAGTCTGTGACGCTGATGACCGCATAGGATGCCATACCTCGTCGGCGAATTAAGTCCATACCTGTGAGGGGAATTGGGTTATGCAGGGAACCATAGCTCCATATCACCCGGTTTTCTCTACAGTGTGAACTTTTGGTTTAATATCAGAGGTCTTCAGTATCAGTGATCTATGTTATGCAAAGGCAGAGCTCTGATTATTCTCCGACAACAGCACAACTACCTTGATCCCCTGTAGCATCTTCGCATTTTTGTATTTTTCATCTGCATTGATTACATGACATGCATTAACATTGCAGGTGCATATTTCCTTTGATTCTAGCTATCTTGCTCTCCATTTCTGACACGGAAACCCTCAAGAAGACAGTTGCCTACAAGTTCTCTTCTCCTGACATCCATCCCCTTTTGGGTTTGATCTTTCTAGCTGATCCAAAAGTAAAAGAAGATTGCTTAGTGTGGTGACCCTCAGTTGAGATGCTTCGCCTTTCCTAATTATATCTTGGCAATTACCCTGGAGGAGTACGCTGCGTTGCCAGGAATTCCGATATTGGATCAGATGCCATATGTTCATGTTGAGCCTAATCTGGCTAAGCTTGATGAAGTTGGTTGTCTAGATGTTTCTGAATTCTCGGGAAGATTGGTTAAGCTAAACGAAGCATACGTGTTTCATTTATCGTTCTTGGTTGACAAGGCTGTTGCTTATGTTGTATCAACCATCACCAGTTTTGGCTGAGGTCTTTCCATTACTCGTGCTCAGATACTTGTGCTTGTAACTACCTATGTGGTCTTCCATCTGTATATGAGGAGTTTTTTACTATTGCTGTCTGAGGGGTTTCCATTGTCATGTGTTTCACCTGGAACTAGAATCAAGGGAAATATTCCATATGCATATATGCATCGTTAGCATTTTTGAATATCATTCTTTGCATTTGCAGGTACCTTCTTAAGCCTCGTTCTCATGTTCTGTTGTCTTTTCAGAGTTGTTTCAGGATTGCTGACCAGAGAATTCACCGGTATCCTACTAGAAACAATCTCAAGAAAGCCATGGATCACGTTCAGACTGAGATGCAAGAGATGAGGGAGCGCATGACTCAGCTTATGGAAGTCATGCAAGGTATGGCTCAAGGACAGGAGAAATTGAGAACAATGGTCCAGCCCCTGGTAGCTAGGGTTGATCTTAATGGAGTTCTTCACGGAGGTATTGCTGCTAATACTCCCCGCAACGATACAGAGATTCCTAACGCCACCGCTGTGCCTACCGGATGCACCCCAACTGCTGCAGGGGCCGAGAATGGTAGTGATATTAGCGTCTCCCACGCTGGTCTAGGTAATGCTACTGGTAATGCAGGTTTTTGTAATGTTGGTAATACAGGTCTTGGTAATACTGTTAACTTGGGTTGTGGTAATGGTGCTCATAATGATGGGTTTGGACCTGGTGCTGCTAACCATGGTCTTGGTAACACTGGGTATGGTTACACCGTCAATCGAAACGTCTATGGTTCGGAGGGTGCCTACGCAGGGTATGGCAATGGGGACCAACGATGGAATGAAGATCGTCAGGACGACGTGTTCTCTATGAGGGATGTAGGCGCTGAGTTGCCTGCTGAAGCTGATCATAGATTCAGAATGCTGGAGGAACAGATGAGGAATATAACAAATCAGGACTCCATGGGGCTCGACATGGCCAATTTAGGGCTGATCCCTGATTTACGAGTGTCGTACAAGTTCAAAGTTCCTACCTTCGATAAATACAAAGGTGTCACTTGCCTGAGGGTGCACATACGTTCATATTATAGAAAAATGTCAGCCTATTCAAATGATGAGAAGATGCTCATGCATTTTTTCCAGGATAGCCTGTCGGGGCCGTTGCTCGAGTGGTATATGGGTTTGGAACCCTCTCAAGTTCGCAGTTGGAAGGGTTTGGCTGAAGCGTTCGTGAAGCATTACCAGTACAATAGTGACCTTGCTCCCAACAGGGTCCAACTTCAGAATGTCGTCCAGAAGAACGGGGAATCTTTCAAAGAGTACGCCCAGAGGTGGCGTGAGCTTGTAGCCAGAGTGCAACCCCCAATGGTAGAGAGAGTTGATTGACTTGTTTGTATCGACGTTATCTGGGATGTACTATGAAAAGCTCGTCAACTGTATGTCCGGGAGTTTCTCTGACCTTGTCATCACTGGTGAGCGTATAGAAAACGACATCAAGATTGGGAAAATTCAGGCCGTAGAAGTACCTTCGTCAGGTGGAGGAAAGAAAGTGTTCGGAAATAAAAAGCGTGAAGGCGACGCTAATTTTGTGTCATGCTCTCGGGGTAAAGGCAGAGGAAGATATCAAGATCAGTGTCAACATCATCGGGCTGCAAGTGTTATCATTCCGATACCACAACAACAACAGCAGCAGAATCAACATGGCTATAGGAAGTACCAGAATTCGAGGGGAGCAAATAGAGTATTTGATACGCCGCCAATGGCCGTACTCCCAGATGTTTCAGACGTTACTACAACTGCAGTTAATTCAGAAGAGAACCTTGGCCCCTCTGACAGGCCAACCACCACCTGGCTATGATGCAAATGCCCGCTGCGAATTCCACTCGGGGGCACCCGGGCACAACATTGACGATTGTAAGGCTTTTAAGCACAAGCTACAAGATTTGATTGACAGTAAAGCCATAAACTTCTCGCATGAAGCGCCCAACGTGGTACAGAGTCCTCTGCCAAACCACGGACAAGCCAGAAGCGGCTGAGTCCCCCACAAGCCAAGATACAAGAAGCCCAGTTCTCAGAAGCCGGCAATCTGCATTTTGCATGTCATTGCTTTGCATTTGTAGTTTCTTTCCTGTCTACGTGCAATTTTCGCTTGTAAAAACTTGTCGTTTCTCAATTGATATTGATAATGAAATAAATATGCATGTTTTGAATTAATCCATTCATGTTCACTTTATTGCTTTCTTTTATTTCAAACGCTTGTTTAAGTGGAATCCGGGGAGGATGACGAAATCGAAAGACGTGTAAGCTTCCAATTGCATGCTCTTGGATAGAAAAACCTGTTGACGATATACAGGCATTGTTTCAAATCCATAAACACCGGAGATATAAGGAAGATAATCCCTTGTCAACCCCTTTGAGCCTTGTAGTAGGAGTTTCTTTCTGAAAATGAAAAACCCTCAATCTTAACCTGGGGCAGGGTAGGCGTCAGTTAATTTGACCAAGCGTCCAAATTGCGAAAGGAGTGTCCGTTCGAGGAACAATCACACCTGTATAGGTCGTGCCTAAAGGACCACAATGGTTAAACCTTGCCGATAAGGAGTGAAATAGTCACAATCTATTTTAACAAGTCAGACAAGTCGGTGTCACATGATTTGTTCAAAAAGAAAAAAAAGTCAAAAGAAAGAAGCCCGCTAAGTCGAATCTTACAAATAAGCGACTTAGACAAAAATTAGGGTATCCCGCTGGACTTCAAAATCAGAAACTCAAAAGAGTTAGTCCAGGCAAAAATTAGAAAGCGAAAAAACGAAAAGGATTACAAGAGAAAAATCCTCAAACAAGAACGAAATTGTGTGACTCCAGGCACTATAAAGACGGAAAGTGAATGACTGTCACTCCAAAAAGCAGGTGGTTTCCTGAACCATCACTCCTATCGTTCCACCGTTAAGAGGTGAGCGTTTGTGTGGAATTAGCTGGACGTAGGATTGGAGAACATCAAGGAGAATGGGTGGGTTAAAATGAATTTTGAGCCTTATATCCTTCCTTGTTAACTGTGAACCTGGCCACGTTACAACCTGAAAAAGTCCTAATTGAAACAGGTTTAGTTCGAGAGCATACTTCGGTAAAAGATCGCATCGAAACTGACTCCAAAAAGGATTCCTCTTACAACGTTGTATTAATTTTGATAATTGATTCATTCATTATATGTCATAAATTTTTCCAGTGAACAGGATTGGGTTTTGAAAAAACCGTCATGTGCATTACATTTAATATATCTTTTATGCAGAACAACTTGTTTTACTTGCGAGTAAGCGCTCGACCGCAGGAAAGTTTCCACAGTGGAAAGTTTGATCAGGATAGAATGTAGAACGCCTGAATACTCTGTTGAGTTGTGGCCAGCTATTATCAAATAACCCCCAGTAAGGTCAGCCATCCAAGAATCGGTTAATATGAGGCAATCAGGTCGAGATTCGGCAAATCTCTCGCAGCTAAGGGTACTGCTCCACGAATCAGTCAATCAGGGGCAAAGCCATTGCAAGGCTAGGGCATGCCACCCCATGAGGAAAAGAATTGTTCCTCTCCGTACCTCTAGAGCTTATCCGAATTATTCAACCAAGGATCCTCTCACGGTCCAGATTCTGGGGCAAGCCATCTCGGGGTCGTCTCAAGGCAAGCTATTTTCTTCTCAGCGTAGACCTTCCCAAAAATCAGACAGGGGCAGGGGCATTACGCTTAGGGACACTTCTCATAGAGATTCAGATGAAGCTCATTTTTCCAACAATCAAAGATCATTCCCTAGCAGATGGAAGTTGCATCTTTTCCCCCAGCAGTTGGTCAGGCGTACCTCTAATCCCCACAGAGTACGAGTATGGGTTTGTTCCTCAACGAGCCGAGATCAGATTTCTCTCCATCAGGCATGTGTGGAATATCCTCCATCAGGTCTTCCGTGACCCCCAACAGTGTAAGATGTGTTCCCGTGAGGTCATGCAAGACCTTTACCTCATCCCCAGCAGAGATTTGTTCATTTCCAGTAAAGTTTGTAACTCCAGGTTTGTTAGTATACCCCTCAGCAGAGTTGGGATCGTATCTTCCAAAGTTGTTCAGAGTTCTTCTCCCCAGCACAGAGTTGTAGCACTCAGACACCAGTTTACGTCGAGCACTCAGGCTCCGGTCAGTACGTTGAGTATTCAGACTCCGGTATAGTGAAAAGGTTCTTTCTACTCGGATGGTATCCAGACCAGGGCAGGTTGTGACTGACCCGTAGAAATTGGTGGTATGTTTTCTTTATAGCCCGAGAAGTATCCAGACCCTGGCTCTCGTTGTTCCCCGGCGGCATCGTCGAACTTCAGTTGTTTGTGTTAAGTTCAAATGGTATTCAGACCCCGACGAGTATATTTGTGATGTATTCCTTCATTCGTTGAGTGTTCAGACTCCGGCGTTTTTCCGATTCGTGATATGTTTACTTGAGTCGTTGAGTGTTCAGACTCCGGTAAAATCAAGTGAAGGTCCCAACCCATATTAGTGTCTGTGGCTATTCCGTCGAGTATCCAGGCTCCGGTAATCTCCAGTCGGTATTGATTCTTTCTCTCGTCGAGTATCCGAACTCTGGTAAAGACTTCGTGCAGTATTTGTGGTATTCTATTTTCGTCTGATTAGCTTCGTTGAGTTTCTAGGCTCCGGTGCGTTTTCGTCCGTCGAGTATCCAGGCTCCGGTTTATCGCTTCGTTAAGTGTTCAAACTCTGATGTGTTTTCGTCGAGCGTCCAGGCTCCGATTTGTTGTTTCGTCGAGTATCCAGGCTCCAGTTTGTTACGTTGAGTGTTCAGACTCCGGTTTGCTGCTTCGTTGAGTATTCAGACTCCGGTGTGTTTTCGTTGAGTATCCAGGCTCCAATTTGTTGCTTCGTTGAGTATCCAGGCTCCGATTTGTAGTTTCGTCGAGTTTTCAGACTTCGGTTTGTTCCATCGAGTATCCAGGCTCCAGTTTATTGATTCGTTGAGCATTCAGGTTCCGGTGTGTTTTCGTTGAGCATCCAGGCTCCAGTTTGTAGCTTCGTTGAGCGTCCCAGGCTCTGGTGTGTTTTCGTTGAGTGTTCACACTCCGATTTGTTGCGTTGTCAGACTCCGGTTTTTGCGTTGAGTGTTCAGACTCCGATGTGTTACGTTGAGCGTTCAAGCCCCGGATCCTCCGTTGAATATCCAGATTCCGGTGAAATTTCCAATTTGTAACGTTTTGCTTTGTCCGTTGAGTGTTCGGACTCCGATAAAGGAAGTTGGGTATACAGATCCTAGTAAGTGTTGCGATAATACTCTCTCTCCGTTGAATGTCCAGATTCCGGTGAATGTTCGGTTTGTGATGTATTGCTTCGTCCGTCGAGTATCCAGGCTCCGGTAAATCCCCAGTGAAATCACCAGTTACGTCGAGCATCCAGGCTCCGGTCAGTGCGTTGAGTATCCAGATTCCGACAGATTTTGGTGTGGCCCTATCGTGCGTTGAGTATTCAAATTCCGACGATTCGAAAGATTGTCCTTTGGCCCATGTGGTGTTCAGACCATGGCCAGTTACGTGTTTCCTGAAGCAGAGTTACTTGATTAAGTTTCTCTTTCCCTTGGTGGGATGTTTAAGATGTTCATTATGTTTGGTTTCTTCGGAGATTCTATCCCAATCAGAGTTTGCAGTTTATTTCTGCAATTGGCAAATTTCCAGGTTCTTTCGGTATTCAACCGTCTTTTACCTTGATTGATTGGAAGTCGTTCGCTTTTCACTCATTCAGGTCCAAGTCGCTTTAATAGGGGCAGTTGTTGCACCCCAAAATTTTCCCAACCTTTTCCTTCTTGTTTTTGCATTAGCATAACATCATCATAGCATTATTATAGCATTGCAGTAGCATTTACGCAGGGGATCAAGTGTGATATACATCAAGAGATGCCTATCTAGAGGTTTTATTCGAGCTTGAGGAATCACTAAAGTCACCAGGAAGTGGTTCGTGCCCTTGAGAAGTTCAGATGCTTGTGTGGGGTTCGTCCCCTGACTTAGAGGCCAACTGAAGATTATCAATGAGTTGGGAAACTATGATTACAGGTCATAAAATTACATGTCAAGTTCAATACTTTGCATAAATCAAATGGACTTTTTTCCAACATGAAAGTGGCTCCAAATGGGGTCATTTGGTCAACTGAACCTCAAGGTTTTAATGGGCTAGCTCATGGTTGAAGATTGATAAAAGTGACTTTGGTGAAAGTTTGTGAAATGGCCTAGATTGGAAAGTTACCAAATTTTAATCAAACAAAGTCATATTTGTGCTTATTTTGAATGGAAATCATGTTTTAAGAACAATGGCATTATTACATTTTTCATATGAAGCTTTTATCATGGCCTATTTCCAGCTTTCTTCATTCTTAAGCAACACTTTGAATCTAAGCCCTTAAGATTGAAACAAGGGCTAATTTTGGATCATTGATCATTCTTACAATGCAACATATATAAACATTTCAAGCCAAGGCAAAAGGGCATTCATGATCATTTTTCTCACATTCTTCACCACTTTACACATTTTCCATAATTGAAAAATCTCAAAAACCAATTCTTCTTTTCTCCCACTTTTTGTGCATTCTTCCATTGCAAATCCATTCTACATCATTCATACAATTGATTCATCATTTTCTGAGTCATAATTGGTGCAAAGAACAACTTGTAGTAATTGAAAAAAGTGGTGATCAACTCAAAATCGAATTCTCATTTCAACCTCAATTCAGGCCAATTCTTCCATCCCAATACCTCCAGCAAGGTTGATTGAACATTTCCACATAATTTTCTTGAAGATTCAATGGATATTTGGAGCTCCATAGTGCAAGAAACAGAGGTATACAACTTTCACTTTATCTCATGTTTCATGAGTCTTTATGTTGCCATTGTTGCATCTTTATAATCCCCATGAGGCATAGATCGTTTCTGGTATCTATTGGAAGAGTTTGGTGGAAATTTCATGTTCTTGGGGTTTTCATGGTGACCACGGTTTTTGAGCTAGAGGGATTATCAATCGAAACTAAGGGTATATTTGAATTCCTCTAGAAAAATCCCAAAATTTTCATTCAAGAAGCATTCAATTTGGTTAAGAATCAAGGGAGTTATGTGATGATGAAACTCACCGGAATTTGGTCCGGCCTCCCCCCTCCATTGTTGCGTCTTTTTTCCGTTCATGTCCAAGGAAGAAGACAAGCTTTGCACCGTCCGATCGCTACTCAAGTGTTGACTTCTTCCGCGATCACAAAGATGCCAATACTTGTGTCATGATTTTGTTAATTTTCTTTGATCCATCAATACATCATTTAAATGCCAAATCTTATGCAGGGTATTGATACACACATTAAGGTACCTAGGTGTATTTTTACTTGATTTTTACTGTACCATTTTGAAGGGTTTTGAAGGTCTTTCTTTACCATGTGCTAGTTTGGCTTCTTTTTGGTACACTTGACATAGTTTCAATTTGTTTGACTAGTTCCTTTGGGATATTTTGACTATACTTCTCACCCCTGGTTTGTGACATGTTTTAGGGAATTGGAGATATTATTTGCAATTTTTTGATACCATTTACTATTTTTCCCATATTTTTGTAATTGGACTTGTAATATGGACTTTCAAGCGGACATTGGTTTTATTTCGGCTCCAACGGCCTTGAATTGTTTGTGTGATTAGTGCTATGG
This sequence comes from Lathyrus sativus, assembly GCA_963859935.3. Lineage (NCBI taxonomy): Eukaryota > Viridiplantae > Streptophyta > Magnoliopsida > Fabales > Fabaceae > Lathyrus > Lathyrus sativus. Next base: position 134,111,038 of record OZ012736.1, on the reverse strand, counting down.
TTCCTATTTCTTATTGTAGACATTGTATAGGACTTGTAGATCATTGGATGGCTGTTTTTATCATACATAACTTGCCCATTAGGTACCATACTTTCATGATAGTGCGTTATGATTCCAAATCGTGGTTCATGTACGTCATTCATAGGTTTCTGTTGCCTGGTATCTCTTTATATTCACTTGTGGCCAAGATTGAATGTTTAGAATAGGCCAACTTCCATTCATTATGGGCTTGAGGTTGAGATGACTTGCCTCCCTCACTTGCATTCCATGTTTACTGTTATGAATCTGCATTTCCTGTATGCTGTTACTTCATCTGTTTTCTGTTGCTTCCTTTGACTTTCCCTTAGGATCTCCATTCTTTCTTGTTGAAGATAGAATGTGATAGACATTAGGCTTTGCAACCATGTATGACAACATTAGGGTAGTCTTCCCCTTTGTAAACTTCAACCATAGGACGAACATTGCACGATAACATTTAGGGCTGTGTAGTTTCCCTTAGAGGTTTGTTTCTCTTTCTCATCTTCAAACATTCTTAAAATACTTAATAAGGGTTAACATGTGTTGTGCGTTACAAGCCTTAAGCTACTTGAGAAAGAGTTATGGGAGGGTTTCCCTCACATAATTTGAATGTTTAGTATGGCACCCTTTGGGTGACATGCGACGCATTCACTCTTAATTCCAAGTCTTTAGTGCAACACGAGTTACAAACAAAACTCAAAACACTTCTTCATAAAAGACATAAAAACAAACATTCAAATCCTTTTTTTCCTCTTGTACTTTAATCATTAGAAACCATTTTCGTAATGAGAGTTTCGTTAACTCTCGGTTCTCCCACAAACGGTAATGCCTAAGTCTCCAAAGGTCGAGCTGCATACACCAAACTGCGAGAACCGTTTGTTAACCCTACTCGGGTTAAAAACAACTTGAACCAAACCTGTGGTCTTGTTAGCCCGAACTACATTTGCTCTGATCTTTCATGCCGTGTGAAAGTACGTAGGCACGAGATGCGATATCTCGGCGAGTAACCTTCCCCCCTTTCACCCGTAGTTAGGCGAACTACGTTGACTCTGATTTCTCGTTCCAGACGGGAATACGTAGGCATAAAGTGCGATACTTTGCCGAGTCACTTTTATTTTCTTTTGTCCTTAAGCCTTTAGCTAGATAGTATTAATCAACCCTTCGAGATAAACAATTAAGCGTGGATCCCGTCGAGTACGACGGACGTGAGGGGTGCTAATACCTTCCCCTTGCGTAACCGACTCCCGAATCCAGGACTTGGTTGCGACGACCATTCCTTTTCCCTCTTTCGTTAGGTTTTCTCTGAGCGTTTACTTTCCCTCCTTTGGGATAAATAACGCACGGTGGCGACTCTTCTGTTTTGCCGGCGCCGATTTTCGCAGTAGCGACAAAGCTGTAGTCATATTTTTCCAAAATATTTTTGCATTCAGAATCAGTTTCAGAATCAGAGTCTTGTTGAGCTAATTCAAAATCATTTTTCATTTTTAAGTTCTTTTCATTTAGCTCAGCCACTTCTGATTTGAGAATATTATTCTCAGATACAAGATTGCTTTGACGCTCCATATATTTGAGCTTAATATTGTTATAGCTCTTCAGAACCTCTGATAACACTTTGATAAGTTCATCTTTAGTGAGTTTAGCCATTACCTCTTCAGTGTCAGAGTCAGATTCAGATCCTGAAATTCCTTCCTCCTGATCTTCTATGTTTGCCATCAATGCTACGTTGGCACATTCTTCTTCTGCCTCAGATTCAAATTCAGATGTATCTGAATCATCCCAGGTTGCCATTAGAACCTTCTTCTTCTTATCAGATTTTCTTTTAGGCTTTTCTTTCAACAGCTTTGGACATTCATTTTTGTAATGTCCAGGTTCTTTACATTCGTAGCAGACAACCTCCTTTTTGCCAGATCTTCTGTGTCTATAAGATTCTTTTCTTTGGTCAGGCTTCCTGAAGTTTCTGAACTTCTTTCCTTGATGCTTCCAGAGTTTGTTTATTCTTCTGGACAGTATAGATAATTCATCTTCATCTTCAGATGAGGATTCTTCAGAGCTTTCCTCTATTACCTGCAACGCTTTAGCAGATTTATTAGATTTTAAGGCAATTGACTTACCTTTCTTTTGAGGCTCATCTTCCTCAAGTTCAATTTCATGACTCCTCAGTGAACTGATTAGTTCCTCCAAGGAGATCTTGTTCAGATCTTTAGCCATTTTCAGCGCAGTCACCATAGGTCTCCATCTGGTGGGTAAGCTTCTGATGATCTTTTTCACATGATCAGCAGTAGAGTAACCTTTATCTAGAACCTTTAGTCCAACTGTAAGTATTTGAAATCTGGAGAACATGGCTTCAACAGATTCAGCTTCTTCCATCTTGAAAGCTCCATACTTCTGAATTAGAGCCAGAGCCTTTGTTTCCTTGACTTGAGAGTTTCCCTCATGAGTCATCTTTAGAGATTCAAAAATATCACATGCAGTTTCTCTATTTGTGATCTTCTCATACTCAGTATGAGATATTGCATTTAACAAAATAGTTCTGGCCTTGTGATGATTTCTAAATTCCTTCTTTTGGACTTCAGTCATAGATTTTCTTTCTATTTTCTTGCCATTCCCATCAATGGGATGAACATATCCATCTATGACCAAATCCCATAAATCAGCATCATAACCAAGGAAAAAACTTTCAATCCTGTCTTTCCAATAATCAAATTTCTCCCCATCAAACATATGGGGTTTTGTACTGATTCTGTCTCTTTCTTCATATTTGTTGGATGTTGAAACATCAGCCATAATAACAACCAAATATAAGTATCAAAGTTTTTCTCACTGGATCTTTTCTTTCATTGTGAAGTGGTAGCACACACAGAACCGGAGCTCTAATGCCAACTGAAGGTGAGAAAGTACTTAGAAGGGGGGGTTGAATAAGTATGAAGATAAAAACCTAGAAGTAAAAACTCAAGTATTTTTATCCTGGTTCGTTGAACTCAACTACTCCAGTCCACCCTTTCTAAAGTGATTTTCCTTTCTCAAACAAGGACTTAATCCACTATTTAATCAACTGATTACAATAGTAAGCACTAAGAACAACTGTTCAAAGTCTTCTCAAGAACTACTGATCCTAACTGGATCTTCTTAAGGCTCTCTTACAATCTAATGTAATAATAAATACAAGTGTTAAAATACTTCTAGTAAAGCTTTATCACAATTGTGATTTTTCACTTAAGATTAAGAACAATGAAAATAAACTCAGCAAATAAAAATATTTTATGAGAGCTTGTGTGAGTTTCTGTCAAAGTTTCGTTGTTGAAGAAGATGAGGAAGACTTGCTTTTATATGCACAGTAGTCCACAAAGTCTTGACATTGGAGGTTGTGTACTGAAAAGGCCTGAACCTTTTTGTCTTTACATCACATGACCTTTCCTGGAAGTAGAATGCACAGAGAAATGCTTTTGGTCTGTGTTCTAGTGTCAAGCATGAAAGAGGAAAGAGTCGTTGAGCCAAATCAAAGGATATGACTTTGAATTTCTTCTTCATCAAGTATTTCATTTCAGCAAAGTAACATCAGAGTCTGGTTGATCAGAGTCTTGGATGCCCATCAGATTTTGCTGAATCAGAGTAATGCAGCAAGTGTGCTTTAGCGTGTAGTTCTATCAGAGCAGAGTTTTATGAATCAGATCCTCAGTACATGCAGCGTGTAGTACTCTCAGAGTCTTCTGAAAACTGTGCTTCTTAACTCTCATACAAAAGATCTTCAATGCTTTAGATTCTTCATATCTATTAGAGTCTTCTGCTTCAGATCCTTCTACAGCTTCTGCTTCAGATTCTTCTGTAGCTTCTGCTTCAGATTCTTCTGTAGCTTCTGCTTCAGATCCTTTTGCAGACAGCGCTCAGATTCTTCTATAAGATGATTCTGACTCTTCAGAGCCTTCCATAGTTCCATGTTCAGATTAATTTGCTCTTAGATATATATATACTTTAATCATCTGCAGCAAATATTCATGAAAAAATTTTATAGTATGTAATTCTTTAACACAAAATTTCATAAGAGTTATCATCAAAACATAGAGATATTACTAAGAAACAATCTGAGTTCTTACAGATCGCCCAGAGTTTCTTTGAGTTGAGGGCAGATCCCTCCAGTGTTCGATCAGATCAGGTTAAGTCGCTTCAACCCTCATTCAGGGGCAAGCTACTTCAAGAGTATATTGATGCCAACCATGACGAGAGTTGGTTAATCGAGGATGAATCCTGTCATGGTACGGATTTTGGGTCAAGCCATCTCGAGGTCGTCTCATGGCAAGCTATTTTCTGCTCAAAGTGAACTTTGTCTCAAAGAATTGGACTGGGGCAAGTTGAATCATACTGGGGCAGTTACTCAAGTGAGTTTATTCTCCCCAGCAAGAGTTGAGTGTCGGGGAATCGTGCCATTACCCCATCACATAACCTGAATCTTCCGAAAAGGCCTTGCTGTCGTTGGATTGTCATCCTACATCCTAAATCGGTTACTTGTCAAAACCGTGTAACTGAAATCATTTCCAAAGTCCAGTTCTCGTCTAGCAAACCTCCAAAGCCCAGTTCTCGTCTGGCAAACCTGTAAACCAGTTCTCGTCTGGTCAACCCGTCAGTAAGCACCAGTTTTCGTCTGGTGCATGTCAGCTTGTTAAACAGTTCTCGTCTGGTCACCCTTTCCTTTAACCTATTGTTTAACCAGTTCTCGTCTGGCTAATACAGTTGTGAAGTCTAGTTATCGTCTGGCAAAACAGAAATCAGTTCTCGTCTGATACCAAACCTAGAAGTTAGTTCTCGTCTGACAACTCAACCATTTTGACACCAGTTCTCGTTTGGTAGTCTTCCCTCGAATGTTAGTTCTCGTCTAGTATTTCGCTTTTAAACCCACTTTTGTTGGTAACCAGAAATAAATCCCCATCACCATAAACCTATTCTCATCCCTAAACAAAAGAAAAAACCCAACGATATCTGGCACGATAATTCCCACTGACTCACGTGCTATCACATTCCCCAACACGAGGCTCGAATGATCTCACCTCTTCATAGTAGAGAGTCTGTATTCCCCAGGATGTTGATAAATCAGGCATATCTCGCCAGCAGAGATGAGCAGTTTAAGATTGCAGCAAGTTGAGATGACACTTATCCTTTATCAGAGCAGGATCAAGATTATCCTCAGCGGGTCAAGATTGATATCCCCGACTTAGTGTAGCCATCCCCAGCAGATTGATTGTGTATCTCCAGTGGGTTGAGATTGAAGTTTTCCTTGACAGGCAGATTTGGGTTTATTTCCCTAGCAGTGGGACGAACACAATGTTGTCACCCCACAGAGTCCAAGTCTTTGGCCCCTTTCCCCTCAGGCTCTAGATCATTGACTCATTCACTAAACAGAGGTTGATATTGTTGAGTTTTATTCTCATTTACCCCGAGCAGAGGTCGGTACCGATTCCCTCACGGAGCAATCTATAGCGGAGGTAGATTATTCCCTAACTGAGTATCCCCGGCAGATTGGATTTTGATTCTTCCCCAAGTGAAGCTTCCACTTTCATATGAGTATTGTGTACCCTAGAAGGACTTTGGTGTCCTAGGAGGCCGTTCAGGGCTACTTTTCTCGGTGAAGCGAGATTCAATTTCAGTGGTTGCTTATATTTCCCCTGCAGAGTCGTTGATTCCCCAGTAGAGTGGACGTGTTTCCCTGAGCCGAGGCATTTGTTTCCCAGAAAGAGTCGTAGTCTGGTGGGCCATCCAAGGCGTTTTCTCTCAGTAGGGTTTGATTTGAATCCCCAGCAGGGTTGGCTTTCTTCTCTCCAGGATTTATTTTGCTGGAGCGATTCCCTTACATTTTGCATCGTGCATAACATCCTCTAAACGTGTAGCATTTCCATTTCGTATGGAGCATTACGCCATTTTCAAACATCTGCATTTAAAACATAAGCAAGGTTGTTGCTTTTCTGTTCTCAGGTGCATTTCTAACAAATGGTTAATTTATGTTGCCCGCGTGGTTTTCCGACCCGACAAGTTGTGATTGATTTTCCGTTGCCTGAATGGTATCTAGACCATGGCAGTTTTCGTTAGTCCGCCTGGTATTCAGACCCCAGATTACATTTTTTCCCAGCGGTGTCGGATGACTTTGATGGATTGTATTATTCTTAGCTCTATATGCTATCCAGACCATGGCAGCTTCAGACTTGTGTTGCTCATTCAGTATTCAGACTCTGGTCAATACTGTTGGGTATCCAGACCCCGGTAGAATTCCAATTTGTGATGAGTTGCTGCTTATGTGGTATTCAGACCACGATACTTGCAGATTTGTTTTGCCCGTTGAGTATCCTGACTCTGGTCAATCTTGAGGAGTATCCAGACTCCGATGATGTGAAAATTATCTTTTTTTCCCGTATGGTATCTAGACCATGACAGGTTTCAATTGATATAGTTGCTCGTATGGTGTCCAGACCTTAGCGACTAGTGATGTGTTTTCTTTTAGCCAGTGTGGTATCCAGACCACGACTTATGTTATCACCCGGCGGTATCGTCGGAAATCAGTTGGTCGTGTCGTTGTAAACTCACGTGGTATCCAGACCTTGATGAGTATATTTCTGAGGTATTCCTTCGTTTGTTGAGAATTCAGGCTCCGGTTGAGCATGCAGGCTCCGGTAATTTCGTCAAGCATCCAGGCTCCGGTTATTTCGTCGAGCATCCAGGCTCCAGCTTTTATGTTGAGTGTTCAGACTCCGGTTTGCTACGCTGAGTATTCAGACTCCGGTTTATTACGTTGAGTGTTCAGACTCCGGCTTTTACGTTAAATGTTTAGATTCCGACAATTTGAGATGCTACCCTTCAACCTATATGGTATCCAGGCCATAGCGTAATTTTTGATGGACGAGTTCATCTGATCATGTGTTTCCCCAATCAGAGTTACTTGGTTAAGTTTCTCTTTCCTCCCTGCTAGAGTTGCTTGGTTAAGTTTCTCTCTTCCCCAGCGGAGTTTTCTGGTGATTTATCAAGATGTTCTCAACTTCGGTTGAGCCGGCCTTCGGGTTCGATGCTCGCTTTTATTTAGCGAATGCCTGCTGGTTAGCAGAAGATCAATCGTTATTGATCCGACCTTCGGGTTCGATGCCTGTGGCGTTACACAGATGCCTGCTGGTTAGCAGAAGATCAATCGTCATTGATCCGGCCTTCGGGTTCGTTGCTCGCTTTTATTTAGCGAATGCATGGAGGCTATTCCAGATGTCCTTACCTTCGGGTTTGATTGCTCGCTTTTATTTAGCGAATGCCTGGCGGCGATGCCAGATGTCCTTACCTTCGGGTTTGATTGCTCGTTTTTATTTAGCGAATGCCCGATGGCGATGTCAGAGATCTTTATGTTCGGGTCCGATGCTTGTGGTATCCTATATATGGCGGCGATGTCAGATTTTCTCACCAAATTTATAGCGATTTCTGGCAGCGATGTCAGATGTTGCGGTTATCTGGCGGCGATGTCAGATGTTTGTGTTTCTCTGGCGGCGATGTCAGATCTTTGTGGTTGTCTGGCGGCGATGTCAGATGTTTGTCAACCTTATGGTAGTCTAGCGGTGATGTCAGATGTTTCTCAATGTCGTGTTTGGTCTAGCGGTGATGTCAGGTATTTATCAGCTTTGTGGTTGTATGGCGGCGATGTCAGATGTTTATCAACTTTGTTGTTGTCTGGCGGCGATGTCAGAGAATTTTATCCCTCACAGATTTCTGGCAGCAATGTCAGATGCTTTCTTCCAACTTAATACAGAAGCCTGGCGGTGATGTCAGATGTTTCCTATTAACTTTGAGATGTTTGTTCGACTTAGTATCAATGTCTGTTTTTATTTAACAGATGCCTGACGGCGAGGTCAGATGTCTGACGGCGAGGTCAGATGTTTTTCCGACTTAGTGTCGATGCCTGACGGCGATGTCAGATGATCTTTTCAACTTAGCATCGACGATTTGAAAATGGTCAATCAACTAGCTTGTTGTCGTTGCAATTATCACTTTAGTTACTTCCGGAGATCTTTGTTCCAATATATCAGAGTTTACAGTTCTGTTTTTGCGGTTGGCAAATTTCCGGGTTCTTTGGTATTCAACTGTCTTTTACCTTTGAATGTTTGAAAGTTGTTCGCTTTTCAACCCTTCAGGTCCAAGCCGTTTGAATAGGGGAAGCTATTGTACCCCAAAATTTGACCAACTGTTTCTTATATTTGGCTTATGTTTCGATTCGTTTTGCATTTGCATCTGCATACCGCATACTGTTAATTTTTTCAACCGGATTGATTTCATCGGGATTACAGCCCTCTTCTCGCGTTTTCAGACGATTCAAACTAGTTCGGATAAGCAGATTTATTTTGGGAAGTTGTTCTCTTCCTGGTGTTTTCAGTCTATGCTGTTATTTTGAGGATATTTCGGTGTCGTATGTTTACCAGTTATCTTGTTGCATTCTCGCATTCTTATTCGCCGATTTAATTGATTTCCATCGGTTTTTTCTCATGGGGTTATTAGCAATTTCCTAGGATTTATTTCGTTAATTTTCAGCATAGGAATTAAGAAGTTTAGATTTTAAATGTTTTTTTAGATTTAATTCCTATTTTTTAGATATGTTAGATTCCTTTTAATAGGTTTTAAATTTAATTCCCCATTTTCAGCTATTATTAGATTTTAAATAGATTTTTAGGTCATTCTCTCTAATTTTAGATATTCTAGAGTTTAATAGATTTTAATAGCATTTTTAGGGTTTATAGAATTAATTGTTTTCTATTTTAATAGATTTTATAGTTTAGAATATTAATTGTTTTTTGGAATATTAGGTCTTTTAATATTTTTAGATTGATTTAGATTCTTTTATTAGGATTTATTAATCTAGATTAGTTTGGTTAGGATTTTAGATAGATCTTTTTAGGATATTAATTGATTTTAGCTTTAATTAGCTTTGTTAGTTTAATATCTTTTTATTTCTGATCAGCATTACTAATTTTCGTTTTAGCTTAATTAGTAGTGCTTTATTAGTTTTAGTTGTTAATATCTTTTTAATTCTAGTCTGCTTTCCATTTAATTTTTCATCACTTTAATCTCTAATCAGTCCATTAATCAATGCACGCAGGTCCATTAATCAGCTTTTCAGGCCCAGTCAATTTTTCGCTGACACTTGTCAGCTATAAAGGCATGCACTCTTTCTCTCTCTCAGGCTAATGATGGCCACGTTTCCCTATCACTATGCTGACACATCACCCACTATATGCCACCTCACTGTACCACATGCAAAAACCCTAAACAGCCTCCACCTGAGAAATCATACGCCGCCGCCTGCCAACATAACTGTCGCCGGAAACTTCATCATGTCGCCAGAATCTTCATATAATATTCATCCAAGTTCATCCAATGTTCATCTTTTTTCCAAATTTCTTCGAATGTTCATCGTGTTCATCGTGAACTTCATCCATGTTCATCGTGATTTTTCCAGTTTTTTCATGATCTTCATCATGTTCAACTCTTTCTTTCAGCAACTTTCAAACCTTCATCCATCATTTTCCGGATTTTCTTCAAGATCTTCAAACAATTATCCATAGATCCACAAACTACAAACCAACAACATCATCCAAACTCCAGATTTCATCATCATCCTCCGATACATCTTCATCCACAAACAGACTTCAATCAGATGCAAACAAAAACAACCAATCTTCAAGAAACTTCATCCGTTCTTCCAAGATTCATCAAGAAACTTCATCCGTTCTTCCAAGATTCTTCAAGTAACTTCATCCGTTCTTCCAAGATTCTTCAAGAAACTTCATCAACATTCATATCATTTTTTCCAGAAATCAATCCAACAAATCTCGAATTGACTCCATCTTCAAGAAACTCCAGATCGATTACCGTCAACTTCAACAAGATCCACCTCCATCGAAGCTTCACGGATCTTCAACATGAAAATGATAGAAATGCCATTGAACTGCAACGACAATGAACACAAATTCAACCTGTGTTTCAAGTTTTTTTTGTTTGATATTAAGTTTTACAGGTTTGTGTTGTTTAACTTGAAAGAAGGAGATGAGGACAAGATTGATGAGGTTCTCGTGTTGATTGAAGGAAAGTGTGGAGGAAGAAGCAGAGAGTTGAGACGGCAAGGTGATGGACGTCGAGGAAGAGGTCGGCGGTGGTGGAGGTTGAGAGAGAGAGAACCTAGCGTTTTCCAAGGGGAAATAGGGTAGGGAAGATGATGATAGTCCATGGAAATTCTCGGGTCGGGGTAGTGGGCTTCGGCCCAATTGTTTGGATTCAGTTTGCACACCCCGTTTCCCTCAACATACCCCCCTCTGTGTGATGGTTTGCTGTGTACGGATTTGGGCCAAGCCCAACCAGGTGCAGGCTATCACCCCCTGGTTGCTAGATTATCCCCCCTATTTCCATTGCTCCTTTGGTTTTGTTCTATTTTTTTGTAATACATATAGCAAATTGTTCATGTTTTTGAATAGAATTTCATATTCTATTTTCTATATGCAATTTATTTAGAACCTTGTTTTTCTATTAGGAGTTTATTTTCTGTGTTAGGAATTAAATTCTTAGTTCCCTTTGGTTATTGGATTTTTCACATCACTGTTGTTTTGTAGGTCGATGACGAGACCTCCGTAATGCGTTATTAATCAAATTGTTGATGGATAATGTAGGATGCGAGACCATCTTTTTCTCTCCTTATTTCTCTTTTCCATCTGATTTTTATTTTGACTTTATGCTGTTCTGGTCCGTGTGACATGATTCAATCGGAGAATGATTCGTAATATCATTTCTCTATCTTGTCTTTGACATGGATATCAATACGTTACCTCTTATAGCTTGACTTCCATTTATAAGTCGACCTACGATGGTTCAGCATCACATTGGTTCTGATTCGAAACGTCATCATCATGGATCAAAAGTGGAAAGCTTGGAAATGGAGCTTGCATGCAAAAGTTAAGGGTCAACGGAACCACTTCGTTTGATAGCATTGTTTTTTTACTTCATCTCTTTTATGCAACCGTCGAGTGTTGTGAGCCGTAGCGTTAGATACGTTAAAAATGATGAGTGGTTGGCTTCCTCTCACTTGTCTAGAATGTTTAGTGTACGTCCTTAGGACGATATGCAACACATTCGCTCCTACGTCTTAGGACTTGGCGTGTGCGTCACGTTCTGAACCTTTTCTCTCGCATCCTAGCGATTGAGACCTTTTCTCTCGCATTCTGGAGATTGAGACCTTTTCTCTCGCATTCTGAAGATTGAGACCTCCCTTTTTCTCTCACATCCTGGCGATTGAGATCCCTTCTCTTGCCCCTGTGCATTCGAGACCCATTTTTCTGTAGTTAGTTGAACTACGGCTGCTCTGATCTCTCATACCTGTTGAGAGTACGTAGGCATAAGATTGCGATAATCCTAGCAAGCACTGTTCCCCCTTTCCTGTAGTTAGCTGAACTACAGTTGCTCTGATTTCTCGTACCAGACGAGAATATGTAGGCACAAGATGTAATGTCTTGGCGAGCACACTAACAAATAACTTCTCTTATCTCTCGCTTCCGCACGATCGAGACTTTCCCGCTGACGACTAATATCCCTTTCTCTTGCCCTAGTGCAATTGAGACCAGCCCGTAATTTTAGAACCCGTAGGTTCCCGTACCTTTAAGCCAATGACATACTACGTCCGTTCTACCGCAAACAGGTAACGCCTAAGTCTCCAACGGTCGAGCAACATACACCTAATTGCTAGAATGTGTACGCTAGTATCGTCAATCTCTTCTCTCACCCCGTGTGATCGAGAACACCCCGGTTACCCGTAGTTAGCCTGAACTACGTTTTGCTCTGATTTCTCACGCCAGATGAAAATATGTAGGCACGAGACGCGATGTCTTGGCGAGCAATTCCCCCCGTAGTTTCCCGAACTACGTTGACTCTGACTTTCCAAGTGCATGAGGGAATACGTAGGTATAGAGCGGAGATGCTTTATCGAGTCAGTTCTTTCCGTTTAGCTTTAGAAGCCATAGATAAATTGTTTTTCACCCATAAATTAGACAACAAAGCATGGATCCCGTCGAGTACGACGGACGTCAGGGGTGCTAATACCTTCCCCTTGCGTAACAGACTCCCGAACCCGAGATTTGGTTGCGACGACCTCGTCTTTTCCCTTTTTCGTCTGGTTTTCTCTGCTCGTTTCCTTTCCCTCGTTGGGATAAATAACGAACGGTGGCGACTCTTCTGTCATTGTCGCCACCTTTTTTCGCAGTAGCGACAACTGGCGACTCTGCTGGGGACAATATAGCTGGTGGGGACTTTTCCCATCCCCTCTGCTGGGACTGTTTCCCATCCCCTATTTGAGTCAATCCTAGCGCTTGTTTTCTTGTCTTTGGGTGTTTTTATCTTATGTGTTGTATTTTATATATTGCTGTATTTACATTTTCCACACTATATTATTATCTGTTGTTGTTGTGCTGTTGGAGGGATGTTCTATTGAGTGATAAGCCAGACCCAGGCTTGAGTACAAACCTAGCATTAGTAGTGGAGACTAGTGGGGGGCATGTTTGCTTAGCAGACACAGTTCCCCATGAAATTCGCGCTTAGACGAGATTATCTTTGATGATTTCCCTTCCGATCCTTAGGATCAGTCGGGATTTTGGATTTGAGGGTTGTCAAATCTGGGGACCGATCATCTGTGATTCAGCTAAGTGACGCCTCTTTAGGAGATGATGATGCCAAACCAGAAATGGTGAACATATCATCATTTCTTGAAAGTTTGTGACGCTGATGAACGCATAGGATGCCGAACCTTATCAGTGGATAGGTCCATACCTGTGAGTGGGAGGGTTTTATGCAGGAAACTTGACTTCTAGCCAACCCGGTATTTTGGTTTTCTCTTTAGAGTGAACTTACTCAGTCAGCAGCTCAGCAATATTCAGAGCTTTGTGGGGGTTGTGATCTCGTGTTTGATGCATCTTGCATCGCATTTTCATAAGTATCTCTGCATCATTTTGCATGTCATTTTTTCAGCTGACCAGAGCTCTTACCCAACCTTTGTTTTGCTTCAGAGGGTGATTCTCCGGTGTTGGTTCTGAGCAAGCGGTGATTGTGGGAAGACGACCAAGTGGTTGAAGTAGAATCAAGCAGTGAAGTCAGTGGAAGATTGTTAGTAGCCATGTTAGAGAATGACTTCCAGAATGTTGATACCTTGTCAGGTTTTACTGTGACGACTAATCCTCTGTATGGTTCTCTGCCCGATGAAGACTTTCTGCAAGTGAACAACCTTACTGAAGCTCAGCCTGTGTATTCTTCTATTGAAGACCAGGATCTACATGAACAGTTTGTTGTCCAAAGTGAACGTTCTTCTTCTCCTGATGCTACAGATTATCATGATGTTGTTCCCTCTGTGCCGAAGTCCAGAAGAGAGGTTCCGATAAGGAAACTTAAAGACCCAAGAGCTCTTGAGTATGCTAAAAGGTTTCATGCGTTGGATGAAAGATTTAAGGCCTTTGAAGTTAAAGATACGGTTGGTCTCAATGCTTCAGTGCTAGGTATGTACTCGAGCCTGGGTCTGGCTTAACACTCATCAGAGCTCCCCTTCCCACAACAGCACAATAGCAACAAATAATAATAAGTGCAGGAAATGTAAATACAGCAGTATACAAAATACAGCACAAAAATAAACACCCACAGACAAGCAAACAAGCGCTAGGATTGACTCTCGTCGGGACGTTGGACCCCCCGATTGACTTGCATAGGGACGTTGGATCCCTAAGAAACTATCAAGTAATCCCCAGCAGAGTCGCCAGCTGCTGGGGATTGCCCAGGCAGCTAGGAAGAGAATCCAAGACAAGACTCGCTTAGAGAACCAGAATCCCCAACAGAGTCGCCAGCTGTCGCTACTGCGAAAATAAGGTGCCGGCAAAACAGAAGAGTTTCCACCTTTCATTATTTATCCCTCAGAACGGGAAAGGAAATGATCGGAAAAAACCTGACAAAATGGTATAAGACAAGGTCATCGCAACCATTTTCTGGATTCGGGAGTCGGTTATGCAAGGGGAAGGTATTAGCACCCCTCACGTCCATCGTACTCGATGGGATCCACGCTTGTTGTGTTTATCTGACGGGTTAAAAACAATCTATCTACGGCTGCTAAAGCTAAATGGAAAGAAACTGACTCGATAGATCATCGCGCTCTATGCCTACGTATTCCCTCGTGCAATGGGAAAGTCAGAGTCAGCGTAGTTCGGGAAACTACGGGGGGATTTGCTTGCCAAGACATCGCGTCTTGTGCCTAGGTACTTTCACACGGCGTGAAAGATCAGAGCTTACGTAGTTTGGGATAACTACGGGTAACCGGGGTGTTCTCGATCACACGGGGTGAGAGAAAGGATCGACGATACTAGCGTATGCATTCTAGTAGTTAGGTGTATGCTGCTTGCTCGATGGAGACTTAGGCGTTACCTGTTTGTGGTAGAACGGACGTAGTATATCGGGTTTTGAAGGTATGGGAACCTACGGGACTTAGGACTACGGTATGGTCTCGATTACGCTAGGGCAAGAGAAAGGGGACTTAGGACTACGGTCTGGTCTCGATTACGCTAGTTGTTAGTGTGCTCGCTAGGATATCGCATCCTATGCCTACATATTCTCGTCTGGTACGAGAAATCAGAGCATCTGTAGTTCATCCAACTACAACAAACGGGGAAACGGGAAAAAGGTAGCTCGCTAGGATATTGCATCATATGCCTACGTACTCTCGTCTGGTACAAGAGATCAGAGCAAACGTAGTTCTGCGCTACAGGAGAGTAAGTCCCGATTGCACAGGGGCAAGAGAAGGGGTCTCAATCGCCTGAATGCGAGAGAAAAGGGTTTCGATCGCACGGGGGCGAGAACAAAGAGGAAGCAGGCCTACCACGCCTAAACGGGGAGGAACTCGAGACACACACGCAAGAACCTAATACGTAGGAGCGGGTGCACCGTATATCACCCAAGGGATATATACTAAACACTATAAACGATCGAGGGGAGACCGCTCGATTGTCATTTCCCACGCATCTAACACCACGGCTCACAACACTCGACGGTTGCCTAAAGACTTGAATAAGAAAGATGATGTCGAACGAAGCGGCTCTGCTGGCTCTTGACATGTGCGCAAACTCCATTCCAATCTTCTCCTCTCTAGATCCTTGATGAGGACGCTTGAATCAGGAACAATGTAATGCTTAGACCGTCATGGTTCGACTTATACGAGAAATCGAACTCTCAGAGGTAGCGTATTGATGTCCGTGTCAAAGAAAAGATAGAGAAATGATATCGAAAATCATTCTCCAATTGAATCATGTCACACGGCCAACCAAAAATAGAATCAAAGATAAAATCGGAAACGAGGAGAGAAAATCCAACATTAAATGGAAATAATAGTCTACTCCTAAAATACGACAATTAATTCCTAATAGAAAATATTCTAAAGAAATATTAAAAGGAAATTGCATATGAAAAATAGAATAAAAACTCTATAATATCCTTAAAAAAAATAGAAATGAAAATTCTATATTATAAAATCTATATTAAAAATATGCAATAATATCCTAGGAAAATAAAACTATAATCCTAAAGAAAAATAGAAAAATAAAACTACTCTATTACAAGCACACCTCCAATACAAAAGAAATTAAAAATTAAAGGGAGGGGGGTACAACTTGAAAACTGGGGTGTAAGGCAGTAAAAACAAAACTCTGGGCCCAGCCCACAATACAATCAAAAAACAAAATAAAAAAAACTGGGGGGGGGGGGTGTGCGCAGTGAAACGGAGGGATAAATGCATCAATTCGTTGGGCTTATTGGCTGGTGAAGCCCAAAATGAAACACATCGAAAAAGGAAAACAAGGGGACGGGGGTGTAATGGGAAAATAGAGGGGTATATCCAGTAAAATGTTGGGCCCAAAGATTAGCCCAGTCCACGAAAGCCTTTCGCCTTCCTCCTTCCACTTTCCAATCAGAACCCTAGCTTCCTCTCCTCTCTCACCTTCACCAGCCGCCGTCACCTCACCTCCTCCGTACTCCCAAAATCTCTCATCTTCCTTGACTCAAATGGAACTCCGACTCCCGAATAAGAAAACAAAACGCCAACCTCATCCCTGAACGACTTCGCCTTCTTCCCTTGCTCAATCTCGTTCACCTTCTTCTATTCTCATGATGTTCGAAGTTATGGAAGGTTTGCATGTGATGAAAGATTCCGGAGAAGCTTCTGATGTAGATCTTTGAACAAGATCTGATGGAGATTGCCTGGAACTTACGAAGGTTTTTGAAACGGATGAGGATCCACTTGTGGCTGTGGACTCGTGCGAGGATGGTGGAATCAGATAGTACGGTTGAGGAAGATCTTGGATATTGATGAAGTTTCTGGAAAACTGAGAAACGGGATAAAGACCGCTGGAAGTTTCTGGAGAAATTGATGAAGGTGATGATCATGGCTACGAATGCTAATGAATCTTGAGTTCCTGAAGATGATGAAGTTCGTTGAATCTTCACTGAAGATCTAGAAAAAAGGTTGAAGAACACGAAGATCTGGATGGAGGTTTGGATGAAGGTTGTTACAGATCTTGATGAAGTTGATTGGAGATTCTTGATGGTGTTGTGATGAACCAGGTTCTTGAGGATGAACATGAAGGTTTGTGAAATTTCAAGGAAAACTGGAAAAACAAACTGGAAGGTTGATGAATGTTCTTCGTGAAAAACTGATGAACAACTGTTGCAGGTTCGTGGATCTTGAAGGGAAACCGGAAAAACGGATGAAGATCGTGATGATGAAGATCCTATGAAGATGGCTGGAAACAAATGAATTTTCCGGCGAGTTGTTGGACTTCCGGCGATGGTTACAATGAGGATTCCGGCCGTAATGATTTCTCCGGCTAGTTCCCAAACGTGTTTGCATGGCCGGAGAACGTGTGGGGGTGACACCTCAAGGGGTGTCGTGGCAATGCTTGGGAGAGAGAGATGGAGAGGTGGCACGTGTGATGTGAGGTGGCCTGAGAGTATGAGGTGGCGTGTGTGTGGCGGAAAGAGAAAGGAACGCGTGGAGGACCTTATATAGTGACATGTGGCACACTGTTGGACTGGGCCTCCAGAATTAGACATCTGGCCCACAACGAAAATGGCAATTAAACACCTCTGACTCAATTAACTCCACTAATGGCTATTAAGACTAAGTAACTGAATTAATTGACTCACTTAAGGCTGCAATTAAAACTGAACATGATGATTAATGACTAATTAACGAAAATTGATTAACATGATAAAAAACCCAATTAATTCTGACTTCAATTAATGACTCAATGATGATTAAAAAGATCAATTAATACTCAACGAAAATTAATACTAGTTAACTAAAAAAACTGCTAATTAATACCAATTAAAATTGATTAAAGCCCACTTATCATCTGAAAATTCAAATCTATTACTCTAAACCAAATTAAATCTAAAAAAGATTAAATCTATTAATAAAACCTATTATATCTAAACAAATTCAATTAATATCTAGACAAGAATTAAAACCATAAATTGCTAAAACAAACCAACTAATATCTATAAATTGATAAGAAATAGAAAAAAAATTCAACCTAATAAAATCTATTATTCTAGAAAAACAATTCAAATAATACCTAGAAATTATTTAAAATCTATTTAAAAATCTATTTAAAATCTAGAAATAAAGGGAAAAAATCAAGAAAATGCAATAAAAGCCAATTAAATCGATTAAAAAAGATGCGAGAATATAGTGAAATAAACGGTAAAAAACCGGACACCGAAATATCCTCAAAAATAACAGCGAGAGCTGAAAACACCGGGAAGAGCACAGATTTCGCCACAAAACCCGCTTATTCGAACTGGTCTGAAATGCCTGAAATGCCAGGGGAGGGCTGTAATCCCGATAAAGTCAATCTGGCTGCAAAAATGCGATGAATGCGATATGCGGATGCAAAATGCAAAATGAGTCGAAACATAAGCCAAATGCGATAATTGGTTGGTCAAACCTTGGGGTGCAACACTTATGTGTTGCTTCAATTTTACGACCCTCAGTTGCGCTGCTTTGTGTTTCCTGACTATGTTTTGCTACCAACTCTGGAAGAATTCTCTCATTTGATAGGAATTCCTATTTTGGAGGAGGTACTGTTTGTGCATTCTGAGAAAGAACCTGAACTATCCAAGTTGGCTGACGCTCTACATCTTGATGTCTCTGAACTAGAGGGGAATTTGGTACAGAAAAGTGAAATCTCTAGTTTTCTATTTCCATTTTTGGTAGATAAAGCTCAACATTTTGCAAAAGAGGGATGTTGGTTGGTCTTTAATGCCATTTTGGCTCTATGCATCTACGAGATTACCCTGTTCCCTAACTTACCTGACTTTGTTGACTTGGATGCTTGCTATATCTTCACCTCCAAGAATCCGGTGCCGACATTCTTGGGCGATGTTTATCATTCGATTCATTATAAGAATGAGAAAAGATGAGGCAAGAATGTTTCCTGTTACGCTCCATTGTTGTACAGATGGTTTGTCTCACATCTGCCAAAGTCTGGACCTTTTGTTAACCTTGCGAACACTATTGATTGGTCAGAAAGTCTCATGGGGTTAAGGTCAAAGGACATTGTGTGGTTTGACAGAAACCTTCTGGATATAGATGTTGTTCATAGCTGTGGAGACTTCCCTAATGTCCCTCTGATGGGGAGGAAGGGTGGCATTAACTATAACCCTGCTCTTGCCATCAGACAGTTTGGTTATGCCCTAAGGGGACCTCTAAAAGAAGAAGAAGTGTAGGAATCCCTGTATTTCACAGGTTTAATTGGCGACGAGACTTTAACCAGATTTGAAAGGGCTTGGGGTAAAATTCATCACAAAGGAAAATCTTTGCTAGGCAAGAGTGATTGCAGAGCATATGAACCTTACATGGAATGGATTCAGAGGAGAGTCGAGAGACTGTTGCTACCCTTTCAAGTAAGGGAACCTTTGTATCCTTTAGTGATTGCAGAACCTACGATAGTTGATGTGCAGAAATACAATCAACTATGGGCCGAGAAGGAAGAACTGTGTAGGGCGAATGAGGAATTGGAAAATGAAATCATCCAGCTTAGGAGCGAGAAAGGTGAAGCCATCTTGTCATCTAAGAAGTAAACAGAGTTAGTAAACAAGATGGGTAAGGAATTGACAAAGGAGATTAGCACCCGAGAACGAGTGGGTAAAGACTTGAAGAGCGTCAGTGATGTCCTTAAAGGAAAGAAGAAGGAGCTAGAGAAAGCCCATTTGGAGATATCCAAGTTCAGCACTCAATGGAACGCCATACTAACTAACAACAAAGAGAAAGAAGATAAACTCCATCAACAGGTTGATAGTTTGAAAGCCCAGCTTCGAGTCATAATTGAGAAAGCTCCAAGTGAATACATGCACCTACTAGAAAGCGACTGCAAACTCCATGAAGCTCATGAAACGTTGGAGGAATACAAGCTGAGAATAGACTTGAAGAAACCTAGAGTTGAAGACGCTTTTGGGGAGGACGCTTGGGAAGACTACGTTTAAGGTTTGCAAACCAATATCAACAAGAGGGATTTGCTCATTCAAGGATTGATTGACAGACCAGATCATCCGGACACGAAGGGGTTACTAGAAGAGTTCCAGACTCGATGCCGTATTTTCTCTTATTCGTTGTTATTATGTTATATTCCGACCATCACCAGGATTGTTGGATGAGGTCGTGATGACTCTGTTGTATTGATACTCGGTGCCTCATTTTATGAGAAGATCTTTTTGGCTACCTTTGTTGGGTTTTCATCTTCTTATCTTGCTCGTGGAACTAGAATCAAGGGGAGAGTTTCCCTGAAACATATTTGCATGTCTGCATTTTTGCATCATTTCTCATTTTCATAACAAGTGTCTTGGTTCCATTAACCTTACTTCTTCCTGTGGTTTTCTCCACTAGTTTGTTTTAGGATTGAAGACCATGCAATTCATCGCTACTCTATGCGAGGAAATCAACAAAGAGCTATGGACCAGATTCATAACGAGCTTCAGGAGTTTCGCGATCATATGGCCCAGTTTATGGACATGATGCAAGGGGTCGCCAATGGCCAAGAGCAATTGAGGACGCTTGTCCAGCCTCTGGTAGCAAGGGTTGACGGAAACAGAGTTTTGCACGGTGGGACTACTGCTATCCCTTCCATGACAGATGATGGCATTCCTCATGCAACTGCCATCCCAACAACTGTTATTCCTCCGGGCGGAAGTAATCAAACCGGAATTCACATCCCAGGTACGGCGGGCGCTGTACCCGGTAACAATGGTCTCCAATGGGAACAAGACGAGCAAGATGACGTCTTCTCAATGGGAGACCTTGGGGCAGGACTACAATCTGACGCGGATAGAAGATTCAAGGAAATAGAAGAAAAGATGAAGAGCCTTGAGAACCAGAACTCTATAGGTCTTGACATGTCAAATCTAGGACTGATTCCAAGACTGAGGATTCCTCCGAAATTTAAAGTTCCCGATTTCGACAAGTATAAGGGGGCGACATATCAAAGGGTGCACCTTCGCTCTTATTACAGAAAAATGTCAGCTTACCCTGATGATGAGAAGTTACTTATGCATTTTTTCCAAGATAGTCTGCTAGGGCCATCCCTAGAGTGCTACATGGGCTTAGAGCCAGTTAACATCAGGAGTTGGAGGGATTTAGCAGAGGATTTTATCAAACACTACCAGTATAACAGTGACTTGGCGCCGAACCGAGTACAGTTGCAGAACTTATCTCAGAGGAGTAATGAATGTTTTAAGGAGTACGCCCAGAGATGGCGTGAACTTGCCGCAAGGGTTCAACCTCCCATGGTAGAGAGAGAACTTATTGACTTGTTTGTGGCTACGTTGCTCGAAGTTTACTACAAGAAATTGGTAGGCAACATGTCTGGTAGTTTTTCGGTTTTGATCATTACCGATGAAAGGGTCGAAAATGGGATTAAGTTAGGGAAGATACAAGCAGGGGAAGGGACCTCATCTGGAGGTGGTAGAAAAAATGTTGGTACCAAGAAAAGGGAGAATGAGACAAATGCAGTGTCCAATTTTAAGAACCAGAATAGGAATAAGAATCAGCATCAACCACAAGTGGCTAGTATTACCATCCCGGAAGTACCACCTTAGCAATAGCAACCACGTCAACAACAGCCATAGCAACAACAACAACAACAGAACTATGCGCCTCGACAGTTTTAGGATCGCAAAAGGACAGTAAATAGGCACTTTGATGCATCTCTGATGCCTTACACACAATTGTTACAACACTTAATGGAGCTGCAGTTGGTCCAAAAAAGTACATTGGCACCATTAACAGGCCCACCACCTCCTGGATATGATGCCAATGCTAGGTGTCACTTCCACTCTGGCGCTCCTGGTCATCACATCGATAATTGCAAAGCCTTCAAGCATAAGATACAAGACCTTATCGACAGCAAGGCTATCAACTTTACTCATGATGTGCCCAATGTTGTCCAGAATCCCATGCCAAATCATGGAGGGGTGGTGTGAATATTATTGTCGGTCAAGAAGGCTTGAATTTGGTGTCTAGCGCAGAGGATCTGAAAACTCCGTTGAGCTTCGTGAAGAGCAAGTTGTTGGAAGGTGGAGTGTTCCCTGGCTGCGGGAGGGATTATGAAGACTATGTAGCTTGTCCTGAGGGATGTAGAAGTCTGAAGAACCATGTGTAACGTATGATAGATGAAGGTATACTACAGTTTGATAGGATCCAAGAGAAGAACGACGAAAAGATAATCAGTGAAGAGAAGGATGAGGTGGCCACCATCTCCATGCCTTACAAGATGATTAATATTTCTGCGCCTCCAAGGCCACCCACTATCATAATTACAAAGGCGGGACCTATACCCTATGAGAGCTCCAAGGTGATCCCTTGGAACTATGGGGTCGAGGTCTATTGTAACGGGCAGAAGTAGGAACTGAAAGGTTCGCCTTTAGGCTCAGTTGACAATCTAGTAGGAGCTGGTGGGATGACCCGAAGTGGGAGAGTATTTTCACCTCCCAAAGTAAATGTTGAGAGGCCCGACAAAGGTAAAGGGAAGGCGGTAGTTGAAGAGAACTCTCAAGCTGGTGAGAAAGAAACATTGTTGAAGGATGCGAAAGAGTTTATGCGCTTGATAAGGAAGAGTGACTACAAGATTATGGATCACTTACATCAGACTCTGTCAAAGATTTCCATTTTATCACTGTTGTTGTGCTCTGAGGCGCACAGAAATGCTCTCCTAAGAATCTTGAATACAACCTATGTGCCACAGGAGATATCTGTGAATCAAATCGAAGGAGTAGTGGCACATATTAATGCAGGTAACGGGTTGGGATTTACTGATTTGGATTTGACGCCCAATGGACGGAATCATAATCATGCGCTGCATATCTCGATTCAATGTAGAGGGGTTGTGATGTCGCACATGCTGGTTGACACGGGATCCTCTCTTAATGTGATGCCTAAGAAGGCATTGATGAAGTTGGATACCCGAGGGATAATGTGCACCCCAAGTGACTTGGTGGTACGATCTTTTGATGGGACTAGAAGGTCCGTGTTTGGGGAATTGACTTTGCCAATCCAGGTTGGTCCGACAGTTTTTGATGTTGTGTTTTACATCATGGATATCCAGCCGACATATAGTTATCTATTGGGTCGACCTTGGATACATTCAACTAGAGCTGTGACATCAACCTTGCACCAGAAATTGAAGTACATGGTGAATGGCAACATCGTGACTGTTTGCAGCAAGGAGGATATCATGGTGAGCCATCTGTCTTCGTTTAAATACGTAGAGGTTGACGGCGAGATTCACGAAACGTTGTGTCAAGCCTTTGAGACTGTTCAAATCAAGGAGAAAGCACCCGCGGAGGCCAGAGCACCAGAAGTTGTTATGTCATCGTTCAACGAAGCACAAGCCGTAGTGAAGTCCGGATCAACACAAGGGTGGGGGCAGGTTGTGAGCGTCCCCAACAAACAAGACAAGTTCAGACTGGGATACAGCCCGTTTGCATCTTCTTCAAAAAGAACTCTGCGCTACAAGGGGCCAGTTCAATTCATAAGCGGTGGGGTGATATTCGAGAGAATTAATGTCGTGTCTGACGAGGAAGGAGACAGTGACAGCGACATGGATGCATGGATCCAGCCGTGCATTCCTGGTCAAGGATTGAATAATTGGACCATCGAAGAAGTTATCTCAGTGACTTATGAAGAGTAATTGCTTTGTTTTGATTAATGTACTGCCCTATGTTCTTCCCGAAACATAGTGGTATTTATTTATAGGGCCTTATCGTTTATGTCTGAACAATATCTTTATCATTAATAAAAAAGGCGTCTTTGCATCAAAAATTTTGTGATCCTTGTTTTTCTTGTTTTTATTTTAACAATAAAATGGCAATGCGGTTTGTGTTTGTTTGTTTACATATCATTTAAGCATTAAATCATCATCATTGCAGGTTTCACATTTCAGATGCCACTGACTCAGACTCGTCTATGACTCGGTATAACTTTGATAACCCGATCTTTCAAGCGGAAGAAGAGATCGAAGAAGACGAAGACCTGCCTGAGGAGCTTTCCAGACTGTTAAGACAAGAAGAGAGGGTCATTCTGCCTCATCAGGAGGAAGTTGAAGTCGTCAACTTGGGAACAGAAGAGGCTAAGAAGGAGGTCAGAATGGGGGCTACCTTAGAGGATGATGTCAAACAAAGACTTGTAGAACTACTTCGAGAGTATAAAGATGTATTTGCTTGGCCATATGAGGATATGCCCGGACTCGATACAGACATTTTGGTTCATTGCTTACCTCTTCGAGAAGAGTGCCCTCCTGTCAAGCAGAAGCTAAGAAGAACCAGGATGGATATGGCAATAAAGATCAAAGAAGAGGTCCAAAGACAGTTGGATGCCGGATTTCTCGCCGTAACGAATTATCCTCCGTGGATCGCTAACATTGTGCCTGTACCCAAGAAGGGTGGTAAGGTACGAATGTGTGTAGATTATCGTGATCTAAACCGAGAAAGTCCAAAAGATGATTTCCCGCTTCCCCATATCGATGCACTTGTTGATAATACTGCGCGGTATTCATTGTTTTCCTTCATGTATGGTTTCTCCGGCTATAATCAGATTAAGATGGCACTAGAAGACATGGAGAAAACAACGTTTATCACACCGTGGGGGACGTTTTGCTATAGGGTAATGCCTTTTGGGCTGAAGAACGCAGGGGCAACCTATCAGCGGGCAATGGTCACTTTGTTTCATGACATGATTCATCATGAGATTGAAGTCTATGTTGATGACATGATTGCAAAGTCACAAACGGAAGGACATCTGGTGAATCTTCTGAAGTTGTTCGAGAGGTTAAGGAAGTTCAAACTAAGGCTAAATCCAAACAAGTGCACCTTCGGTGTACGATCAGGAAAATTGTTGGGGTTCATTGTCAGTGAGAAAGGTATTAAGGTCGATCCTGCAAAGATCAAGGAAATTCAAGAAATGGCAGCACTGAAGACCGAGAAGGAGGTTCATGGCTTCCTGGGTAGGTTGAACTACATTGTGAGGTTCATATATCACCTCACAGCCACTTGTGAATCAATGTTTAAACTGTTGAAGAAAGATCTGGCAGTTGTATGGAACGAAAATTTCCAGAAAGCTTTCGAGAAAATAAAGGAGTATTTGTAGGAACTTCCAATCCTGATGCCTCCAGTGGCTGGAAGACCGTTGATAATGTACTTAACGGTTCTTGAGAATTCCATGGGTTGTGTTCTCGGTCAACATGACGAGATTGGAAGGAAAGAGCATGCAATCTACTACTTGAGTAAAAAGTTCACAGACTGTGAGTCCAGATACTCAATGTTGGAGAAAACTTGTTGCGCACTTGCTTGAGCCGCCAAACGCCTAAGGCAGTATATGTTAAACCATACAACCATGTTAATTTTGAAGATGGATCCGATTAAGTATGTGTTTGAGAAGCAAGTACTTTCGGGGAGGATTGCTAGATGGCAGATGGTTTTGACAGAGTACGACATTCAACATGTCTCCCAGAAGGCCATTAAAGGGAGTGTTCTATTAGAATATCTCGCAGATCAACCAATTGGCGACTATCAGCCAATGAAGTTTGAATTTCCAGATGAGGATATTATGTTCTTTAAGATGAAGGATTGTAATAAGATGTTGCCTGACGAAGGTCCTCAGTTGGACTCCCAGTGGAAATTGATCTTTGATGGTGCTGTTAACTCCTACGGTAGTGGAATTGGGGTAATCATTACAACTCCCCATGGATCGCACATACCATTCATTGCTAGGTTAACATTTCCTTGCACCAACAATAAAGCTGAATATGAAGCATGTATCATGGGAATTGAGGAAGCAATTGATTTGAGAATCAAGAACCTCGATATCTATGGTGATTCAGCTTTGGTGGTCAACCAGATCAAAGGAGAGTGAGAGACCCGTCAGCCCAATCTAATCCCTTATATGAACTATGCCAGGAGGTTGTTTCCCTTCTTCGATAGGGTAGAGTTTCATCATGTGCCAAGTGCAGAGAACCATATGACAGACGCCTTGGCTACACTATCCTCAATGTATAAGGTGAACTTTTGGAATGATGCTCCGAGAATTGTCATCTCACGGCTTGACAGGTCGGCGTTTGTTTTCGCAATAGAGGAAGCTTCTGATGGCAAGCCATGGTATTACGACATCCAGAATTTTCTCAAGAACCAAGAATATTCTCCTGGGGCATCGGCCCACGATAAGAAGACCTTGAGGAGGTTGGCTGGGAATTTCTATCTGAACCATGCTGGTGTGCTCTATCAGAGAAACTTTGACTTGGTGCTGCTAAGATTGTGGATGAAGAAGCGAGTTTGCTTATGGAAGGGGTCCACGAAGATGCCTTTGGAACACATGCAGGCGGGCATGCCACGTCTCGAAAGCTGTTGAGGGCAGGGTATTATTGGCTAACTATGGAGTTTAATTGCTTCAAGTATGCGAAGAAATGCCATAAATGTCAGATTTATGCCGATAAGATTCATGTGCCACGAAATCCTTTGAACGTTATGGCGTATTCATGCCCCTTCTCCATGTGGGGCATTGATATGATTGGCAAGATCGAGCCAACCGCATCCAAAGGACACCGATTAATCTTAGTGACGATTGACTATTTAACCAAGTGGGTCGAAGCAGCCTCAAATGCTAATGTCACCAAACAAGTGGTAGCCCAGTTCATCAAGAGGGACATCATCTGCCGTTATGGAGTGCCTGAAAGAATCATTACTGATAATGGTTCAAACTTGAATAACAAGATGATGAAGTAATTATGCCAGAATTTCAGGATTGAGCATCACAATTCTTCTCCCTATCGTCCGAAGATGAATGGCGCTGTTGAAGCGGCCAATAAGAACATGAAGATAGTGTAGAAGATGGTGGTGACCTATAAAGATTGGCTTGAGATGTTGCCCTTCGCATTGCATGGGTATCGTACCTCGGTGCGTACTTCAACTGGGGCAATTCCTTTCTCTCTAGTATATGGTATCGAAGCAGTCCTACCATTTGAAGTCGAGATTCCTTCTTTGAGAGTTCTCGTTGACGTCATTTTGGATGAGGCAGAATGGGTGAAGAACTTATTGAATCAGCTCAGCCTGATGGACGAGAAGAGGTTGGCGTCTATTGCATATAGTCATCTGTACCGTAGCAGAATAAAGAAAGCCTTCGATAAGAAGATGCGTCCTCAGAGCTTCCAGGCAGGTGATTTGGTGTTGAAGTGGATCCTCCCTCCACAGAGAGATCACAGGGGCAAATGGACTCCCAATTATGAAGGTCCATATGTCGTAAGGAAAGTCTTCTTCGGAGGAGACTTACTACTTTCAACGATGGATGGTGAAGATTTCACGTCCCCTGTGAGCACAGACACAGTTAAAAGATACTTTGCTTAAGATAGACCCGTTGGAAGGAAAAGAAATAATCCAGGAAAAAATAGGGCATCCCGGCGAACCATAAAAGGATGGGTTCGGGCAAAAGTTAGGGATAAAAAGAAAAATGTAAACCCGGAAAGTTGAAAACCCGAAAGGGAGACTTTGGCAAAAATGGGTATCCCGGTGAATCGAAAAACCGCAAGGGCGATTCAGGAAAAAGTTAAGGATTTGAAAAAAGCAAATGATTGTGGTCTGCATATTGTTCTTTAGTGCACAGTGGATTCTGGGAGGACCCAAGAGTCGATCAACCAAATCAATCTCTTCAGAAGACAATGCTTCGGAAAAGCATCGAAGTCATGCGAGTCATAGTTGAGTCGTACTCATTTTAGGAGTTGCATCTGTTATAGTTTTGCCTATTTAAAGGCCATCAACCAATAAGACATACTATTCAGAAAGCTTTTGTCTCTATTTTAGCTTTTATCGTTTTGTTTGCAAAAGACGCCTGATGTTTTTGATGGTGCTGTTAACTCCTACAGTAGTGGAATTGGGGCAATCATTACAACTCCCCATGGATCGCACATACCATTCACTACTAGGTTAACATTTCCTTGCTCCAACAACGAAGCCGAATATGAAGCATGTATCATGGGAATTGAGGAAGCAATTGATTTGAGAATCAAGAACCTCGATATCTATGGTGATTTAGCTTTGGTGGTCAACCAGATCAAAGGAGAGTGGGAGACCCATCACCCCAATCTAATCCCTTATATGAACTACGCTAGGAGGTTGTTGCCCTTCTTCGATAGGGTACTGTTTCATCATGTGGCAAGAGCAGAGAACCAGATGGCAAACGCCTTGGCTACATTATCCTCAATGTATAAGGTAAATTTTTGGAATGATGCTCCGATAATTGTCATCTCATGCCTTGATAGGCCGACGTTCGTTTTTGCAATAGAGGAAGCTTCTGATGGCAAGCCATGGTATTACGACATCCAGAATTTTCTCAAGAACCAAGAATATCCGCCTGGGGCATCAGCCCAAGATAAGAAGACCTTGAGGAGGTTGGATGGGAATTTCAATTTGAACCAAGATGGTGTGCTCTATCGAAGAAACTTTGACTTGGTGCTGCTAAGATGTGTGGACAAAAAAGAAGCGAGTTTGCTTATGGAAGAGGTCCACGAAGGTGCTTTTGGAACACATGCAGGAGGGCATGCCATGTCTAGAAAGCTATTGAGGGCAGGGTATTATTGGCTAACTATGGAGTCTGATTGCTTCAAGTATGTGAAGAAATGCCATAAATTCCAGATTTATGCCGATAAGATTCATGTGTCGTCGAATCCTTTAAACGTTATGGCGTCTCCATGGCCCTTCTCCACGTGGGGCATTGATATGATTAGCAAGATCGAGCCAACCATATCCAATGGAGACCGATTCATCTTAGTAACGATTGACTATTTCACTAAGTGGGTCGAAGCAGCCTCCTATGCTAATGTCACCAAACAAGTGGTAGCCCGGTTCATCAAGAGGGATATCATCTGCCGTTATGGAGTTCCTGAAAGAATCATTACTGACAATGGTTCAAATTTGAATAACAAGATGATGAAGGAATTATGCCAGAATTTCAGGATTGAGCATCACAATTCTTCTCCCTATCATCCAAAGATGAATGGCACTGTTGAAGCGGCCAATAAGAACATAAAGAAGATAGTGCAGAAGATGGTGGTGACCTATAAAGATTGGCACGAGATGTTGCCCTTCGCATTGCATGGGTATCGTACCTCGGTACGTACTTTGACTAGGGAAACTCCTTTCTATCTGGTATATGGTATGGAAGAAGTCCTACCAATGGAAGTCGAGATTCCTTCTTTGAGAGTTCTGGTTGACGTCAAAATGGATGAGGCAGAATGGGTGAAGAACAAATTGAATCAGCTCAGTTTGATGGACGAGAAGAGGTTCGCGTCCATTGCATACGGTTGTCTATACCAAAACAGAATGAAGAAAGCCTTCAATAAGAAGATGTGTCATTAGAGCTTTCAGGAAGGTGATTTGGTGTTGAAGCGGATCCTCCCTCCACAGAGAGATCATAGGGGCAAATGGACTCCCAATTATGAAGGTCCATATGTCATAACGAAAGTCTTCTCCGGAGGAGCCTTACTACTTTCAACGATGGATGGTGAAGATTTCACGTCCCCTGTGAACACAGACGCAGTTCAGAAAGCTTTTCTCATTTCAGGAGTTGCATCTGTTGTATTTTTGCATATTTACAGGCCATCAATCAATAAAACATACTATTCAGAAAGCTTTTATCTTTGTTTTAGTTTTTACCGTTTTGTTTGCAAAAGATGCCTGATGTTTTTTATAAAACTTTGCATACATAAACTTGTGGGCTCTGCCAACTATAATCGAAACATTGTTTGTTTGCTTGAGTAGTGTCACAAGTGATGATTAAGATGGTGTATGCTGCACAAAACATGTTTGTTTGTTTGTCGTTTGCAGGACTCTCATCCTTGAGACTTTTCCAAAAGTCCCCCACCTGAAGAAGGTGTGCAGGTTAAGACTGTTTTCATCCCCAGCAGGTTGGAATTATATGCAGTCAAGGTTATCCCCAGCAGGTATTTGGGATTATTCTCCCAGCAGTGGAACGAGTACAGTGTTGTTACCCCCACAAAGTCTAGGTCTTTTACTCCTTTCCCCTCAGAGTTCGAGTCAGGGACTCATTTTCTCTAAGTAGAGGTTGATATGGTTGAGTTTTTTGCTCATTTCCCCAAGCAGAGGTCGATGCTGATTCCCTCATTGCCCAATCCCCAGACAGGTGGGCGGAGTAGTTTCCTTCCCCACAGAGTGGAACTAACTCAGAGATTGTATTTCTCCATCCTCAGTAGAGAAAGTGCAGGATAGTCTCCCAGTAAATCTTATCCCTAGCAGATAGTGGATTCAACCTCCAGCAGAGTGGAACCTCCGGAAGAATGAAGTTATTCCATAGTAGTTTGTTTTGCTCCCCCAGTAGAGTTGTCTGTTCCCTAGAGGGTGATACTCTAGCGGGCCATCCAGGACTGATTTCCCCGGTAGAGTGGAGTTGTTTGTTCCCTAGAAGAGTTGTATTCTGGTAGGCAATCCAGGGCGCTTTCCTCAGCAGAGTTGATTTGATCCCTAGCAGAGTGGATTTTGTTCTCAGCAGAGCAGTTTTACCCCGGGAAAGTTCATTTCCAGGAAGCCATCCAGGGCTTGTTTTCCCCAGCAAAAGTCCAATCATACTTGGCACCAAGTTATCCCCAGAGGAGTTTGGTTTCCCCTCTTTAGCATTTACTTTGCTAGAGTTGGTTCCTTTGCATTTTGCATTGTGCATAGCATCCTCCTAAACGCGTAGCATTTCCATTTTGAATGGAGCATTATGTCATATTCAAACATGTGCATTTAAGACATAAGCCAGGTTGTTACCTCTTATTTCAGGTTTATCTCCAGCAGACAACGGTAGTGGCTCAAGCCCATGTGGTACCCAGACCCCGGCTTCATCCAGTTAGTTCAGTAAGCTCGTGCAGTATCCAGACCCCGACTTCCTCCGATTATTTCAGTAAGCCCGTGTGGTATCCAAACCTCGGCTTCCACCGGTTACTTCAGTAAGCCTGTGCGGTACCAGACCCAGGCTTCCTCCGGTTATTTTAGTAAGCCCGTGTGGTATCCAGACCCCGGCTTCCTCCGGTTATTTCAGTAAGCCCATCTGGTATCCAGGCCGCAGCTTCCTCTGGTTATTTCAGTAAGCCCGTGTGGTATCTAGACCCTGGCTTCCTCCGGTTATTTCAGTTAGTCTGTGCGGTATCTAGACCCCGGCTTTCTTCCGTTCCATCCTGTACAGTGTTAATCGGTTAACCATTTCAAACTGTGCCAGAATGTCATATTTGCTGTTTTGCTTTCTTGTTTGCATATCGTTTCGATTCGAATCATCATAGATCAGTGTGATGCATTAGGATTTAAATGTTTTGGATATTTGTCACTGTTTGTGGTTGGTTAATCATGATTTTGTTGAAATGTGTGTTCATTTCCACTTGGTTGCATGCTTGTGTATGTGGTTCGAAGTGAGCATTTGTTTGGATGATTATTTGCTTTCATCTCTTGTTTTTCTCCACATGTTTGCATCATTTTGCATCTCTGTTGAGGTCGAGACGCGCTTGTGGCGGCTGCTGCCCCACACATTTTTTCCTCCCTCCCACCATTCTAAGTGTGCATTTTCATGTCTGCATTTTCTACTTGCGATTGAATTTACTTGGTGCTTTCTTGTGCTTTTTGCCATGATCCCCATAGGGTTCCTAGTCCCTCCGTTTAGGAAGGGAGTAGGAGAGATATTAGGTGGTCAATCCAAGTATGCTAACATTAGGGTAGATGTTTCCCCTTTTCATCCAAACTTTAGGACCACTTTGCATGACAACGTTAGGGCCGAGTTTCCCTTAGACCTTTTGTGTGTCTCTCTTCCCATCTTAAAATCATTCTAACTCATCTAATTAAGGCGATAAACGTTGCGCGCTACGAGCCTTACGCTACATGGGGAATGATGAGTGAGGGGTCTCCTCTCGCTTATCTAGAGCGTTTAGTGTACATCCCGTTTGGGGGCGATATACAACGCATTCGCCTCCATGTCATAGTCTTTAGTGCAACGTGAATCACAAACCGAATTAATTCACTTCACTAAAAAACACAAAACAAATTTCAAACCTTTTTCCTTCGGGATTAATCGGAAACCTTCCTTTTTCAGAAAAAAGTGTTGTTAAGCTTTAGTTCCACTGCAAACAGGCGTTATCCCTAATTGCTGGAATAAATGTTTAACCTTACTCGATTAAAACACTTAATCAACCTGTGGTTTCGTGTCCGCCCAAACTACGTTTTCTCTGATCTTTCATACCAGATGAAAGTACGTATGCACAAGACGTGATGTCTTGGCGAGCAACCTTCCCCTCTTTCTCCCATAGTTAGCCGAACTACATTGACTCTGACTTTCCCATTGCACGAGGGAATACGTAGGCACAGAGCGGCGATTCCCTTCCGAGTCTCTTTCTTTTCTTTTTGTCCTAAAGCCTTTAGCGTAGATAGTTTAAACACACCCTTAGATAGACAACAAGCGTGGATCCCGTCGAGTACGACGGACGTGAGGGGTGCTAATACCTTCCCCTTGCGTAAACGACTCCCGAATCCAGGACTGGGTTGCGATGGCCTTGTCTTTCCCTTTTTCGTTAGGTTTTTTTGATTGTTTCCTTTCCCTCTCTTTCGGATAAATAATGAAAGGTGGTGACTCTTCTATTTTTCGCCGGGTGTTTTTCGCAGTTGCGACACATCCCAGCAAGCTCGTGTTGTATCCAGACCCCGACTCATACTCTTTTTTTAACCTACTTGTACGGTATCCAGACCCCGACTGATGTTTATTTCAGCAAGCCCGTGCGGTATCCATACCCCGGCTTCCTCCGGTTATTTCAGTAAGCCCGTGTGGTATCCAGACCCTGGCTTTCTCCAGTTATTTCAGTAAGCCCGTATGGTATCCAAACCCCGACTTCCTCTTATTATTTCAGTAAGCATGTGTGGTATCTAGACCCCAGCTTCCTCCGGGTAGTTCGGTAAGCCCGTGCGGTATCCAGACCCCGGCTTCCTCCGGTTCACTTCAGTTAGCCTGTGTAGTATCCAGACCCTGACTCATACCCATCTTTTTAATCAACTTATGCAGTATCCAGACCCCAACTAATGGTTATTTCAGCAAGCCAGTATGGTATCCAGACCCCAGCTCCAATCGATGTATCTTTTCGCTCGTGCGGTATCCAGACCCTGGCAATTTATGATGTTCTCCCTAGCCCGTGTGGTATCCAGACCCCGAATTTCACCGGTTTTAATTGGCTCAAGCCCGTCCAGTATCCAGACCCCGACTTCCACCAGTTTATCTTCTTAGCAGGTGCGGTATGCAGACCCTCTCTTTCACCGATTTTATTGGCTCAAGCCTGTGCGGTATCCAGACCCTGACTTCCATCGGTTTATCACCTGAGCCTATGCGGTATCCAAACCCTGGCCAGTGATTTATTTTTCCCGTGAGGTATCCAGACCCTGGCAGACCATGATGTTCCTTTAACCCATGTGGTATTTAGACCCCGATTAACATCATTTTATCTCTTTAAGCTCGAGCGGTATCTAGACCCTAGCTTATAATGTGTGACTCCTGAGCCTGCGTGGTATCCAAACCCCGGCTGATGGTTTATCTTCCCTATGTGTTATCCAGAACCTAGAAGATTATAAAATTTTCTCTCGCGTGTGTGGTATCCAGACCCTGACAGATGTTGATCTTCGATGGATGCGACCATCTTATCTTTATCTCTCCCCAACAGTGTTTTCAGTTACTGTTTCTTTTCTGCGGTTGGAAAATTTCTGGGTTCTTTGTTATTCAACCGTCTTTTACCTTGAATTTTTTAAAGCCGTTCTCTTCTCATCCCTTCAGGTCCAAGTCGCTTGAATAGGGGCAACTGTTGTACCCCAAAATTTGACCAACCCTTTTTCTAGTGTTTTGCCTTATGTTTCATTGCATTTTAGCATCTTGCATTTGCATAGAATTGTTCTTACAGGGGATAAAGTTATTGTGTGTGTGTGTGTGCCATCCAAGAGGAGAGCCTTATGGGCTTCAAGCTCAAGCAAAGGCATTGGTAGAGGTTATTCTGTGTGTGTTATCATCATGAGGTTATCGGAGCTCCTAGATAGGAGAGATGTGCCACAGCTCAGTGTCAAAGAATCATCAGAGAGTTTTGTCAAGGGTTCATGAGGACCTATCATTAGTGAAAGCATGAGGTAGAAGCTTTTTTAGTACCTCAGAAGTTATTGTGGAGTTGGAATGGTCACTCAGGTCATCTGCACAATGCCTGGGCAAAAAGCATGAAATTAGGGTTTCACTTATAATCAAGTTAAAATTGTTTCTTGGAGCAAAAATTATTTCCATGGTCTTCCATATGTCTTAAGGTGTTTGGGGATAGGAGTTTGATCATCAATTTTAATCAGAAGAGCTTCAATTAATCTGTCAATTGAAAATTAGGAGATTTGGGGAAAAAGTCAAATGTGCAGCGAAAAAGTCAAATCCTGACATTTTAAGGTCAAGATCATGTTCCTCAAGTTCAACATGGATAATGGATGGAATTTTATCAAGAAATATCAAGGGAATCATGAAAAATCAAGCAATGTTGAAAGCTGCCATTTTGGGAAAATTAGGGTTTTAGAAACTTTTCATTTATGGAAAGTTTCATGGTTGAAGTAGCCATATTCAAGGCCATTTTTCTCCATGATTAAGGTTTCAAATGAACTTTTTTCCAACATCAAACTTGTTCCTTGTATTTCAAGCTTTCTTTTGAGTACTAATTCATCATCATATGATATTTGGAGCTCAAGTTATGATGGATCAAAGTTAGGGTTTTCAATGGTTTCTACATTGGCAAGATTGGACAGATTTTTGCATCTCTTTTGCAAGCAAATTTTTAGCACTTTCTTGATGTCAAATGAAACTTTATCCCAAATGAAGGTTGTATATTTTGTTCCAAGCTTTCCAAAAAGTTCTAGAAGTCTTTAATATCATTTGTAGAGCTCAAGTTATGAAGGTTCAAAGTTGGAGAAAAATAGTTCAAAATCCATAACTTGGAAATTTTCCTAAGTTACCTCTAGGCAGATTTTGTGCATTGTTTTTCAAGCCTACTTTTCATTATCTTCCAATCACCAAATGGAACTTTCACCAACATCAAAATTGCTCTATGTCATGCACTTTTTCATTTGAGCACAAAATCTAATGAGTTTTGTGCACCAAGTTTCATTGTCTCAAAGTTGATGGTTTGAGCTTTGTTTCAAGGCATGAAATATGTGACATTTTGGCATGTTCTTGTTTATCAGCCATATAGCCTTGTTAAATCCTTATCCCATGCGCATGAACATGTATTTGGAGCATACCAACCATTACCCAAACAAGCCAAACACATGATGTACCACGTTGCTCCATTTTCAAATTTCATTACCAAAACAAGACAAGACAAGAACCAAACTGTCACAGCCATGCTCCCTCCATTTTGTTGCTTGCAGCCACACACAAAAGCAACCATTTTTTCTCTGCCATAGTACACAGCCCAAAAGCAACCTGTGTCTCTCTCCTTACATGTTGATTTTCACTCCAAAAATTAACCATGGTAATTTTTCCATAAGCCACAAAGAGGCCATATATAAAAGGAAAAAACAGCAGCCAAAACACAACCCTAGCCTCCATTTGAGAAAGAACACCATATTTTGATTTTTGGCCACCTCTAATAAAAACCTTCAAATCTCACTCCTCACTGAGCCAGTCCACAAACTCTTAATCAAAACATCATCACCACAACATACTCTTGCTTCTGTTTGCATAAAAGAGCAATTGTGGACACCTTACATTCCAACTGCTCAAAATCGTGTGGAAGATTAAGGAGCTCCAAAAGCCTTTCAACCTTAGCCAAAGCTCTCTCAAGCATCAAGGAGTGATTATGCATCCTTTGTTGAAGTTTCAGCTCGTGTGAAAGGGGCAGTGGACCACTCTCCACTAGGTAAGAATTTTTGAACTTGACTCCTTTTTCTGCTCGTATTTGCATTGATTCAAGTTGTGATATTCATGTTCAAGCTTGGTTTGTGAATTTCTTGAAGTTATTGCCATGTTTCTGTTGGATATTTATGTGAGTTATAAGTTGAGTTTTCATTTGGACCTGTAACTTTGATCCAACTTTTCAATGCCTTAGAATGTTTTATACTGAAAATAATGATCATGGGGTTGTTCCTTGTCTTTTGGATACCACTTTTGGTCTTTACACTTTTGAAAATTGTTGAGGTAGTGAGGAGTTATGGATTGAGGAAATTGTGGGTTCCATTTGAGATTTTCACGATGCATGGCTGGTTTTGGTTTTGGCTCGTTGGAGAAGATGATGACGTGGCAAGGGGGTTTAGTGGAACACAGCATTTTGCTTCGTTTTTTCATTTATTTTGTTTTGCTGATGGATTTAAATGGATGGGCCTTGGTGATATATCTATTCACACACGCTCTCTCTGGGCCCAAAGCGCCTTTCACATGGATGCTAGTTCATTTCTTTTGCTAACACACCCCCCTCATTTGGTTTATTTTATTTTTATTTTACTTGTTTGCTGTTTAACTTTTATTTATTTTAAAATAGTTCTGGACATCATAAAAATACCAAAAAATATGTTTCTGTTATCTTAACTTGTTATTTAATTTTTCTTTATTTTTATTTTTATTTTTATTCATTTTTAATATTTTTAATTGAATTTACAATTCAATGTATTTTATGGTGTATACTTAATTTTACATGGACTATTTGAACCTCAATGATAAATCCCCAAGGACCAAACCTTCTTTCCCACTTAGGTGATAGATTGAGGAAGTTTTGAGGGTTGATTTGAAGTGTTCATGATCATGGTTCATTTGGTTTTTCATTTGGTTTTTGTTGAGCTTTGTCATGCACTTGATAAGGTGGAACATCATTCCTTCTTGGATTTATTTGATGGTGCCTTGAGTTGATTTTGCTCATGAGGTTTTGCATGTTGTTTCTAGGTTGATCAAGCTTGCTTGAACATTTTACTTGGCATTTATAGAAACTTTTTCCTATTTTTAGTTAATCTTGCAAGTCAAGTCACTTTTAAGGTGTTTATACATGCTAGTTTTGACCTAATCTTTGGGATATGATCATGAGTGATCCCTTTAGCACCCCTTAAGTCTTATTAACTCATGTTGACATGCTTCCTTGCTTGTTAGAGGTCATTTATGTAACACCCCACTTTCCAAAATTAAAATAAAATACGATTAATCTAAATAAACATCAGAGTCTCCCCTCATCAAGTGGGATATCACATCACATAGTCCATAATACTCTTCATTAAAAAGGTTTTCAAACAAAACAACGGAATAGTATTTAATTCATCATCCTCGGCCATCCGCCGAATTACATAAAAAGATTCATGAAATGTTCATCAACATGATACGTCACAGGAAATAAAATAAGTTCACCATAAAAAAACAAATAAACACCCAAGTCCCATGCTACGTATCAGAGCATCCTAAGACTCGACTAGCACACCACTATCCAAGCTAGCTAAGTACCTGGATTATCTGTACTTCCGAAGAAGCACAGACCACAACAACAACAAAGGGGTGGGAAAACATGATCAAAATTATCGGTAATACAATACATGAAATAAAGGTAGAAATCATATAAAATATCACCCAACATTCACCAAAAATGACCTACTGTCCAACAACAACACAACACACCATAATGCAAATATGCAACTCAACACCATGCATGCGGTACCGACTCATTGGTTCATTCAATCGAACCCCGGATAGATCACATGCACCCGTCCTTGGCCATGATCTATCCCCACCATTCTCCGCAATGTAGTACGGATGAATCACCTACACTCCTCTTATGCAATGATTCGTCCCACCAACATCATGATATGCATAACACCAAATGCATAACAAATGAACTCAAGCACACAAGGTGCACACGATCCCCTGATCACATCATCATACATCACACATACACATTGTTCATCAATTAATTATTTTAATTAAAGTCACACGATCCCCCTGATCCCATCACCATACCCCATACCTATCTCACACCTCAATCTACTTGTTTTAATTAAGTTCAATCACTACATAATTTCACCTCTTAGTGTCAAGTATACACTCTTCACCACCGATCACCATATATATACTGGTCACAACTCAAGGAATACTACAAAACAACAAAACCACCTCACTGTACAAAAATTCACAATTTGTTGTCATGCTCGCTGGCTCATTCGCTTAGCGAAGCCCTAGCGAACACTCGCTACTAGCTCGCCTAGCGAACTACCTAGCGAGTTCTGCGATCTCTCAAAACCCTCACAGTCTAGAACTATTATCTCGCTCAAATTCAAGCCTATCATTCTACTTCTATCTTCAATCATATCAATACTACAAGAAATAGACACTACACTATCATTTTCTATCAATTTTAACTCCAGAACCCACACCTATGTTCATCCTCAGAACTATAGAAGTTACCCAGAACTTCCCCAATCTCACAACAACACGTACCCAAAGTCATCAATGGCAGCCATGCTCATAAACACATCAATGCAAATTACAATTCATCATACCAACAACAATAATCATCAACATTTCAGTATATCATTCATATTCACCAAATTCCTACGGGGTTAAGGAATCTCCTCTACCCTATTCATGCAATTTACCAATCTTAACCTGTTTCACCCTCCCTTACCTCGATTAATGCTCTGATTGACGAAGAACTCTGAAGAACTGTTAGCCCTAGCCTTCTTCTCTTCCTCCTTGTTCTTCCTCTTTCCTCTTTTCTCTGAAACTGACTTATCGTGTTCTAACTCTCTCCTTTCCCTCCACCTCTTCTAATACCCCTTTAATCCTTATTTTATTAATAATAATAATCATAATAATAATAATAATAATAATAATAATAATAATAATAATAATAATAATAATAATAATAATAATAATAATTAGATTATCATCATTATTGATTATATTATATTATTATTAACTCTACATTTTATTAAGTAACTCCTATAGCTCAAGGACACCCACCCTCGCGCTCCGATACACTCCCCCACAAAGGACACACCAAAATAAAATAATACCAAAAGACTAAATAATTAAAAATGGGTGTTACAACTCTCCCCACTTTAATTATTTTCGTCCTCGAAAATTACCTGATGGAAACAATTCCGGATACACTTCCCGCATCCTGCTTTCCAAGTCCCAAGTCACACTGCCTCCTGCAGCACCTCCCCAAGCTACTTTCACCAAAGATATCTCCTTTCCTCGGAGTTGTTTCATTTTACGATCTTCGATCCTCAACGGCATCGTCTCAACAGTAAGATTATCCCGGACTTGAACTTCATCTCTCAGAATCACATGAGATGGGTCCGAGACATACTTTCGAAGTTGCGACACATGAAACACGTCATGCAAATTCGACAATTTAGGCGGTAACGCCACTCTATAAGCTACAGCACCAATTCTCTATAAAATCTGATATGGTCCAATAAACTTAGGATCCAGCTTCTTGGACTTCAATGCACGACCCACACCAGTCACTGGGTTAACCCTTAGGAACACGTGATCACCTTCACCAAATTCCAATTCTTTCCTTCGGTTATCATGATAACTTTTTTGCCTACTCTGAGACGCTTTCATTTTCTCACAAATCATCTAAATGGTCTCAGTAGTCTGCTGCACCATCTCTGGTCCCAATACCACATTCTCACCTGTTTCATACCAACACAGAGGAGTTATACACCTCCTACCATATAAAGCCTCAAACGGTGTCATTCTGATACTAGAATGGTAGCTGTTGTTGTACGTGAACTCTATCAACGGTAAATGAGTATCCCACGTACCACCCTTTTCTAACACACAAGCTCTCAACAAATCTTCCAGCGACTGAATAATCCTCTCTGACTGACCATCAGTTTGTGGATGGTAAGCTGAACTCAACTTCAACTTAGTACCCAAAGCTTCCTACAAACTCCTCCAAAATTCTGAAGTAAATCTCGGATCTCTATCCGAAACGGTACTCGATGGAACACCATGTAGCTTCATAATCACACGAATATAAATCTCTGCTAACTTCACCAACGGAAAGCTGATATTGATCGGCACAAAATGTGCAGACTTCGTAAGTCGATCCACAATTACCCAAATAGCATCAAATCCTCTCGCTGTGTTCGGCAAACCCGTAATAAAATCCACAGTGATACAATCCCATTTTCAAACCGGAACTTCCAACGGTTGCATAAATCCAGAAGGTCTCTGATGCTCTACCTTCGACTTCTGACACATCAAACAGGCATAAACAAATTGAGCTATATCTCTTTTCATACCGAACCACCAAAATAACTTCCTTAAATCATGGTACATCTTCGTAGCTCCAGGATGGATACTCAGACTACTACGATGTCCCTCATTCAAAATTGACTTCTTCAGTTCTTCATTATCCGGCACACAAATTCTTCCTCTGAATCTCAACGCACGTGTACTATCAAACTTAAAATCACTGCTGGGGTCGCTCTCCACCCCATGCATCAAATCTACTAACTTCACATCTAGCTTTTGGCTTTCCTTAATCAAATCCAAGAAATCATTATTCACCTGCAACTTGCCCAACATCACACCATCGGCCGTAGTCTCACAAACCATGCTCAGATATCTAAACTGCTCAATTAGTTTCATCTCTTTCACCATTAAAGTCGGCATATGAATTGATTTCCTGCTCAAGGCATCAGCTACCACATTCGCCTTTCTTGGATGATAACTCAAGTTGAAATCATAATCTTTCAAGAATTCCAACCATCTTCTCTGTCTCATATTTAGCTCCTTCTGATCAAACAGGTATTTCAGACTCTTATGGTCACTGAATACCTCAAACCTCGAACCATACAAATAGTGCCTCCAGATCTTCAACACAAAAACTACCGCAGCCAACTCAAGGTCATGAGTAGGGTAATTCCTTTCATGCACCCTCAGTTGTCGTGAAGCATACGCTACCACCTTACCATATTGCATAAGAACTCCACCCAATCCCATCTTAGACGCATCACAGTACACCACAAAAGGTTCACTCGGAGTCGGCAACACTAACACCGGTGCCGTAGTCAATTTCTTTTTCAGTTCCTCAAAGCTCTCTTCACAAGCAGCATCCCATACGAAAACTTGATTCTTTCTCGTCAACTGCGTCAATGGCAACGCCAAGTTAGAGAACCCTTCAATAAATCTTCGGTACTAACCTGCTAAACCCAAAAAGCTTCTAATTTCCGTCGCTGTCTTTGGAGGTTCCCACTGCACTCACTTTTGATGGGTCCACCGATATACCATCACCAGATATTACATGTCCCAAGAAACACACTGTCTTCAACCAGGACTCACACTTTCGTAGCTTAGCAAACAACTTATTATCTTTCAGCACCTGCAAGGCAATTCTCAGATGTCCTGCATAATCTTCCTCAGACTTAGAATAAATTAGTATATCGTCAATAAACACAACAATGAACTAATCCAAGTAAGAATGGAAAATTCGGTTCATATACTCCATAAACACTCCAGGCGCGTTAGACACTCCAAAAGGCATCACAGCATATTTGTAATGTCCATATTGAGTTCTAAATGCCGTCTTCTGAATATCACCTTCTTTCACTCTAATTTGATGGTAACCCGACCTCAAGTCAATTTTACTGAACACCCTAGCTCCCGCCAACTGATCCATCAAATCATCAATCCTTGGAAGAGGATATTTATTCTTAATGGTCACTTTATTCAACTGACGGTAATCGATACACAGACGCATACTACCATCCTTCTTCTTTACCAACAACACTGGAGCTCCCCACGGCGACACACTCGGTCTGATAAACTTTCTATCCAACAATTCTCCAATCTGAGATTTCAATTCAGCCAATTCCACTGGCGACATCCTGTACGGCGCCATTGATATAGGTCTTGTACCAGGAACAAGATCAATACTAAATTCAACTTCTCTCGTCGGAGGTAATTCTGTAATGTCATCAGGAAACACTTCAGGAAATTCATTCACCACAGCCAACTCTTTCAATGATGTCTTGCTGTCAACAGACAATGACGCAAATAAAGCAAACATCTTAGCTTCGTCTTCCAACAGGGTCCTCAATTCCTTATTAGACAAGGAATCCGCCAATACTTCCCCTTCTGGAGTAAGGAACAACAACACCTTCCGAAAACAACCGATGTAGACTCGGTTGAACTCCAACCAGTTCATACCCAGAATAACATCCAAATTACCAAGTGGTAGACAAATCAGAACTACCCCAAAGTCTCTACCGAAAATAGTCAGTGGACACTTCAAGCACACTAAAGAATTAGTCACTGAGCCAATAGAGGGAGTTTCAATAGTCATATGTCGATCAAGAGTAGACGACACCAATCCTAACCTCTTCACACAATCAACAGAAATGAACGAGTCGGTTGCACCCGTATCAACAATAGCAATCAAAGGAATATTATTGATAAAACAAGTACCTTTGATAAAACGCTCTTCATTGGCAGCTTGAGTTCCCACTACAGCAAACACTTTACCACTGGCCTGAGACGCCTGAGACTTCTTCGGCTTCTCGCAATGCGTACTGATATGTCCTTTCTCACCACAATTATAACAGGTAGGCATAGTGGCTCTTCAATCAGCTATTACATGGCGTGGCTTACCACACCTGAAGCATTTCTTCACCTCCTTAGGACATTCATTAGCATGGTGACCCGCGCCACCACACCGGAAACATTTCAAATCAGCAGATGTTTTCCCTTCTCTAGACTTCTTATCAGAAGCAGCCTTGTGCTTTCCCTTATCAGCAGGAACACTGTATAGAGTACCACCAAATCTCTTCTTACCTTTAAGATCATTCACCGCCTTATAATGTGCAATCCTGGCCTAGTTGTCATTATCATAGATTCTGCTTCTGCTTACCAGCTCCGGATAATTCCTGATCTTCTGACAAGCAATCCCCAACTTAACTTCCAAACGCATCCCATTCTCAAATTTCAAACACTTAGAGGTCATTGCATCTTCAGTATTGTAATGAGGACAATACTGCACCAGCGATTCAAATTTCGCAGCATACCCCGCTACAGTCAGATCACCCTGCTTCAGCTCTAGAAACTCTATCTTCTTAGCACTTCGTATGTCTTCCAGAAAGTACTTCTCCAGAAAACCCTTTCGAACTACATCCCAAGTAATCACAGTTCCTGCAGTCACCCATCTTTGGCGACTGTTGTCCCACCAAGCCTCAGCTTCACCTTCCAGCATGTGAGTACCAAACCTCACCTTTTGCTCATCGCTATAACCCATCGTCCTGAAAATTTTCTCAATCGCCTTCAGCCACTTCTGTGCAGCTTCAGGATCCAAAACTCCTCCTTCAAATGTTGGCGGCTTGTTACTCCGAAACTGGGCCAAATCCCCAACTTGCGCAGCCGCAGCTTGGTTCTGATTAGCAACCACCTGCGCCATCGCTTGCATAGCAGCAGCCAAAGTAGCATCGTTCCTTCCTGCCATACTGCTCAACAATAACAACACCAGGTTAAAAGATACACAATCTCTATCCTAAGGACATACTCAACAACTACACTGGCCGGACGGACCGACCTGCTCTGATACCAATTGTAACACCCCACTTTCCAAAATTAAAATAAAATACGATTAATCCAAATAAACATTAGAGTCTCCCCTCATCAAGTGGGATATCATTCCTCATAGTCCATAATAC
This sequence comes from Lathyrus sativus, assembly GCA_963859935.3. NCBI lineage: Eukaryota > Viridiplantae > Streptophyta > Magnoliopsida > Fabales > Fabaceae > Lathyrus > Lathyrus sativus. The sequence continues at coordinate 134,067,736 of OZ012736.1, read as the reverse complement.
TCTTCATTAAAAAGGTTTTCAAACAAAATAGCTGAATAGTATTTAATTCATCATCCTGGGCCATCCGCCGAATTACATAAAAAGATTCATGAAATGCTCATCAACATGATACGTCACAGGAAATAAAACAAGTTTGAAGGTGAGAAAAACACTTAGAAGGGGGGGTTGAATAAGGGTTTAGAAATAAATATGGCAATAAAAACAATACAGTATTTTTATCCTGGTTCGTTGAACTCAACTAATCCAGTTCACCCTACCAAGGTGATTTGCCTTTCTCAACAAGGACTTAATCCACTTTATTCAAATAGATTACAGTGTCAACCATTAAGAACAACTGTCTTAGTCTTCTCAAGAAATCCTGACCACAACTTGGTCTTCTTAAGGAACCTTTTACAAATAAATGTAAACTAACAAGTGTTTAAGTTGCTTCTAAAAAGCTATATCACAAACTGTGATTTTTACACTTAGATTAAGAACGAATAAAACTATTCAGCTTATGAAATAAATTGTAAGAGAGCTTGAGAGTAGTTTTTAGTTTGATTTCTCAATTGATTCGTCAACAATGTCAACTTTGAAATGTTGTTGAAGACGTCCTTTTATAGGCAGAAAGTCCAATGCTTTGAAGACTATACGTTGCTGTGTAGCTGTAGCCTTTTGTCTTCTATTGACTCTAGCTTTCCCAGAAGAGGAATGTTCAGGCAAATCCCTTTTGTCTGATTTCCTGTGCCATACATGAATAAGGAAAGAGTCGTTTGGAATAAGCCAACGGATGTATCTTTGAATAATATTTTCTTCAACAAGCTTCTGTCTCAAAGTTATCAACATCAGAGTCTTGATGTTATTAGAGTTTTGCAGCCAAAGTGCTTCAGTGTGAATATCAATCAGAGCAGAGTTTGAATAACAAAGCCTATGTACTTGCAGCGTAAAGTACCTTCAGAGTCTTCTTGAAACAATGCTTGAAACTCTTCATACAAAATCTTCAACTACGCTTCAGAGTCTTCTGCAGCTTCTGCTTCAGAGTCTCTTCTAGCAGCGCTCAGAGTCTTCTGATGACTTGCTTCTGATGCTTCAGAGCTTTGCGTAGAATACTGTTCAGATGCATTCTTGCTTCCATAAGAATATTTATTTTAATATTTGAAACAAAAACACTTGAACAAAATTAGAGTATATATTTTCTTAATACGAAATTTCATTAGAGTTATCATCAAAACATAGAGATATAATTAAACACCAATCTGTGTTCTAACAATCTCCCCCTTTTTGATGATGGCAAAAACATAGGAAATTTTGTTCAATAAAAAGGATAAATATATAACTCCCCCTGAGATAAAGAATCTCCCCCTGAAATGAATACTCTAATAGAAGAAAATACTTCCCTTTTTGCATGAGTATACTTTTCAGATTAAGAGCCTGGTTAGAATCCTGGTTAGAATAAACTTTCCAGAATCAGAGGTTGGTAATAGCTTGATTTACTTTCCAGAATTAACCCCTGGTTTACTTTTACTGAATTTCTTTCCAGAATCAGAGCCTGATTTACTTCTAGGATCAGAGCCTGGTAATCAGAACTATCAGAGCCTGGTGAATTTTTAGAATCAGAGCCTGGTAAATAGAGCCTGGTTTGAATTAAGATCTGGTTTGGGGATTCTCAGGGTAACTTCAATGAATTTTGTCAGATGATACGTTATAGTTCTGAAAGACTAAAATTCAATGTTAGTTATAATATATTATGTCTGAATTCCATTTTAGTAACTGTTTATTTTTGAACAAACATAATTTCTTTTTCTCCCCCTTTTTGTCATAATCAAAAAGAAAAACTTTTAAAGACAGAAAAGAATAACAGAGAAAAACAATATAAGAACAGATAAGGAAACAGTCAACTTCATTGATAAACAGAATCCAGAAAACATTCAGAGAAAAACAACAAAATCATCAACAGCAAAAATAGCAAAACAAGTGCACAAACATAACAGAAAAGAAACTAAGGTTGTCGAGAGACTATCATTTTCAGAAGATCTGTAATCTGAGCAGTAGATTCCTCTTGTTTAGGCATCCAAGTATTAATCTCATATGTAGTTTGTTCTTGCTTGACCATCCATGTTCTCGCCTTGAAGATTCCCAGGTTTCTGTTATCGTAATGAAATTCAGCCATCTCCATGAAAGGTCTTGCTTCCATTCCAGAGAAACCACTCCTAGTTACCAATTTAGCGGGCAACTCTGTTGGCCTGATGTGCAGTGCTTTAAGAAGCTCTCTTCTTTTTGGTTTCCCATAATAAACTTTGAAGGTGAAAGGAATCCTCAAGTAAGTAGAGTATTGCTCTATTGTTGGGAGCAACTGGAAATTCGAGAAGACAAAACAGTGATATACTGGATCATAGAACACGACGAGTGCTTGTAGCATGTCTTCGCTGACTCATGTGTTGAGTAGCGGCAGAAGATCTCCGTACTTTGCAATGAAAGCGGCGGGGTTCTTGACGAGACCTGCTAGGATCCTGAGGTTACCCAATCTTAGGTTTGGAAACAGAAACCTACTTCATCGTTCCATATCAATCTCTGCAAAAGAAAATTTTGAATTTCCTTGAATGGTTAGGAAAATGCAAAGATGCAATGTAAATGCGACTGGTTTTACAAAACTCAGAAGATCAATTGTGCCAAACCCTCATTTCATTCATTGTTGGAAAAAGTTACAACTTTTGAGACACAATTCAAGAAGCCTAAGTTACATCAAGAAACTAGGTTTCACAGTCTAAACTAAGAACTTCAGACGTGAGGCCTCTTCAACTTCTTCAGAATTGCATTCTGCATCACCAATTTATCCACTATTCCTTTCCAGGCTCCGGAGGTTGGAGGGATGTTTGAGTATTCATGGATGCTTTGAGTGGGCTTGATACTAGAGAAAAATAAATTCTCCTTTGTTGCTTCCCCATCAATCACTCGTTGTTCGAGCCAATCTATCAATTCATCTTTTTCTCGTACTTCTCTGATGAGTCTTGTGGTTTCGGAGGAAAGCGCATGATAATTTCCTTTCCAAGTGTTCCTCTCAAGTTGAGCTCTTGTAAGTAACTCTTGGAATTCCTCCATCTTCTCAATGGGAACGACAGAGGATGATGACGCGATAACAATCTGCGTGTTCTTTTCTAGGAGATACGGCATTTTCAAACCCATTGCTCTGGATTGGACACATTGAGTAAATGGTTCAAAAGCTACATAGTTTCTTTTTCCCAGGTCTGCTTTGGTCTTTTTGTGGATGTTATCCCAAGCATCAATTGTGATGTTCCTTGTATTTTCCACTACTTCAGTGTTGAGATAAAGAAGTCTGATAAAAGTATATTGGTGGGTTTACCCTTCATTGGAAAACCAAATTGTCGTCTAGCCAAGGCTAGATTGTAATTAATTCCTCCTCTTACTCCAATGAGTGGTATGTTTGGGAAGCTTCCGCACTGATCAAAATAGACTCCTCTATCATAGGCGGGATTGTACCAATGAATATCAGCTTGTGTTAAAGATATTATCTTTTGAGACCACCTCCATCCATTGGGATTTTCTTTGAAAGCATCGATTTTCGGCAAATGGTTGACGAACCATTTGTACAACAGGTGTGCACAACAAAGAATAGCTCCCTTTCCTTGAAGTGTCTGATGATGAATTGAGTGATAAGCATCTCCTAAAAAGATAGGCACATGAATCAACAGAGCTAATACTGCTTCAAATGCATTCATGCTCCCCTCTTTGCCAAAGTAGGCAACTTTCTTGACTAGGAAATCTGAATGGAAACCTTCTACTCCGTTTTTGGGGGCACGGTGAGCTTTTATTTCAGATACTTCAAGGTGAAGAGCATCTGCTATTTCTTTCCGTGAAGGTAATTTTTCCAATCCACTGTATAGTTTTTGATCCTTCACAGGGACTCCCACATAGTAGGCGTACTCTTCCAAAGTCGGCATCCACTGATAGTCGGGAAAAGTAAAACAATGATACAATGGATCATAGAACTGAACCAAAGTGTTGAGGATCCCATCTTCCATCCATGTCCTGACTAGGCTCAAAATCTTTCCATATCTTTTTCCAAACTCTTCTGACACCATGGTCCCTAGTTTTCTCAACTCAAATGTATCAGGCTTCTTGAAATTGTATCTCTTGGTGTTCCTTGTTCCAATATCCATGATATATCTAGGGTTTTGCATAAAGAGATCAACCGAGCTTTACAAAACCAGTTGCAAAATGAAATGCCATGATGAGATGATGAGATGATGGGATGATGCACACACAACACAAAGGCAAGTATTCACAAATACAATGCATATGTACACACAAGGCTCCCTAAGCTCAAGGTCAAAACATGGAGTTAAAAGGTCTACCCGTCCCCAAGGATTTGTACTATGAGTTATTTGTACCTACCGAACGGGTTCTATCAAAGTTCCTACAGTCATAGTAAATCCTTTGGATATTGTTAACAAATGCAAATACTTACGTGAGTCGACAATATTCTCAAGATAAACTTGCCTGAGTGTAACATTGCGTGACAACTGTTGAGGGACTACTCCCTAACAGTTTCCGCAATACGTCCTAAAAAGGCCAAGTGGTGTAAAAGTGTTACTAAAGGTCCTCAACTTCACAGACTCTCAGGTTGAAACAATTAGTGAATACATGAATACTCATGCATTACTAATTATCTCAAGGAGGTCTTCGCTAAGTGTGATTACATAATATTTCAGACTTATTAGGACTACTCCCAACAACCCAACTATTAATCCTATCACAATCATATCTCATGTGTCACTCAAATCCAGGTTAGGATTTATCTCACCACTCAAGGCACCTAATGTCCATAACACATAAACAAATATATTTACAAATAAACATGTAAGCAAATTTTTACAAACATAGCATACAATCAAACGAAATAGGCTAAACCTTAAAGTCTTTCACTTCCCCAGTGAAGTCGCCATTTCTGTTGCGGTGAGAATCGTGATACCAAGCTATTAATTAACTTGAATCTTAATTCATTAAATTCACAACCGGACTTTGATTTATCCAAAGGAAAGGTTAAAGAGAGAAAGACCTTTTCGGCGATGTAACAACAACGCTAAGAGATCGGGGATCCGGGGTTGGTTATCCATAGGATAGGTATTTCACATCCTAAACATCTGTAGTACTCTACAAAAACCTTTTGTAGGTTTGTATGCTATACTTGCTAAAAGTTTGCAATGGTTTGGAATTTTAGAGTATAAGGTTAAGTTGAGGTAAATGCCTAAGGATAGTTTCTAAGTTTGCTCGCAAAGATATCACATCCTCTGCCTATGTATCCTAACTGGGATAGAATCAGAGCAATCGTAGTTCGCCTCACTAGGGATAGATGAACACTTGATTATGATCAAGGTTCAAAGGGAACAAACATAATAATGCTTGCATAAAGTTTAACAAAACTCTCTATTCTAAGTTGTACACTCAAAAGGATTTGATTTTGACAAAAGCCAAGAGGGGAGTAAGTGATCATCACCATGATTCTTACATAGAGTTAACAAACTCTATCTTAAAGTTCTAATTGAAGGATACTCCTAACAAGGGGTAGGTATTTAGACTTAAAGCAAAGTCTAATGGTTATGGGTTCTAACTTAATTAAATTATAGTTCAAGGTGACTTAACAAAGTCATAGAAAAGGTAATGATCTATCTATGACCCAAGGGTCAATAGAGAGACTTTCCTTTGGAATAGGAAAAGATGAGGCAACTGGATGAGAACTAACATGTTCCATCACTTGGGGAAATAACTTAACAAAGCTAAAAGCACACATATGCATTCATTCAAATATGATGAAAATATAGAGCATGGTAACAACCAAGGAGAGATATGCAAGCATGTAACAACATGAAGAAAAGATTATAATCAAATCAAATGGTTACAACCAATAAAGCACAAAGATATTACCATATCTACATAGGTAACATGGTAGGGGTTCTTACAAGACTACTCATACAAGATAAAAACCAATTTGAAGCATTTTAACAAAGATGAATGAAAACATGGTAACAACCATCAAGACAAACAACATGTAATGCAAACAACTTTAAATGCAAGCAAGTAACAGCTTGAGGCAAGCATATGTAAGGATCAAGGAATGTCAAATGTAACAATATGAGACCAACAACCATGCATTGATGACAATCAAGTACAAGTAAGCATACAAGAAGTGTTACAACAGTTCAAGTAAGGAGTTCAAAGTTTCATAGGGAAATACATACAAGCTCGTGGTAACAACCATACATTGATTAAAATCAAGTACAAACAAGTCCTAACATGTTATGATTCTAACAAGATAATTAAGTAAGTAGGGAAGTCATGGAGAATATACTCAAGAGGTTACAACATCAAGAGATATAACATGGTTTACAAACGCAGTCAACATTATTAATCAAATTAGATGCATCAAAAGAATATATCAAATATGATAAGACTCTGAGTTAAACAAGATTCAAGCACTTAAATAAGTTAACAAACATGTATAAATTAAGTACAAGACAAATCTCACAAGATTGAATCATGAAGAGGTTTAGGTAAACTTGAAAAGACGCACGCTAAACCCTAAAAGCGACAAGACTTTCAAGTGGTATAAAGTGTTTCTAGGATGAATATCCTTAAATTATCTTCTCACTATATGAAAGTAGACATGATAAGGATCATTTTGAAAAAAGAATGGATCAAAAATGTTGAAAAACAAGGAAGTTATGAAATTTCAAATTTTTGTGAAGAAAATATGAAAAATCAAGTAACTAAAAAGAAGGGGTGCATTTGGTAAGTGTTGAACCCACCACCTTTGGATCACAAGTGTAAAACTTCACCATCTTATCCAAATGCGCACGTGTAAAAATCAATGGAAAGAGAGAGATATATGCCAAAACATGAAAATGCTGGAAAAAAAACCAAAAGAGTTGATCTCCACACGGATTGAACTCAAGTCTAGAGGCAAGGCAAGATACGTGAGCGCATAGGTTACGACCAATGGGGTGGTGATACATTCATCGTATCAAGCCACCCCAACAATAAATAAACCTCAAGGTTCAAAAATCTGGGCAAGAACAAGGCGAGCCAAACATGCTCTAAGGTCAAAAATGTGAAGGCCCAAACTGAGTCAAAACTCCATCAATTTTAACAAACCAAGAGTCTAACTTGTGTGATTTTTAACAAGGAACAAGATGTCATTAATAGTTTTCTCAAATTGTGCTTAAAAATTGAAACACGATAGCAAGTGCAAGAATGGTGTTTGAAATGTATTTTGGAAATTTGAGTGAAATGCAGCCAAGTTTGTACCAGTTTGAAGGTATGCACACATTCAAAATATATCATAGACAAGGTTTGTACAGAAAGAAGATTCAAATTTGTGCTAGAGTTGAAAGTAGGGTGTGAGTTGCAAAGTGTAGAAGTTGAAATCAGCCAACACTGGTCATGAAAGATTAAAAAACAAAACATTACACATACTCATTCAAACATGTTATTAGTTAATCATGAATCAAACACATTCAACTGCTCACATAAAGGACAATCAAAGAAAATAAGGATCATGAGGCTGCAGAGACAGGTTGCTGGAACGGAAACATGATTCTTATGGTGTGTGTTTAGCAATGTTCATGGCAAGCATTCATTTATGGTTCACACAAGACATAGCATATACCAAAACATAAACACATCAAAATAGTTCTTAGATCCATACAAAACTGGTATGAACAAAGCCTTCACATATTACTCAAAGCAATGCTATCTATGTTAAGTATAAACCATCATGGTTCTTAAATGTAGACTGATCTACCTAACCTCATAACTAGACTAAACAAAACCAGCAACAATCACAAAGGGAAAAGATCAAGATCAGATCCAACACCAATCATCTTGACAGTTGCAAGCATACTCTTCTATCGTTCACACATGACCTAGGGTAGTGTCTAAGGGATTTTGAAATAGCAAACATCACATAATAAGATGATTAACAAGATGTCTAAACATGATGGTGATCAAGGTAAACTCAAACTTGTCAGATTTTGACATGGACTAACATTTGCTCTAAACACATTTCAATAAAAAACACACCAAACATATTTATGATAGTTCATGATAGGGATAGAGACTACTGACCTCTTGTAGACCTCCAGGAAAGCTTATGCAGTAGGGAATACCTTGAAGAGCTTCAGCCAATACCAAGCAGAACTTTGATGATTTTAGCAGATTTCTTGCTCAGTTCATGAGAGGGACTTTGTGACAGGTTCAAAAACAAGTTGTGAAGAGATTCTTTGAATGTTTAGACAGTTGCTACACCTCAAACCAAAGGTGTTTGGAGTGTTGAGATGGGTGAAACAGGCCTGAGCAAGGTTTTGTCTGATTTTGTGTAGAAAGTCAAAGTTTCTTTGGTTGAGAGTTTACTTTTGAGAAAATGGAGCTCTTGACTAGTTTAAGAGTTTTAACACCTTCCACACATCATTTGTGGATTGTGCAGATGGTTTTCAATGGTTGTTAGTGTATGGAAATGGTTTTGGAAGGCCAATTGCTCAAGGCAGATTTTTAGGAATTTTGGTGAACTTGCTTGGTTTTCAAGAAAGTTGGAAGCAAGGTTTCTTTGTGATTTTTCTCTGGTTCTTTTAGCTTGCTCTGGTGTGTATGATGCATAGAGGATGTCCCTATTTCTAGAGAAGGTGGGGCTCGGAAGATTTTGAAACATGAGGTGGCTTTGGCATTTGGAGGGAGAATGAAGCAAATATGTCCAAAATCTTGATGTGGCTGGTTTTCCAAGTTCTTAATGTATTGTGATGCACAAGACAAGCTGTTTGTAGGCCAAGGGAAGTGACTAAAGTGTGGCTAAAGACTAGGGTGACTGCTGCTGCAGATTTCTCTCAAGAAAAGTTTCTCTTTCCTCTTGATTTCTTTGATTAAAATAATACAACTTGTCTTGCCAACATGCCAAACTCTTCAAACCTTTCACTCCTTCTACATTTCTACTCATAATATCCTCTAAACATCAGATTAAGAGTTAATCAAATGTTTGAGAATGACTAGGGTGGTTGGCAAGTTGATTTGTGAAAATTTTGAAATGGTGCATTCAAGTGCTTGGATCCCAACTTGCCTCCTTTGAAACTCTTATCTCACAAATGCTATAGAGGAGTTCTTGTACTTTTTGGAAATCCCTCATCATGCTCTACAACTTTCAAGTTTTGGGAATATTCAAATTCTAAGTGGAACTAGGTCAAAAACATCCTTGAAGTTGGCTGAAAACATGACTTGGAAAGTGCTAAAACTATGAAATTTTACTATGTGTTTTCCACTCTTGTCAAGACCTTTCCAACAAGCTTTGAACCACTCCAATTGGATGTGTAGTTAAGAAGTTATGGTCTTGCTCCTTTCAAAACCCTAATTTCCCGATTTTTTGATTACTCTTCAATCCTTGATCCAATGGTTATAAAACTTCATAACTAGATGTAATATAACATTAGGAACATGATTGATTTCAACTTTTGGTTCAAAACCCTTTTGGTCAATGAGTTGACTTTTCAGTCAGACGAACTGATCGATCGGAAAATCCCGAATCGACTGTTGTTGTTCTGGGTCCTCTGAGGTCTTGAAGCTTCTTGAGTAGAATTCACTAAGTCATATGAGCTTCATGGACCATGATTCTATCATTGGAGTATCATTTAAATCAAAAGTAAAATCACAATTGACTTTTCCTTTTCAGAAACCCTAATCGGGGGGTTCTGGACTGCACTGCTCCTTTTCTTTGGGTGACAACCTCAAATTGGATTCATACTTGATCCAATTTAGTATCTTTTATGATGTGGGTACTTGTTTCATGGAGAATCAATCCAAGATATTGATTGATCAAACCATCGAAACCCCGATTCTTGATTGTATGGAATCCTAATTCATCTGTATCTTGACAAAGACAAACTTGAAAGGGGTTAAGGTTAGATAAACAAATGATGATGCTCCTAGAATGATGATGAAGATCTAAGGGTGAAAATTTGGGGTACAACAATGAATGAACAAACTTTTGACATGGTTTTGTAAGTTGATATTCATTGTATTTTCTATTTTATTGTGTTGATTAAGTAGCAAGAGTAGCATGAGTATGATCATTGCGATATTGTGCGGGTTATAATAGTGATGAAGAACGATGTTCACAACCATTTGGTAGATTAGGTGAATACATGTAAAAAGGGTTAAGCGTATGTACGTATTCTAATCATTTTGTTTTATTCAAAACAATCATTTATCTTATATGGGTGTCGTCTTTGTTTACCTGTTTATCTTTGATTTGAATTTCTATAGACATGTAATCTTCGGATCTGAATCTAGGATGATTACCTGTTAGGTCCTAAACTCTAGACATGGATTTAGGCTTAGCATTTGCGTGAGTATCAGTTCTTAATGCCCAGTGTTGTATTTTTGTTGCGTGAGACATCACCAATGAGACAATACGGTTGTTCTCTCGACGTTGCGTTAGAGATGACCTCTGTTGTGGGTGATACGTGAGGATATTAGACGAATGATTGAGTTGTGTTTAACAGGATCAGAAGAATGCATGTGTTATCAATTGATGAGATCCAATCCCAATAAGGCTCCGTTTATATTTCAGTCTTTACTTTATATTTTCTGTCTTTTATTCATGGTTCCTTGAACCTTTTAAACCAAACCTTTTGAACAACAAGCTTAGAAATGTAGAGACCGTTGAACGACGTTCTTTCATCACACTGATCCCTGTGGAGACGATATAAATCCCGGAGGAAATTCCTTCAAAACTAAATTTTTGCTTTTTACCGCTTTACTGCAATTTGAACATAATGACGTTGTTGCCGGGGATTTGTGTTGAGATATAGAAGTGCATTGCAACTGTTTCTTTTGCCCTTTGAGGGAGAGAAACTCAAAGGGAAAAAGAAAAGTCTAAGGGAGATTCAATCTTAAATGTTGTTTTGTCAAATGGTTCTAAGGTTAGGATGAAGGGGAATAAGATGCATACACATTATTAACCTCACACAACAAATGAATCAAAACATAAATTGAAAAGAAAAATGCATAGATTAAAATCATGACGCAAATACGCGAATCAAGATCGCGTGCGCGAAAATGTATAAAGCCTACCACAACAAATTAGATTCGATGTGAAGATAACGACATTTAACCATTGAAAAATAACACAAATTGAAATAGAAAATTGCTACCGCATTAGCAGTCATCGCTAATCAACAATATAATAAAAAATCACAAATTGCAAATTGATACGCGAATCGGTAAGCGCATAAAAAGCGGATTGTCACTAAGCTAAACCGTCGGACGCATGCAAAATTATAATACAAGGATAAATAAATATAACACATCACACATAAATCGATAACCACCACTAGCTTGCTACACTTAACGTGATGATCACAAGAGGGATAAAAAATGATGCGGAAAAAGTAAAACAGAAGGAATTTTAAAAGTGCTAATAAAATAAAGAATCAATAATATTGCTAACGCAAAAATGCAATCATCGCAACTTGATCCAAATCGCGTGGATATGAATTTATCAAAAAGTAAAAGCAACTTTAAATCTGATAAAAACTGAACAATGTTGCTAACGCGAGAATGCGATCATCGCAACTGATTCCAAATCGTGTGAATATAAATATAATAAAAAAACGCAAAGAAAAATAAATTTTAAAATGTTTTAAAACAATAATGTTACTAACGCAAAAATGCGATTATCGTAACAGATCGAACTAAATACAAATGTCACGGATCATGCACACAAATATGCAAACAGCGTATCAACACGATTCGACCCAACTAATATAATCTAATAAAAATCTAATAAAAAAGAATCAACAATGTATATATATATATATATATATATATATATATATATATATATATATATATATATATATATATATATATATATATATATATATATATATATATATATATATATATATATATATATATATATATATATATATATATATATATATATATATATATATATATATATATATATATATATATATATATATATATATATATATATATATATATATATATATATATATATATATATATATATATATATATATATATATATATATATATATATATATATATATATATATATATATATATATATATATATATATATATATATATATATATATATATATATATATATATATATATATATATATATATATATATATATATATATATATATATATATATATATATATATATATATATATATATATATATATATATATATATATATATATATATATATATATATATGGTGGTTAAAATAAGAAAAATCATACGTATGTACCAATCAGACATTATATGTTAGTAACTATGTATAAAGTGGCAGCGGAATCCCTTTGAAACAGCAACGGCGGAAAAGTTACATATAAATATATAAACATATAGCAAAAACTACTGGTACCATTTCATATGATAAAAATGTTTATCATAAACCGAGACATGTATATAACAAAATAACTTATCCCGAACTGCTTCACCATATGCATATAAATTGGTAATAGAGAAACAAATGGCCGATCCTCCTAAGCTCTTCGAGATCTCCTTCTTCCCTTTCAACAAATGCAACTTAACTTATGTATATATAGGTGTCCAATTAGGAATAATTCTAAATTATTAATAATGTCTTTAATCCCATTTTAAAACTCAAATTAAATAATTAATTAATCCCAAAATAAAATAAATATTTAAAATAAAATTATAATTAAAATACTAATTATCCTATTATTTATTATAAATATTTAAACAAAAAATGTAAAAATATTCGAAATCCAAATAAATAAAAGTCGGACGCCCAAGTGTTCGAAAAAATAAACTGAGTAAACTAAAATGATCAGCACAAAATATACGACTCAGAAAAATACAACATTTGGTCATATTTTAAAATAAAATTTGATCCGTTAACATGCTCAAACTGATCAAAATGTGACGAAAAATGATGAAAAAATTAAAACGAAGACGTCAGGTTAAATTACGTGAAACGTAGATCAATATAATTGACGTCTGCAAGCTCGATTTTAAAATTTTTCGTCCACCAATTCTACCCACCGTTGAGATTCAGTTTGACTGGTCTTTCTGTAAATCCAAGAAATAATTCTGGTGACATTTTAGGCACTATGTGAGATAAATGCGTGATATGTTATGCAAAGTAAAAAATAAAGTCAGATGAATGAAAAAATTAGAATGAAATGCCTGAACAAAATCATGATTGAATAACCACACTTAACTTGAAACTAAAATTTTTGCCCTTAAATGCATATTGATCCTCTTGAGAAATCATGACGAAGAGGCCCTTGATGTCCGATGAGCCTCGGTAAAGAAGATAATCATGATGTTGGGAATTCAGCCTTTGTCTCAACTCGAGTGCAATAGCCAGATAAATCACCTCTGAATAGGGAAAACGCAAATCACAGGAAGATGCCTTGATCCCATGTCTTAGGACCTGAGTAAATCGCACACTCAAAGATACAACAGAGTCTCTATCAAACTTTATTTAGTCCCAAAGGATAGGGAAAATATCAATATCGATAAAACCCAAAGGAAAGAGAAACAGGTAAGGGGATCGGTTATGCGAAAGGAAGGTACTTGCAACTTACGCATCCGTCGTACCCGACGTGAACCATTTCGCTTGCTTCTAGGCTTGAATGAGTTATCTATCTAAAGGCTTCTAGCTAAAGGAGAAGATAAAAGAGAGCAAGAAAAAAAGAAAGAGAAAGTGCTCGCGGAGGATTGGGGCCCTCGTGCCTGCGTACCCTTATAGTACAATGAGGAAATCAAAGCTCCGTAGTTCATGGAACCAGGAAAAGAAAAGAAGATCTGGGCGGACCCGAGAGAAAGGAAGATGAAAGAAGGTGGCTCGCCAAGATTTCGCAATCTCGTGCCTACGTACCCTCATAGTACAATGAGGAAGTAAGAGTCTACGTAGTTCAGGGAACTAGGATAAATAAAGAAAAGGAAACAAAGACGATGTCAAAACCAAGAGTGGAAAAGAGGTAGAAAGACTCTAGTGGGGAACACAAAAGAGATGGTGTAAAAACCAAGAAAGAAAGATAAACGAAAGCTCTGTTGAGGAACTCAAAAGAGAGGTGATAACTTCACTAGGGAAGAAACAAAATAAATTGTTTCGAAACCAAGAGAATAAATGGACGAGAGTCGAGGTAAAGGTAAGATCCACATGGGACTCGGTGCATTAACTGGTAGGAATTGATTAACTGAAGAAAGATAAGAGTAGGACTTTGTGGGGAGAGCAAATGGTTGGTGTCAACAGAGAGACTGTGATAAACCAGAAGAAAGAGAGTATTGAACCAAGAGAAGGTGTTTGACTCTCTGGAGGAATCGGTGTGTTAAATGATAAATAATGATTGATCGAAGAGAAAAAAGGAGTTAGTTTTTACCAAAGGATAGTGATCAACCATAAGTGCGGGTGTGAAACCAAGAGAAGGTTGTGACCCAAATGATGATACTCTGACTGAAAAAATAGGACTTGACTGAAGGAAAGGGTATTTGAACTGAACAAAGGTTACTAACTCAAATGTGCGAGTATTTGAACCAAAGAAAGGTTGGTAATTGCAAGGATTCCAGTAGTTAACAGACACATTGTGTTTAACCGAAAAGAATGAGTGATTAACCAAGAGAAGGTGATTAACCCAAGGGAATCTCAGTATGTTAACATACGTACTGTTAACTGAGAAAAGAAAAAATTGGTGTTTTAACTGACATGCACTGATTAACCAAACAAGAAGGAGAGAGAACCAAGAGAATGGTTGCGAACTCTAACGAGACTAGGTTTTTAACAGGAAGACTGTGTTTAACTGAAGAGAAAGGATTGACTTCGTTGGGGAAAAAGCGAATTTGGCGTTAACCAAGGAATGGTTGATTAGCCAAAGAAATGACAGATTAGAAATCTCCAAGGAAACCAAGGATGGTAATTAGCCAAGAGAAAGGAATGTTGAATCAAAAGAGGAGGTTAAATCCAAACACAGGAGATTAGGGTACAAGTGATCAAGGATCGAATTGGTTGGAAAACAGGAGATGCCATAGTAAGGAGATAGAGGCGACTATTCCAGGTACAAGGTCATTCGTCCCCTACCCATAATAATCAAAATGAGGTAGGAATTCTCCACTCTCATTCCTTCTCTAACACCAAAGTATAGTGCGAGAAACAAAACCGACAGCACAACGACACAAAATTTATATAGTGCTCCAACGCGTTGCAAATCTTCAACTCCACGGGGAAAAAAGTGGACAAAGTTCTAGAAGATCTAAAGGAGAAGAAAGAGGGAAGATCAACTAATCGAAACGAAGTTTTGATTAATTAATCTAAAAGGAGTGATATGCTAATAATTTTCCAAAGGGATGAAAAAACATTAAAGCAAAAAGTTGAATTATTGATTATACAAGATTAAGCTCATTCCAAAGAGGAACAGTCTTAATTCATACATGAATAGAAGTGAAGAACAGTACCAGAATCATTTAGTATGCATCATGAATCATGTAGCATGTGATAAAAAAATATGCAAAAATTAACATGATCATACAATGCCAAAGAATGTGAACAAATGCGTAATCGATAAAATCGAGTATCAAAAAGTTTACAAGCATGCTTCATACAAAAGTTAAATGACTCATAAAACATTCAAAAAAATCAATCATAACAATCCATGATAGTTGAATGAGAAAAGAAATGTCAAACATACTTGAAAATGCACAAAAATTGCATTTTGGAGCAGTGTTAATCAATTAACACTTTATCAATGCAAAAGTGTTAATCGATTAACCCTTTAAAAAAGGCAGGTTTTTCCTAAAAAAACACAGTGTTAATCGATTAACACTTTGCCAGTGCAAAACTGTTAATCGATTAACACTAAAGCAGTGGTTGAAAATTGATTTTTTAAAAGCACTTTTGCCCACTTATGATTTGTGCAATCACTCACATGCTAGGGCAAACATTTATGCATGAAAATCAAGTCTAAAAACAGAAAATAATCCTAAGTTGAATCAATTAACTCATCAAGATCAAAGATCAAGCAATAACATAATCAATTCACACACAAGAAGTTATCAAACTACATCGCAAATGATACGAAAACTATCGAAACAGTGAAATGAGCAAAGGATAACCAATCTACTGTAGCACCCCAAAATTTTCCTCATCATTTCTTGAATTATTGGCTTATGCTTCTATGAATTTTACATTTCCGCATACCATAGCATTGGTTCTCGAGACATGGGATCAAGGTGTTTCTGTGGCTCAGAGTTTTTTTTTAATTGCTAGACTTTAAACAGCGAACGTCAGAGGCATCAACATTTATTTTGTCCAGCAACAGAATGCCTGATTTTATTTTTATTTAGCAGGTTATTTTTAGGACAGGAGACAGGGCACGTGATATCTCATGAATTTCACAATCGTAATATCAAAGGGCAAGTTTCAGAGACTTAATGGGGACCAGAACAAATGGCAATGGGTGATTACACAAGTTTCCCTCCACATGGCCCCAAAATTGGCATTTTTTAAAATGGTAATCGGTTACCACATATGGGTAATCGATTACCTCAAGCGCAGTTTGCAAAAAGATATTTGAATTTTCAACACTGCAGAATTCCCAACCATTTTTGACCCTTGATTTCACATGTGCATCATTGGAAGGATATATAATTGATTGATTTTCACCATTTCCCTCCAAATTTCAAACACCCCATACCTAATTCCACTCCTAATTTACATCCCAAACACTAACCCACACTCCAAACCACATTTTGATTCCTAACCAAGAGCCTATTTAATTGAATTTGCTCCAAACCACAAGAGAGTTACCTTCATTTTCAGATTTCACACTCATTCTTGAGAATTTGCTCTCAACTTTCTCTAAACTTTTTATTCCCAAAATCTCCATTAAAGCTCTTTTCACTTGAGTTAATTGATCCTTCATTGGAATCCTTGAATTCTAAAGCTAAACCTCATTCATTTATCTCCATTATCTTCAATTCATCACCTAATTTTTGTTTGGATTTGGATCTGATTTTGGAAGCAAGATTTGAAGTGATTCTTGGATCAATTTTGGCTTAATTTTGCTTGTTCTTCAGTTCTACTATAAGGAAGCTCTTGGATCTTGAAGATTATTTGGGTTTCTAGGTTGGATCTATTAATTTGCAGTGAATCAAAACTTACCAAAGCAAATCTCAGATTTGAAGGTTGGTTAATTGTAGATCCAATTCTGTTTTGAGCTTATTTGAATAATCACAACGTAGATCCATGGTTCTTGCTGCATTTTGATCCATTTGTTTGGATTTGATCTTTGTGATTTTTGATCTCAATGTTTGATCAAGCTTAATTGATGTTTGATCACTGATTTTTGGTATTAAATCGTGCATAATTGATCACTTGTTCATGTGGATGATTGGATAAGTTATATTCTGCTGAAAGTGGTTTTGGAAGTTGATTTTTGGCCTCTGTCACAGTGGTAAACGGTTACCTGAATGTCGTAATCAATTACCCTGCCTAACTTTCAAGTTTTTGGACATTTTTCAAAAGGGTAACTGATTACCTGATCCTGGTAATCAATTACCACTATGAGAGTTTGCCTTTTTCTTACATTTTTTTGCTTGTTTAGGCTCCTATTCACCCCTAACATTCATGGATTAATATAATACATTTATGTGGATTTTTTTTACCTATTTTATCATTATTGAATGTTTGATTTGGATTCTTCGACACACAACTAGTTGTGTGCAATGTCTTATTTTACAAACTAGTTGTGTGCAATGTCTCGTCCTGAAACCTGGTTGGTTTGATTAAGATACCATATATTTTGGGAGAATTTTAACCAAATGAAGATTTAATCAAAAGTAAAATACATATGTAAAGAATGCACAGCGAAAAGAGACACACAATGAAAAGAGGCACGATTGAGGATCATGATAATTATGAAAATCTAAATATGTAAATGGTTAGAGAATGGAACTAACGACTTTAGAATTTAAGAAATATGTCCATATAAAGCTATTTAAAAAATAAAACACATAATCAAAGTCATTAAAAAATATACATCAAAATGACCCTCATCCCTAGAGCAAAACCATCCGTCAAAACCTCAACTGAAAGAACATATATGGAACTATCCATTAATAATAGCTTATTTTTATAAGGTATTCACATTTTCAATATCCACAAACTACACATTACTAAAAAATCTAAATATCAAAACAATTTATACTCACCTCTTTAATTATTAAAATATCAATCGATTCATATAATTCCATGTTTAGCATCACTATATTTCGATATTCCTCTTTTCACAACAAACAGTTACAAACAATAAAGAAAAGCTCTTTCATCCATAAAAACCACAATGTGTAAAGCAGGTGTGATCCATTTAATTCATATTATTCTCATATTAAAATATTAACAAAAATCTATTAAAAATTATATTTCAACTGAATAGTTAAATGTTGATTATTGTTTGATTTAGGAAAAATATTCCAAATGTTTCCTATATTTCAAACAAGAATCATTTTCATCTCATTGTTGCTTGCAAACATGAATATATTTTCGTCCATACTCTCTTAGGATATTGTTTATTTTTCTTCATTATTAATAATGAAATTCTGCTTGCTTTACACGTTGTGGTTTTTTTGTCTACAACACTTACATCTGGGGGCTACCAAGTCAGGGAAGAAATTCACTATTAGCAGTATCAATTCAGAGTTAAACCTCCAATTTACACTCCTCACTTAATCACTACCCAATGACACTTCAACCTAGAGACTCTCTAGTACCTGAGTACACCCACTCACTCCCCCACTATCACACACCTGTGATATCAGTTACAATTGCAAAAATAGTTTTGAAGAGACACTCCAAAATGCACACCTTGATCTTGCTTAACAGCTTTGATCAAGAACACATCACCCTTGCTTCACAGCTTTGAGTGTTACACCAGCCTAGAAACTACCTAATCAAGACAATTATGCAGAAGCTAATTGCTTGACTTACAAGTGTTCCTAAGACACAATCGTGAAGAACAACCTCTTCACTTCTAAACCACTATGGTGATTTCTCTGTTTCTTTTTCTTGAACAGCTGCCTTCTAGGATTGCTTCTCCTGTTACTTATAGCAACAAATCAGTCCTTGGGCCTGGACGCATAAATTAGGTTTTATCCATAATAAAACCTCTCTTCAGTATTCTGCACATTTTCCACTTTAATCAGGTACATATTAGTTCCACTAGTGCTTCTAAAATGTCTCCTGCATTCCAGCTTGAACTTCTAATTTGTTTCTTGAGTTCTAGCTACCAGAATAACAAACCTGCGCTTGATGTCATACGACCCATGTCATAACATTGGGTATGACATCCATCGTAACTTGCTTTTAGCTAAGTTAACTTACCCTGCACAGTCCATATTATGTATGCACTAATATCAGACATGACATACATACATGCACCAATGTTATGCCACAAAATGCAGCCAATCCAGAGCACTTACAAACTCCCCCTTTGGCAAATTTTTGGCTAAAACACTTTGTACTTACACCAGATATTTTCACACAGCAGAAGACTTAACATAGATCCTGTCATGCAGGATAGTCACTAGCTGCTCAAGCTCTCAGGGTCCTCACAGTTGGCTTTCAGCCCTGTTAAGCTCAACATGTTAACCATCTGACAGTTCTCACTGCAGATGTCACTCCCCCTCAACTGATGCATCTCATCAGCTGAACATTGTGTCTGCATACCTTCTGAAGTCACACACTAGCACCCTTGTGCTACTCCCCCTGAAGGGAGGCACTCTGCTCTCAGGTACTCTCATTCTGCTCACAACATGCAGACACATACACCCCCAGACTACTTAGACAGTTCTGGGTGTCAATCCATTCAGGATACCTTCCTGAAGACACACATACTCTTGTGCTACTCCCCCTGAAGAGTTGCACAACCACATACATTATGCAATCATCCTGCAGACACACACATACACTCCTAGGTAGCAGCTAGGAGCTCACAGAGCTAACATACATTCCTACACAGACTAGGAATTCACACATTACTAACAGCTTATTACTAACAGCATAAGTTGTTATCACACATTTGCAGCAGTAACAAAGCTGTTATCACACATTTGCAGCAGCAACACAGCTATCACACATATCAGAGGCACATACTTGCTCTAGTGGCACAATCAACCAGTTCTTCAACATACTCTTGGTATCAAGCAAGTCTTCAACCTGCTACTTGCTCTAGTGGCACAATCAACCTGTTCTTCAACATACTCTTGGTATCAAGCAAGTCTTCAACCTGTTCTTCAACCTGCTGTTATCTATACTTCTCTCCCCCTTTTTAGCCACAAATTAAGATCCAACTAATAGACTAGTATAGATCAAAACATTAGCATTACGAATGTTTGGGAGTTCATTACAACAAAGCGTCATAAATTCAAGCTGTCATATTAAACACACTACTAACCAAAAAAACTCCAAAATAGCAACACAACATCATCAGCTCAGGAACCAGCAGTCTGTGCTCCACAGTAGCCTATCAACACACATTATTCATCCTCCTCAGAGGCATGCAGACACCTTTCCTTTGGAAGGCCATGTTTTGACTTGATTTGCAGTGATGATCTTGCAAACTTGGTTTTTTGAAGTAACTAATTCATTCTCACCATCATTTTCTCGTCCTAAATACCTATTGATTACAGCAGGAGAGCCTTGCACACACTTCCCTTTGACAAACACCTTTATGAACTCCTTGCTGTTTGTATTTGAGATTGAGTCAGGTATGTTTGCAATGAACTCCTTTACCAGTCCTTCGTAGCATTTGGAAAATCCATAGATTGTCTGGAGCAGTCCATCCATGTCGATGAGTTCTATTACCTCCTTGATCTCCAAGGCATCCTTCCCCAATTCTCCTTCACATGCTATCTTCCTTTGGTAGACATATCTCCATTTTGTCACACTGTGAATATTATGGAAAGAGATATTGTCTAGAGGGGCAGCTGGTATAGGGTTAAGAGTTTTGTTGCCTAATGCTTTCTTTACATGAAAGATGTTCAGAGCATCTTTCCCAACATTACTATCAACATCAGAGTTACTATCAGTAACTTTCATTTTATTGGACGCAGCTGATACCTTGCTCCAAGTTTTTGAAGGGCCAACAGGAGTTCCTTTTCGCTGACTTTTGGGAGAGTTGTCTTCAATCCCAGCTTTGCTTTTCCTAGTCATTAGTTTCTTGGCTATACTAGGAGCAACATTCATGATGAATTCATCATCTGATGATACATATACACCATTCACACCATTTCCAGTAGCTTCATTCATCTTTTCCTCATTATCAGTGGTCTTGTGTTGAGACATTGTTGGAGACCTTGGCTGTAGAGGAAGGATTTTTCTGTGGTGGTTGTATGATGGATACAAGGAGACGATTTTGTATAAGGAACCATAGTGGCAATCTGATAGAGTAAAGGGGCTAGAGGGATTTGCTTGCAAGAGTGGAGGGAACTTAATATTTTGACCAATCAGAATATGATTAATATTCAAAAGATAATTCCTTATTAATTGCTATAACTCATTATTAATGCAGGTCCTCACCTTTCTTTGTGGATTTTCAAAGTGAGTATCTTTTAGACCTCTAGTGACCCTATCAACACAACTTAGATCAGAGTTTCCAGGCTTCACAGGAACCTTTCCAAATTGATGCCTGTTATCACTGTGCAAGGTTCTTTTAGTCTGAACTGAGTCCATCCTAATGTCACAGAACAAAGTCATGACATCTTGAGTACCATAGTTTCTTTATGATGGTCGTTGTTTATGGACTCCATCAAATTCCAATATCGCAGGTCCAAATTTCTGTGATGTACCTTCTCTGGATATGATGTCTTGGCTTGCCTGCCTACCTCATATTTACCATAGCCTGTTCTCCCATCTAGAGGAAACTTTGGTGTTCCTCTTGCTGATTCCTTGGTTATGGTCTTCTTCATCCTTTGAGCGTGTCTACCTTTCTCCAACCATATTTGATCCTTCTTTTCTTCATTGATCTAGCTAGTTAGTTTACTTCTAGGCTCCCATAAGTAGAAATTATTCTTTTCTCTGGATCCCCTCATGACTTCCTCACCTTCTTCATTGATGACCACACACCTATCCTTGGAAAAGTGGACTTTTAAGCCTTGATCACATAGCTGACTTATGCTTATTAGGTTAACAATCAGTCCTTTAACCAGCAAGACATCCCTCAATTCTGGAGCTTTAAGACTGTCAAGTTGTCCAACACCTGTGATTTTTCCTCTAGCTCCATCACCAAAGGTTACATGACTAGATGAATGAGGATTAGTGTTTTATCAAGTGATCCTCAATTCCAGTCATATGTCTGGAGCAGCCACTGTCGAAGTACCAATATTCTTTGATTGGCATCCTTAGGGAAGTGTGAGCTGCTAGTGCAAGAGTTTTGGTAGCCCATTGTCTTTGCTTGTTGGGCACTTCCTTGGCATGATAATGCCTCTTGACATGATGCTGCCTTTTGCCATGCGTACCTTGACTGGTTTTCCTTTCGCTAGGAAATCCATGTAGCCAGAAGCACACTGCTCTAATATGCCCAAGTTTTCCACAGTGATAACATCTATGCCCTTGGAATTGTCTCTTGACTTGATTCTAATTTTTGTGGGGAGGATGTTGTGACTTTGGTCGTGACATCCTTTTTAATTCTTGAATTTCAGGTTGTAGCCTCTTGAGTTTCAAGACATGATTTTGTTTTTCAACAAATCCTAGACCAAATTTATCTCCTGAAGTCTGACCACTCTGAAGTATTTCCTCTAGGGTGTCAGTCCCAGAGTTGAGCATCCTTATGGATTTTGTCATTTGCTCCTTTTCACCTTTCAACTCATTTACCTCTCCTTGGAGTGAGTTTATAGTGGCTAGATGCTCTATCTTTTCAGCTTCTAGTTCTTTAATGAGCTTCTTCTGATGCTCTCCTTGCTGGTACAGCTCTGTGCTTCTGATGTGAAGCTTTTGATATGATGCTGTGAGCTCCTTAAAGGTCAACTCTTCATCACTTGAATCCCCATCAGAGATGCACACACTGTTAAGAGCAGTGCCATGTTTGACTGATTCCTCTTCTGTTCCACTGTCAGAATCTTCATCAGACCAAGTGACAATTAGGCCTTTTCCCTTCTTTTTGAGGTATGTGGGACATTCCTTTCTAATGTGTCCATATCCCTCACACTCATGGCATTATACACCTTTTCTTTGGTTAGAGCTTTCCTCAGACTTGTCCATTCTGCTGCTTTCAGATGAGCTGTTCTGGTTGTAGGGTGTGGACTTATGATCAATTATCTTGATCAGTTTGTTGAATTGTCTTCCAAGCAAGGCTATTGCCTCTGACAAGTTCTCCTCCTTTTCACCACCCTCTTCTTCTGAATCCTCAGCAGTGTTTGAGAAAAGAGCTATGCTTTTGCTCTTTTTCTCCATAGTCTGATCACACATGCCCATTTCAAATGTTTGGAGAGAACCTATAAGTTCATCCACTTTCATGTTGCATATGTCTTGGGCTTCTTCAATAGTTGTTACTTTCATAGCAAACCTTTTATTTAATGACCTTAGAATCTTTCTTACAAGCTTATCTTCAGCCATCTTTTCTCCCAAAGCTCCTGAGGTGTTTGCAAGTTCAAGAACATTCATGTAAAACTCATGAATGGTCTCATCTTCCTTCATTCTTAGACCTTCAAATTTGGTGGTCAACATTTGAAGTCTTGACATCTTTACCTTGGAAGTTCCTTCATGAGTAGTTCTGAGATTGTCCCAAACATCCTTTGTTAGTTCACAGTGGTGTACCAGCCTGAATATGTTTTTATCTATGCCATTGAACAAAGCATTCAATGCTTTAGAGTTTCCAAGAGCTAAGGCCTCTTGCTCTTTATTCCATTCCTCTTTAGGAATCAACACATCTACTCCATCCTTGTCAGTCTTCACAGGATGTTTCCAGCTTGAATTCACAGCTCTCCAAGCCTTGTAGTCTATAGCCCTCAAGAATGCAATCATCCTTGGTTTCCAATAATCATAATTAGATCCATCTAGAATTGGAGGTCTATTTGTGAATCCTATGTCTTTGTCCATAATAGCAGAGTTTATCTTCCCTAGATCTCACTCAGATTCAAACAGGCAGGGTGCCTGCTCTGATGCTAATTGAAATTCTGCTTGCGCACAGACTGATGTTATGACAACAATAATAACATAGGCCACTTAACAGTTAACTTGCAGTAATTGAAAACAGAAAAGAACACACAACAATTGATTACCCAATTCAGTGTCAACAACACTTACATCTGGGGGCTACCAAGCCAGGGAGGAAATTCACTATTAGCAGTATCAATTCAGAGTTAAACCTCCAGTTTACACTCCTCACTTAATCACTACCCAATGACATTTTAGCCTAGAGACTCTCTAGTACTTGAGTATACCCACTCACTCCCCCACTATCACACACCTGTGATATCAGTTACAATTGCAAAAATAGTTTTGAAGAGACACTCCAAAACACACACCTTGATCTTGCTTAATAGCTTTGATCAAGAACACATCACCCTTGCTTCACGGCTTTGAGTGTTACACCAGCCTAGAAACTACCTAATCAAGACAATTATGCAGAAGCTAATTGCTTGACTTACAAGTGTTCCTAAGACACAATCGTGAAGAACAACCTCTTCACTTCTAAACTACTATGGTGATTTCTCTGTTTCTTTTTCTTGAACAGTTGCCTTCTAGGATTGCTTCTCCTATTATTTATAGCAGCAGATCAGTCCTTGGGTCTGGGCGCATAAATTAGGTTTTATCCATAATAAAACCTCTCTTCAGTATTCTGCATGTTTTCCACTTTAATCAGGTACATATTAGTTCCCCTAGGGCTTCTAAAATGTCTCCTACATTCCAGCTTGAGCTTCTGATTTGTTTCCTGAGTTCTAGCTACCAGAATAACAAACCTGCGCTTGATGTCATACGACCCATATCATAACATTGGGTATGACATCCATCGTAACTTGCTTTTAGCTAAGTTAACTTACCCTGCACAATCCATATTATGTATGCACTAATATCATACATTACATACATACATGCACCAATGTTATGCCACAAAATGCAGCTAATCCAGAGCACTTACAAATAATATCATTGTGACTTTTAATATTAATATATTTTTATCATTAAAAAAAATCAATATCTTGGATATGGTAAGTTAAAATTTATTTAAGTATATGTCACTACAACAAAAATAAGTTTAGACTCAACCAAAAATCACAGCTAAATATTAAAAAAGTTGTAGCCTAAGCCTTAAGTCCACATTTTTCTAGGCTCAGAATATATGATTGTTGCTTGATTGATGTGATTATCATATGCTTTTCTTGCTTGCATCATGTTAATTAATTATCATTGATGATTATGTTGCTGGATCTGTGATGCATGTTTGCGTTTGCTTCTGATTCTGTTTGTTACATGTTCGTTTGATCTTTTAATTGTTGACTTGAACTGAAAAGCATGATGATCTTGTTGATTATTGATGATGCAATATTGTCAAACAATTTTGTTTGAATCTTGATGCATGTTCATCCTTGCACGATTCTTGATCATGATTGGCGTTTACTCTTAATTGATTTCATTCACACATGTTTGCTTCCCTACTTTTCACAATAATTCTTATTCTGAATTTTGCATGTTGTCTTTGTTTGCTTGTTGCTTACCTTTTACACCTACTTTTGTGCTAAATTAGTAGTTGTTGTATGTTGTTGTGCCGCCGTGCTAGATGTTACTACTATTTTGTGCAGGAAGCGTTGTTGTAGCTGCTGTTTTGACTTTGTTTTCTTGCTTTTTGCATGGCCTTTGCACGTTCCCTTAGGATTCTTATTCCAATTTAATTACTGATTAAATTTGGAATAGGGTAGACATTAGGAGTGCAATCCATGCATGATAACAAGTAGGCTAATCCCTTTTTACCTCGACATTAGGTCCATCTTTTGCATGCTAACATTAAGATATAATTCCCTTTTTGCATCTCGACCCTAGGACCAATTTGAATGATAACGTTAGGGCCGAGTTTCATTAGGCCTTCTGTGTGTCTTTCCCTCTTCTCATCTCAAAACAATTCTAACTCATATAATGAACACGATGAACTCTATGTGCCACGAGCCTTGAGCATATGGGAAATGATGAGTGAGGGGTTTCTCCTCACTTGTCTAGAGTGTTTAATGTATGCCACTTAGGTGATATGTGATGGATTCACTTCTATATCATAGTCTTTAGTGCAACGTGAATCACAAAACAAAACTAATTCACTTCACTAAAACTCACAAACAGAAGTCAAACCTTTTATCCTTTGGGATTTCTGTTTCAAACTCATTTTCAAAAAAGAGTACGTTACTTTTTCGTTCTAACGCAAACATGCATTGTCCCTAACTAATGTAATGGGAACTTAACGTTTCTCATAAAAAACACTTAACCAACATGTGGTTTCCTCTTTTCAAGAACTACGTTTACTCTGATTTCTCATATCAGTTGAGGATACATAGGCACAAGATGGTGATGTCTTGGCGAGCAACCTTCCCCCATCACCCATAATTTTCTGAACTACGTTGATCTGACTCTCCCATTGCACGAGGGAATATGTAGGCATAAAGAGACGATGTCCTATCGAGTCTATTTCTTTTTCTTTTGTTCTTGTTTCTGTTTAGAAATAGCTTTTAGATAACATATCCTTTGATTAGACAACAAGCATGGATCTCATTGAGTACAACGGATGTGAGGGGTGTACATACCTTCCCTTTGCATAACCGACTCTCGAACCCAAGATTTGATTGCGATGATCTTGTCTTCTCCTTTCTTTTATGTTTTTTTCGATCGTTTCCTTTCCCTCTCTTTGGGATAAATAATGCTCGATGGCGACTCTTCTAATTGTTTCCGCCGACCCTTTTCGCAGTTGCGACACCTACAAGTTTGAGATTTTCCTTGGATGTTGTTGCAAATGAATTGTGATGAAGATAATCAAAGAAAACCATAGAATCAGAATTTGCAACCAAACTATAGCGAAACCGAGAAAAATGCGACAAATTCTCCAAATATGAATTTGCACCGAAGAAGCTTAGAGTAATCACTTGAGATGAATCAAAAGCAAATAAAACTCCAGAAATCCAAGTAAAATTGCAGTATGATGATGGTTAAGCTCAAGAGAAAACAACTTCCAATGTAGAAGTTGCTACTCTTTAATGGTGAATTTGAGCTCTAGTGTGGTTTGGGGAGAAAGTGAAGATGAATGTGAGAAAAAGTTGCAAAAAATTCAGAGAGAATGTGAGAGAATTGAGAGTGATGAATGTAGAAATTAAGAAAATGGTTGAGGGTCCTTTGTGAAATGGTGGAGCTTTGTTTATATAAAAAAGAGGTTTGGAATTTCTAGCTTTTGAATGAGCTTTGGAACTGGCTTTGTTGTTAGTTGGACTCAACCAGTGAGTTAGAAGTTAACTCAGTTAGTTAGGTAGTTGACTCGGTAGCAATCTCAATGCAAGTTCAAATCAAAGGATTTTCGTGATTGCAAATGAAGTTACATGGTTGTCTCCATTCAATTGATGTATTGGAGTAAATTCCTTGTAGTGTTTAGAAAGGTCTTGAAACGTCTAGAGATGTCTAGAATGTTCCACACAATATTTGAAAAAGTAGACCTCAAAATAGTATAGTGCAAGTTATTGTCTAAAAAATGCAGTAGAATCTGCATTTTTTACAATGGTTAATCAATTAACCCATTTGCACTAACAAATGGTTAATCGATTAATCGGGTAAAAATTTTCCCAATTTTTCTGAAAAATGATGTTGTGACCACGGCTCTAATCTTCGATCTTTTGCTTTGATGAATATGCATATAAGCCCTTTATTTATTGCTTGTGTTAATGATGTGATATCTTTGTGAGGATGTGATTAATCGGGCTTGAAAAACCTAAATATTCCGGCAATGAAAACTACAGAGAAAAAGTGTGAATGCGTATGCCAACGATGCAAATGCACATCCTTATGAAAAAGGTAAAAGGGAAAGTCAAATTTTGAGTTACGACAGGTCTGTTAGAACACAGATTGGTTCTTAATAATATCTCTTTGTTTTGATGATAACTGTTAGAAAATTTTGTATTTAAGAATTATATACTCTAAAATTTGCTTGAGAGTTTTACTGCAGATTGTAATGATATTAACACTCCAGAAGCAAATCTGAATTGTATACAAGAAGGTATCTAGACTCTGAAGCGCCAGATGCACTTATTAGAAGACTCTGATTGCTATTTACAGAAGATCCTGAGCATAGTCTCCAGAAGGATCTGAAGCAAAAAGCTCCAGAAGATTCTGAAGCTAGTCAGAAGCATCTGAAGCTTAGAAGAATATTGTATGAAGAGTTTCTCAAAGCATAGTTTCTACAGAAGTTTCTGAAAGTACTAAAGCTGCCAAGTACTGAAGTTCTGTGACAAATATGCTCTGATGATCTACACGCTGAAAGCACACATGCTGCAGAAGACTCTGATACAGCAAAGTTCTGAACATCATTAGAAGACTCTGACTCAATCAGACTCTGAAGAACTTGCTGAAAACTGAAGAAGAAATATTCAAAGATTATATCCGTTGGAGTAAATCAAACGTCTCTTTCCTCATTTGTGCTAGACACAAGAACACAGACAAAAAGGATTTTTCTGTGCTTTCTACTTCTAGGAAAGGTCACTTGATGTGAAGACAAAAAGGCTCAGACCTTTTGGGACACTCTTCTCAACGCTCAGCTTCCTTGGATCAGCTGCCTATAAAAGGAAGTCTCCACCAAATTCTTCAGTTACACAATTTTGCTGAAAAGAAATCATAATATTCAAAGCTCTCATTCTTTCATATTCTTCTTAGAATTATTTGTACTTAAACTTAAGAGAAAAATCACTGTTGTGATAAAAACTTTTTAGAAGCATTAATACTCTTGTATTTGATTTACATTGATTGTAAAGGTTTTCCTTAAGAGGATTCAATTGGAATTAGTAGCTCTTGAGAAGACTAAGAACAGTTGTTCTTAGGTGTTACTATTGTAATCTGTTTAATTAAATAGTGGATTAAGTCCTTGTTGAGAAAGGCAAATCACTCTAGGAAGGGTGGACTGGAGTAGTTGATTTCAACGAACCAGGATAAAAATAATTGTGTCATTATTTTTAAATTGCTTAATCTTTCATACTTATTCAACCCCCCCCCCCCCCCCCCTTCTAAGTATTATCTCACCTTCAGTTGGCATCAGAGCTCCGGTTCTGTGTGTGCTACCACTTAACAGTGTCAGTAAAGATCCAGAGAGAAATACTTTGATATATATTTATTTGTTACAATGGCTGATAATTCAATATCCAATATTAACAATAAATATGAAGAAAGGGACAGGATCAGCACCAAACCCCCTATGTTTGATGGGGAGAAATTTGACTACTGGAAAGATAGAACTGAGAGTTTTTTCCTTGGATATGATGCTGATCTATGGGATCTAGTCATAGATGGATATGTCCATCCCACAGATGGGAATGGCAAGAAGATTGACAGAAAATCTATGACAGATGCTCAGAAGAAAGATTTTAGAAATCATCACAAAGCTAGGACTATATTATTGAATGCAATTTCACATACTGAGTATGAAAAAATTACAAACAGGGAAACTGCTTTTGATATGTTTGAATCCCTAAAAATGACTCATGAGGGAAATTCTCAAGTTAAGGAGACAAAAGCTCTGGCTCTGATCCAGAAGTATGAGGCCTTCAAAATGGAAGACTCTGAATCTGTTGAAGCCATGTTCTCCATATTTCAGATACTCACAGCTGGGCTGAAAGTTCTGGACAAGTGATACTCTACATCAGATCATGTAAAGAAAATCATCAGAAGTCTGCCTACCAGATGGAGACCAATGGTGACTACCTTGAAGATGGCTAAAGATCTGAACAAGATCTCTCTAGAAGAACTCATCAGCTCACTGAGGAGCCATGAGATTGAGCTTGAGGAAGATGAACCTCAGAAGAAAGAAAAAGGTAAATCTGTTGCCTTAAAATCTAACAAAACTGCTAAAGCTTTGCAGGTCATTCAAGAAAGCTCTGAAGAATCTTCTTCTTCTAAAGAAGATGAGTTATCCATGCTGTCCAGAAGGATCAACAGAATCTGGAAGCACAAGGGAAAGAAGTTCAACAACTTCAGAAGATCTGATAATAGAAAGGAATCTTCTGGGCACAGAAGATCTGGCAAGAAAGAAGTTGTGTGCTATGAGTGCAAAGAACCTGGGCATTACAAGAATGATTGCCCCAAACTTCAGAAAGAAAAACCCAAGAAGAAGTTTAACAAAAAGAAGAAGGTTCTGATGGCAACATGGGATGACTCAGATGAATTTGAATCATCTTCTGAATCAGAAGAAGAATGTGCTAATGTTGCACTGATGGCCAGCACAGAGGATCAAGAGGAAGGTACCTCAGGATATGAATCAGATTCTGAATCTGATGATGACGCAGAAGAGGTAATGGCTAAACTTACCAAAGAAGAACTTACAAAAGTTTTAACAAAAGTTCTTAAAAGTTATAACAATATCAAACTCAAATACAAGAAGCTGAAAAGCAATCTTGAATCTGAGATTGATCTTCTGAAAACAGAACTTGTTGAGCAAAAAGAAATAAATCTGAAAATCAAAAATGACTTTGAAATAACTCAACAAGAATCTGAATCTGAGACTAAGTCATGTGAAAACATTTTAGAAAAATATGACTCTAGCTTTCAGAGATTTCTTGCTAAGAGCATAGACAGAAGCAAGATGGCTTCTATGATCTATGGTGTTAGTGGAAACAACAGAAGAGGTATTGGATATGAATCTTCATCTGGAAGCAATCCAAAACCTGTTGACAAACTTTTCATCAAGAAGACACCTCTGTATTCTCAATTTAAATTTGGTCACTTAAATGACATTAAACACACAAGCTCTGAGAAGAATACTTATGTGTTTAAACCCAAGGCAAGTCAGAATAAACATTATGTTGAAAAACAGAAGTTTAGACAAACCTACAAACCAACTAACTCCAAAGGACCCAAGAAGATCTGGGTACCTAAAAACAAAATAATTCCTGTTGCAGATGTTCTTAGCAGCAAGGTCAGGACGCCAATCATGGTACCTGGACTCTGGATGCTCACAACACATGACAGGAGAAAAGTCTATGTTCCAAAGCCTGGAACTTAGATCTGGAGGTGACGTGAAGTTTGGAGGGAACCAGAAGGGCAAGATCATTGGATCTGGCACTATTGGAAATGGTAAACTTCCCTCTATTACTAATGTTTTACTTGTTGAAGGGTTAAAGCATAACTTATTGTCCATAAGTCAATTAAGTGACAATGGTTATGATATTACCTTTAATCAAAAATGTTGTAAAGCTATTAGTCAAAAGGATGGCTCTATCCTATTTAGTGGTAAGAGGAAAAACAATATTTATAAAATAAATCTTTCAGAACTTAAAGTTCAAAATGTTAAATGCCTCTTGTCTGTTAATGAAGAGCAATGGGTCTGGCACAGAAGATTGGGCCATATTAATATGAGACCTATATCTCAGATTAATAAACTTAATCTTGTCAGAGGACTCCCTAATCTGAATTTCACTTCAGATGCTCTTTGTGAAGCATGCCAGAAAGGGAAGTTTTCAAAAACATCTTTCAAATCAAAAAATGTTGTTTCTACCTCTAAACCACTAGAATTACTTCATATTGATCTGTTTGGACCAGTGAAAACTGCATCCATCAGAGGTAAGAAGTATAGATTAGTCATTGTTGATGACTTTAGTAGATGGACATGTGTAAAGTTCTTAAAACACAAGGATGAGTCACATTGTGTGTTCTTTGACTTCTGCAAGCAAGTCCAGAATGAAAAGAATTTCAAAATTATAAAAGTCAGAAGTGATTATGGTGGTGAATTTGAAAATAAATATTTTGAAAAATATTTTTCTGAAAATGGCATTGCTCATGATTTTTCCTGTCCTAGAACTCCACAACAGAATGGGGTTGTAGAGAGGAAAAACAGAACTTTGCAAGAAATGGCCAGAACCATGATCAATGAGACAAATCTGGCAAAATATTTTTCGGCAGAAGCAATCAACACAGCCTGTTATATTCAGAACAGAGTGTCTGTTAGACCTCTTCTGAAGAAGACTCCTTATGAACTGTGGAAGAACAAAAAGCCCAACATTTCATATTTTCATCCTTTTGGATGTATTTGCTATATGTTAAACACTAAGGAAAATCTGAGCAAGTTTGATTCCAAAGCACAGAAGTGTTTCATGCTTGGATATTCTGAACGCTCTAAAGGCTACAGAGTTTACAACACTGAGACACAGATTGTGGAAGAATCCATTCATGTAAGATTTGATGATAAGCTTGGCTCTGAAAAGCCAAAGCAGTTTGATAACTCTGCAGATAGGGAAGTAGTCTTTATTGACTCTGAAGTTCCAGAAGCAGACAAAATTCAAGTGAAGGAACCAGAAGCAACTCCAGATGCTACTCCTTTAACTTCTCAGATGAACAATCTAAACATTTCTGAAGAGTAAACTATTATAGGATCATCATCCAGAATTAAAGCTTCTCATCCAGAGGATGTCATTATTGGAAAGAAGGATAATCCCATCAGAACAAGATCCTTTCTAAGATCATCTGAAGCATCACTATTTGGACTAGTGTCAGAAATTGAACCATCTTCTGTAGATGAAGCTCTGCAAGACAATGATTGGATTATTGCCATGCAAGAAGAGCTAAATCAATTTAGCAGAAATGATGTATGTGATCTAGTTCAGAGACCTCAAGGATTCAATATAATTGGTACAAAATGGGTCTTCAGAAATAAGCTAAATGAGAAAGGAGAAGTTGAGAGGAATAAGGCAAGGCTGGCTGCTCAAGGGTACAGTCAGCAAGAAGGTATTGATTACACTGAGACATATGCTCCAGTGGCAAGGTTAGAATCTATACGCCTTCTTATTTCCTTTGTTGCACAAAATAACATCACTCTGTATCAGATGGATGTTAAAAGTGCCTTTCTTAATGGTATTATAGAAGAAGAAGTTTATGTCCACCAACCTCCTGGTTTTGAAAATGAAAAATTTCCAGATCATGTTTTCAAATTAAAGAAATCTCTATATGGTTTAAAACAAGCTCCCAGAGCTTGGTATGAGAGATTGAGCAATTTTCTTCTGGAGAAGAATTTCATCAGAGGCAAAGTGGATACAACACTCTTTTGTAAAACAATTAAGAAAGATCTCCTAATTTGCCAAATTTATGTAGATGATATTATTTTTGGATCAACAAATATTATGCTTGGAAAGGAGTTTGCTACATGTATGCAGGCAGAATTTGAAATGAGCATGATGGGAGAACTCAGATTCTTTCTAGGAATCCAAGTTAATCAAACTCCAGAGTGCACCTACATACATCAGACAAAATATGTTAAAGAACTTCTGAAGAAATTTAACATGTCTGACAGCAAGCTGGCAAAGACTCCAATGCATCCTACTAGCTCACTTGGCAAGGAAGAGGTAAGTAAGAAAGTAGACCAGAAGCTCTACAGAGGTATGATTGGCTCTCTTCTTTATCTTACTGCTTCTAGACCTGACATATTGTTCAGTGTTTGTCTGTGTGCTAGATTCCAATCAGATCCTAGAGAATCACACTTGACAGCTGTCAAGAGGATTCTAAGGTATCTGAAAGGTACTTTTAATGTGGGTTTGTGTTACAGAAAATCTGATGATTTCAAATTAGTTGGATTCTGTGATGCTGACTACGCTGGAGACAGAGTGGAAAGAAAAACTACTTCTGGAAGTTGTCAATTTCTAGGAAGAAATCTAATCTCCTGGTACAGCAAGAAGCAACCCACAATTGCACTTTCAACCACAGAGGCTGAATACATTGCTGCTGCTGGATGTAGCACACAGATGCTCTGGATGAAGAGTCAACTAGAAGATTATCAAATTTTTGAAAGTAACATTTCTATCTTTTGTGATAATACTTCTGCTATATGTTTGTCCAAGAATCCCATTTTACATTCTAAGGCAAAACATATAGAAATTAAGCATCATTTCATCAGAGACTATGTTCAGAAGGGAATCATAAATTTAGCCTTTATTGATACAGATCATCAATGGGCAGATATTTTTACAAAACCCCTTGTTGAAGATAGATTCAAATTTATTCTGAAAAATATTGGTATGGATTTTTGTCCAGAATGATATTTATCAGAAGCAAATATTTACAGATGCAAAAATGCTTAATGCTCTGAAGTATTTCTTCTGATTGCTTATTTTATTCTGATCAATATTTATTTTGTGAAACTCTGAACTAACAATCTTTAGAAGATCTGAACGTTGGCTAACGTTTCATTTCTTAAGAGAATTCAGAACACATGCAAGCAAACACGTGTCACACCAAATCTGAAGAGGTGGCGTGTACATAACTGAAGAGACGTTTGAGGTGAAGTTTGAATAGTGAGAATCTTGGTTTTCCCCCCAAATTGTCAGAAGCAATTAATGTTTTGAAATGATTATTATTCTCTTCATTTAATGCTTGTTAAAACATGCAATTTCTGACTGTTGATATGCCTAAGTGTTTTAGTATAAATACTTGACTTGTATTCACTTTCACACTTTTCACATTCTCAGAAATTACATGCGTTTTCATCTCCTCTTTTCTTTGCATAAAAACCCTATACCTAAGCGTTTGACAAAGCGTTCTTCAATGGCAACTTCATCATCAACAACTGCTCAATTCCAATCTTCTATGGCTGCTGTAACTTCAGAAAACATGGGTGTTGCTCCATATTCTCCTCCCAAAAGAACTCTTCTAACCCCTGTTGATAAGTTGGAAGTTCTATGTGAATCTATGGTTGAGTTTGATTCTCTGGCAGAAAATGGGTTTGAGTTTCGTTCCATAATTGGAGCTCAAGGATGGGTTAAGTATTTTGATAGGCTCTTTGGACCAGTTTACCCTCTCCTTGTGAAAGAATTCTGGATTCATGCATCAGTTTACCCCAAGTTCATCTTATCTTCTGTGCTGGGAAAAGAAATTATTATCACAGAAGATCTGATAAGAAAATTAATAGGTTATGAAGAAACAGATGGTGTTTCCCACTTGCCAGCTGGGCGTGTGGACATGGATGAGGTATATGAAGAAGTAATGACTGCTGGTCAAGCTTCTAACAAATTCAAGGATCTGAAGCCTGACTACAAGATCTTCATGGGATGCATCCATCCACCATAGGAAGTCAACCAATTCTCCAGACTATGTCAATAATGAACAACTGCATTTCATGTATTGCCTTAGTCAGAGCACCAAGGTAGATCTTCCATACATTCTGTTTATGCATCTGTAGAACCATATCAATGCATCTAGAGAATATGTGAAAGAGAAAGGACAGAAGATCAGAACTTGAATCCCCTTTGGAAGGTTGATCTCATATCTTCTTACTAAGAATGGTTTGGTAACTGCTCTGTACGCTACTGGAGTTACAGAGGAATTAGAATTTATAATGGGAAAGCCTCTGAATGCTAAAAGTCTTCTAAGACTAAAAATTGTTGATGAACTCACAACAGCTCCCAAGAAGCTGAATGTGTCAGAATTGAATAAGAGGATTCCTGTAGATGACTTTCCTTTATTCTTTGCTGAAGAGCCCAGACATATAGTGGTTATGTATATTGATGAATGCAAGAAGGAAGGAAAACATGTTCCTGCTAATGTGATTCAACTAGCTAGACAACCACTACCAGATGCAGGAGAAGAAGAAGCAAAACTCCAGAGGAAAAGGACTCAGCCTCTAGAAGAATCTGAACCTGCTCAGAAGAAGGTCAAGATTGCTGAGAAGCCAAAGAATCTCTTGAAGAGAAAAGAATCTGAAGAAGCTGCTTTTGTACCTACCAAGAGGATCAAAATAAAAGGTACTAAATCTTCTGTATCTTCTGCAAAACTTGTTACTAATGATTCTAATGTTAAGTCTGTTCCAAAACCACCTTCAATACGAACCACTTCTGTTACTGCTCCCAGCTCCATATCACCACAAAAGCAATCACCTTTTCCAACTCAAACTACAACACAAACAATTCCAACACCAACAGTTTCTGTACCAAAACCATCTCAACCCAAAATTCATATCAAACAGTTTGTTCCACGCACACAACCATCAGAACAACAACCA
This sequence comes from Lathyrus sativus, assembly GCA_963859935.3. Taxonomy (NCBI): domain Eukaryota; kingdom Viridiplantae; phylum Streptophyta; class Magnoliopsida; order Fabales; family Fabaceae; genus Lathyrus; species Lathyrus sativus. Next base: position 134,031,482 of record OZ012736.1, on the reverse strand, counting down.
TCAGAACAACTACCACAACAATCTGTTCAACAACAATCATCTGAACAACTAGAAAAATAAAAAGAATCTCAACCAGAAAAAGCCTCTGACAATCCACCATCAAATAATCCACCTACTGAACCCATTGCACCTGTTACTTCTGAACCTACAAAAGTAACTTCTGCTCCTGTTTCATCAGAACCAATAACTATTCCTTCTGATTCACCCATCTCAGAACAACCATCCAAACCATCTGACATTCCTTCAAAACCTACCAATACTTCTGAAACTCACATCCCTGAGACAGAAGTTCTTGATGTCACACCACTAAAAACGGTGTTTCAAGTATCTTCTACCTCTTGTACACCAACCACATCCTCTAACTCCTCAGAATCAGAAATTCACCCAGATTTTCTAATCTCTCCATCTGAAAAATACTCTGAGATAAACCAACCTGAAACTACCATACCTTCAAAAACTCCCATTCCAGATCCTATTCCTCCACCTGCACCATCATCTGAGATATTAATCCCCAATTCCAATCCAACATCTTCTATATCTTGTGCCCAAGTTTCTTCTCTATTTCATAATATGTCATATGGTTTCAAACTGAAAGATTTTTATGACAGAGTTGAACCTTCTGAACCCATCAACCCTCTGAAACCAAAATCCACAATGATCCTTCCATCTGTGATTCTTGATTACTTAAAATCTATGACAGATGTAGAACCTTTAGCAACCATATCATACTCTGCAAAATCTGATAAAGCTGTTGTTTCAGCTCTGCAAATTGCATCTGATAACACTGTTGGATCTGTTGAACCACCAAAATCTGCTTTCAAACCCTACTCAAATGCACCTTTTGATGTTGTTACCCCTCACAGAAGAGCAAAACCTCATTTGCTTAATGCTTTAGTCAGATCTAAAGAAAAAGCTTCTGAGATACCATTCATTCCATATTATCCCCCTCCACTGATTTCCATCCAAAAATCACTTTTTCCACCAACTCCCCAACCTAAACCTCCAACTTGGGTAACCTTGTTACGTCCACAGCACAGACTTAATGTTGATCATTTATTTCAAACTTTTTTGCAAGAAATACAGATGTATTTAGGTACTGTTCAGAAGAAATGCTCAGCAACAATGGATGCCAAAGAATCTGACATCATCTGGAACGGATTCATCAACAGATTCAACACTGTAGCTTCAAATCTGAAGAACGTCTGTTCTGATGATGCAACACTCAGACTTGCTGAGGCTGCAAGAGCTGTTTTCTGGACTATCAACAAAACTGAACCTCTGCTTCGTTTAGATGCTCCTCCACCATCAACAGAATCTACTGATAATGCATTTTCTATGACTCTGGTAGACCCCTCCTCAGAATCTACAGAACCAATGGAAATTGACTCTGTTCAGGCTACAGAACCTCATCATAATTCTTCATCTGAGATAAAGAAAGAACATCCAGATTTTGAAGATAAGATTGCTGCTCTGGAAGCTGGACAGTCAGAGATCAAATCCTGGATGGCTAAGCAGGATAAGAAGTCTGAGGATATGACAGAATGGATGTCAAAGCAAGATGAAAAGAATGAAACTATGACTAAGTGGATGTCCAAGCAAGAGCAATCATCCTCTGAGATTACAGATCTATTGAAGATGCTTTTGTCCAAACACTCTTAGTTTTTTTTTCATTCTAATGTTTTTGCATCTGTTGTTTGCATTTGTACCTTATTGTTATATCTTCTGATGTTTGCTTATGTACTCTTGATCTAATCTTTTTGAATGAATCAAAGTTTTCTCCATTATATTATCTGGATTACTGTTTCCTTTTATTTGTCTTTTTAAAGTTTTTAACTTTTTGCTTATGACAAAAAAGGGGGAGAAAATATAGATCTGAACTGTTTAACATAACTTCACCAGAAAGAAACTTCAGACATATCTATTCTATTTAACATTTAATCTGACTATTTCAGAACATTTGATAAGTACATTCTATAAAAGAAACTCTGAGTCTCTCAGATCATTTGTTTTTTGTCAAACTCTGAATCTTAAATCTGCAAGACATTCTGACCTTCAAATGTTATAAGAACAAACAAGATCTAACTCTGAAGATTACTCAAGACAAAAGGGAAGTTTCTATTCCTTATTCATATTTAACTCAGGGGGAGATTCATCATCTCAGGGGGAGTTATAATTCTAATATGTTCAGTTAAACAAAATTTCTGATACTTTTTGTCATCATCAAAAAGGGGGAGATTGTTAGAACACAGAGTGGTTCTTAATAATATCTCTTTGTTTTGATGATAACTGTTAGGAAATTTTGTATTTAAGAATTATATACTCTAAAATTTGCTTGAGAGTTTTACTGCAGATTGTAATGATATTAACACTCCAGAAGCAAATCTGAATTGTATACAAGAAGGTATCTAGACTCTGAAGCGCCAGATGCACTTATTAGAAGACTCTGATTGCTATTTACAGAAGATCCTGAGCGTAGTCTCCAGAAGGATCTGAAGCAAAAAGCTCCAGAAGATTCTGAAGCTAGTCAGAAGCATCTGAAGCTTAGAAGAATATTGTATGAAGAGTTTCTCAAAGCATAGTTTCTACAGAAGTTTCTGAAAGTACTAAAGCTGCCAAGTACTGAAGTTCTGTGACAAATATGCTCTGATGATCTACACGCTGAAAGCACACATGCTGCAGAAGACTCTGATACAGCAAAGTTCTGAACATTATTAGAAAACTCTGACTCAATCAGACTCTGAAGAACTTGCTAAAAACTGAAGAAGAAATATTCAAAGATTATATCCGTTGGAGTAAATCAAACGTCTCTCTCCTCATTTGTGCTAGACACAAGAACACAACAAAAAGGATTTTTCTGTGCTTTCTACTTCTAGGAAAGGTCACTTGATGTGAAGACAAAAAGGCTCATACCTTTTGGGACACTCTTCTCAACGCTCAGCTTCCTTGGATCAGCTGCCTATAAAAGGAAGTCTCCACCAAATTCTTCAGTTACACAATTTTGCTGAAAAGAAATCATAATATTCAAAGCTCTCATTCTTTCATATTCTTCTTAGAATTATTTGTACTTAAACTTAAGAGAAAAATCACTGTTGTGATAAAAGCTTTTTAGAAGCATTAATACTCTTGTATTTGATTTACATTGATTGTAAAGGTTTTCCTTAAGAGGATTCAGTTGGAATCAGTAGCTCTTGAGAAGACTAAGAACAGTTGTTCTTAGGTGTTACTATTGTAATCTGTTTGATTAAATAGTGGATTAAGTCCTTCTTGAGAAAGGCAAATCACTCTAGGAAGGGTGGACTGGAGTAGTTGATTTCAACGAACCAGGATAAAAAAAATTGTGTCATTATTTTTAAATTGCTTAATCTTTCATACTTATTCAACCCCCCCCCCCCCCCCCTTCTAAGTATTATCTCACCTTCAAGGTCGCCCATAAACACTATGTGTACAAGGGTTTATTAAACTCCTATAAACGCGTTGACTTACTTCGCGTACATAGGTCGCCCATAAACACTCCGCGTACAAGGGTTGACTAAACTCCTATAAACATGTTGACTTGCTACGCATACATAGGTCACCCATAAACACTCGCGTACACAAGTTGAACGAACACTTATAAGCGTGTCAGCTTTTTCCCCATACACAGTCCGGATAGTCAATTATGAAAATGATGAAATACCCAAGCCTAAGCACACCAAAAGAAACTTGGGGCTTGTGAGTATCAAAATCATACATGACCAACTTCCAAAGGCTTATAAAGAACTGGGAGCAAGTCTTTGACAAAAGGAAACCTAAGTCAATATCATAATCAGCACCTAAGACTATAAGAGTTTTGGACTCTCTAAAGTGTCAGAGCTATATAGCCAAGGGTTTTTTAATAGATAGCTGAGTAATGAGCTATCCAAGAAGCCTTAGATGTCAAACTAAAAAAATAAAAATAGTAAAATAATACCTGGCACTTTATAATCGGACACCTTAAGTTATTCTAACTTTGTGCTCGAGGGGCTGGATATACGCACAAGATTATTTTGCAAAGGAATTAAAGTGATGATAAACGAAAATAACAGTAGCAAAAGGAAAGCCACAAAAAGGACATATTTTGTTCAATTTTGTTCAACACAAAGCCCAAAGGTTAAAAAGATTACATAAAAAACGGATCCAGAAGGGTGACTAACTAAATTAAGAAAACGTCAAGATCATGTAGCAGCCAAAGTCTCATTGGCAACATCATTGATGGTCGGGTTCACGTTCCCGTCAGCACCATTGACTGCGCCTTGAGATCCCTCTGGGCTATCTTTCTTTAGCTCACCAAGATCCATAAGGCGGCCATCCTACACCATGAAGTAATCCATCTCCGAAAAATCCAAGTCAGAATGGACACAGAGAACTTGACCTTTGGCTCTATCAAAAGCTTCATCACCAACAGACAAAATGTTGATCTACGCTTTCTTCAAAGATTTACTAAGATCGCTATTGGATGATAATAGCTCGATATTGGAGGCCTCAGATATCTTCAGTTGATCAACAAGTTGGGCTAAGGCCGACTTTTGATCTAACTCCAAAGTCAATTTCTCCTTCCTCGCATTACCCAAATCCTTCTCAAAGCTGGAAAGATTCTCAGACTGGTTCCACATGGTTCTTTCAATACACTCTATCCTTTGGACCATATGGTTCTAAAATAACAGCATCCTCAGAACCAGTAGAGGATATAATCCTCAGGGATTGAATTTTGGCAATATCCATGTCATCAGCAGTACTATTCTTATGGTTCATAACCTCAAAATCAAGGGAGCAGCAGTCTAGATTTGAATTTCTACAGAACCTGAAGAGTCAGAGTCAAAGTCGCTTTCAAAAGTGAGAAAATCATTATAAAATTTGTCCATGACTCGCCTATACTCTTCTACCCCTAAAAAAACCCTCATCTCTTGCATGTTTTCTTTCCATAATCCATTCCTCTCCTCATCACTCTTATGGATGACCTTACTCTCATCATCATATTCCCTAAGGACTACTATTTCTGTTAAAGGAAAATATAGGAAAATCAAGAGCGAAAGAAAAAATACCTGAAATGAAGAGAACACTTGCAGTTGAAACAAACTTGTTTAAAGGAGAATAAGAGTGTAGGAGTAAAGGGAAGAGAAAAATGACTATAATAGGATCCCAGTGTTCAAAAATAGCTACTAAGTAGCCACTCATTATGCATTAAAGTCATCATAACGCTAGGGAAGATTAGGGGACAAGACCGTTCAAAGGTTTTGTTTGACACGTAAGTGTCGCAACTGCGAAAAACAACCGGCGGAAAACAGAAGAGTCGCCACCTTTCATTATTTATCCCAAAGAGATGAAAAGGAAACGATCGGAAAAAACCTGACGAAAAGAGAAAGACAAGGTCATCGTAACCATCTCTGGATTCATGAGTCGGTTACGCAAGGGGAAGGAATTAGCACCCCTCACGTCCGTCGTACTCGACGTGATCCACGCATTGCTGTCTATCTAAAAGGGTGATCAATCTATTTACACTAATGGTCAAGGGACAAAAGAAAAAGAAAATAGACGTGATTGACAGAGCATCGCCGCTCTGTGCCTACGTACTCCCTCGTGCAATGGGAAAGTCAGAGTCAATGTAGTTCGACTAACTACGGGTGAAAGGGGGAAGGTTGCTCGCCAAGACATCAAGTCTTGCGCCTATGTACTTTCATCTAGTATGAAAGATCAGAGCAAACGTAGTTCGGGCTAAAAAGACCACAGGCTGGTTCAAAAGTTTTTTAGGCCCGAGTAGTGTTAACAATCAGTTCTAGCAGTTGGTGTATGCAGCTCGACCATTGGAGACTTAGGCGTTACCATTTGTGGTAGAACTAGAAGTTAACGACACTCTTTTTATCTGAAAACATTTTCCTGATTAGAATCTCGAAGAATGAAAAAAAAGGTTTGAAGTGTTTTTGTGTTTTTTAGAGAAGAAGTGTTTTGAATTTGAGTGTTTATAATGTATGTTGTACTAAAGTCTAAAACCTAGGATCGAATGCGTCGTATATCGTCCTAAGGATGTATACTAAAAACTCTAGGCAATTGAGAGGTGGACCCTCAATCACCATTTCCCAAGTATAAGGCTCATGGCACAACATCCATTATCTTTATTAAGTATGTTAAGATTGTATGAAGATGAGAAGAGAAGGGACAAACTAAAGGGGGACTAACACAAACCTAAAGTTGTCATGCAATGGTGATCCTAAGATTGAGATACAAAAGGGAACTACCTAATGTTATCATGCATGGTTAAGCACCTAATGTCTATCATAACCTCAAGAGGTTAGAAAACTTATGGGGAACATGGCAAAGAAGAACCAAAGAAGAAGAAGAAATAACATGCAAATGAAAATGCAAACATAAGATGCACAAGTAGAATGAGTAGCCTCCACAAGCTCATCTCAACCAAGCATGCATATGGGAAATGAAAAGAACAAAGGATGAGGATAAGTGCACAAAAAGAAATCACTCAAAAGGAGATATCACACAAACAATGCAAACATGTCACATATGGAAACCCTAAATGAAAGCAACAAAAGGAATGCACAAACCAACAAGCAATGAAAATAATTTTGACCTAAAAATGAACATACAACAAGCTCAACATGTCTAATATATGAAACAAGAGGATTTGACAGCTTATTGGATCCACAAAGGTCATTTCCAACTCAAGCTAGGTCATACACTTGTATGAGCCACCCTAGGAAATGACTTGACTTGCAAGTCATCTCAAAATTAGGAAAAAGGCTCAAAAATTACCAAATAAAATACAAGAGGTGCACAAACAAGTTGACAACTAGAGGCCAAAAGATCAAAGTCATATTCCCTCAAAGCACCATCAAAAGAAAATAATCCTTAAGATGTACCACTTTGAAATGGGAGAATCGAGGGTCAAGAGAAAAGCACCCAAAGTCAACCCTAAAGTCAACCAACCAGAGGCAAAATGGTCCTCAAAATTTAATCAACTCATCATGGATATGAGGATTTAATTTTAGTCATTGGATCAAAAAGATATGAGAGAAACAAAACCAAGAACAAGACATGTCAAGATTGAATCCAAATAAAACACTTCCAATATTTAATTCCATTTTTAATTGAAAAATAAACCAAAAAATAAAATAAAATATTTCTAAAATTAGAGGACACTTCAAAGTTCCTAAAATATATTTTTATGGAATTTTTAAACTATTGGAATTATTTTAGAATGAATTAAATCTAAACAACACAAAATAAAAATAAAAAGGAAAATAAAACTAAATAAAAAAAAACAGTGGTACGAATAGCAAATGAAACACGTCCAAAACAGTGGGCCACGCTCAGGGGGGGTGCCAATAGCACCAGAAGGCCCAGATCACATAGCAAAAAAGACAAAAACAAAAAAGCCTGGTGATTGTGTGAGCAACGGTCAACAGAGGACCAAGGTGGAACGCAACCAAACTCGTTGGATCAAATAGTATGCGTATCAAACGGATCTGAGCGCGCCAAGTCAATTAATGAAAATTTAAACGTGATTTAGTGGTGTGTGGTCAAAATAGTGCACGACGTGTCTTAATCCAAGTCGTGGAAATGAAAAGTATTCAGATCAAGTGGTGTACAGCAAGCCAACACATCATCTTCAACATAAAACCAAACAAAAACCAGACGGTGGCCGAAAATCATCTCCGGTCATCTTCTTCCTCAAAACCGACCACCGTGAAAACGCAGGCATAGAAAAACATGCCCAACATTAACAAATTAATAATTAAAATTCATCTACTCATCACGTAGAATCCAAATATGCCATCAATTTTCATTTATTACGCATATACGAACCAAATCAAAGGAAAATAGAAAACATGCTCAAACAGAAAAGTTCATAATCAGCCACCAAATGAACCCAGAAATCATCTACACATTACATAGAGTTCAAATCCACAGTTCATTAATCATAAAACCTCAAGAATAAGCCAAAATGCAAATAACAAGTTTCAAGTTCAAAACAAAAATCATCATAAACAGCCACCAAATCATACCAGAAATGATCTACAATGTTCATAGGTCACAAAGCAACAATGGCATCATAAACAAAGAGATAAGTTGATTCAAAAATTACCTAGTGGAGAACTTCCACTGAGTGTTGTCCTTGGCTGAAGCTTCAAGAAAACCACCCAGAATCACTCCGCACACTTCAAGGAAGCTCTTGCTGTGCTTAATTTTGCTTGAGAGTGGATGAATCTCAAATATCGTGTTTCACCTTTGCCTTGCTTTTTCTCAAAGTGTTCTTGCTGATTCCTTCACCAAAACGCCTCCTCTAGGTCTGAAAATGATCCTGAAGCTTTATATGTTGGATTTTGATGGAAATAAGGCCCAATTACAGCTGCCTTTGGTCCAATTGAAATTTCAATTTTCCTTGCATTTTTAAGCTTCAAAACCGTGTATACTCAGCTGTACAAGCCTCAAACTTGTTTCCAATCACTTGCACATGGGCTGAATTGATCAAAGGGCCAATAATCCTTCCTTGTTTTGATCTTAATGGTTGAATTTGATCATGTGACTTAAGCTTGAAGTAAGCATGAAAATGGTATGCCAAAACTCACCAAATTAAAATTCTAGAAATGCCATTATGTTTAGAATGTGATTTGCACTCAAAAAATGCATAAACTTGGTACAAAGTGATCTCAAATGAATTTAGTTTGATTTTCTCCTTTTAAGGCCTTTTCCATGAAAATCACTTTAGGAATTCTTCAATCCAAGCTTCAACCATGACAAGAGATGGTTTGGTAATGTAAATGGCCCAATTTGGAGCAAGTTTGATGTTGGAAAGATCTCCATTTGAAGTGTGCAAGTTGGTGAAATGGACCTATAATTTTATGACCTATAATCTCACTTTCCAAAAATACCCTTGCCTTGCCAAGCTCATAACTTGAGTTCTACAAATCAGATGAAATACTTCTAGTACGCTTTGGAAAGCTAAGCCCATGAGGAACAACTTTCATGTTCATCAAAAGTAGAGGAGGAACATCCTTCTAGGTAAAAAATGGCTTGGAAGTTGGTTGAATTTTGTTGACCAAAACCACATTCATCTGAGGACCTGTAACTTGTCAGCATCATAACTTGAGTTCTAGAAATCAGATGAATGACTTATAGTACTAAAAAGAAAGCTAAGAACATGCTCTACAAGTTTCATGTCGGGGTCAATATGTGATGAGACTTCTATCTTGAGAAAGGTGGTCTTGAAGTTGGGGACTAAATAGGGGATTTTACACTGAGAACCCTAATTTAGCAACTTCTCACACTCTTGATTCTTGATGAATTGATCTTGAAATGATATATTAGACATCTCATCATAACATCCCATGACCATAGAGACTTGGAATTGAGTCTTAATATCCTTTGATTTCACAATTGACTGAGGATTAACCAGATGAAAACCCTAGATGCAACATTCTTGACTGTGGTTTCTTCCACATCTCACAACAACTTGAATAAGCTCCAACATGGATCTCAAAGCACTCAATGAGCTCTCTCAATATCCCATATCCATAATTATGAATTCACAAACTTCTGATGATCTTTAACTGGGGTCCAAGTTAGGAGCTGACCTACATACATCCATCAATATTTTCAAAGAACATTGACTACTTCTAGATGACCTGATGACCATCCATGCTTGAGTAAAACCCCTTGCTTAGGCTCAACACTCTGAGTAACCTCCTCTTGCTATGCACAACCTCTTGATCCCCTGTTCAATGAAAAATGTTATGCAATGCAAATGCTAGAAGAAAATGAAATGAAACATAAACCAAGTTATGAAAAGGTTGGGCAAATTTTGGGGTGTAACAGCTGCCCCTATTCAAACGACTTGAACTTGAATGAGTGAGAAGCGAACGACTTTCACGCAATCAAGGTAAAAGACGGTTGAATACCAAAGAACCCGAAAATTTGCCAACCGCAGAAAATAAAACTGTAAACAAGAATCTCCAGAGGTAACTGCTCTAATTACAAACATACTCCACTGGTGAAAAGAGGAACTTAACGAGTAACTCTGCTTGGGGAAAACATACAAACAGGGGAATACTTCAAATTTCTAGAATCTTGATATTCAACGAACAAAATGAATCAATGAAATTTGCTGGAGCCTGGATGCTCAACGTAGTAGCCGGAGCCTAGACGCTAAACAAAAACAAATCGGAGCCTGGACGCTCAATGAAATAGCTGGAGTCTGAACGCTCAACGAAGATTGACCGGAGCATGGATGCTCAACAAAAACAAATCGGAGCCTGGACGCTCAACGAAATAGCCGGAGCCTGAACGCTCAACGAAGATTGACCGGAGCCTGGATACTCAACGGATCAAAGACGTACACCATAAACTGGAAATTTATCGGAGCCTGAATACTCAACGAAACTGGACGCACGAAAAATTTGTCAGAGTCTGGATACTCAACACATAAGAGAAATTACCACACATTGGAAATCGGCCGGAGTCTGGATACTCAACATAGTATATCGGAGCCTGAATGCTCAACGAAATTGACCGAAGTCTAGATACTCAACGGACAAAAAGAGATCATCGCCATATGAAAGTAAAATTGACCGGAGCCTGGATACTCAACGAACAAAACAAAATACCACAAATCGGGAATTCGCCGAAATTAGAATATTCAACGGAGAAGGAGTACAACCACAAAACTTATCAAGGTCTAGATACCCAACTGACTTTATCGGAGTCTGGATACTCAACAAAAAAAAACAATGCGTCACCAATTGACAATTCACTGGAGTCTAAACACTCAACGGAGAAGCCGGAGCCTGGATGCTCAACGAAGATTGACCGGAGTCTGGATACTCAATGAACGAAGGGAAAATATCACAAATATAACGATTAAAAACTGAACACCACACTGTCCTCACCGGAGTCTGGATACTCGACGGAAAAACACAATAATATCAATCACTGTGGTCTGGATACCACAACCATCATTACAGGAGTCTGGATACTCGACGAAAAAAGGAAAACCCCATCAACTGGGAATGAACCGGAGTCTGGACACTCAAAGGACAAAAGAATTCATCATAAATACTTGTCATGATCCTCTAAGATCCGAAGATACTGCTGGGGAATAACCTGAGCCAGGGTTTGGATACCACTCGGGTTACCGGAAGATTCCATGGTCTGGATACCAAGGGAAAAGATCAAACCTCTAAAGATACACCTGAAACAAAGAGATAACAACCTGGTTTATATTTCACATGCATGTGTTTGAAAATGGCGTAATGCTCCATACGAAATGGAGATGCTATGCATTTGGGTAGATGCTATGCACGGATGCAGATGCAACGGAACTGAATCAGCTAAATAAATGCTGGAGATACAGAAAACACCCTGTTGGGGCAAGAAAATAACCCTGTCAGGGAACCAACGATTCTGCCGGGGATAGAGCATAAACTTGCTCATGGCAATAACAATTGGACTTATGCCGAGAAACTGGCCCTTACTGGCCTTTGGGGATTGCTCCGCTGGGGGACGAACCTAACCAGGCTGCAAATTACTCTGTGGGAAGAAAATCCAATCATAACTCACTTGGGAGTACAAACACGCACTTCACGAGGATTGAATACACCAACCGCTGAAGGAAAGCGTACACACTACCTGCTCACTCAAACTGCATACAACTCTACTGGGGATAGAGGTACGAACTCCACTGACTAGGGAAATAGATTCAGGCTGGGGATAGGACAAACTTCATCCATACCTTTTTTTCCCCCAAGGGTAACAACCCTGCAACACTAGACAAACAAACAAGATATCCTACGCAATCGGAACCATCTTAGTCATCATTCGTGACGTTGTTCAATTAATTCAAAGTTTTAACAAGTATTGGCCAAGGCCTGCAAGTTTATATAAGTGCGAGTTTATCAAAACATTGGGAGTTTTCACAAACATAACAGTAAAAGTTAAACCAAAACAAATGAGATACTGAATAGTATATGTTTATTGATAAATGGCCTGTAAATAGGCAACGTTTTACAATAGATGCAACCCCTGAAAGAGGAAGCTGCGCAAAAACAAATACAGATATGTACAGAAATATACAAAAGTGTACAAAAATGTCGGCAATATGGCACAGACAAACACCATGAGCTGATCCCTCTATGACTCGCCTGACTCTGATGCTTTCCCGATGCTTCGTCCTCAGAAAAGATTGATTCGGATAAACGGCCCTCAGGTTCCCCCAATCCACTAAGCAATGAAGTTCCAAGGTAGACCGTAGTCATTTTCTTTTTTAATCCCTAATTTTTACCTGAACCTCCCTTTCGGGTTTCCGATTCACCGGGATACCCATTTTTGCCAAAATCGCCTTTTCGGGTTTTCGACTTTGCGGGTTTACATCTTTTCATTTTTATCCTTAATTTTTGCCCGAACCTATTTTCTTTTTTTATGGTTTGCCGGGATGCCCTATTTTTTCCTAGACTTTTCTTTTTGTGTCCAGCGGGTCTCTTTTAAGCAAAGTATTTTTTAACTGCGTATGCGTTCACAGGGGATGTGAAATCCTCACCATCCATGGTGGCTAACAACAAGGCTCTTGCGGAGAATACCTTTCGAACGACATACGGACCTTCATAGTTGGGAGTCCATTTGCCCCTGTGATCTGATTGCGGTGGGAGAATCTTTTTCAGCACAAGATCGCCCGTCTGAAAGCTTCGAGGGCGCACCTTCTTATCGTAAGCTTTCTTCATCCGGCTCTGATACAACCGGCCATATGCGATAGACGCTAGCCTCTTTTCATCCATCAGGCTAAGCATATTCAATCTATTTTTTATCCATTCTGCCTCATCAAGCTTGACGTCGACCATAACTCTTAGAGAAGGAATCTCGACCTCCAATGGTAGGACAGCCTCCATACCATATACTAGCAAGAAAGGAGTTGCCCCGGTTGATGTGCCTACCATCGTACGATAACCGTGAAGAGCAAAGGGAAACATCTCATGCCAATTTTTGTAAGTGACAACCATTTTTTGCACTATCTTCTTGATGTTCTTGTTGGCTGCTTCAACAACGCCATTCATCTTCGGCCGATAGGGTGATGAGTTGTGATGCTAGATTTTGAAATTTTGGCACAATTCCTTCATCATCTTATTGTTCAGATTCAAACCATTGTCAATAATGATTCACTCGGGTATTCTATATTTGCAGATGATGTCCTTCTTTATAAACCGGGCTACGACTTGCTTTGTGACATTGGCGTACGAGGCTGCTTCAACCCACTTGGTGAAGTAATCACTGGCAACCAAGATGGAACGATGACCGTTGGATGCAGTTGGCTCAATCTTACCAATCATATCAATGCCCCACATGGAGAAAGGCCACGGGGACGCCAACATTCAATGGGCACGGTGGTACATGAATTTTGTCTGCATAAATATGGCATTTATGGCATTTCGTCGCAAATTTGAAACAATCTTACTCCATAATTAGCCAATAATACCCTGCTCGTAAGAGTTTCCGAGACATGGCATGCCCGCCGGCATGTGTACCAAAAGTACCCTCGTGGACTTCTTCCATAAGCAACGTTGCTTCTTTTTCATCCATACATCTCAACAACACCAAATCATGGTTCCTTCTGTAAAGCACACCATCTGGGTTTAGATAAAAGTTGCCAGACAACCTCCTCAGCGTCTTCTTATCCTGAGCCGAAGCCCCTGGTGGATACTCTTGCTTCTTGAGGAAGTTCTATATATCGTAAAACCATGGCTTGCCATCAGCAGCCTCATCAATGGCGAATACGAAAGCGGGCCTATCTAGGCGAGAAATGACTATTCTGGGAGCATCATTCTAGAATATAACTTTATACATCGAAGATAGCATTGCCAAAACATCGGCCATCTGATTCTCTGCCCGTGGTACATGGTGAAACTTTACCTTATCGAAGAAGGGTAACAACCTCCTTGCATAATTTTTGTAAGGAATTAGATTCGGCTGACGAGTTTCCCACTCTCCCATGATTTCATTAACCACTAGCGCTGAATTACCATATACATCCAACTTCTTGATTCTCAAATCAATAGCCTCTTCCAGACCCATGATACACGCTTCGTACTCAGCTTCATTGTTAGTGCAAGGGAACGTCAACCTGGCAGTGAACGGGATGTGAGTACCATGAGGAGTCGTGATAATTGCCTCGATTCCACTACCATAGGAGTTGACAACACCATCGAATATCATCTGCCATTGAGAACCTTTCTCTGGACCTTCATCAGGCAACGGCTCTTCACAGTCTTTCACTTTGAGGAACATGATATCCTCGTCAGGAAATTCAAACTTCATTGGTTGATAATCTTCGATTGGCTGTTCAGCAAGGTATTCTGACAGAACACTTCCTTTGATGGCTTTTTGAGAAACATATTGTATATCGTACTCTGTCAGTACCATCTGCCACCTGGAAATTCTTCCTGAGAGCACTTGCTTCTCGAAGACATATTTAATCGGATCCATCTTCGAAATCAGCATAGTTGTGTGATTGAGCATATATTGTCTCAAACGTTTGGCAGCCCAAGCAAGTGCGCAACACGTTTTCTCGAGCATTGAGTAAAGGGACTCACAATCTGTGAACTTTTTACTCAGATAATAGATCGCATGCTCTTTCTTTCCAGTCTCGTCGTGTTGACCGAGAACACAACCCATACTGTTTTCAAGAACCGTTAAGTACATGATTAAAGGCCTTCCAGCTACTGAGGGTATCAATATCGGAGGCTCCTGCAAGTATTCTTTTATCTAATCAAATGCTTTTTGACAATTTTCATTCCAGACGACTGCCTGATATTTTTTTAACAATTTGAACATTGGTTCACACGTGGCTGTGAGATGAGATATGAACCAAGCAATATAGTTCAATCTCCCCGGGAAACCACTGACCTGTTTTCCTGTTTTCGGCACTGGCATGTCTTGTATGGCTTTTATCTTTGCAGGATCGACCTCGATTCCTTTTTCACTGACAATGAACCCCAATAACTTTCCGGACTGAACTCCAAAAGTGCACTTATTTGGATTCAACCTTAATCTGAACTTTGTAAACCTCTCAAACAGCTTCAACAAGTTAACCAGATGCTCTTCCTCCGTTTGCGACTTTGCTATCATGTCATCAACATAGACCTCGACCTCATGATGAATTATGTCATGAAACAAAGTGACCATAGCCCGCTGGTAAGTTTCCCCTGCATTTTTCAACCCAAAAGGCATTACTTTGTAATAGAACGTCCCCCACAGTGTAATGAACTTCGTCTTCTCCATATCTTTCGGTGCCATCTTTATCTGATTATAGCCCGAAAAACCATCCATAAAAGAAAATACGGAGTATTGAGCAATATTGTCAACCAATACGTCAATGTGAGGGAGCGGGAAGTCATCTTTTGGGCTCGCCTTATTTGAATCTCTGTAATCTACACACATCCGTACCTTACCATCTGTTGCACCCCAAAATTTGTCCAACCTTTTCTTAATTTGGTTTATGTTTCATGTCATTTCTTTCTAGCATTTGCATTGCATGGTTTTTATCATTGAACAGGGGATCAAGATGTTGTGCATATCAAGAGGAGTCTACTCAGAGGTTTGAGCCTAAGCAAGGGGTGTTACTCAGGGTTGAATGGTCATCAAGTCATCTAGAAGTGGGCAATGGTCTTGTGAAAGGATTGATGGATGTATGTGGGTCAGCTTCTAACTTGGAGGCCAGGTCAAGATTATCAGAGGATTGTGAATTCATGGTTATGAATATAAGATATTGAGAGAGCTCATTGAGTGCTTTTAGAGCCATTTGGAGCTTATTCAGGTTGTTGTGTGAGGTGGAACAAGCCACAGTCTAAGATGTTGCATCTAGGGTTTTCATCTGATAAATCCTCAGTCAACTGTGAAATTGAAGGATATTAAAACTCAACTCAAAGTCTCTATGGTCATGGGATGTTGTGTTAAGATATGTGAGACATCATTTCAAGATCAATTCATCAAGAATCAAGTGTGTGAGAAGTTACTAAATTAGGGTTCTCAGGGTAAAATCCCCTATTTAGTGCCTAACTTCAAGACCACCCATCTCAAGATACAAGTTTCATCTCAAATTTTGGCCAAAATGAAACATGTAGAGCATGTGCTTAGCTTTCTTTGGAGTACTAGAAGTCCTTGATTGGATTTATAGAACTCAAGTTATGATGCAGAAAAGTTACAGGTCATCATATGAATGTGATTTTGGTCAACAAAAGTCAACTCACTTCCAAGCCATTTTTGACCTAGAAGGATGTTTCTCCTCAACTTTTGGAAAACATGAAAGTTGTAGGTCTTTGTCATAGATTTCCAAAAAGTACTAGAAGTATTTCATCTGATTTGTAGAGCTCAAGTTATGAGACTTGCAAGTCAAGGGTATTTTGGGAAAGTGAGATTATAGGTCATAAAATTATAGGTCCATTTCACCAACTTGAACACTTCAAATGAAGATTTTTCCAACATCAAATGTGCTACAAATGGTGTCATTTGTTTAACCAAACATCAAGAAGTCATGGATTTGGCTTGGTTTGAGGAATTGATGTCTGAATTTTCATGGAAGAAAGCTTAAAAGGGCAAAATGGGAATTAATTCATTTTTGATCATTTTTGTGCAAATAGGTCCATATTTTGAGTGAAAAACATGTTTTAAACACATTGGCAATTTTAGAATTTGAGTTTGATGTGTTTTGGTGAGCCATTTCCAAGTTTACTTCATCATGAAGTTACACAACAAACATCAACCATTGAGATTGAACAAGGGCCAAATCCCAGCCCTTCACACTCCTCATGTTACCAGCAAACAAAATGCATCACTTTGGAGCCAAATTGGTGAGGAATTTGTGCACATGACAAGTGAGAAAAGATCAAATTCCATGGATTTCAATTGGGCCCTTAGAGGCTGAAATTTGGCTTAATTTCTTTTCAAATCCATCACATAAAAGCTTTCCATCATGAACAACTCATCAGAACACGAAATTGGAGGAGATTTGGAGCTAGAGCATTTGAAAAAAATGGTGAAAATTCAAAATTCAAATTATGAGAATTAGCAAGTTTCAAGCCAAATTGTGAATTGCAAAAGCTTTATTGATGTTTGTGGAATGATTCTGGACATTTTTCTGCAAGCTTAAGTATCAATTGAAGGCTCAGTGGAAGTTCTCCACTAGGTATTTACAATTCAACCTTACACTCTGAATATGCATTGATTCACTGCCATTTTTGCATATTTGAGACCTAGATAACATGTAGATAATTATATATAAAACGGACTGGCATTTGTGATGATTCTTGGTGGATGCTAAAAAATGTTTGGATCTGATATGGCTTATTCTTGTGGTGTTTTGCTTGTTTGTTGCTTGATCTGTAATCTCCATAGCACGTAGATGATTTCTGGACAATTTGGTTGAGTTTGGTGAGATTTTGATTTTGGTGTACAATTCTGTTTGCCTTCGATTTGAAGTTGTGGTGAGGAATTAATGGAAATGAACCTTGGATTCTTGTTCCTCGTGAGGTGTGTTGCACCCTAAAATTTGACCAACCGATTCTCCTATCTGACTCATGGTTTAAATTCATATTCGCAGTTCAGACATGTGATTTTTGTGCACAAGCAGGGGATATCAGAGTTTACAGCTTGATTTTTGTCTATCAGATATGGCAGACCCAGTCCAGATTATCAGGGTTTTATTTTCGGGAAATTGTGCGCTCCTCAGTGATTTTTAGCTTGCACAGTAATTTTGGGGATATTCTGATGCCCGGGGATCTCTGTTCGATTCAATCTGGTCTCGTGCGCTCTTTCGTGGCGGTCATGTGCATTCATCTGCATTTTTAGGGTTTTATAGGCTTTTGTGAATTTTTAACAGGCTTTATAGATTTTTCTGGAATTTAAATATGTTTTTTAGAATATAAATAAATTTTTAAATAGTTTTTAGAATAATAAAGAAAAAGGGGAATATAGTTTTTCTTTTATTACTAATAGATAATAATAGTTTAGAATTTTATAGGTTTGTTAAATAGGTTTAATTGCTTTTAAATCATTTTTAGAATTTTCTATAGATTTTTAAATAGGTTTAAGTGTTTTTTAGATAATATAGAAAATAATATAGTTTTCTTTTATTAATAATAGATTTACTAGTTTTAAATAATATTGAAATTTTAATAGAAAATTAGTAGGAGTTTAGAATCAATTAGAGCATTAATCTTTTTTAGAGTTTAATTAGATCTTAATTGTTTTTTAGATTTTTATTAGGATTAGTCATTAGTTAATTAGGTGTTAATAATTGATTAGAGTTAATTGGGTTTAACTGTTTTAATTCAGTTTTTTGTACAGTTTTTTTATTCACTTTCGTGGGCCCAGGAGGTGCCTTTTGGGTGAGGCCCAGTTCTCATCAGTAGTCCAAAAGAAAGTCCAGAAAGCATCCAATTTCTTCCAGCGAAGCCTAGAAGCTTCTGGAAGTGTCCAGGTGTTTCAGTGGTATATAGTGCGCCACGTGTTGCAGAAAGAACGGTCCCACGCGTTTCTCAATCCTCACGCCACCACCCACTCAGAGACCCACACACGTGTTTGCCAACTGTCCTCCACTCTCTCTCTCTCTGCGCATGTGCGCCACTTGGCGCCACCACATCACTCACCGGAGATTCACCAGAACACCACCGGCGGCCATGCATCAGCCGTAACTACCCACCGCCGGCAACCCAACCACCGTCCACCACCTGAACATCCAAAATTTCCAGAAATCATCCTATCTTCTTCTTTCTCCCCAGATCTCCTCCGTCTACCTTCATCGGTACATCGCCGGAAAATTCAAAGGCACGCCGGAAACTTCAAAGAATCCCAGAACAACTTCATCCTCCTCCATCAAATTTCCCAGAACAACTTCATCCTCCATCAAATTTCCCAGAACAACTTCAATCTTCGTCCATTTTTTCCCAGAAATACATCAATCTTCAAGATCTTTCCAGAACGCCTTCATCCTCGGCCAAAGATCTTTCCAGAACGTTTGAATATTCATCCTCTTCGTAAGGAAATTCCTGAAGTCGTTCAAACCTCCATGCAATTTTTCCAGAAATTACTCAGAACTTCGTTATAGCGTCAACAGCCTTCTTCAACAACGCGCGCCTGATACATAACAGATCTTCAAAGATCCCTTGTTCCGCTCGCATTAACCCAGGTATGCCTTTCTGAAACTCCTTGCATGTTCTTCTTTAGAGTGTGTTGCTTTCAATGATCCATGGAGTAGTTAGGGTTTTTAGGAATTGATTTGGTGCGTTGTTGTATAACGCTGAGATTTGGGGTTTGATCTTGATATTGTGTTTGGTGATGATATAGAACGGTTAGGTTTAGAATGATTACGTGGCTGGGTTGGTGTTTGTTGTTGATGGAGATCAGAGAGGTTTCAGATAGAGAGAGCGTGAGGGAGAGGATGAAGACGAGGGAGCGGCGCAAGGTCAAGGTTGATGAACAGTACTAGGGTTAGGGGAGGAGAAATCAGTCTTGTTCCCTGAGTATTGGATTAGGGTTGGGCTGGGTTCAAAGCCCAAAAGCGTAGTTGCTGAGCACTACACCACGTTTGCTTCCCCACCCCCCTGGCATATGAGAGTCTGAATGACTGGATATGGGCCTTAGGCCCCAATTTGCTATCTGCACCCCCCTGTCCAAGCCCATAATGGATAACAACTGCCAAAACCTGCTCACGGCACCCCCCTAGGTTTTTTTCTTTTTCTGAGTTTACTAGTTGTTTGAGGAACCTGGGCCCTGCGCCCTATTTGCTTTTAACACCCCCAGAATCAGGGCCCAGCTAGAAATAACTAGGTTTCCCTGCTGTTTAAACCCCCCAGCTTTATTTCAATTTTATTTCAATTTCCTTTATTTTCTTTGCATATCAAATAATTCACAAATAAATGAAAATAAATGATTTTTTTAATTCTTCTTTGTTATACCATTTCATGAAAATGTTAAGAAAATTAAATAAAAATAAAAATGCCATTTTATTTTTATTTCCTATTTTTGCATATTTTCCAATTAATTGATTTCTTTTTAATATTTTCAATGCATGCATATCATTAGAAAATTCATAAAAAATGGTAGATTTAGTCAAATAATTCCGTTCTTTTTTCTGTAGACTCGTAATTCAGCGTAGAATTTTATAGTGCAAAAATATTAGCTTAATCATGCATTTTCATTTTAATTGCATTTTTTCACTGTTATTGATGTTGAATAAATTGGTCTGTGGGTATGTCTGTGTTGCTGATTTTAGTTCTTTCATCTGGTATTGAATTTTGTTCTGATTTTTCAGTATGTTGTCATAGAGCCATGTAGGTCTCCCATTAGATTTTTATTAGATTTTTGTAGGATGTTCTGATAGGATTTGTCTGAGCCTGAAGATAGGAGAAGTCTTGGTGACTTCTGACTTTGAAGTTCAACTGTGGTTGAACTTCAGAGATAGTTCCTTGTGGTTTGTTGGCCTGTGGGTTCTTCTTGAAGGTGGGAGCTGATGGAGGTCCTGTTGGAGCTTGCAGAGAAGATGCATTGGATTGAGGCTTAGTCTAGGAGCTTGTTGTCTGTTTGTGAGGTTCGAGATCCTGAAGTTTGAAGGAAGTTTATGGTACTTTCCTGAGGAAGGCACTATGAATGACTTTCATTCTTTCTTCTCACCTCTTTCGTAAGTATCCCATGATGTTGGAGCCGACTTGTGAGTTTAATTTCTCCTGAGGAGGAATGTAGACTGATCACATGTTGTTGAGCCACATGGGATACGATTCCTAAGTGGAAGTCCCCTAGTACTTTCCTGAGGAAGGTCCTATGGGTCTATTCACTTAGTTCCATTAGTTTACCTAGGATTTCTCAAGTATCCAGTGATGTAGGAGCCAACTTGTGAGTTTAGTTTCTCCTGAGGAGGAATGTAAACTGATCACAGTTGTTGAGCCACGTAGGATACGATTCCTAAGTGTCAGCCTCCTAGTACTTTCCTGAGGAAGGTCCTATGAGTCTGCTCACTTAGTTCCCTTAGTGCATATAGGTTTCTCAAGTATCCAGTGATGCCGGAGCCTTCATGTGAGTTTAATTTCTCCCGAGGAGGAATATGAACTGATCACAGTTGTCGAGCCGCATAGGATATGATTCCTGAGTAGTAACCTCCTGGTACTTTCCTGAGGAAGGCACTATGAGCTTGTCTGCTTAGCTTTCCTTTCTCTGGTAAGCTTGTTCTGAGGCTTGGAGACTGGGATTGATTCCTCCTGCTTAGGGTTTTGATTAGATTGTTGCTTAGATCTTTGCTTAGGGTTTTGTATAGAGTTTTGTTTGAGAGATAGATTAAGAGCTTGTTTCAGGTTTGTTAGAGGCCCTGCTCAGGGTTAGTCTCTTTGTGTTGTTTGACTTGTATGATGTTATGTTGCATTAGACTCAGGTATTCATCTAGATAGTTCTGAATAGGCGCATCTTAGAAGTAGACTTTGTGTGCATGAGAAGTTGAGGTGGTCCTCCTTCTGCTTGTTTGTTATTGCGTGGCTTTGCTTGTTGGTATTTGGTAGAGCTGAGCTCCCTTGCCTCTGTGGTTTGCGGCCTCTGTGCCTTGTTTGTTTAGCTGTTGCATTCATGCATATTTTCAGTATTTCTTTACTTCGCAGTTTCTTGTTTGTAGTTTAGTCCTGTTGCCATGATCCCTTAGGAGCTCTGACTTCTCCGCTGCGGAGTTGTTATGATAGACATTAGGATGGTCAACCAGGTGTGATAGCAGTAGGTAGATTCCCCTGTTTCTCAGGTAGAGTTCTAGGGTTTCCCTTTCCTTTCTGTAGGAGCTTTTGAGTAGCTTGATCCGTAGTTAGCTGAACTACAGCTGCTCTGATTCTTCGTTCCAGACGGAGATATGTAGGCATAGGATGCGATATCCTAGCGAGCACACTAACGACTAACCTTTAGTTCTCTCGCGGCTGTGCGATCGAGACTTTCCCGCTAACGACTAATTGTTATCCCTTTCTCTTGCCCGAGTGCATTTGAGACCAGATCGTATTTGTAGGTTCCCGAGCCTTAGAGACCAGTTTGTTTTCTCACTGCTGTGTGAGAGCCCCTGTTTACCCGTAGTTAGCCGAACTACGTTTGCTCTGATCTTTCATTCCAGATGAAGGTACGTAGGCACAGGACGCGATGTCCTGGCGAGCAACCTTTCCCCCGTTTAGTCGTAAGAAGTCGAACTACGTTGACTCTGACTTTCCCATTGCACGAGGGAATACGTAGGCCCAGAACACCGTATGTTCTGTCGAGTCCTGTCCTTTTATTTTCTTTTCAGACCAGCCATTAGCGTAGATAGATAACACACCCTTTTACCTATAAACACCAAGCGTGGATCCCATCGAGTACGATGGACGTGAGGGGTGCTAATACCTTCCCCTTGCGTAACCGACTCCCGAATCCAGGTTTTGGTTGCGATGACCATACCTTTTCCCGTCTTTGCGAGGTTTACTTCGAGCGTTTCCTTTCCCGCTCTGAGGGATAAATAACGCACGGTGGCGACTCTCCTGTCAAGCCGGCGCCGATTTTCGCAGTAGCGACAACTGGCGACTCTGCTGGGGACTATAGCATCTAGGGACTTTTCCCATCCCTTATGCTGGGACCGTTTCCCATCCCCTACGCGAGTCAATCCTAGCGCTTGGGTGTTTATTTGTTGGGTGTTGTGCATATGTGTTACTTTTCTGCACTTTACTTTTCTGTACCTTTACCTTTCCGCATTTATTTTCCAGCATTATATTATTATGATTATTGCTGTGGGCAAGGGAGGTTACTGTGAGTGAAAAGCCGGACCTGGGCTTGAGTACACACCTAGATATAGTTGTGGAGAAGTAGTAGACGAACCTGTCTGCTGAGCAGGCACAGTTCCCTACGAAAATCTGCGCTCAGACGAGATTCTTGCAGAGGTACTCCTTTCCGGTCCTGAGGATCTGAGGGGAGTCCAGACGTGAGGGTTGTCGACTCTGGGGACCGATCATTTGGAAGTCAGCTAAGTGAGGCCTCTTCATGGTTTGATGATGCCACTCCTTCTGGGAATCGTATCGTCACTCATGAAAGTCTGTGACGCTGATGACCGCATAGGATGCCGTACCTTTGTCCGTGGATTAGGTTTATCCTACCTGTGAGAGGGACTGGGTTATTGCAGGAAAACTGGCCGTCAGAAACCATGATTCAGTACCTTTATCAGATGGTGTTCTTGATTCATCTCCAGGTGTGTTGTCTGGGTCAGATGGGTTTCTTATCTGAGGTTGAGGCTATTATCAGATGGTATTCTCGTCAGATACAGAGGTTCAGATGGTTTTCTTACCGGGGGATTGATATTTTGAGTATCAGATGGTAGTTAGTGGCATGAGATTCTGATGACCGTGTTGGTTTTCTGTTCTTGATCACAGAGATATTCCTCTTCAGGCTACAGCATAGCCCCTGTGTTCACAGATTGCATTATTTATCATATTGCATCATCGCATTACCATTCTGCATTCAACTAACGTGTGTGTATTGCAGGTACACATTTTCCCTTCCAGTTCTGGTGTTTGTTCCTAGCAAGACATGGAAAACCTGAAGAGAGTATTGCCCTATAAGTTTCCGTCGCCGAATATCAGTCTATTGTTAGAGTTGATTGCTATCGCTAAGAAGAGAGGAATGGGTGATTTCAGAAAGAGATATGGGAGGATTCTGACCTACGTTTATCAGCCATCTGCCTACGAGACCAGCGGCATCTATACTTTGTTACAGTTCTACGACGCGGAGCTCAGGTGTTTTGTATTTCCCGACTTCGTTTTGGCTCCTACCCTGGAGGAGTACTCTGCACTTCTGGATATACCGATCCGTGAGCAGATGCCTTTTTATCGTACGGACGCTGAGCCCAAGCTGGCTGAGCTTTCTGCCATCCTGTGCTTGAAAGAGTCTGAGCTGTCTGGGAAGATGATCAGAAGAGGAGATGTATGGGGATTTCCATTGGATGTCTTAGTGGAGAAGGCTCGAGAGTATGCCCAGAAGGGTAGCTGGGATGTTTTTGACGTTATCCTTGCTGTATGTGTGTATGGTATCGTGTTGTTCCCGAACATTCCTGATTTTGTTGATTCTGATGCCTTCTATATTTTGGCTGCGGGAAACCCAGTTCCTACTTTGCTGGGAGATATCCACCATTCAACTCATTATCAGAATGAAAAGCGACGAGGAAGGAATGTGTCTTGCTGTGTACCTCTCCTATGCAGGTGGTTCACCAGTCATATGCCTAAGTCAGGCCCGTTTGTCACATCTATCAATTCTCTAGGATGGCCCGAGCGTTTAATGGGATTGACTGCTGAGAACGTGGTATGGGTCATTAGAGAGGTATTCGGAGCTGAAGTCATACTCAAAGGCGAAGGATTCCCGAATGTTCCGTTAATAGGAAGGAAAGGTTGTGTCAACTATAACCCTTCCTTATTGATCAAGCAATTTGGGTACATACCTCAAGGAGCGCCAAAGCCCGAGGAGATACAGGAATCTCTGTATCTCACTGGGGCAATTGGGAAAGAAATGTTGACCAAACTTGAGAAAGCCTGGAAAAACTTGCACAAGAGAGGGAAGCTTTCAGGTAGCAGAGGGGATACTCGAGTTCCTAGCCCATATGTAGAATGGATTTGTGAGCGAGCTGTGAAGTTCCTTATGCCGTATCCAGCAGTTCAGCCATTGCATCCTCCGGTAGAGGAGCCTACCACTGTGGACATTCAGGTATATAAGCAGCTGATGGCGGAGAAAGAAGAGCTAGCCAAGGCTAAAGAGGCTTTAGAGCAGGAGAATGCCCAGCTTCGGCATGAAAAGATTGAAACAGGATATGTTTCTAAGCAACAGGCTGAAACTCTAAAACATCTGAAGACTACGCTATTGGAATTATCTGAAACCAAGAAGCGTCTGGAGTTAGATGTGGACTCCGTTAGTAGTGTGTTGGCCACCAAGAAGCAAGAGCTGGAAAGGGCCTACACAAAGCTAGCCAAGTTCAGAGAACACTGGGATATCACTATGACCAAGCGCAAGGAGCGAGAAGAAGGGCTGAAGACACAGATTGCTCAGTTAGAAGAACAGGTCAAAGTGAAGAACGAAGAGCTTGAAGAAGAAGCCTGTCGCCGATACGAGGCCGAGCGCAAGTTGACAGATGCCATGAAGAATTTGGAAGATTTCCAGCATAGAGCAGATGCCAAGAGACCCAGACCTGGGGGCGGTGCCAATGATAAGGCTTGGGAAGACTTTGTCAGAGACATCCAGGGGACAGTCAGGAAGAGGGATCGACTGATAGAAGGTTTGATTTATCAACCAGATCACGCAGAGACAAAGAAGATGGTCGAGGACTTCCGCAACCGTACCCGTATTTGATTTCTCTGGTATTCTGTATGTTGAGATCACCACCAGGCATGTTGGCTGGGATCCTCTTTGTCATATCAGCTGTATGGAGCATAGTTATGTAACTTCTTGACAAGACAGTTATTCTAATCAATATATGAGGGTTTCTTCCAAATATTGTCTTTATGGTTCATCTTGTCTTGCTACCACTGACACTGGAATTGGAGGGGAAATATCTCCAATGCACACATGCACGTTAGCATTTTTGTATTTCTGTTTGCATAAATCATATTGCATAGCATTTAGCAGGTCAGAGCACTTATCCAGCCTTTGTTTTCACCAGAGGGTAATTCTCGGGGAATTGTTTGAGGCAAGAGTAGAGTGCTGCAGACGACCAAGGGGCTGAAGCAGATTTGAGCAGAATCAAGCAGCATAGTCGGTTACAGGTAATTGGTGGCTATGTATGAAGGCAATTTCCAGGTTCCTGACACCCAGGCAGGGTTTACTGTGGCGCCCAACCATCAGTATGATTCTATGGAAGACTTCCCGCAAGCGAACAATCTTACTGCAGCCCAAGTTGTGCAGCCTGCTGTTGAAAACCGAGATCGGCATGAGCAGTTTCTTGCCCGAAATGAACGTTATCCTCCCGTTAACAATCAATGTGTTGCTTTCCCTGTGATGAATTACCGGAGAGATATTCCAGTGACCGGGTTAGTAGATCCAAGAGCTCTTGACTATGTTAGAAGAGTCCGAGTGTTGGAAGAGCAAATGAAAGCCTTGGAAGCGAAAGATGCCGTCAACCTGGATGCTGTAGCCATGTGCTTGGTCCCTGACCTGGTGTTGCCGTACAAGTTCAAAGTGCCGGAATTTGAAAAATACACGGGAGATAGCTGTCCGAAGTTGCATTTGATGATGTTCTGCCGAAGGATGACTTCGTTTGTGCGAAATGACAAATTGATGATCCATTGCTTTCAGTATAGCCTGACTGGGGCATCGTTGAGATGGTATGTGCAATTAGAGAGTAATCAGATTCAATCTTGGGTGGATTTAGCCAGAGCTTTCATGAAGCAGTACGATTACAACTTGGATTTGACTCCTAGTCTCGTAGATCTGCAAGAATTGTCTCAAGCGGAGAATGAATCATTCAGAGCGTATTTGCGAAGATGGAAGGAATTGGCTGCTAGTGTTCGACCACCGCTTCCGGAAAGGGAACTGGTTGACATCTTCTTGGGCACCCTGAAAGGCCATTATTTTGACAAATTGTTCAGTTGCACAAGCTTTGTGGGCCTGATGAGGCTGGGAGAGATTGTTGAGAGAGGACTCAGGAGTGGAAAGTTTCGAGGTGTTCCTTACGTCCCAGTTGATAAGATTGAGTCGGTTGTCAGTTCTCAAGAAGAGTGGGAAGGAGATGATGCCACCTCAGAATCTCTAGCATCTCAGGATCAGTTTTCAGACACCTCAAGTCAACGATCATCCTATCGCCGATCGCGTCAGCATGCTCCACGAAGACCAAGGAAGCCTGAAAGGCAGTTTACTCAGCTACCAGTGTCATACAGTCAGTTGTTGCCAGATCTGCTCAGAAGTGGATTGATAGTGCCGAAAGAGACTAAGCCGGTGATTCCACCGTATCCTCCAGGTTTTGATGCCAGCGCCCGCTGTGAGTACCATGTTGGGGCACAGGGGCATTCAACGAATGATTGTAAGGTGCTTAGAAGTCAGATTCAAGATCTGTTAGACTCTAGCCGTATTTGCATCACGCCTCAGGGTTTTGTTCAGATTAATGATTTTCCATCCTCCAGTTGTGCGAGTTCGTCAGTTAATGTCATGGAAGACTCCACAGGAAGTGTGTGCTCTGAAGATTGTCCATCAGAGAGTTCAGTTGAATATGGGGGAAGTTTCTAGAGGGTTCTGTGCCGGATGTCGCATCTGTTTTCTCTGCCTAACCCGTTTAGCTTTTGTGCATCAGTATTTGTCGACCACCACCAGGATTGTTGGCTGGGGTCGTTATATTCATACTCATTTGTGCTTACCTGCTGATTTTGTTGGTTGTACATGTATGGGAGATGTTTGTCTGTGTGCTTATAGCTTGAGTTTCTCTTTATCTCGTTGTGAATATGTGTTTGCTTTCTGCGCTGCATTATTATTTAGCAGGTATATCAGAACCGTGGGCCTTATTTCCTCATCGTCCAGTTTGTTGCAGGAATTCCTTCAGAGATATGGAACAGAATCAGTGTGAATTGATCGAAGTCCGAAGCCAGCTGGGGCAGATGATGAAAGACATGCAAGAGATGCGTCTGGAGCAGAAGATTCTCAAAGAGGAGAACAGTCAGCTGAAGACCCAAATGAGCTTGATCATGGAGGTAGTCAAGAACGTGCTTAGGAAAGAAGACGATCAGCTATTCGAAGCCGCCATGAAGAAGCTCGCGCCACCTGTGCCTGTGGAACCTGAGCAGCAACAACAGAAGATACATCCGGCTCAACAGAGGATCCAGGAAGGGAAGCCAAAGAGAATGTTTGAGGCACCACCTATGACCTATGCTGAGCTCTTGCAGACCTTATTGAGGTTCAATCTGGTTGAGAAGAGAACGTTGGCACCACCAACGAGAGCGTTTCCTCAGGGATACGATGCCAGCAAGCAATGTGAATTTCATTCCGGGGCATTCGGACATGACATCGAGGGTTGTCATGCTTTTAAGCACAATGTTCAAGACCTAATTGACTCGCACGATATTGAATTCACGCCGGGCGGCGTAGCTGTGCATATTACTCCTGTCTCAGTCGATGCTAAGATGACAGATGTTTCTAAAGCTGCAGTGGGTCAGAAGCGCATCCTGGACTCCATGGTGTCAGAATCTCCAGGCCCACAACTGTTGCCTATTCCTGGGGCAGATCTGAGAAAGAAAATGGCTAAGCATAAGGAGGGCGTTAATCAACACATTGAAGATCAAGAAACCGATGATACGAAGGGTGCTCAAGGGTCAACCCGATACCAGCAGCAGCAGCCTCAGCAACAGAATAATCGGGGGTATAAAAGAGGCCCGAATCAAGGTCCTTTGGCAAGCCGTCATTTGGAAACTCCTCCTATACCGTACGCACAGCTTCTGCAGACGTTGCTTCAGCTCCAATTGGTTCATAAAAGGACATTGGCTCCCTTAACGGGACCACCACCACCGGGGTATGATGCCAACGCTACTTGTGAGTTCCATACCGGGGCACCAGGCCATACGGTTGAGAACTGTAAAGCATTTAAGCACAAAGTGCAGGATCTGCTTGATAGTGCAGCAATCAGCTTCGGACCGGGAGGTCCCCAAATCATCTGAATGAAAGAGGAAGAGCTCTATAGTTTGGTTGAGTCGTTGAAAGCAGATCAGGACAGCATCGGATTGCCTCTAATAAAGATAGCTGGTTCAGCAGCAGGGCAGATGTGAAAGCCCAGTTCTCAGAAGCTAGCATATTTTCTTTGTTTTAGCTTGTCATTTCTTTACATTTGTAGTTGCTTTCCTGTTTGAATTTGTAATCTTGTTTGTAAAACTTGTTGTTTTCATTTCAAATTGATGATAATGAAATAAATATGCATGTTTTGATCAAATCCATTCACGTTCACTAACTGTTTTGCAAATATCCACTACTTGGTTAAAAAGAATTTGGGGAGGATGACGAAAATGACCGACATGCAACTACCGATTGTATGCTTTTGAAATAGAACCTGCTGATGATGTACAAGCATTGTTTCAAACCCCTAAACACCGGAGATATAAGGAAGATAATCCCTTGTCAACCCCTTCGAGCCTTGTAGTAGGAGTTTCTTTCTGTGAACGAAAAAACCTCAATTTTAACCTAGGGCAGGGTAAGTGTTAGCTAATTTGACCAAGCGCCCAAATTGCGAAAGGAGTGTCCGTTCGAGGATCAATCGCGTCCCTAAAGGTCGTGCCTAAAAGACCACAAGGTTTCAATCAAGAGTGGGACAGCCACATCATTCCCAAAGAGTCAGGCAACCAGTGTCACACGACTTGTTCGAAAGAAAAATGAAAAAAGAATCAAAAGCCCGCTAAGTCGAGAAAACTTCAAAACAAATGACTTAGGTAAAAATGAGGGCATCCCGCTGGACTTAAAAAATCAAAAGATACTCAAAAGGAGTCAGTCCAGGCAAAAGTTAGGGATATGAAAAGAAAAAGATGAAAAGGATCAAAAGAAAAATCCTCGATGGAAATACGAGTCGTGTGACCACAAGTGTCAAAGACGAAAAGTGAGTGGCTGTCACTCCAAAATCCAAAAGTTTCTCGAACTATCATCCCTATCTTTTAACCTCTGAGAGGTGAGCGCTAAGGTCAAATTAGCTGAACGTAGGATGGGAGAACATCAAGGAGAACGGGTGGGTTAAAGCAAACTTTGAGCCTTTATCCTTTCTTTCGAAACCATGAACCTGACCACATTACAACCTTCAAAAGTCCTAATTGAAGCAGGATGTTTCGAAAGCATACGCCGGTAAAGGTCGTGTCGATTCTGACTCCTAAAAAGGTTCCTCTTACCATGCTGGTACTGATGTTGATAAATGTTTTGTGCATTATATGCCATAAACTGTTTTTCCTTTTCCCAGTGAACAGATTGGATGTCAAAGCTGTCATATGTGTTGCATTAATACATCTTTTATGCAGAACAACTTGTTTTACTTGCAAGTAAGCGCTTGACGGCAGAAAAGTTTCCTACAGTGGAAAGTATGGTCAAGATAGAATGCAGAATGCCCGAATGTTCCGAGAGCAGGGGCAAGCTTTATTGTGATCCCCAGTCAAGTCAGCTTTTCGAAGTCAGTTATTCTGGGGGCAATCAGGTTGAGATTTGGTGAATACGTCGTAGTCAGGAGGTACTACTCTGAATCAGATAATCGGGGCAAGGTCATTGCAGCCAGAGGCAGACCATCTTAAGCGCGCAAAGGTTGTGCGGGAAGCATGTGAGGTGAAGTATCTCTCAGAAGTTCAGAACACTGAGGCATGTTATATCAGACCATCAGGGCTCAGATTTGCAGATTTCCTTTCAAGGACTATCCCCACAGATGTCATGTATGCTGGGGCATATCAGAAGCGAAAGGATTGGTCTTCTCCGTACCAGCAAGGCCATTCAGGGTTATTCGAGCAGACGCAGTCGATTTTCGAGAGCGAGATGAATGCGGGAAGTCGTGTCACTATCCCTTGACTCTTCACTAAAAGGCTGTGTATTCAGGAAGGATATTTTCCAGCGTCAGTTGTACCTGACCCAGCAAGATGGCTTAAGAGCTCAAATCCAAGTTTGCGATTACTGCGAAGCCCATCCGTGTTGGCGCATCAATTTCCAAATCCGAGCGTCGTCAGTACGCAGGAGGGCTCCCTCCATTTTTTCCAGCAAAGACTAATTCGCCATTGGCATGGATAAGCTATCCCTAGAGAAGTCTAATCATATTCGGCATGTCTGCTATTTCACAACGGAGTTATATTCCCCAGCAGGGTATTACTTCGTCGAGGTGTTCGGTTAAGTTCCCAATATCCCCAGCAGAGTTGATTTCACTCTCCCAGCATTCATTTTGCTGGGATAATTCAGTGATATCCAGTTTATCCCCAGCAGAGTTGGCCTCGCCTTCAGCATTTATTTTGCTTAAGTGGTTCTGTACCCAGCTCTCTCCGGCAGCTCGAGCCTGCGTTAGCATATTGCATGCATCATATTTGCATCATACCTGCATGACATTTCCAGAATGCGTAGCATTTCCATCCCAAATGGAGCATTACGCTGTAGAAAGACTAAAGCATTTGCATAGGCATACGAAGCATAAGTCAGGTTTTCTATCAGCTTCACATGACGCGTGAATTACTCTGTGATCAGTTCAGGGGCATTTATCCAGCAACAATATTCAGACAGTTCAGCAGATTATTTGTATCTCAGATCATACAACGATTATGCTTTGATCAAGCAGTCATCTGATATCGACAGACTTTTCTTCCCGTCAATTCATATTGACGATGTGTTCCTCCAATAAGTGGATTTCTCCGTCTATTATTAGACGTCTTGAGTATGAATGTGGTTTTCTTTCCGTCTATCCATAGACAATGTGAAGTTGCGGGTGATCACAGTAAGGCTTCAAGAAGGGGTTTCCCCAGGATGTGCTTTTCTTCCCGTCTATCAGTAGACGATGTGAAGTTTTGATGGATTTTCAATAAGGTTCAAAATAGAGTTTCTCCGGCAAGTGGCTTTTCTTTCCGTCTATCAGTAGACGATGTGAAGTTTTGGTTACTGTCCAGCGGGTTTCTTATTGCCAGATCATACATATGATGAGGTGTTTCCCCAGCGAGTCTTCTCCGGCTATCCTTGGTTGTTGAGGGGCTTCAAAACGATTTTGGATATTGGTTCTCTTTATGGTTATTGGATGAGATGACGTTTCAAGAGGTACTTTCCTGACCATCAATCCTTATTGATGTCGAGGCTCTTCGAAGAATGTTCAGTTTTCGTGATCGTTGATTCTTATTGACGACATGGTTCTTTAAAAGGTGGTTTTCTTCCCGTCAGTCCATACTGACGATGTGGCCCCTTCAAAGATATTGATCTTTCCATCAATTCCCGCAGACAGAAGGATTCTGAAATTCGAAGGATGGTGTTGAATTGCGTTATGCTTGTCTTCCCGTCTACCCTTAGACGATGTGAATATTGATTTGTTCATCAATCAGGATGATCCCGTCTACTCTTAGACGATGTGAATATTGATTTGTTTTATCAATCGGGATAATTCCGTCTACTCTTAGACGATGTGAATATGGAGATTAATGAATGCCTTTCCGTCTATCCTTAGACGATGTGAGTTGTTTTGTTCATCAATCAGGATGATCCCGTCTACCCTTAGACGATGTGAATAATGATTTGTTCATCAATCAGGATGATGCCGTCTACCCTTAGACGATGTGAGTTGTTTTGTTCGTCAATCAGGATGATACCGTCTACCCTTAGACGATGTGAATAATGATTTGTTCATCAATCGGGATGATGCCGTCTACCCTTAGACGATGTGAGTTGTTTTGTTCATCAATCAGGATGATGCCGTCTACCCTTAGACGATGAGAATATTGATTTGTTCATCAATCAGGATGATGCCGTCTATCCTTAGACGATGTGAATTGGGAGATTAATGTTGTTTTTCCGTCTATCATTAGACGAGGTGAGTATTCAATCAGGGTGTCTTCCCGTCCATCTTTGGGCGATGTGAGAATATTTCTCTTCCTGCCTATCAGTAGGCAATGTGAAAGGATTAGGTATTTTGGTGCAACCCTCAGAGTTTTGTTATATGGGGTATCACAAGCAACGGGTATTCAAATCAGGAGTTCTTTATCAGATGATTAATCAGTTTGGTGCCGCAATGACTGGACTAGGTTTTCTGGACTTTATTCCCCAAGCAGTTGACAGTATATGCTCGCGGTTGGCAAATTTTCGGGTTTTATTTGTATTCAACCGTCTCGTACCTCTGAATGTTTGAAGGCTGAGCGCTCTTCAAACCCTTCAGGTCCAAGTCGCTTGAATAGGGGCAGCTGTTGCACCCTAAAATTTGACCAACCGATTCTCCTATCTGACTCATGGTTTAAATTCATATTCGCAGTTCAGACATGTGATTTTTGTGCACAAGCAGGGGATATCAGAGTTTACAGCTTGATTTTTGTCTATCAGATATGGCAGACCCAGTCCAGATTATCAGGGTTTTATTTTTGGGAAATTGTGCGCTCCTCAGTGATTTTTAGCTTGCACAGTAATTTTGGGGATATTCTGATGCCCGGGGATCTCTGTTCGATTCAATCTGGTCTCGTGCGCTCTTTCGTGGCGGTCATGTGCATTCATCTGCATTTTTAGGGTTTTATAGGCTTTTGTGAATTTTTAACAGGCTTTATAGATTTTTCTGGAATTTAAATATGTTTTTTAGAATATAAATAAATTTTTAAATAGTTTTTAGAATAATAAAGAAAAAGGGGAATATAGTTTTTCTTTTATTACTAATAGATAATAATAGTTTAGAATTTTATAGGTTTGTTAAATAGGTTTAATTGCTTTTAAATCATTTTTAGAATTTTCTATAGATTTTTAAATAGGTTTAAGTGTTTTTTAGATAATATAGAAAATAATATAGTTTTCTTTTATTAATAATAGATTTACTAGTTTTAAATAATATTGAAATTTTAATAGAAAATTAGTAGGAGTTTAGAATCAATTAGAGCATTAATCTTTTTTAGAGTTTAATTAGATCTTAATTGTTTTTTAGATTTTTATTAGGATTAGTCATTAGTTAATTAGGTGTTAATAATTGATTAGAGTTAATTGGGTTTAACTGTTTTAATTCAGTTTTTTGTACAGTTTTTTTATTCACTTTCGTGGGCCCAGGAGGTGCCTTTTGGGTGAGGCCCAGTTCTCATCAGTAGTCCAAAAGAAAGTCCAGAAAGCATCCAATTTCTTCCAGCGAAGCCTAGAAGCTTCTGGAAGTGTCCAGGTGTTTCAGTGGTATATAGTGCGCCACGTGTTGCAGAAAGAACGGTCCCACGCGTTTCTCAATCCTCACGCCACCACCCACTCAGAGACCCACACACGTGTTTGCCAACTGTCCTCCACTCTCTCTCTCTCTGCGCATGTGCGCCACTTGGCGCCCCCACATCACTCACCGGAGATTCACCAGAACACCACCGGCGGCCATGCATCAGCCGTAACTACCCACCGCCGGCAACCCAACCACCGTCCACCACCTGAACATCCAAAATTTCCAGAAATCATCCTATCTTCTTCTTTCTCCCCAGATCTCCTCCGTCTACCTTCATCGGTACATCGCCGGAAAATTCAAAGGCACGCCGGAAACTTCAAAGAATCCCAGAACAACTTCATCCTCCTCCATCAAATTTCCCAGAACAACTTCATCCTCCATCAAATTTCCCAGAACAACTTCAATCTTCGTCCATTTTTTCCCAGAAATACATCAATCTTCAAGATCTTTCCAGAACGCCTTCATCCTCGGCCAAAGATCTTTCCAGAACGTTTGAATATTCATCCTCTTCGTAAGGAAATTCCTGAAGTCGTTCAAACCTCCATGCAATTTTTCCAGAAATTACTCAGAACTTCGTTATAGCGTCAACAGCCTTCTTCAACAACGCGCGCCTGATACATAACAGATCTTCAAAGATCCCTTGTTCCGCTCGCATTAACCCAGGTATGCCTTTCTGAAACTCCTTGCATGTTCTTCTTTAGAGTGTGTTGCTTTCAATGATCCATGGAGTAGTTAGGGTTTTTAGGAATTGATTTGGTGCGTTGTTGTATAACGCTGAGATTTGGGGTTTGATCTTGATATTGTGTTTGGTGATGATATAGAACGGTTAGGTTTAGAATGATTACGTGGCTGGGTTGGTGTTTGTTGTTGATGGAGATCAGAGAGGTTTCAGATAGAGAGAGCGTGAGGGAGAGGATGAAGACGAGGGAGCGGCGCAAGGTCAAGGTTGATGAACAGTACTAGGGTTAGGGGAGGAGAAATCAGTCTTGTTCCCTGAGTATTGGATTAGGGTTGGGCTGGGTTCAAAGCCCAAAAGCGTAGTTGCTGAGCACTACACCACGTTTGCTTCCCCACCCCCCTGGCATATGAGAGTCTGAATGACTGGATATGGGCCTTAGGCCCCAATTTGCTATCTGCACCCCCCTGTCCAAGCCCATAATGGATAACAACTGCCAAAACCTGCTCACGGCACCCCCCTAGGTTTTTTTCTTTTTCTGAGTTTACTAGTTGTTTGAGGAACCTGGGCCCTGCGCCCTATTTGCTTTTAACACCCCCAGAATCAGGGCCCAGCTAGAAATAACTAGGTTTCCCTGCTGTTTAAACCCCCCAGCTTTATTTCAATTTTATTTCAATTTCCTTTATTTTCTTTGCATATCAAATAATTCACAAATAAATGAAAATAAATGATTTTTTTAATTCTTCTTTGTTATACCATTTCATGAAAATGTTAAGAAAATTAAATAAAAATAAAAATGCCATTTTATTTTTATTTCCTATTTTTGCATATTTTCCAATTAATTGATTTCTTTTTAATATTTTCAATGCATGCATATCATTAGAAAATTCATAAAAAATGGTAGATTTAGTCAAATAATTCCGTTCTTTTTTCTGTAGACTCGTAATTCAGCGTAGAATTTTATAGTGCAAAAATATTAGCTTAATCATGCATTTTCATTTTAATTGCATTTTTTCACTGTTATTGATGTTGAATAAATTGGTCTGTGGGTATGTCTGTGTTGCTGATTTTAGTTCTTTCATCTGGTATTGAATTTTGTTCTGATTTTTCAGTATGTTGTCATAGAGCCATGTAGGTCTCCCATTAGATTTTTATTAGATTTTTGTAGGATGTTCTGATAGGATTTGTCTGAGCCTGAAGATAGGAGAAGTCTTGGTGACTTCTGACTTTGAAGTTCAACTGTGGTTGAACTTCAGAGATAGTTCCTTGTGGTTTGTTGGCCTGTGGGTTCTTCTTGAAGGTGGGAGCTGATGGAGGTCCTGTTGGAGCTTGCAGAGAAGATGCATTGGATTGAGGCTTAGTCTAGGAGCTTGTTGTCTGTTTGTGAGGTTCGAGATCCTGAAGTTTGAAGGAAGTTTATGGTACTTTCCTGAGGAAGGCACTATGAATGACTTTCATTCTTTCTTCTCACCTCTTTCGTAAGTATCCCATGATGTTGGAGCCGACTTGTGAGTTTAATTTCTCCTGAGGAGGAATGTAGACTGATCACATGTTGTTGAGCCACATGGGATACGATTCCTAAGTGGAAGTCCCCTAGTACTTTCCTGAGGAAGGTCCTATGGGTCTATTCACTTAGTTCCATTAGTTTACCTAGGATTTCTCAAGTATCCAGTGATGTAGGAGCCAACTTGTGAGTTTAGTTTCTCCTGAGGAGGAATGTAAACTGATCACAGTTGTTGAGCCACGTAGGATACGATTCCTAAGTGTCAGCCTCCTAGTACTTTCCTGAGGAAGGTCCTATGAGTCTGCTCACTTAGTTCCCTTAGTGCATATAGGTTTCTCAAGTATCCAGTGATGCCGGAGCCTTCATGTGAGTTTAATTTCTCCCGAGGAGGAATATGAACTGATCACAGTTGTCGAGCCGCATAGGATATGATTCCTGAGTAGTAACCTCCTGGTACTTTCCTGAGGAAGGCACTATGAGCTTGTCTGCTTAGCTTTCCTTTCTCTGGTAAGCTTGTTCTGAGGCTTGGAGACTGGGATTGATTCCTCCTGCTTAGGGTTTTGATTAGATTGTTGCTTAGATCTTTGCTTAGGGTTTTGTATAGAGTTTTGTTTGAGAGATAGATTAAGAGCTTGTTTCAGGTTTGTTAGAGGCCCTGCTCAGGGTTAGTCTCTTTGTGTTGTTTGACTTGTATGATGTTATGTTGCATTAGACTCAGGTATTCATCTAGATAGTTCTGAATAGGCGCATCTTAGAAGTAGACTTTGTGTGCATGAGAAGTTGAGGTGGTCCTCCTTCTGCTTGTTTGTTATTGCGTGGCTTTGCTTGTTGGTATTTGGTAGAGCTGAGCTCCCTTGCCTCTGTGGTTTGCGGCCTCTGTGCCTTGTTTGTTTAGCTGTTGCATTCATGCATATTTTCAGTATTTCTTTACTTCGCAGTTTCTTGTTTGTAGTTTAGTCCTGTTGCCATGATCCCTTAGGAGCTCTGACTTCTCCGCTGCGGAGTTGTTATGATAGACATTAGGATGGTCAACCAGGTGTGATAGCAGTAGGTAGATTCCCCTGTTTCTCAGGTAGAGTTCTAGGGTTTCCCTTTCCTTTCTGTAGGAGCTTTTGAGTAGCTTGATCCGTAGTTAGCTGAACTACAGCTGCTCTGATTCTTCGTTCCAGACGGAGATATGTAGGCATAGGATGCGATATCCTAGCGAGCACACTAACGACTAACCTTTAGTTCTCTCGCGGCTGTGCGATCGAGACTTTCCCGCTAACGACTAATTGTTATCCCTTTCTCTTGCCCGAGTGCATTTGAGACCAGATCGTATTTGTAGGTTCCCGAGCCTTAGAGACCAGTTTGTTTTCTCACTGCTGTGTGAGAGCCCCTGTTTACCCGTAGTTAGCCGAACTACGTTTGCTCTGATCTTTCATTCCAGATGAAGGTACGTAGGCACAGGACGCGATGTCCTGGCGAGCAACCTTTCCCCCGTTTAGTCGTAAGAAGTCGAACTACGTTGACTCTGACTTTCCCATTGCACGAGGGAATACGTAGGCCCAGAACACCGTATGTTCTGTCGAGTCCTGTCCTTTTATTTTCTTTTCAGACCAGCCATTAGCGTAGATAGATAACACACCCTTTTACCTATAAACACCAAGCGTGGATCCCATCGAGTACGATGGACGTGAGGGGTGCTAATACCTTCCCCTTGCGTAACCGACTCCCGAATCCAGGTTTTGGTTGCGATGACCATACCTTTTCCCGTCTTTGCGAGGTTTACTTCGAGCGTTTCCTTTCCCGCTCTGAGGGATAAATAACGCACGGTGGCGACTCTCCTGTCAAGCCGGCGCCGATTTTCGCAGTAGCGACAAGGTGTATATGAGGTTTCATATTAATTTTGTTGGAATTGATGAGGTTTTGACCAGAGCACTGTTGCTCTCGCCGGAGAAGACGACCGGAGTCTTCTCCGGCCACCACAGACCTTCCCTCCCATTTGGTTCAGTTTGAATGGAGAAGATGACTCCCAGCCATTAGGTCAAGTGGACTCCCTTGACTTAGTACTTAGATCCAGCGTGTGAG
The DNA here is from genome assembly GCA_963859935.3 of Lathyrus sativus. Taxonomy (NCBI): domain Eukaryota; kingdom Viridiplantae; phylum Streptophyta; class Magnoliopsida; order Fabales; family Fabaceae; genus Lathyrus; species Lathyrus sativus. Next base: position 133,993,349 of record OZ012736.1, on the reverse strand, counting down.
ATTGGCTCTGAGAAGGTTGACTAGGGTTTAGGTGACGTGGCAAGCTTTAGTTCTTTGGATCAACATACTTTTGTAACCAACGCATTGAATTAAGACTCATGGTGGACTAAAGTCATTGAACCACATTGAATCCTCTATGAAACGCACCATTTCATTTAATTCCCTTCAGCGCATACGTGGCGTGCTTTCCTCCCTCAGATCCCTTGACTGGTCTTCTCATCCAATGGTTGTGTGTTTTTCCTTGTTTTTTATTTTATTTTATTTCTTTTATTATTTTATTTCTATTCTTGTTTGAATTTATTTAATTAAAAATAGCTCCAATACTCCAAAAATTCCATAAAAAATATTTTTACAAACCTTGAGATGTCTATTATTTGTAGACATTTTTTATTTTATTTTTCAGATTATTTTTCATTTTTAAATACAATTAAATATTGGAGGTGTTTTTAATTGAATTAAATTGTGCATTGCTTGTTCTTTTATTTGTTTCTTCCATTTCCTTTGGGTCCAATGAACGAAAATTGATCCTCATATCCATGATGAGTTGAACAATTTTTTAGAACCATTTTGCCCCTGGTTGGTTTACTTTAGCATTGACTTTTGGTGCTTTTCTTTTGACCCTCGATTCTCCCATTTCAAAGTGGTACATCTTGAATATTATTTTCTTTTGATGGTGCTTTGAGGTGATATTTGCTTTGAGCTTTTGGCCTCTGTTTTCCAACATGTTTAGCTACCTTTTCCATTTTATTTGGTTATTTTGGAACCATTTTCCTATTTTTGAAGTAACTTGCAAGTCAAGTTACCTCCAAGGGAGGTTCACACATGTACCTTGACCTAGTTTGACTTGGATATGACAATTTTGGATCCTTTGAACCCTCAATTCCTTTTGTTTCATGTTGCTAACGTGTTAAGGATGGTGTTGGTTCAATTTTAGGTCATGATATTATTTCTTCCTTGTTCATTTGTGTGTTTCCTTTTAAGTTTTCAACTTGAACTTCTATGTGATGTATGCTTGCAATCTTTGTGCTTTTTGCTTGCATTTCCTTTTGAATTGAACTGATATTGCTTTTGAGCTTTCCCCTCTTCATCTCCTTTCTGTCCAATGACTTTGGAACCTCATTTAAGGTATCTTAGTCCCTCCTGAGGAGGTACTTGAAGTATACCTAAAATGATGGATCTTTGAGGACTCTTTTGTGCTTCCTTTGCATTTGGCTTGTGATGCTCATTGTTGAGTACCTATTATGAGGCCCTTGCTGCCCTCATTTGGTCTCCCATCCTCACTTGGCTTTGGTTTTTTCTTTACCTTTCATTTTGGTTTAATTTTGTGGTGTGGTTGATGTTGTTTGGCTTAGGTCATTTCATCCCACTTTTGGTGCATCTTTGTGTAGTTTGATCTTGTTTGTTTGATTTCTTCTTGTGCTCCTCTTCTTATCTTCTTTTCTTGCATTTCCATATGCATGCTTGGTTGAGATGAGCTTGTGGAGGCTACTTCCCCAGACTATTTTCCTCCCACTTTCATTCTATTTGTGCATCTTATGTTTGCATCTTCATTTGCATATGCATTCTTCTTCTTCTTCTTCTTCTTCTTCTTCCTTTGCTTTTCTTTGCCATGCTCCCCATAAGTTCTCTAACCTCTTGAGATTATGATAGACATTAGGTGCCTAGCCATGCATGATAACATTAGGTAGTTCCCTTTTAAATCTAAACTTTAAGTCCACTTTGCATGATAACTTTTAGGATTGATTAGTCTCCCATTAGTGTTCCTTCTTCTTTTCTCATCTTCAAACCTTCATAAAATACTTAATAAAAAATGACAAGTGTTATACGCTACAAGACTTAAGTTATTTTGGAAATGATGATTGGGTGGTTGCCTCTCAATTGTCTAGAATGTTAGTATATGTCCTTTGGACGATATACGACGCATTCGCTCCTAAATCATAGTCTTTAGTGCAACATGAGTTACAAATCAAGTTCAAAACACTTCTTCTCTAAAAAACACAAAAACATTTCAAACCTTTTTCATCCTTCGGGATTCTAATCAGGAAAATCATTTTCATAAACAAGAGTGTTGTTACCTCTTAGTTCTATCGCAAACGGTAACGTCTAAGTCTCCAATGGTCGAGCTGCATACACCAACTCCTAGAACTATTTGTTAACCCTACTCGGACTAAAAAAATTTTGAACTAACTTGTGGTCTTTTTAGCCCGAACTACGTTCGCTATGATCTTTCATACCAGATGAAAGTACGTAGGCACAAGACGCGATGTCTTGGCGAGCAACCTTTCCCCTATCTTTAGCCGTAGTTAGTCGAACTACATTGACTCTGACTTTCCCATTACACGAGGGAGTACGTAGGCACAGAGCGGCGATGCTCTGCTGAGTCACTTCTCTGTTCTTTTTCCTTGGTCCCTAAGCCTTTAGATAGATAGTTTCAACACACCCTTTTAGATAGACAACAATGCATGGATCTCGTCGAGTACGACGGACGTGAGGGGTGCTAATACCTTCCTATTGTGTAACCGACTCCTGAATCCAGACATGGTTGCGATGACCTTGTCTTTCCCTTTCTCTTTAGGTTTTTCCGATCGCTTCCTTTCCCTCTCTTTGGGATAAATAACGAAAGTGGCGACTCTTCTGTTTTTTCCGCCGGTTGTTTTTTCGCGGTTGCGACAACTGGCGACTCTGCTGGGGACTCTGGTTCCCTATGCGAGTCGATCCTAGCACTTGTCTGTTTATTCTTGGGTGTTCTATATATGTGCTTTATTTATATTTCTCGCATTTATTTTTAGCATCATATATCATTACTACTATGCTGTGGGGAGGGAAGTTCCATTGAGTGATAAGTCGGACCTGGGCTTGAGTACAAACATAGTATTAGAAGTAAAAAGTAGTGGTGAACATGTATGTTAGGCATGCACTAGTTCCCATGAAATTTGCGCTCAGACGAGATTCTCTTTGATGACTTTCTTTCCAGCCCAGTGGGCCGTTGAGAGAATTTCAGATTTGAGGGTTGTCGACTTTGGGGACCGATCATCTGTGATTCAGCTAAGTGAGGCCTCTTCGTGAGATGATGATGCCAAACCAGAAATGGTAAACGTATCATCATTTTTCGAAAGTCTGTGACGCTGATGAACGCATAGGATGCCGAACCTTTGTCTGTGGATAGGTCCATACCTGTGAGAGGGATTGGGTTATGCAGGAAACCCTGGCTTTCAGAATACTCAGTTCTTTATAGTGTGAATCTGTTTATCAGTGGGTCCTGTTATCGATACTTTGTTCTTGCTAAGGCGAAGCGCTGTTTCTTCTCGACCAACAGCACATCAGTCTTGATCCCCTGTTTGCATTTGCATTCTCATTTTCATTTCATTAACATGTGTCTATGTTGAAGGTGTATATTTCCTCTTCGATTCTGGTGATTTTGTTCTATTGCTGTTGACATGGAGCCCTTGAGGAGGACCTTGGCCTACAAGTTTCCCACGCCTGATATTAGAACTCTGCGAAGTTTGATTTCTTTAGCTGACAAGAAGGTTATGGAGGATTTCATAGAGTCCTATGGGAGACTTTTGAGTATTGTTCGCAAACCTTCTTTGGATGAATTGAATGGCCTTCAGACATTGTTGCAGTTCTATGATCCTCAGTTGCGAGGCTTCACCTTTCAGAGTTTTGTTTTGGAACTTACATTGGAAGAGTATTCTAATATGTTGGGGGCACCTATTCTGAACCAGATACCATTCTATCATGTTGAGGGAGAACCAGATTTGACTGAACTTGCTAAAGCCTTACATGTGGATGCCTCTGAATTGAAAGGGAAGTTAGCTAGTAAGAATGGCATGTTTGAGTTTCGGTTACCGTTTCTCGTGGATAAGGCTCGACGGTTTGCTAAGAAAGGTTGTTGGGTGGTATTCAACGCTATATTGGCCTTATGTATTTATGGCATTCTTTTATTCCCGAATATCCCAGATTTTGTAGATGTGGATGCATTCCGTATCTTCGCCTCGAAGAATCCCATACCTACTCTGTTGGGTGATGTTTATCATTCCATACATTACAAGAACGAGAACAGGAGAGGGAAAATTGTATCTTGCTGCACACCTTTACTCTATATATGGTTCATGAGCCATCTTCCCAAGACTGGTCCGTTCTTTGTTACTGCAGGTACATTGGAATGGTCCGAGCGCTTGATGAGATTGTCTGCCGAAGACATTGTTTGGTTTGATAGGGATGTATTGGGCATTGAGATCATCTATAGTTGTGGAAGCTTTCCTAACGTCCCGCTGGTCGGACGGAAAGGTTGCATAAATTATAACCCGTCTATCGCTATTAGACAGTTTGGGTATGCACTGAGAGGTCCTCCGAAGGATGAAGAGATACAGGAATCTCTCTATCTCACTGGTTTGTTAGAGGGGGATATCTTAGCTAGGGTTGAACATGCCTGGAGTAATGTCCACAGGAGAGGAAAGGTTGCCTTGGGAAAGAGTAATAGTCAAGTATACGCTCCCTATTTGGTTTGGATTCAGAGTAGAGCCAAAGAGCTGATGATGCCATATCCGTCTGCTAAGCCTGTGCACCATCTTGAGATTGCAAAGCCTACTACAGTAGATATTCAGAGGTATAATCAGGTTTTGCTTGAGAAGGAAGAATTGAAAAGAGATAATGAAGAATTGGAGGAAGAGATTATCCAGCTTCGTAGTGAAAAGATAGATGCAGTTCATTCTTTCAGAAGACAAACCGAGCTTGTAAACAAACTGGGTACGAATCTGAATAAGGAGACTAATGAAAGAGAGCGCATAGGCCGAGACTTGAATGTCGTCCACAGTGTTCTGGTCACCGAGAAGGAAGAGTTGGATAAGGCTTACTTGAGGATCTCCAAGTTTGAGTCAATATGGAATGCCACGCTCACTAACAACAAGGAGCGCGAAGACCGGTTAAAACTTTAGATCAGCAAGCTGAAGGCTCAGCTTAATGCCAAAGATGGGGAGATTGCAGCAGAAGCATCACTTAGACGATACAACGAGTACAGGTTGAATGAAGCGATCGCGAATTTGAAGGATCTCAGGTTGAGAGCTGACTCCAAGAGACGCAGGCTGGAGGCATGTTTTGGAGAAGAAGCTTTGGAGGATCACGTTGATAGTCTACAGCATACTGTTAGCCAGCAGGATTTGCTTATTCAGGGGTTACTTGCCAGACCGGATCATCCTGAGACGTTGAGGCTGTTAGAGGATTTACGATCACGTCATCCTGCTTGAGTTGTTTTGTCTATTCCTGGTGTAGTTTTTGATGCTTATTTATTGTATTGACCATCGCCAGGCTTGTTGGCTGAGGTCTTTTCCTTATTTGTACTCAACTGTAGTTTGTACATTGCCTATTGGCTTTTGATCTATATATGAGGAGTTGGTATTCTATGCTTGTCCGCAGGGTTCTCCATTGTTATGTTTTTCCAGGAAACTAGAATCGAGGGGGAAATGTCCCTATTACATAAATACATGTTTGCATTTTAGCATTCTTCTCGCATTTGCAGGTGCACCGGAACTGTTATCCTTATTTCTCCTGTGGTTTACTAGTGTTTCAGGATTGCTGACGTGACAACTCACCGGTACGGTACCAAAAGAAACCAGAAGAGATTGATGGATCAGATGCATGTAGAAATGGAAAAGATGAGAGATCGTATGGCACAGCTGATGGAAGTCATGCAAGGGGTTGCTAGTGGTCAGGCGCAACTTCAGACTTTGGTGCAACCTTTGATTGCACGGGTGGATGTTGATGGTGTGTTACACAGTGGGATTGCTTCTAACCCTCCTCACATTGAAACTTCTCGGGCGGACAATTCTATGCTAACTTTAGTCATCCCTACTGCTGGAGGGGGTGGTCACGCTGCTGGTGCTGGAAATGCGACAAGTTTTAACCATGTTGGGTTTCTTAATGGTGGTAATGGTAATGGAAACGGCTATGGTCTCGACACTACGTGTGCCATACATGGTAGCGTGGACCACACTTGGAATGAGGATAGGCAGGAGGATGTGTTTTCTCCAAGAGTTATAAATTCTGAAATACCTTCTGAGGCTAATAGAAGGATTAAGATGATCGAAGAGAAGATGAGGTCTCTTGAATGCCAAAACTCTATGGGGCTGGATATGTCTAATCTGGGGTTGATCCCAGGCTTGAGAGTGCCACCAAAGTTTAAGGTCCCGGATTTTGATAAGTACAGGGCACCACTTGCCCTAGGGTTTATTTGAGGTCCTATTATCGCAAGATGTCTACACATTCTGATGATGAGAAACTACTTATGCACTTCTTCCAGGATAGTCTATCCGGTCCCTCGTTGTAATGGTATATGAGCTTGGAGCCTGCAAATGTCCGTAGTTAGAGAGACCTAGCAGAAGCTTTTGTAAGGCACTATCAGTACAACAGTGACCTTGCTCCAAATAGAGTTCAGCTGCAGAATCTTTCTCAGAAGAGCAATGAATGCTTTTAAGAATATGCCCAGAGGTGGCGAGAGCTTGCTGCTAGGGTACAACCACCAATGGTAGAACGGGAACTTGTGGATATGTTTGTTGCTACTTTACCAGGAGTGTACTATGAAAATCTTATAAGCAGTATGTCGAGCAGCTTTTCTGACTTAATAATCACTAGGGAGAGGGTGGAGAATGGAATTAAGTTAGGAAAGATCAACGCTGGTGAGATGCCCTCAGCTAGAGGAGGAAACAAGAAGGTGTTTGGAAACAAAAGGAGAGAGGGAGATACTAATGCAATATCCAGTTCAAGGGGAAGAAATAGAGGACATAATCGACAACATCAGCAGATTTCTAGCATCATTATTCCAGCAGTTCAACAACCACAACAACAGCGTCAACAACAACAACGACCGCAACATAATTAATAGGGGTAAGAAAGATACCAAGATAGAGGCCAAGCAGCAAATAGGAATTTTGATGCGCCTCCTATGCCTTACTCTCAATTATTGCAGGCTTTGCTACAGCTGCAATTTATTCAAAAAAGGACTTTGGCTCCCTTAACCAGACCTCCTCCACCTGGGTACGATGCAAATACCCACTGTGAATTTCATTCAGGTGCTCCAGGACATAATATTGATAATTGTAAAGCCTTCAAACATAAAGTGCAAGATATGATTGACAGTAAGGCGATCAATTTTTCTAATGATGTTCCCAATGTGGTGCAGAATCCCATGCCGAATCATGGGCCGGATGGGGTAAATGCAATTCTCAAGGAGGAGGTGTTGAATTTGGTGACGAGTGTTGATGAATTGAAGACACCCTTAAGCTTTGTGAAAGCCAGGTTGCTCAAGGGGGGTGTTTTCCTGGGTTGTGCTGAGGACTGTGTTGAATGTTCTGTTGATCCTGAGAGAGGATGTGGATTGTTAAGAAGCTGTATTCAGGAGATGATGAACGACAGAGTGTTACAATTTGACCGTTCTGTTGGAAGAGAGTCCGAGGATTTGGTGGCTGAAGAAAAGGATGAGATTGTGACAATCTCCATCCCGTATAAGACTGTTACTATTTATGCACCAAAGCTGCCAACGATAACTATCACAAAAGCAGGTCCTATGCCATTTGAGAGCACTAAGGCTATTCTGTGGAACTACGGAGCCGAAGTATACTGTAATGGACAGAAGATAAACTTGAATGATCCCCCTGCAAGTTCAGTTGACAATGTCGTGGGAGCAGGAGGTATTACTCGCAGTGGCTGAGTCTTTTCATCGCCTGAGGTGATTGCTGATAAGGTGGACAAGGGGAAAAGAACGGTAGTGGAGGAAACTTCTCAATCTGGGGAGAAAGAATCTTTGTTGAAAGACGCGGAGGAATTTATGAGGCTGATTCGGAAAAGCGACTACAAGATAGTCGATCATTTGCAGCAAACTCCTTCCAAAATATCCATCTTATCATTGCTCCTTTGCTCTGAGGCGCATAGGAATGTATTGCTGAGAATACTAAACACTGCCTACGTGCCATAGGAAATTTTAGTCAATTAACTTGAGGGAGTGGTGGCACACGTAAACGCAGGAAATGGCTTAGGCTTTACGGACCTGGATTTGACACCTAGAGGCAGAAGTCATAATTGTGCGCTGCACATATCTTTAGAATGCCGAGGGTTTGTCATGTCTCATGTGCTTGTGGACACGGAATCGTCTTTAAACATGCTTCCAAAGAAGGCCCTGATGAAGTTAGATATGAAGGGATTGATTTGCACGCCAAGTGATTTGGTGGTGTGTGCGTTTGACGGAACCCGAAGATCTGTGTTTGGGGAGGTAACTTTGCCGATTCAGGTTGGACCTGAAGTGTTTGATGCAGTGTTTTACATCACGCATATCCAGCCGGCCTACAATTGTCTACTAGGTCGCCCTTGGATTCATTCAGATGGGCTGTTACGTCAACTCTGCATCAAAAGCTGAAATACATGGTTGGTGGTAGCGTTGTAACGGTATGTGGAGAGGAGGATATCATGGTCAGTGATAACGCGAAATCGTATATATATATTGACGTATAATTCAACTAATATTTGACTGGTTTCAATCCGATTTCGGGTTTTTCCATGTTATTTGTCTGACATTTTGCAGGTATTTGAAGATCATGTCCAAACAAAGCAATATGAAGAAAAGAAGCAATTACAGATGAAATATGGACGAAAACCAGATGAAAACAACATGAAAAACAACAGATGTGAATCTTGCTGCTGTGACGACCGTCACACATCCATGACGACCGTCACACACCATGACGACCGTCATGCAGGCAAAAACGCAGAACTTCATTTAACGTGCAAAAATCAGTTCCAAGTCCCAAAATAATGGACCACTACTTCCTATTTTCTCTGACTCCAAGTCCACCTTCTGAAAATTATAACCGTTAGTATTTCACCTCTATAAAAGGAGAAGAAGGGGAGCTGAGAAGGGGAGCCGCATTCAGATAAAGAAGTGCTGCCCAAATATTTTCCAGAGCAAATTTAGTTTAAGTCTTGTTTTCGTTTTCCTTTACTTTTTCCTGTATTCCATTTCTGCAATATTCATTTGTGCGCTCTATTGGTTTGAAGATACAATCCTGCCGACATCGTTGGGATTTGGCCAAAAGCCAATTGGATACTTTACAGGTTTTTATTATTTCGTTAATTGTAACTTTAATTCCCAGCAGTATGTATGTTATTAATTTCTGCTTTTATTTACACTTTACCTATTCCAAATCCATGACTAGCTAAACCAGAGTAATCGGTATGAAATAATAATTCAGACGGGATTTGATAATAACCGGTTAAAACCTTTCTTTTTCAAAAGTTGTTTATGGCCTGAGTGTTTAAACTTATTTCCTGAATAAACGTTCGTCGCGACAGCGAGAACTTATTTAAAAGTAGTTTTGCCACGACAGTGAGAAATTAATTAAGGTACGAACCAACAAGCGACAGCTGCGGCTAGGACTAGATAGTAAAGACTAGGCATTTGTTTTAATAACAGCGAAAGCACTTTAAAATAGATTAGAACTTAGAGATTTCCAAAAAGCGATTTTAACCCCGAACGGGATAGCGACAGCATACGTTCCGCCTTAAAGTTGCGACTAGCGTCAACAACCATCGTGAGACGAAGGTCTTTAGATCACTATTTTCTTCTTAAATAAATTCTGAAAATATTTTATATACCGGTAACTTGTCAAATCCTCGAAGAACATAATTATTGCATATCGATTCGCGTAATTATAATTTAAGTAACGTTTTTAGTTCCCTTTAGTAATAGCAATTATTCCCTTAAACATTATCTACCTAGCTAAACATAGTAACTCCCGTGAACACTAGTTTGATTACGAGTCCTTGTGGGATTGATATCTTTTATTACTACGCGATAGACTGTGCACTTGCATTTAAGTTGTATTAGACATAGAAAGTCACGTTCAAGTTTTTGGCGCCGTTGTCGGGGACCCGTTTAGTCAATAGTGTAACCTTCTGTTACGCAGTATAGACTAGGTTAACTATTTTTATTCTCCCTCTACTCGTTCTTCGATTGTATGCCAAGTACTCACTCACAAGGGGAAATCTTACAACCTACAATTGCTGAACTAGAGCGCTTCTTACATCTAAGAAGGCGCATCGTCGAATATCAACGAAGACACAACATTCCTGATCTTCTAGCTTATCCTCCAGTTAAAGAAGAAAAGATGGCTGAAGGACCTCAAAACAAACCGCTAAAGGCATACGCTACACCCTCTCAGATGGAGCCTAGAAGTAGCATTGCTGCCCCAGCTATTACTCGAAACGATTTTGAGCTAAAACCGTCATTGCTGTCAGCTGTACAACAAAACCAATTCTCAGGAAATGCAACTGAGGATCCGAACGAACATTTAACAAAGTTTGTACAATACGCAGACACAATGAAAGCAAATGGAGTAACTCCAGACGCAATAAGACTTCGTTTTTTCCCTTTCTCTCTTAGAGATAGAGCTTAGACATGGTTACAATCCTTACCATCCAACTCCGTTACGACATGGGAACAGTTGAAGAACGTTTTCTTAGCGAGATATTTTCCGCCGAGCAAAACTGCTATGCTTAGAGCTCAAATCAACGGATTTCGACAGAAAGATACTGAATCTCTCTACGAAGCATGGGAAAGGTTCAAAGATATGATGAGAACATGTCCTCACCACGGTCTAGAAGACTGGGTGACGATCCATACTTTCTATAATGGGCTTTTATACAACACCAGATTTACGGTAGACGCCGCCGCGGGCGGTGCACTTATGGATAAGCCATACGATGAAGCCTATCAACTAATCGAAAACATGTCTCAGAACCACTGTCAATGGGGAGGTGAACGCATTCCAACAGAGAAACCTGCAACGAAAGGTGGGATGTACGAGATCAGCAGCCTTGAAAAGTTCAACGCTAAAGTAGATGCTCTAGCACAGAAGATCGACAGTCTGACCGTTAACCCCATTGCAACCGTCGCTGCTGTAACTCCAAGCTGCGAGTTATGCGGAATCGCCACTCATAATGCGCCCGAGTGCCCATTGCTGGCCGAAATCCTACCAGACCAAGTAAATTACGCTCAAGGAAATCCTTACGCAAATACTTACAACCCAGGTTGGCGAAACCATCCAAACTTTTCCTACAAAAGCGATAACGCATTGCAGATGCCTGTTGCTCCGCCAGGATATCAAAAACCAGCTGCTTCCCAGACTACCCCTAGGAAATCAAACCTCGAGTTGATGATGGAAAAATTCATAGCTACTCAAGCTCAAACAAACAAAGAATTCCTAAATCAAAACATACACACTAGCGAGCAAATTAAACTGCTGATCGGAAAAGTAGACGCTTTAGCCACCCACAACAAAATGCTAGAAACGCAGATATCACAAGTGGCTCAACAACAAGACTCTGCTGCTGCACCTGCTGGCACATTTCCTGGACAACCCGAACAAAATCCAAAAGGGCAAGCAAATGTCGTCATATTAAGAAGCGGAAAAGAATTGGACGAACCGATCGATCCGAGAACCGAAAACTCAGCCATGCAACAAAAACCAACTGAACAAGCAGAAAAGGAATCCGAGTTAGAGAAGAAGGATGACAACAAGAAGGAGGACACCGCAAGTGAAAAAACAGAAGCACCTCCAGCGCCATATAAACCACCTATCCCTTATCCTCAAAGATTAATAAACTCCAAAACTTCAGGACAATTTAAGAAATTTGTCGAACTTCTGAAACAACTAAACATTACTATTCCTTTTACAGAAGCTATCACTCAAATGCCCTCGTATGCTAAATTTCTCAAAGAAATCCTGTCAAATAAGAGAAAGATCGAGGATAACGAAACAGTTACACTTACTGCAGAGTGTAGCGCTAGTATTCAAAACCACATGCCTCCTAAATTAAAAGACCCAGGTAGTTTCTCCATACCCTGCGTCATAGGAAAGTTCGTAATAGACAAAGCTCTATGCGATTTAGGAGCCAGTATTAGTGTTATGCTCCTATCCATATGCAAAAAGCTGAATATGGGAGAACTAAGACCAACCAAGATGTCCGTTCAATTAGCTGACCGATCCGTCAAATATCCTGTCGGTATACTGGAAAACGTTCCAGTACGCATAGGACAATTCTATATCCCAACCGATTTCATAATTATGGATATTAAGGAAGACTCTGTTACCCCAATTATCCTAGGAAGACCGTTCCTAGCTACAGCCGGAGCTATTATAGACGTAAAGAAAGGAAGGCTAACATTCGAAGTAGGAGAAGAAAAGATAGAGTTCATTCTCACCAAGTTCTTACAAGCACCAGCCATAGACGATACCTGCTATTTAGTAGATGTAATTGACGAATGCATAAGAGAACTTGAAAATGAAGAGACCACGTATTCAGAAATAATAAAGATTCAAATACCCGATATTTCTGAAGACGATGATTGGCGTAACCGTATAAAGACGACAGTCTAAGCGAAAGCTTAGCACTAACCCCAAACCATATGTCAGGTCCGAAGAACCCATCTTTAGAACTTAAAACACTACCCAAAAACCTTAGATATGAATTCCTAGACGATGAACTAAAAAAACCAGTGATAGTCAACGCCGACTTAGGACAACTAGAAACCGTAAAGTTATTAGAAGTCCTAAAGAAGTACCCCACCGCATTAGGCTATAACATAAGCGATCTAAAAGGTATAAGCTCTTCGATCTGTATGCATCGAATTTCAATAGAGGAAGACTGTAAAACCTCTAGAGAGCATCAGAGGAGACTGAACCCCATCCTAAGCACTGTAGTCAAAGACGAAGTAAAGAAATTGCTAGATGCAGGAATCATCTATCCTATCTCCGATAGTGAATGGGTCAGCCCAGTTCATGTCGTACCTAAGAAAGGAGGAGTCACAGTAGTTAAGAACGAAAAAGGCGAATCAATAACAAAAAGAGTCGTGACTGGAAGCAGAATGTGCATTGATTATAGAAAGCTTAACAAAGCCACACGAAAAGATCACTTCCCCTTGCCCTTCATAGACCAAATGTTGGAAAGATTAGCCAAACATTCATATTTCTGTTATCTAGATGGTTATTCAGGATTTTTCCAAATTCCCATTCATCCTGATGACCAAGAAAAGACTACATTCACATGTCCTTATGGTACTTTTGCTTACCGCCGAATGTCGTTCGGACTTTGTAATGCTCCAGCAACCTTCCAAAGATGCATGATGGCAATCTTCGCAGATTTCATAGACGACATCATGGAGGTATTTATGGACGATTTCTCAGTATGTGGACAAAGTTTCGAAGGATGCCTACAAAACTTAGAAATGGTATTAGAACGTTGTGTAAAAGTGAACCTCGTCCTAAATTGGGAAAAATGCCATTTTATGGTCCGACAAGGAATAGTTCTAGGACATGTCATATCTAATAAAGGGATTGAGGTCGACAAAGCTAAAATAGAAATTATAAAATACCTCCAACCTCCAAAATCCGTACGCGAAATACGGAGTTTTCTAGGACATGTCGGTTTCTACCGCAGATTTATAAAAGATTTTTCAAAAATCACAAAACCTTTGACCCGCCTGTTGATGAAAGATGTTGAGTTCGTCTTTGACGACGACTGTCTAAAAGCATTCGAAACATTAAAATCAGCCCTTATCACCGCACCAATTATGCAACCACCCGATTGGCGACTACCGTTCGAAATCATGTGTGATGCGAGTGATTATGCTGTAGGCGCAGTTCTAGGACAAAGGAAGGACAAGAAGCTTCATGCCATCTACTACGCCAGTAGAACCTTAGATCCTGCCCAAATGAACTACGCCACAACAGAAAAGGAACTTCTAGCAGTTATATTTGCGCTTGACAAATTCCGTTCTTACTTAGTAGGAGCAAAAATTATCATATACACAGACCACGCTGCCATTAGGTACCTAGTAAGCAAAAAGGATGCCAAATCAAGATTATTGAGATGGATCCTATTATTACAAGAGTTTGACTTAGAAATTAAAGATAAGAAAGGAACCGAGAACGTAGTTGCAGATCACTTATCCCGAATAGAAGGCATCAAACATGAACCAGTACCGATAAATGACGATTTTCCATACGAACATCTGATAGCCAAATTAGAAAGTGACATGCCTAACTTAATCTCGGAAGATCCCGAACTCGAAAAAGCCGTAGAAGCCGTCTATGCCCAAGTCACATTACCTTGGTATGCCGACATCGTTAATTACCTAGCTGCAGGCGTGCTTCCACCAGATCTCACTTATCAGCAAAAGAAGAAATTCTTCCATGATCTGAAACACTATTATTGGGACGAACCTCTACTCTTCAAGAGAGGGGCCGACAACATATACCGTCGCTGTGTCCCAGAGGAAGAAATAGAAAACATCATTTCCCAATGCCATTCAGCACCATATGGTGGTCATGCCAGTACATCCAAGACGTGCGCTAAGATTCTCCAAGCCGGCCTATTCTGGCCTAACCTCTGGAAAGACGTTCACATCGCTGTGCTAAAATGTGATCGATGCCAACGAACTGGCAACATCTTACGACGCGATGAAATGCCTCAGAAAGGAATCTTAGAGGTAGAAATCTTTTACGTATGGGGAATAGATTTCAAGGGACCCTTCCCGTCTTCTTTTGGGAATAACTACATACTCGTGCTGTAGACTATGTGTCTAAATGGATAGAGGCCATTGCCGCTCCAACAAATGACGCGCGAGTAGTAATCAAACTCTTCAAAAACACAATCTTTCCTAGATTCGGTGTATCCAGACTCGTCATTAGTGACGGCGGATCACATTTCATATCGCGAATTTTTGACAAACTTCTTTCTAAATATGGAGTCCGACACCGAGTAGCTACACCATATCATCTGCAAACTAGCGGACAAGTAGAGGTCTCGAACAGGGAAATAAAACAAATATTGGAAAAGACTGTCACTACCTCAAGGAAAGATTGGTCATCAAAGCTGAATGAAGCTTTATGGGCTTATAGAACCGCTTTTAAGACACCAATAGGTACTACACCTTTCAAATTAGTTTACGGTAAATCCTGTCATCTCCCTGTAGAATTAGAGCATAAAGCCTTCTGGGCCATTAAGACACTTAATTTCAACTACACTGAGGCAGGAGAGAAACGAATCTTGAACTTACACGAATTAGAAGAACTTAGATTGGACGCTTACGAAAATGCCCGTATCTACAAAGAACGAACTAAGAAATGGCATGATCAACGTTCAGTCCGGAAAAAATTTAGTGTGGGAGACATCGTACTTATATTTAATTCAAGATTGAAACTTTTCCCAGGTAAACTAAAATCTAGGTGGTCTGGACCTTTTGAAGTGACTAAAGTACTTCAAAGTGGAGCTGTTGAAATTACCGATAAGACGAATGCACCGTTTATCGTAAACGGGCAACGTTTAAAACATTATAATAAGAACGAAAACAGCCTTCAAGTCAGCAGTATAACATTGCTCGAGCTTCCTGCTCAAACACCCAAATAGCTTGTCACCAAGCTATTGTCAGGCTTTTGACGTTAAAAACAACGCTTAATGGGAGGCAACCCAATTTTCCCGTATTTCCCTCTTTACTGGATTTCATTCTCATTTTTATTTGAAATCTTACTTTGAAATTTTAACAAAATTTTTACTATTTTTTATTGTTTCATTATTTTCTATTTTATTTAAACTCTGTTTTATTTCTACCACCTTTTGTTTCTAAAAATTCTGACTTAAAATTTCTGTTTTAAACTTTTCAGGATTTTAAAAGCCTTCAAACCTTCCTCCTGTTTTTCTCCGACTAACCTGCGAGTATGGCCGAGTACGACTTCACAAAGGTTCGTTTTCGAGGATTAGCTCAAAAGGCAAGATTTGAAGCATTAACTGAGAGATACATAACCTTAACACTGTATTATGATAAGTCTACCATGGAGAAGCTAGGAATTACTGATAGCATTCAATTCCTGTTTAATCAATTAGGCTGGGAGAACACCTCCTTGAAAACCCATTTTGCTACCTATAAGGACCTCACCTACGAATTCCTTAGTTCCTTCAGGTACTTACCCAACTATGGTTTTGGATCAAACACAGAGCTGATCACTTTTAGGACGTTTGGAATGGACCAAACCCATAGCCGTATGTCATTAGCTAACCTCCTAGGATTTCCTAGCGGACCACATGTGTTCATTAGTGCCGAAGATGATGATCTTGATTTTGAACTAAACCAGTTCTGGGGTAAAATCACAGGCGACTATCACCCTGACCCAAATGGCATGTATAACGATGAGATTCATAACCCCGCTTTCAGATACTTTCTTAAGATCCTAGCTCACACCCTTTTCGGAAAGGAAGAAAACATTACTACAGTATCTAAAGAAGAGTTGTTTATCTTGTTCTGTGCTTCTCAGGGCCGTCCGGTGAATGTCGTGCCTTTTATGATGAGATCCTTCCTACGCCTCACTCAGGAATCACAATCACCCATTCTAATAGGAGGCCTCGTGACAATGATTGCTCACGAGCTTGGCCTTAGATTCCACCTAAATGCAAGCACTAGTTTTGGCACCGTCCGACCCATGAATATCCAGTTTTGCTTTAACAGGCGCATTTTAAGAACCATGGGACCTGGTCCTTACGAGTACCTTATCAATGACAAACCTGTCCAGCTATTCACATTGCAAAATCATCAGATGACTAGTATCCATAACACGGACAATTGGGTTTATGAATTGGATGAGCCTATGGGACCTCCTTCACCTCAATCCACACCACAGGATTACATGTACAACAGTGATCACATCTCTGAAGCACATGATTATATGTACTATGAGGATGCTGTATCAGAAGCTGAGGTAGACCCTGAGACCCCTCCACATTACAACACCTATCCTGAGCCCATTCCTGAAGAAAACACTGACAAAATGGATACTGTTCTGCACCGATTAGACAACGTCGACGCAGCTCTGACCACTGTAAGAGAATAAATCACAAGCATACACAGCGAATTATCAGTTTTCATGGACTTAGTTTGTGACCAGCTCGATTACTACGCCCGGAAGTTTGACGAATTGAAGGCACAAAAGGACTGAGATTTTAGCTTTAGTTTAGTTTATTTTTCCTGTTTTTCTGTACGCTTTCAATTATTTTTATTTTTCGCATCGTTTCATTTCACTTATGTATTACATTAAAAACAATCCTTTTAATTAAATGTTATTTCAATTTCATTCATTATTCCCGTATTCTGTTTTTATGTTATCATATGCCTCTTGGCTGATTTATTACATTACTGTATCAACTACAAGCCTTAAAAACATGTCAAAAGTACCCCTGTAGCAAAATTTTGCGTTCTGCAGAATTTGCTGGTGTGATGACCGTCACAGAAGCATGACGCCCGTCACAGATGTGTGACGACCGTCACGAGTCCAGAATCTGATATCTGCTATAACAGAGGTTACGTTTCCTCCCCCACTCCCATCTTATCAACTTCTCATCACCACACATCCAAACCCCATTTCAAAATTTCGTTTTCCCTCCTTACTACATATAATCCCAACTCCCATTTCATCTTCATTAACCAATCTTGTGAAAAATCTCATTCCACAGAAACTGCATTTTTCCCTCAAATCAACAGCACCATCCAACCATGGCAAGAAACAATGAAACCCCTGACCTTAGCAATATCAATTTCAGCGAAGGCGACTCCAGAGAGAAACAGAGAGCAAACTACGTAGCCTTCCATCAACGGTTGCTACAGCCGACCCACTATCCGCACATACCATCTCTCACGGAACTCGGCCTCCTTGACGGCGTCACTTGGATGCTCCAGAGAGTCGGCATTTGGCATCTGTGCACAAATCCGCAGCCCACTTACGAACAACTCACCCTTGAGTTCCTCAGTTTGTTCAGTTACTTCACCTCTAGCGGCGACCTTAGCCAACATTCTGGCGCCGCTTGCTTCCGTATGTTCGACACGAACTACCAATTGAATCAAAATCAGATTACCGACATCCTACATTTCCCTCGCGGCGAAGATGCTCACTGCCGCACTACCGAACAATTTCAACATGAAGCTTTTGCGCTTTGGTCCCAATTGACCAGAATCAATGCCGACGGCAGGGATTCTCTGCATGCAACACACATCCACAACCCAACCATCCGGTATTTCCACAGAGTGCTGAGCAATACCATCTTCGCAAGAGATAGCAACCACAAGGTGAACTCCAAAGAACTTTTCTTTCTCCGCTGCGTGTTCAATTCCGAACCCATCAACGCCGCTCCGTTCCTCCTGGCCCACATTCAGGCCAACTGCAACCATGGCTCTAAGCCATTTTACTTTGGCGGGATTGTTACCTCCATTGCACTAGGCCTGAACCTTGGTAACCAACTCCAGAATCTCCATACAATTCCTTCGGTATTTCTCGACACCGACCATTGCAGAGCTTCTCACCTCATCCGCTCTAGGGCCGATGGAAAGTACCATCCGGTCGTGCGTGGCAAAACCATCAGAAGCATCATCATGCCGTCACGTACCCGGATGCACCCACAAGATCGTGCCAACTGGCTTTTTGACCTGAATGCCCCTGCTGCTACCACTGCCCCAACTCAAACCAATACCCAAGGGTCTGTTGACGAAATG
The DNA here is from genome assembly GCA_963859935.3 of Lathyrus sativus. NCBI lineage: Eukaryota > Viridiplantae > Streptophyta > Magnoliopsida > Fabales > Fabaceae > Lathyrus > Lathyrus sativus. The sequence continues at coordinate 133,974,766 of OZ012736.1, read as the reverse complement.
CAAGATGAGTTGGACAAAACTGAGCAACCTGAGGCATCGCAACCACTTCCTTCTGAAGGCACATCCTACCGTCGCCGCCGCCACCGTCCAGAGCCCGACTTCTCTGAAGAAGACCTCCGCCGATCCCTCGACCAACAAACACAAATACTCGCCATGATGCAGCAACAAAATCAGTGAGCAGAGCAATTCGAAGCTTGGCAGAGAACCACGATGCAACAGCTCCAAACTGGCCAGGAAGCCATCACTGAGAACTTGGCAAATCTTACCTTGCAATTTGAAGGACTCCGAGATTATGTCTATCACACCGGAGCTCTGAACTTTGAGGCCCGAGTCGACCAAGCCAGAGGTAGAGGACGAGACAGAGGACGTGACCGAGGCAGAGGCCGTGACTAGTCTTTTCTTTCTTTATTTGTTTCCTGTATTTTCATTTTCCTTGTATTTCCCTCTCGCATTCTTTCAAATCAGTGAGGCCACTAATTGAGATAGTGTGGGAGCGGAGCGTTTTATTTCCCGTTTCCTTGTACTTTCAATTCAGTAATTTCAATTTAAACATTTTCCCACTTTAGCAAATAAAATCTCTTTTATATGTCTTTTTCCGTTACGCAAATCTCCCCACTTTATTTGACATAAACAAAATTTTTCCAGTTGTTCCTCAAAAGCATCACGAGAATGCGCCAAAGTTCAAACCAAGTTTTGAAACTCCGAGACGAAAATTCTAACAAAACCAGTATCGTCCTAACACCTTAGACCTCCGGTTTATGCGAGTCGGTTTCACTACCTACTTGTACCAAAGTTTCAAGTTTCTACGCAAACTTAGCCCCAAGTAGTTTATACAAGCAGTCAGCACCATCCTAAACACTTCTAAGCGAGCAACCAATGCAAATAAGTGTATGATCTCTAAAAGAATGAAAAATCATGAAAAGAAAGCTATATAGTACGAGTGTAGAGACATGTTCCCTCTAAGTTAGGTGCTCCTCACCCGAGCATTTAGCCCAACGGTACAAAAACTCATTGAAAAATCAATAGTATAAGCTTATGAGCAATGAAAAGATCAAAACAACAATGAGATTATATTCACTAACAGGTTGACTTGCCAAGAAAGTGTATGGACAACGGGCTTAATGTGATTGCGCTAGAACAAACAGGGTAAACTTGACGTGAGAACCTTGATACCAAGCTGCAGTAGCATGATTGGGACCGATTTGCATAAAAAGGAGACCTCCAATGACTTATAGTCCAGTGTCGTCACCGTACTCGTTTTGTTCCTATCTAGAATCCCGGTTTTTCCCAACTTTCTGAACGAGGAAGCTGCCTCGTGCTTGCCGAATTTTATTCTTCCTGCTTTTACTTGAGGACAAGCAAAGATTCAAGCTTAGGGGAGTTTGATAACGCGAAATCGTATATATATATTGACGTATAATTCAACTAATACTTGACTGGTTTCAATACGATTTCGGGTTTTTCCATGTTATTTGTCTGACATTTTGCAGGTATTTGAAGATCATGTCCAAACAAAGCAATATGAAGAAAAGAAGCAATTACAGATGAAATATTGACGAAAACCAGATGAAAACAACATGAAAAATAGCAGATGCGAATCTTGCTGCTGTGACGACCGTCACACATCCATGACGACCGTCACACGGGTGACGAACGTCACACACCATGACGACCGTCATGCAGGCAAAAACGCAGAACTTCATTTAACGTGCAAAAATCAGTTCCAAGTCCCAAAATAATGGACCACTACTTCCTATTTTCTCTGACTCCAAGTCCACCTTATGAAAATTATAACCGTTAGTATTTCACCTCTATAAAAGGAGAAGAAGGGGAGCTGAGAAGGGGAGCCGCATTCAGATAACGAAGTGCTGCCCAAATATTTTCCAGAGCAAATTTAGTTTAAGTCTTGTTTTTGTTTTCCTTTCCTTTTTCCTGTATTCCATTTCTGCAATATTCATTTGTGCGCTCTATTGGTTTGAAGATACAATCCTGCCGACATCGTTGGGATTTGGCCAAAAGCCAATTGGATACTTTACAGGTTTTTATTATTTCGTTAATTGTAACTTTAATTCCCAGCAGTATGTATGTTCTAAATTTCTGCTTTTATTTACGCTTTACCTATTCCAAATCCATGACTAGCTAAACCAGAGTAATCGGTATGTAATAATAATTCAGACGGGATTTGATAATAACCGGTTAAAACCTTTATTTTTCAAAAGTTGTTTATGGCCTGAGTGTTTAAACTTATTTCGTAAATAAACGTTCGTCGCGACAGCGAGAACTTATTTAAAAGTAGTTTTGCCACGACAGTGGGAAATTAACTAAGGTACGAACCAACAAGCGACAGCTGCGGCTAGGACCAGATAGTAAACACTAGGCATTTGTTTTAATAACAGCGAAAGCAATTTAAAATAGATTAGAACTTAGAGATTTCCAAAAAGCGATTTTAACCCCGAACGGGATAGCGATAACATACGTTCCGCCTTAAAGTTGCGACTAGCGTCAACAACCATCGTGAGACGAAGGTCTTTAGATCACTATTTTCTTCTTAAATAAATTCTGAAAATATTTTATATACCGGTAACTTGTCAAATCCCCGAAGAACATAATTATTGCATATCGATTCGCGTAATTATAATTTAAGTAACGTTTTTAGTTCCCTTTAGTAATAGCAATTATTCCCTTAAACATTATCTACCTAGCTAAACATAGTAACTCCCGTGAACACTAGTTTGATTACGAGTCCTTGTGGGATCGATATCTTTTATTACTACGCGATAGACTGTGCACTTGCAGTTAAGTTGTATTAGACATAGAAAGTCGCGATCAGTCAGCCATTTATCGTCCTTTAAGTATGTTGAAGTGGATGGAGAGATCCATGAAACTCTCTGCCAAGCCTTCGAAGCGGTTAAGATCAAAGACAAGTCTCTTGTTGTGAGTAAAGAGTCTGAGGTGGCTATGTCTTCCTTTAAAGAAGCGCGGGCTGTGGTGCAAGCTGGTTCAGCCCAGGGTTGGGGGAAGGTGATTGATATACCTCAGAAGCAAGATAAATTAGGTCTGGGGTACCGCCCGTCGTCTTCACAAAGCACGCTGAAGTTCAAAGGGCCGATCAGGTTTACTAGCGGAGGTGTCTTCTTTGAGCAGATTAATGCCATTTCTGATGATGAAGCTGGAGACAGTGACTGTGATATGGATGCCTGGATCAAGCCGTGTATTCTGGGACAGAGCCTATGCAACTGTTCAATTGAAGAAGTCATTCAAGTGACGACAGAACAATAATGCTTTGTTTTTCCAATTATTGTACTACCCTATGTCCTACCCGGGGCATAGTGGTATTTTATTTCAGGGCCTTACTTGTTTATGTCTGAACATTGTTTATCAATTAATCAAAGGGCGTTTTCTCATACAAATTTTTTGATCTCAGTTTTTCTTATTTTTATCTTTAACAATGGAATGGCAATGTGGTTTATACTTGTTTGCAAATTGTTTGAAACATTTAACCATTTTCAATGCAGGTTTCCTATTGCAGATGACATCGATTCAGAACCTCCTATGACTCGCTTCGAGTTTGATCAACCGATATATCAAGCTGAAGAAGAGATTGATGAGGATGAAGACTTTCCTGAAGAGTTAGCTAGACTCTTGAAACAAGAAGAGAAAATCATTATGCCTCATCAGGAGGAAATTGAGGTTGTTAATCTAGGTTCTGAAGAGGTTTTCAGAAATGTTCGGATAGGGGCTGCGCTACAGAGCGACGTCAAGCAAAGACTGATCGAGATGCTTCAAGAGTATAGTGACATCTTTGCTTGGTCGTACGAGGATATACCTGGGCTTGATACCAACATAGTGGTTCATCGCTTACTGTTGCACGAGGAATGTCCGCCGGTCAAGCAGAAGCTTAGAAGGACAAGACCAGATATGGCGGTAAAAATCAAAGAAGAGGTCCAAAAGCAATGGGACGTTGGATTTTAAGCCGTAACAACTTACCCTCCGTGGGTCACCAACATCGTACTTATGCCTAAGAAAGATGGTAAGGTACGAATGTGTGTTGATTATCGGGATTTGAACAAGGCGAGCCCTACGGATGACTTCCCGCTCCCTCACATTGACGTGTTGGTCGATAATACGGCTCAATTTTCAGTGTTTTCCTTCATGGATGGTTTCTCGGGTTATAATCAGATAAAGATGGCACTGGAGGACATGGAGAAAACGACCTTCATTACACCGTGGGGAACATTTTGCTACAAGGTGATGCCTTTTGGCTTGAAGAACATCGGAGCAACATATCAGCGCACTATGACAACGCTCTTTCATGACATGATGCATAAAGAGACTGAGGTTTATGTTGACGATATGATTGCCAAATCCCAAACGGAGGAGGAGCATCTGGTTAACTCGTTGAAGCTGTTTGAGAGGCTTAGAAAGTTCAGATTGAAGTTGAATCCAAATAAGTACACTTTTGGAGTCCGGTCCGAAAAGTTATTGGGGTTTATTGTCAGTGAAAAAGGAATCGAGGTCAATCTTGCAAAGATAAAAGCCATACAAGACATGCCAGCGCCAAAAACAGAAAAAGAAGTTTGTGGTTTCCTGGGGAGATTGAACTACATTGCTCGGTTCATATCTCATCTCACACCCACGTGTGAACCCATGTTTAAGCTGTTAAAGAAAGATCAGGCGGTTGTCTGGAATGAGAATTGTCAAAATGCATTTGATAAAATAAAAGAATACTTGCAGGAGCCTCCGATATTGATACCCCCAGAAGCTGGAAGGCCTTTAATCATGTACTTAACGGTTCTGGAGAATAGTATGGGTTGTGTTCTCGGTCAACACGACGAGACTGGAAGAAAGGAGCACGCGATTTATTATTTGAGTAAAAAGTTCATAGATTGTGACTCCCGTTACTCAATGCTCTAGAAAACGTGTTGTGCACTTGCTTGGGCTGCCAAACGTTTGAGACAATATATGCTCAATCACACAACCATGCTGATTTCGAAGATGGATCCGACCAAGTATGTCTTCGAGAAGCAAGCGCTTTCAGGAAGAATTGCCAGGTGGCAGATGGTACTGAGAGAGTACGATATACAATATGTTTCTCAGAAAGCCATCAAAGGAAGTGTTCTGTCAGAATACCTTGCTGAGCAGCCTATTGAAGATTATCAACCGATGAAGTTTGAATTTCTTGACGAGGATATCATGTTCCTCAAAGTGAAAGATTATGAAGAACCATTACACGGTGAAGGTCCAGAGAAGGATTCTCAGTGGCAAATGATATTCGATGGTGTTGTCAACTCCTATGGTAGTGGAATTGGGGCAATTATTACAACTCCTCATGGTACTCATATCCCGTTCACCGCCAGATTGACATTTCCAGTCACCAACAATGAAGCTGAGTACGAAGCATGTATCATGGGTATGGAAGAGGCTATTGATTTGAGAATCAAGAACTTGGATGTATATGGCGATTCAGCGCTAGTGGTTAATCAAATCATGGGAGAATGCGAAACTCATCAACCGAATCTAATTCCTTACAGAGATTATATAAGGAGGTTGTTACCCTTCTTCGATCGGGTAGATTTTCACCATGTACCACGAGCAGAGAATCAGATGGCCGATGCTTTAGCAACACTATCTTCGATGTATAAAGTGAATTTCTGGAATGATGCTTCCAAAATAGTCATTTCTTGCTTGGACAGACCCGCTTTCGTATTCGCCATTGAAGAGGCTACTGATGGCAAGCCATGGTTTTACGATATACAGAACTTCCTCAAGAAGCAAGAGTATCCACCAAGGGCTTCGGCTCAGGATAAGAAAATGTTGAGGAGGTTGCCTGACAACTTTTACCTAAACCCAGATGGTGTACTTTACAGAAGGAACCATGATTTGGTATTGTTAAGATGTGTGGATGAAAAAGAAGCAACGTTGCTTAGGGAAGAAGTCCACGAGGGAACTTTCGGTACACATGCCGGAGGACATGCCATGTCTCGGAAACTATTACGAGCAGTGTATTATTGGCTAACTATAGAGTCAGATTGTTTCAAATATGTGAAGAAATGCCATAAATGCCAGATTTATGCAGATAATATACATGTGGGGCATTGATAAGATTGGCAAGATTGAGCCAACTGCATCCAACAATCACCGTTTCATCTTGGTAGCCATCGACTACTTCACCAAGTGGGTTGAAGCAGCTTCGTACGCCCAAGTGACCAAACAAGTGGTAGCAAGATTTATAAAGAAGGACATCACTTGCAGATATGGAATTCCCGAACGAATCATTACTGACAATGGTTCGAATCTGAACAATAAAATGATGAAGGAATTATGCCAGAACTTCAAAATTGAACATCACAACTCATCGCCCTATCGGCCGAAGATGAATGGTGTTGTTGAAGCGGCCAACAAGAATATTAAAAAGATAGTGCAAACGATGGTTGTCACTTACAAAGATTGGCATGAGATGTTGCCTTTTGCTCTGCACGGTTATCGTACGACGGTACGCACATCAATCGGGGCAACTCCTTTCTCGCTAGTATATGGTATGGAAGTTGTCCTACCGCTAGAGGTCGAGATTCCTTCTTTAAGAGTTTTGGTTGACGTCAAACTTGATGAGGCAGAATAGATCAAGAACCGATTGAATCATCTTAGCCTGATGGATAAAAAGAGGCTAGCGTCAATTGCATATGGTCGTTTGTACCAGAGCCGGATGAAGAAAGCTTACGATAAGAAGGTGCGCCCTCGAAGCTTTCAGACGGGCGATCTTGTATTGAAAAAGATTCTCCCACCGCAATCAGATCACAGGGGCAAATGGACATCCAACTATAAAGGTTCGTATGTCGTTCGAAAGCTTTTCTCCGGAGGAGCCTTGTTGTTAGCCACCATGGATGGTGAGGATTTCACGTCCCCTATGAATGCATACGCAGTTAAAAAATACTTTGCTTAAAAGAGACCCGCTGGACACAAAAAGAAAAATCCAGCCTAAAATGGGGCATCCCGGCGAACCATAAAAAAAGAAAAATAGGTTCGGGCAAAAATTAGGGATAAAAATGAAAAGATGTAAACCTGCAAAGTCGAAAACCTGGAAAGGTGACTTTGGAAAAAATGGGTATCCCGGTGAATCGAAAACCCGAAAGGGCGGTTCAGGCAAAAGTTAGGGATTGAAAAAAGCAAATGACTGCGGTCTGCATTGGAACTTCATTTCTTAGTGGATCGGGAGAACTCGAGGGCCATGTTTATCCAAATCAATCTCTTCTGAAGACTAAGCGTCGAGAAAGCATTAGAGTCAGGCAAGTCATAGAGGGATCAGCTCATGGTGTTTGTCTGTGCCACGTTGCCGGCATTCTGTACACTTTTGTTTATTTCATGTACATATCTTTATTTGTTTTTGCGCAGCTTCCTCTTTTTAGGAGTTGCATCTGTTGTAAAACTTTGCCTATTTATAGGCCATTTATCAATAAATACATACTATTCAGTACTTGATTTGTGTTCTCTGTTTTAGCTTTTATTGTTTTGTTTGTGAAAACGCCCGATGTTTTGATGAACTTGCGCTAACATAAACTTGCAGGCCTTGGCCAATAATTGTTAAAACTTTGAATTAGTTGAACAACGTCCCGAATGATGACTAAGATGGTTCCGATTGCGTAGGATATCTTGTCTGTTTGTTCAGTGTTGCAGGATCGTTACCCTTGGGGAAAAAAGGTATGGATGAAGTACGTCCTATTCCCAGCTTAAATTTACTTCCCCGATCAGTGATCCTTTACATATCTATCCCCAGTGGAGTTTGTATGCGGTTTGAGTGAGCAGGTAGTGTGTACGTGTTCCTTCGGCAGTTGATGCGCATTTAATCCCCACAAGGGGCGTGCCTGTATGTACTCCCCAGCGGGTAGTGATTGGATTTTCTCCTCACAGAGTAATTTGTAGCCTGGTTAGGTTCGTTCCCCGGCGGAGCAATCCTTAGCAGATTGAAAGGGGTGGTTCCCCCCAACAGATTTGCTCTCCTTTCCTTAGCAGAGTGAAGGAATGTTGTCACGTCGGAAGTCCACAAGAGCCCGTTTCTCGGCATAGGTCCAATTGTTATTGGCATGAGCAAGCCTGTGCTCTATGCCCGACAGAATCGTTGATTCCTTCGACATGGTTTTTTTTCTTGCGCCAGCAGGGTGTTTTCTGTATCTCTAGCATTTATTTTGCTGATTCAGTTCCGTTGCGTCTACATGCGTGCATAGAATTTACCCAAATGCGTAGCATTTCCATTTCGTTGGAGCATTACACAATTTTCAAACATATGCATGTGAAACATAAACCAGGTTGTTATCTCTTTGTTTCAGGTGTATCTTCGGAGGTTCGATCTTTTCCCTTGGTATTCAGACCATGTGATTTCTCTTAGCCAGCATGGTATCCAGACCCCGGCTCATGTTATTACCCAACAGTATCTTCGGATCATGATAAGTATTTACAGTGAGTTCTTTTGTCTGTTGAGTGCCCAGACTCTGGTCCATTCCTAATTGATAGGGGTTTCCTTTTTCCGTCGAGTGTCCAGGCTCCGGTAAAGATGGGTGTGGTATCCAGACTATGGTGATTGATATTATTGTGCTTTCCCCGTCGAGTATCCAGACTCCGGTGAAGACAGCGTGGTGTTCGGGTTTTGATAAGTATACTTGTGGTATTTTCCTCTCGTCTGTTGAGTATCCAGGCTCCGGTCAATTTTTGTTGAGCGTTCAGGTTCCGGCTTCTCCGTTGAGTATCCAGACTCCGGTAAATTGTTAGTTCGTAACATATTGCTTTTTCCCCCGAGTATCCAAACCCCGGTAAAGTCAGACTTTGGTAAGTTTTGTGTTAGTACTCTTTCTCCGTTGAATATCCAGGTTCCGATGAATTTCCGATTCAAAATATTTGGTTTTGTCCGTTGAGTATCCAGGCTCCGGTCGATTTTCCTTTGAGTATCCAGACTCTGGTAATTTTCGCATGATGATGATCTCTTTGTCCGTTGAGTATCCAGGCTCCGGTCACTTTCGTTGAGCATCTAGGCTCCGGTTTATTTTCGTTGAGTGTTCAGGCTCCGATATATTATGTTGAGTATCCAGACTCCGACCGATTTCCAATACGTGGTAATTTCTCTTGTGCGTTGAGAATCCAGATTCCAGCATTTGTTCCGTGACTCCAATTTCGTTGAGTGTCTAGGCTCTGATAAGATTCCAGTTTATGGTGTACTTGTTAGTCCGTTGAGTATTCAGGCTCCGGTCAATTTTTCGTCGAGCATCCAGGCTCCGGTCACTGTCGTTGAGCGTTCAGGCTCCGGTTTATTTTTGTTGAGTATCCAGGCTCCGGTCAATTTTTCGTCGAGCATCCAGGCTCCGATCACTGTCGTTGAGCGTTCAGGCCCTAATTTATTTTCATTGAGTGTCTAGGCTCCGGCTGTTACGTTGAGCCTCCAGGCTCCGGCAAATTACATTGATTCATTTTGTTGAATATCTAGATTCTGGAAATTTGAAGTATTCCCCATTTCAGGGTTTTCCCCAAGCAGAGTTACGTGTTAAGTTTCTTTTTCCCCAACGGAATGTGTTTGTAATCAGAGCAGTTATCTCCGGAGAGTCTTGCTTGCAGATTTATTTTTTGCGGTTGGAAATTTTCCGGGTTCTTTGGTATTCAACCGTCTTTTACCTTGATTATGTGAAAGTCGTTCGCTCTCCACTAATTCAAGTCCAAGTCGTTTGAATAGGGGCAGCTGTTGCACCCCAAAATTTGCCCAACCTTTTCTTAATTTGGTTTATGTTTCATGTCATTTCTTTCTAGCATTTGCATTGCATAGTTTTTTTCATTGAACAGGGGATCAAGATGTTGTGCATATCAATAGGAGTCTACTCAGAGGTTTGAGCCTAAGCAAGGGGTGTTACTCAGGGTTGAATGGTCATCAAGTCATCTAGAAGTAGGCAATGGTCTTGTGAAAGGATTTATGGATGTATGTGGGTCAGCTCCTAACTTGGAGGCCAGGTCAAGATTATCATAGGATTGTGAATTCATGGTTATGAATATAAGATATTGAGAGAGCTCATTGAGTGCTTTTAGAGCCATTTGGAGCTTATTCAGGTTGTTGTGTGAGGTGGAACAAGCCACAGTCTAAGATGTTGCATCTAGGGTTTTCATCTGATAAATCCTCAGTCAACTGTGAAATTAAAAGATATTAAAACTCAATTCAAAGTCTCTATGGTCATGGGATGTTGTGTTAATATATGTGAGACATCATTTCAAGATCAATTCATCAAGAATCAAGTGTGTGAGAAGTTACTAAATTAGGGTTCTCAGGGTAAAATCCCCTATTTAGTGCATAACTTCAAGACCACCCATCTCAAGATACAAGTTTCATCTCAAATTTTGGCCAACATGAAACTTGTAGAGCATGTGCTTAGCTTTCTTTGGAGTACTAGAAGTCCTTGATTGGATCTATAGAACTCAAGTTATGATGCAGACAAGTTACAGGTCATCATATGAATGTGATTTTGGTCAACAAAAGTCAACTCACTTCCAAGCCATTTTTGACCTAGAAGGATGTTTCTCCTCAACTTTTGGATAACATGAAAGTTGTAGGTCTTTGTCATAGATTTCCAAAAAGTACTAGAAGTATTTCATCTGATTTGTAGAGCTCAAGTTATGAGACTTGCAAGTCAAGGGTATTTTGGGAAAGTGAGATTATAGGTCATAAAATTATAGGTCCATTTCACCAACTTGAACACTTCAAATGAAGATTTTTCCAACATCAAATGTGCTACAAATGGTGTCATTTGTTTAACCAAACATCAAGAAGTCATGGATTTGGCTTGGTTTGAGGAATTGATGTGTGAATTTTCATGGAAGAAAGCTTAAAAGGGCAAAATGGGAATTAATTCATTTTTGATCATTTTTGTGCAAATAGGTCCATATTTTGAGTGAAAAACATGTTTTAAACACATTGGCAATTTTAGAATTTGAGTTTGATGTGTTTTGGTGAGCCATTTCCAAGTTTACTTCATCATGAAGTTACACAACAAACATCAACCATTGAGATTGAACAAGGGCCAAATCCCAGCCCTTCACACTCCTCATGTTACGAGCAAGCAAAATGCATCACTTTGGAGCCAAATTGGTGAGGAATTCGTGCACATGACAAGTGAGAAAAGATCAAATTCCATGGATTTCAATTGGGCCCTTAGAGGCTGAAATTTGGCTTAATTTCTTTTCAAATCCATCACATAAAAGCTTTCCATCATGAACAACTCATCAGAACACGAAATTGGAGGAGATTTGGAGCTAGAGCATTTGAAAAAAATGGTGAAAATTCAAAATTCGAATTATGAGAATTAGCAAGTTTCAAGCCAAATTGTGAATTGCAAAAGCTTTATTGAAGTTTGTGGAGTGATTCTGGACATTTTTCTACAAGCTTAAGTATCAATTGAAGGCTTAGTGGAAGTTCTCCACTAGGTATTTACAATTCAACCTTACACTCTGAATATGCATTGATTCACTGCCATTTTTGCATATTTGAGACATAAATAACATGTAGATAATTATATATAAAACGGACTGGCATTTGTGATGATTGTTGGTGGATGCTCAAAAATGTTTAGATCTGATATGGCTTATTCTTGTGGTGTTTTGCTTGTTTGTTGCTTGATCTGTAATCTCCATAGCACGTAGATGATTTCTGGACAATTTGGTTGAGTTTGGTGAGATTTTGATTTTGGTGTACAATTCTGTTTGCCTTTGATTTGAAGTTGTGGTGAGGAATTAATGGAAATGAACCTTGGATTCTTGTTCCTCGTGAGTTGTATATGAGGTTTCTTATTAAGTTTGTTGAAATTGATGAGGTTTTGACCAGACCACTGTTGCTCTCGCCGGAGAAGACGACCGGAGTCTTCTCCGGCCACCACAGACCTTCCCTCCCATTTGGTTCAGTTTGAATGGAGAAGATGACTCCCATCCATTAGATCAAGTGGACTCCCTTGACTTAGTACTTAGATCCAGCATGTGAGATTGGCTCTGAGAAGGTTGACTAGGGTTTAGGTGACGTGGCAAGCTTTAGTTCTTTGGATCAACATACTTTTGTAACCAACGCATTGGATTAAGACTCACGGTGGACTAAAGTCATTGAACCACACTGAATCCTCTATGAAACACACCGTTTCATTTAATTCCCTTCAGCGCATACGTGGCGTGCTTTCCTCCCTCAGATCCCTTGACTGGTCTTCTCATCCAATGGTTGTGTGTTTTTCCTTGTTTTTTATTTTATTTTATTTATTTTATTATTTTCTTTCTATTCTTGTTTGAATTTATTTAATTAAAAATAGCTCCAATACTCCAAAAATTCCAAAAAAATATTTTTACAAACCTTGAGATGTCTATTATTTGTAGACAATTTTTATTTTATTTTTCAGATTATTTTTCATTTTTAAATACAATTAAATATTGGAGGTGTTTTTAATTGAATTAAATTGTGCATTGCTTGTTCTTTTATTTGTTTCTTCCATTTCCTTTGGGTCCAATGAATTAAAATTGATCCTCATATCCATGATGAGTTGAACAATTTTTTAGGACCATTTTGCCCCTGGTTGGTTTACTTTAGGGTTGACTTTTGGTGCTTTTCTTTTGACCCTCGATTCTCACATTTCAAAGTGGTACATCTTGAATATTATTTTCTTTTGATGGTGCATTGAGGGGATATTTGCTTTGAGCTTTTGGCCTCTGTTTTCCAACATGTTTATCTACCTTTTCCATTTTATATGGTTATTTTTGAACCATTTTCCTATTTTTGAGGTAACTTGCAAGTCAAGTTACCTCCAAGGGAGGTTCTTACATGTACCTTGACCTAGTTTGACTTGGATATGACATTTTTGGATCCTTTGAACCCTCAATGCCTTTTGTTTCATGTTGCTAACGTGTTAAGGATGGTGTTGGTTCAGTTTTAGGTCATGATATTGTTTCTTCCTTGTTCATTTGTGTGTTTCCTTTTAAGTTTTCAACTTGAACTTCTATGTGATTTATGCTTGCAATCTTTCTGCTTTTTGCTTGCATTTCCTTTTGAATTGAATTGATATTGCTTTTGAGCTTTCCCCTCTTCATCTCCTTTCTGTCCAATGACTTTGGAACCTCATTTAAGGTATCTTAGTCCCTCTTGAGGAGGTACTTGAAGTATACCTAAAATGATGGATCTTTGGGGACTCTTTTGTGCTTCCTTTGCATTTGCCTTGTGATGCTCATGGTTGAGTACCTATTATGAGGCCCTTGCAGCCCTCATTTGGTCTCCCATCCTCACTTGGCTTTGGTTTTTTGTTTACCTTTCATTTTGGTTTAATTTTGTGGTGTGGTTGATGTTGTTTGGCTTAGGTCATTTCATCCCACTTTTGGTACATCTTTGTGTAGTTTGATCTTGTTTGTTTGATTTCTTCTTTTGCTCCTCTTCTTATCTTCTTTTCTTGCATTTCCTTATGCCTGCTTGGGTAAGATGAGCTTGTGGAGGCTACTGCCCCACACTATTTTCCTCCCACTTTCATTCTATCTATGCATCTTATGTTTGCATCTTCATTTGCATATGCATTCTTCTTCTTCTTCTTCTTCTTCTTCCTTTGCTTTTCTTTGCCATGCTCCCCACAAGTTCTCTAACCTCTTGAGGTTATGATATACATTAAGTGCCTAACCATGCATGATAACATTAGGTAGTTCCCTTTTTAATCTCAACTTTAAGTCCACTTTGCATGATAACTTTTAGGATTGATTAGTCTCCCATTAGTGTTTCTTCTTCTTTTCTCATCTTCAAACCTTCATAAAACACTTAATAAAAAATGACAAGTGTTGTACGCTACAAGCCTTAAGTTATTTGGGAAATGATGATTGAGTGGTTGCCTCTCAATTGTCTAGAACGTTAGTATATGTCTTTTGGACGATATACGACGCATTCGCTCCTAAATCATAGTCTTTAGTGCAACATAAGTTACAAATCAAGTTCAAAACACTTCTTCTCTAAAAAACACAAAAACATTTCAAACCTTTTTCATCCTTCAGGATTCTAATCAGGAAAATCATTTTCATAAACAAGAGTGTCGTTACCTCTTAGTTCTATCGCAAACGGTAACACCTAAGTCTCCAATGGTCGAGCTGCATACACCAACTCCTAGAACTATTTGTTAACCCTACTCGGACTAAAAAAATTTTGAACCAACCTGTGGTCTTTTTAACCCGAACTACCTTTGCTCTGATCTTTCATACCAGATGAAAGTACGTAGGCACAAGACGCGATGTCTTGGCGAGCAACCTTTCCCCTTTCTTTAGCCATAGTTAGTCGAACTACATTGACTCTGACTTTCCCATTGCACAAGGTAGTATGTAGGCACAGAGCGGCGATGCTCTGCCGAGTCACTTCTCTGTTCTTTTTCCTTTGTCCCTAAGCCTTTAGCTAGATAGTTTCAACACACCCTTTTAGATAGACAATAATGCGTGGATCCTGTCGAGTACGACGGACGTGAGGGGTGCTAATACCTTCCCCTTGCGCAACCGACTCCCGAATCCAGACATGGTTGCGATGACCTTGTATTTCCCTTTATCTTTAGGTTTTTCCGATTGTTTCCTTTCCCTCTCTTTGGGATAAATAAAGAAAGTGACGAATCTTCTGTTTTTTCCGCCGGTTGTTTTTTCGCAGTTGCGACATCTGGCGACTCTGCTAGGGACTCTGGTTCCCTATGCGAGTCGATCCTAGTGCTTGTCTGTTTATTATTGGGTGTTGTATATATGTGCTTTATTTATATTTCCCGCATTTGATTTTAGCATCATATGTCATTACTACTATGCTGTGGGGAAGGAAGTTCCATTGAGTGATAAGTCGGACCTAGGCTTGAGTACAAACATAGTATTAGAAGCGAAAAGTAGTGGTGAACATGTATGTTAGGCATGCACTAGTTCCCATGAAATTTGCGCTCAGACGAGATTCTCTTTGATGACTTTCTTTCCAGCCTAGTGGGCCGTTGAGAGAATTTCAGATTTGAGGGTTGTCGACTCTGGGGACCGATCATCTGTGATTCAGCTAAGTGAGGCCTCTTCACGAGATGATGATGCCAAACCAGAAATGGTAAACGTATCATCATTTTTCAAAAGTATGTGACGCTGATGAACGCATAGGATGCCGAACCTTTGTATGTGGATAGGTCCATACCTATGCGAGGGATTGGGTTTTGCAGGAAACCCTGGCTTTCAGAATACCCGGTTATTTACGGTGTGAATCTGTTTATCAGTGGGTCCTGTTATCGGTACTTGTTCTTGCTAAGGCGAAGGGCTGTTTCTTCTTGACCAACAGCAGAACAGTCTTGATCCCCTGTTTTCATTTGCATTCTCATTTGCATTTCATTAACATGTGTCTATGTTGCAGGTGTATATTTCCTCTTCGATTCTGGTGATTTTGTTCTATTGCTGATGACATGGAGCCCTTGAGGAGGACCTTGGCCTACAAGTTTCCCACACCTGATATTAGAGCTCTGCGAAGTTTGATTTCTTTAGCTGACAAGAAGGTTATGGAGGATTTCAGAGAGTCCTATGGGAGACTTTTGAGTATTTTTTGCAAACCTTCTTTGGATGAATTGAATGGCCTTCAGACGTTGCTGCAGTTCTATGATCCTCAGTTGCGAGGCTTCACCTTTCAGAGTTTTGTTTTGGCACTTACATTGGATGAGTATTCTAATATGTTAGGGGTACCTATTCTAAACCAGATACCATTCTATCATGTTGAGGGAGACCAGATTTGACTGAACTTGCTAAAGCCTTACATGTGGATGCCTCTAAGTTGAAAGGGAAGTTAGCTAGTAGGAATGGCATGTTTGGGTTTCCGTTACCGTTTCTCGTGGATAAGGCTCGACAGTTTGCTAAGAAAGGTTGTTGGGTGGTATTCAGCGCTATATTGGCCTTATGTATTTATGACATTCTTTTATTCCCGAATATCCTAGATTTTATTGATGTGGATGCATTCCGTATCTTCGCCTCGAAGAATCCCATACCTACTCTATTGGGTGATGTTTATCATTCCATACATTACAAGAACGAGAACAGGAGAGGGAAAAGTGTATCTTGCTGCGCACCTTTACTCTATATATGATTCATGAGCCATCTTCCCAAGACTGATTCGTTCTCTGTTACTGCAGGTACATCGGAATGGTCTGAGCGCTTGATGAGATTGTCTGCCGAAGACATTGTTTGGTTTGATAGGGATGTATTGGGCATTGAGATCATCTATTGTTTGTTTTGTTTATTCCTGTTGTAGTTTTTGATGCTTATTTGTTGTATTGACCATCACCAGGCTTGTTGGCTAAGGTCTTTTCCTTATTTGTACTCAGCTGTAGTTTGTACATTGCCTATTGGCTTTTGATCTTCTCTTCTTGTTTCAACAGTCTAGCTAGCTCTTCAGGAAGGTCTTCATCCTTATCAATCTATTCTTCAGCTTGATATATCGGTTGATCGAAGTCGAAACGAGTCATAGGAGGTTCTGAATCGGTGTCATCTGCAATAGGAATCCTACAATAAAAATGGTTAAATGTTTCAAACAATATGAAAACAAGTATAAACCAAATTGCTATTTCATTGTGAAAAATAAAAATAAGAAAGACAGAGATCACAAAATTTGAATGAGAAAACACCCTTTGATTAATTGATAAACAATGTTGAGACATAAACAAATAAGGCCCCGAAATAAAAAACCACTATGCCTCGGGTAGGACATAGGGTAATACAATAATTGGAAAAACAAAGCATTACTGTTTTGTCGTCACTTGAACGAATTCTTCAATTGACCAGTTGCGCAGGCTCTATCCCGAAATACACGGCTTGATCCATGCATCCATATCACAATCATTGTCTCCTTCTTCATTAGATACAGCATTGATTCTCTCGAAGATAACTCCCCCTTGTGAACTGTACGGGCCCTTTATAGCGCGGCGCGCTCTGCGAGGCTGAAGGAGAGGAGAATGATGGTCGGTATCCTAAACCAAATTTGTCTGGCTTGTGGGGAATCTCCAATACTTGGCCCCATCCTTGCACTGCCCCAGTCTGTACCACTACTTGAGCTTCTTTAAACGAAGACATGGCCACTTCTGGCACTTTGCTCACAACAGAAGACTTGTCTTTAATCTTGACTGCTTTGAAGGCCTGACAAAGGGTTTCATGGATCTCTCCGTCCACTTCGACATACTTGAAAGCTGATAAATGGTTGACCATGATATCCTCCTTCCCGCATACCGTAACAACGCTACCACCAACCATGTATTTCAGCTTTTGATGCAGGGTAGAGGTCACAACTCCCGCTGAATGAATCCATGGGCGGCCTAGCAAACAACTGTAGGTCGGCTAGATATCTATGATGTAAAACACTACATCAAAGACTTCAAGTCCCACCTGAATAGGCAAAGTTACCTCCCCAAACACAGATCTTCGGGTTCCATCAAACGCATGCACCACCAAATCACTTGGTGTGCAAATCAACCCTTGCATATCTAACTTCATTAGGGCTTTCTTCGGAAGTTCGTTTAAGGACGATCCCGTATCCACAAGCACGTGAGACATGACAGCCCCTCAGCATTCTAAAGATATGTGCAACGCACAATTGTGGTTTCTGCCTCTTGGCGTCAAATCCAAGTCTGTAAAGCCTAAGTGTAACACCCCCTTTCTATACCCCCAAGTAATCAATTAAATCATTTAGGAACTTAATAAATATTTTCATCAGAGTATAAATTAACACATGGTATAAAAGAGGTACGTCACATTATCCAGGAAATTCAAAACACATACAACACCTGCTAAAAAAAAAGATATGCAACAAAGGGTAAATCACCACAAAGGAACTTAGTCCTTAAAACCCACACATCAATATTTAGAATAAAAGCGGAAACATCTTAAAATTGAATCACTTCATTCATATAAACATTGTATACATCAACCGTTTAATTCAAGTCATAAATCATGTTTACAAAACATTCCAGCAGATAAATACACAGATGTATCACAAAAGAATCCAAAAGAATTTCTAACTACCCGGTGCTACATATCAAAGCCAACTGACCAAAAAGAATGAAGCCACGCTTCACTAAAGACCTCCAGCAAACCTACTATGCAATGCCTCGTAGAGCATCATAAAACAACAGAAGGGTGAGAAACATTATCATAACAAACAATGCATATAATATATATATATATATATATATATATATATATATATATATATATATATATATATATATATATATATATATATATATATATATATATATATATATATATATATATATATATATATATATATATATATATATATATATATATATATATATATATATATATATATATATATATATATATATATATATATATATATATATATACCAACATAGAATACACGTAACACATTTCTCACCACAACGCATCAATATTCAATCATATATACATCGCAACACATATATAATTCATCAAACATATCCACCAAACAAACGATCACCACTAAACATATACAATTATGTTCATTACACCGATGTATCATATGAAGATACGAATGCACTCATAGAGACCGACTCACGACTCTATGCAGATGCAAATGCGGTACCGCCTCATTCAACAGGTTCAATTGAAGAACCAAAGGAACCATCGCTCGTTACCGAAGTAACTCCCCGTCGGGCCTACGATGTTCACCCATCGCTCACACCCCACATGGGGACACGATGTTTCCAGATTTCTCACACCCCACAAGGGAACACAATTGTTTTGCAAATTCTTCACGGAATCAAAATAAACTATCGCTCACACCCCACAAGGGCACACGATGTTTCTGCAGATCCTCATAGGGATCAAAGACAAACCATCGCTCACACCCCACAAGGGCACACGAGGTTTCTGCAGATCCTACGCGGGATCAAACACACAAGAATGCAATCATGAAGCTTCACAAAACAAAACGACTCCAAACATTCTTGAAATGCATACATATACACAAATATAAACTCATGCATTTTACTCAATTCAAACCAATGCACAAGATTTGCCGAACGGCCACATTCACAGTCTAGGATTCACACCATATGGCTACCCATAACATTTCATATCACACACATAAATATGCATAATAAGAAAATATTAATCATACATTGGAAATGAAAACACGAGAAAATAACATCTTGCCACACTCGCTACCTTGCTCGCCTAGCGAGTACTCGCTTCCTGTTCACCTAGCAAACGTGCTCGCGAAGGCAAACAGAAGCCTCTGACTTGATTCGCTACCCCACTCGCCATAGAGAATCCCCAGCGAATGCTCGCTACCCCCTTCGCTACCAGCGAAGAACACCCAAAACCATTCTGCCCAAGTCTGGGACCGTTCGCTACAGGCTCGCCACAGCGAATGCCCAGTGAAGGCTCGCGACCCGCTCGCCTAGCGAACGTGCTAGCGAGGGTCTGCGAACTCAGAATCCTCACTATCTAAAAGCTCCGAAACTCGCCGAAATCTACCTGATTCAATCCCAGCTCATCTCAGCAGCTTATTCCAATGTTCCTCAACTAAATTCTACCACTTATTCTCATTCTTATCCGTGAAAACTCGGTTTCTAACGATTTACTCAAATTCTACCTAAAACGGAAAATGAGCAAAACTCTCCCCAATCTAAAAGCAAACCAATAGAAACATACATAATCATACACATCGAAAGAATAATAAAGTTTCACACCCTTACCCGATTATTCGAAGCTTAGAAGTTTGATTCTTGATGATTCTAGGTTTTCTCCTCTTCCTCCTCCTTTCTCTTCTCTTTTCTCTTCTTTCCTTTCTATTTCTTTCTATGTCATTTCTTTTCTCTCTGTTTCCACTTATACTCTTTCTATTCTATTCCTCTCTAATATCTACTAATTAAGGATTATTCTAAAACACCCTCTAAGTAATTCCCAAAACTCTCTGAATGATAAAATAACATAATAAGCACACATAACATATTAATGTTCAAATTCCACAAATAAAAGAATAATTCAATTAAAATAAATTAAAAGACTCAACAAAATTGGAAATTCAGAATCAGGGCGTTACACTAAGCCATTTCCTGCATTTACGTGCGCCACAACTCCCTCGAGTTGATTGACCAAAAATTCTTGTGTTACGTAAGCAGTGTTTAATATTCTCAGGAGTGCATTCCTATGCGCCTCAGAGCAAAGTAGCAACGATAAGATAGACATCTTAGAAGGAGTTTGCTGCAAATGATCGACTATCTTGTAGTCGCTTTTCCGAATCAGCCTCATAAACTCCTCCGCGTCTTTCAACAAAGATTCCTTCTCCCCAGATTGAGAAGTCTCCTCTACCACCGGTCTTTTCCCCTTGTCAACCTTATCCACAATCACCTCAGGCGACGAAAAGACCCGGCCACTGCGAGTAATGCCTCCTGCTCCCACGAGATTATCAACTGAATTTGCAGGGGGATCATTCAAGTTTATCTTCTGTCCATTGCAATACACTTCGGCTCCGTAGTTCCACGGAATAGCCTTTATGCTTTCAAACGACACATGACCCGCTTTTGTGATGGTTATCGTTGGTGGCTTTGGCGCATAAATAGTAACAGTCTTGTACGGGATGGAGATTGTTACAATCTCATCCTTTTCTTCAGCCACCAACTCCTCAGGCTCTCTTCCAATAGACCGGTCAAATTGTAAAACTCCGTTATCCATCATCTCCTAAACACATCTTTTCAACAACCCACATCCTTTCTCAGGATTCACCAAACATTCAGCGCAGTCTTCAACACAACCCGAGAAAACACCCCCCTTCAGCAATTTGGCTTGACAAAACTCAGACGTGTCCTCAGCTCGTCAACATCTGTTATCAAATCCAAAATATCCTCCTCGATAATTGCATTGACCCTTGCCTACCCATGATTTGGCATGGGATTTTGCACCACATTAGGAATATCATTAGAAAAGGTAATCGCCTTACTGTCAATCATGTCCTGCACCTTATGTTTGAAGGCTTTACAATTATCAATGTTATGTCCCAGGGCGCCCGAATAAAACTCACAGCGAGCATTTGCATCGTACCCGGGTGGAGGAGGCCCAGTAAAGGGAGCCAAAGTCCTTTTCTGAATCAATTGCAGTTGTAACAAAGCCTGCAATAGCTGAGAGTAAGGCATGAGAGGCGCATCAAAATGACTATTTGCTGCCCAGCCTCTATCTTGGTATCTTCTGTACCCCTGCTGATTTTGTTGCGGTTGTTGTTGTTGTTGTTGACGCTGTTGTTGTTGTGGTTGTTGAACTGCTGGGATTGTGATGCTGGCAATCTGTTGATGCTGTCGATTCTGACCTCTATTTCTTCCATGTGAACTGGATACATCGTTAGTATCTCCCTCTCGCCTCTTGTTTCCGAACACCTTCTTGCTCCCTCTAGCCGAAGGCATTTCACCAGCGTTTATCTTTCCTAACTTAACTCCATTCTCCACCCTCTCCCTGGTGATGATTAAGTCAGAAAAGCTGTTTGACATGCTGCTAATGAGCTTTTCATAATAAACGCCTGGCAGGGTGGCGACAAACATATCCACGAGCTCACGTTCTACCATAGGTGGTTGCACCCTATCTGCCAATTCTCGCCATCTTTGAGCATATTCTTTGAAACATTAATTGCTCTTTTGTGAGAGGTTTTGAAGTTGGACCCTGTTGGGAGCAAGGTCTCTATTATATTGATAATGTCTCACAAATGCTTCGGCCAAATCCCTCCAACTACGGACATTTGCGGGCTCCAAGCTCATGTACCATTCCAGCGAGGGACCGGATAGACTATCTTGGAAGAAATGCATGAGCAGTTTCTCGTCGTCTGAGTAAGCAGACATCTTGCGATAATAAGACCTCAGATGAACCCTAGGGCAAGTGGTACCCTTGTATTTATCAAAGTCTAGGACTTTGAACTTTGGTGGCACTCTCAAGTCTGGGATCAGTCCTAGGTTAGCCATATCCAGCCCTATAGAGTTTTGGCATTCAAGAGACCTCATTTTCTCTTCAATCATCTTAATCCTCCTATCATCCTCAGAGGGTAATTCAGCAGCTACAACTCTTGGCGAGAACACATCCTCTTGCCTATCCTTATTCTAGATATGGTCCATGTTACCGTGCATAGCACACGTGGTGTCAGGACCATAACCGTTCCCATTTCCATTACCAGCATTAGCAAAACCAGCATTGTTTAAACCTGCCGCATTACCAGCACCAGCAGCCTAACCACTCCCTCCAGCGGTAGGGATGGCTAATGTGGGCATAGAATTGTCAGCACGAGGAGTCTCCAGACGAGGAGGGTTAACAACATCTCCACCATGCAACACTCCGTTTCCATCGACACCTGCAATCAAGGGCTGCACTAGAGTCTAGAGTTGCTCCTGTCCATTGGTTACTCCTTGCATAACTTCCATAAACTGGGCCATACGGTCTCACATCTCCTGCATTTTCGATTGCATTTGTTCCATCACTTTCTTCTGGTTTCTCCTGGTCGCGTACCAGTGGGTCGTTAAGTCAGCAATCCTGAAACACTAGTAAACCACAGGAGAAATAAGGTTAACAGTTCCGGTGCACCTGCAAATGCGAGAAAAATGTTAAAATGAAGACATGTATGTATGCAACAGGGAAATTTCCCCCTCGAATCTAGTTTACAGGAAAAAATACAACAATGGAGACCCTTACGGACAAGCATAGAACATCAACTCCTCGTATATAATTCAAAGGCCAACAAGCAACGTACAAGCTACAACTGAGTACAATAAGGAAAAGACCTCAACCAACAAGCCTGGTGATGGTCAGTACAACAAATAAGCAGCAAAAAACTACAACCGAAATAAACAAGACGGTCAAGCAGGGTGACATGATCGGAAGTCCTCTAACAGCTTCAGCGTCTCAGGATGATCTGGCCTAGCAAGTAGTCCCTGAATAAGCAAATCCTGCTGGCTAACAGTATGATGTAGACTATCAACATGGTCTTCCAAAGCTTCTTCCCTGAAACATGCCTCAAGCCTGCATCTCTTGGAATCAGCTCTCAACCTGAGATCCTTCAAGTTTGTAATTGCTTCATTCAACCTGTACTCGCTATCTCGTCTAAGTGATGCTTCTGCTGCAATTTCCCCATATTTGGCATTGAGCTGCGCCTTCAACTTGCTGATATGAAGTTTTAACCTGTCCTCGCGCTCTTTGTTGTTGGTGAGCGTGGCATTCCATTGACTCTCAAACTTGGAAATCCTTAAGTAAGCCCTATCCAACTCTTCCTTCTTAGTGGCAAGAACATTGTTGATGGCCTTGAAATCCAAACCCAAATGCTCCCTAGGACCAGTCTCCTTAGTCAGATCCGTACCCAGTTTGTTCACAAGCTCGGTTTGTTTCTTGAAGGAGTGAACAACATTAATCTTCTCACTTCGAAGTTGGATGATCTCTTTCTCCAATTCTTCATTAGCTTTTTTCAATTCTTCCTTCTCCAACAATACCTGATTGTATTTCTGAATGTCTACGGTAGTGGGTTCCTCTATCATGAGAGGATACAGAGGTGCAACTGAAGGAAATGGCATCAAGAACTTCGCAGCTCTATCGCGAATCCAAGTCAGCTAAGGGTCATATGCTCGACTGTTACTCTTACCCAAAGCTAATTTCCCTCTCCGATGAATTTTATTCCAAGCATGCTCAAGTCTGCCTAAAGCCTCACCCTCCAATAAACTATTAAGATACAGAGATTCCTGTATCTCCTCTTCCCTAGGAGGCTCCCTCAGCGCATACCCAAATTGTCTGACCGATAGAGAAGGGTTATAGTTGATGCACCCTTTCCTTCCGACCAAAGGGACGTTAGGAAAACCACCACAACTATAAACAATATATGTACCAAGCAAGTCCCGGTCAAACCAAGTAATGTTCTCTGCAGATAGACCCATCAACCTTTCCGACCACTCTGAAGTACTAGCAATGACAACGAACGAACCTGTGTTGGGCATATGACTAATAAACCATGCATACAATAGAGGAATACAACAAGCTACGTTCTTTCCCCTTCGTTTCTCATTCTTGTAGTGCACAGAATGATAAACGTCTCTAAGAAGGGTGGGCACTGGGTTGCCTGAAGCCAGGATATGGAACGCATCTACATCCACGAAGTCCAAAAGATTAGGAAACAAGACAATGTTGTATATACAAAGAGCCAGGATGACGCTAAATATGATCCAACAGCCATCCTTAGCACACTACTGAGCTTTCTCAATCAAGCAAGGCAAAGGAAAACCATATATCCTAAGTCTCTGAATCATCTTGCCCTCTAACTCTGAAGCCTCTAGATGCAAAATAGCGGCGAGCTTGGCCAAATCAGGCTTAGCATCAACATGGACAAATGGCATCTGATCCAAAATGGGTACCCCTAACAGCTCAGAATACTCCTCTAGGGTAGGAGCCAGGACATAGTCAGGAAAGACGAAGCACCTCAACTGAGCATCATAGAACTCTAGGAGAGCGTAAACACCACTGATCTCATATGCAGAGGGTTTACAGACATATCTCAATAACCTCCTATAAGACTTCCTGAAATCTTCCATTACTGCTTTATCACCCAAGGCAATCAAACTCAAAAAAGCAGTGACTTCCGGAGCCGGAAACTTGTAGGCCACTGTACTCTTCAAGGGCTCCATAGCAAGATCACTAGAATCGGGATGGAAATATGCACCTGCAATACAAATAAATATTAATGGAATGCAGATGAAAATGCAAATGCAAATGCAAACAAGGGATGAAGACTGCTGTGCTGTTGGTCGAGAAGAACCAGCGCTTCGTCTTAGCAAGAACAAAGTACCGACAGTAGGACCCACTGAAATAAGGAACACAGATTCAAACATGCAAAGAACCGGGTAATCTGAAAGCCAAGGTTTCCTGTACAACTCAATCCCTCTCACATGTATGGACCTATCCACTGAAAAGGTTTGGCATTCTATGCGTTCTTCAGCGTCACAGACTTTCGAGAAATGATGATACGTTCACCATTTCCAGTTTAACATCATCATCTTACGAAGAGGCCTCACTTAGCTGACTTACAAATGATCGGTTCCCAGAGTCGAAAATTCTCAAATCCAAAATCTGAACCGATCCTAAGGATCTGAAGGAAAACCATCAAAGAGAATCTCGTCCGAGCGTGAATTTCACGGGGAACTGTATTTGCTAAGCAAACAGACCCCCCACTAGTCTCCACTACTAATACTAGGTTTATACTCAAGCCCGGGTCCGGCTTATCACTCAATGGAACTTCCCTCTCCACAGCACAACAATAATGACATATGATGCGGAAAATAAATGCGGGAAAGTAAAATGTGAAAGTAAATAAAGCACATATGTACAACACCCAAAGATAAACAGACAAGCGCTAAGATTGACTCGCATAGGGAACCAGAGTCGCCAGTTGTCGCAACTGCGAAAAACAACCGGCGAAAAAATAGAAGAGTCGCCACCTTTCATTATTTATCCCAAAGAGAGGGAAAGGAAACGATCGGAAAAAACTTGACGAAAAGGGAAAGACAAGGTCATCGTAACCATGTCTGGATTCGGGAGTCGGTTACGCAAGGGGAAGGTATTAGCACCCCTCACGTCTGTCGTACTCGACGGGATCCACGCATTGTTGTCTATCTAAAAGGGTGATCAATCTATCTACACTAATGGTCAAGGGACAAAAGAAAAAGAAAAGAGACGTGACTCGGAAGAGCATCGCTGCTCTGTGCCTACGTACTCCCTCATGCAATGGGAAAGTCAGAGTCCACGTAGTTCGACTAACTACGGGTGAAAGGGGGAAGGTTGCTCGCCAAGACATCGCGTCTTGGGCCTACGTACTTTCATCTGGTATGAAAGATCAGAGCAAACGTAGTTCGGGCTAAAAATACCACAGGCTTGTTCAAAAGTTTTTTAGGCCCGAGTAGGGTTAACAATCAGTTCTAGCAGCTGGTGTATGCAGCTCGACCATTGGAGACTTAGGCGTTACCGTTTGCAGTAGAACTAGAAGTTAACGACACTCTTTTTATCTGAAAAGATTTTCCTGATTAGAACCCCGAAGGATGAAAAAAAGGTTTGAAGTGTTTTTGTGTTTTTTAGAGAAGAAGTGTTTTGAATTTGAGTGTTTATAATGTATGTTGTACTAAAGTCTAAAACCTAGGATCGAATGCTTCGCATATCGTCCTAAGGACGTATACTAAACACTCTAGTAAATTGAGAGGTGGCCCCTCAATCACCATTTCCCAAGTATAAGGCTCATGGCACAACATCCATTATCTTTATTAAGTATTTTAAGATTGTATGAAGATGAGAAGAGAAGGGACAAACTAAAGGGGGACTAACACAAACCTAAAGTTGTCATGCAATGGTGATCCTAAGATTGAGATACAAAATGGAACTACCTAATGTTATCATGCATGGTTAAGCACCTAATGTCTATCATAACCTCAAGAGGTTAGAAAACTTATGGGGAACATGGCAAAGAATAACCAAAGAAGAAGAAGAAATAACATGCAAATGAAAATGCAAACATAAGATGCACAAGTAGAATGAAAGTGGGAGG
Source organism: Lathyrus sativus (assembly GCA_963859935.3). Lineage (NCBI taxonomy): Eukaryota > Viridiplantae > Streptophyta > Magnoliopsida > Fabales > Fabaceae > Lathyrus > Lathyrus sativus. The sequence goes on along the minus strand of OZ012736.1, from coordinate 133,948,203 downwards.
AAAAATACTGTGGGGCAGTAGCCTCCACAAGCTCATCTCAACCAAGCATGCATATGGGAAATGCAAAGAAGAAAGGATGAGAAGAAGTGCACAAAAATAAATCACTCAAAAGGAGATATCACACAAACAATGCAAACATGTCACATATGGAAACCCTAAATGGAAGCAACAAAAGGAATGCACAAACCAACAAGTAATGAACATAATTTTGACCTAAAAATGAACATACAACAAGCTAAACATGTCTAATATATGAAACAAGAGGAGCTGAGAGCTTATTGGATCCACAAAGGTCATTTCCAACTCAAGCTAGGTCATACACTTGTATGAGCCACCCTAGGAAATGACTTGACTTGCAAGTCATCTCAAAATTAGGAAAAAGGCTCAAAAATCACCAAATAAAATACAAGAGGTGCAAAAACAAGTTGGCAACCAGAGGCCAAAAGATCAAATCCATATTTCCTCAAAGCACCATCAAAAGAAAATAATCCTTAAAATGTACCACTTTGAAATGGGAGAATCGAGGGTCAAGCGAAAAGCACCCAAAGTAAACCCTAAAGTCAAACAACCAGGGGCAAAATGGTCCTCAAAATTTAATCAGCTCATCATGGAAATGAGGATTTAATTTTAGTAATTGGATCAAAAAGAAATGAGAGAAACAAAACCAAGAACAAGACATGTCATGATTCAATCCAAATAAAACACTTCCAATATTTAATTCCATTTTTAATTGAAAAATAAACTAAAAAATAAAATAAAATATTTCTAAAATCAGAGGACACTTCAAAGTTCCTAAAATATATTTTTATGGAATTTTTAAACCATTAGAAGTATTTTAGAATGAATTAAATCTAAACAGCACAAAATAAAAATAAAAAGGAAAATAAAACTAAATTAAAAAAACATTGGTACGAATAGCAAATGAAACACGTTCAAAACAGTGGGCCACGCTCAGGGGGGGTGCCAATAGCACCAGAAGGCCCAGATCCAATAACAGAAAAGACAAAAACAAAAAAGCCTGGTGATTGTGTGTGCAACGGTCAACAGAGGACCAAGGTGGAAGGCAACCAAACTCGTTGGATCAAACAGTATGCGCATCAAACGGATCTGAGCGCGCCAAGTCAATTAATGAAAATTTAAACGTGATTTGGTGGTGTGTGGTCAAACTAGTGCATGGCGTGTCTTAATCCAAGCCGTGGAAATGAAAATTATTCAGATCAAGTGGTGTACAGCAAGCCAACACATCATCTTCAACATAAAACCAAACAAAAACCAGACGGTGGCCAGAAATCATCTCCGGTCATCTTCTTCCTCAAAACCGGCCACCGTGAAAACGCAGGCATAGAAAAACATGACCAAAATCAACAAATTAATAATTAAAATTCATTTAGTCATCACGTAGAATCCAAATATGCCATCAATTTTCATTTATTACGCATATACGAACCAAATCGAAGGAAAATATAAAACATGCTCAAACTGAAAAGTTCACAATCAACCACCAAATGAACCCAGAAATCATCTACACATTACATAAAGTTCAAATCCACGGTTCATTAATCATAAAACCTCAAGAATAAGCCAAAATGAAAACAACAAGTTTCAAGCTCAAAACAAAAATCATCATAAACAGCCACCAAATCATACCAGAAATGATCTACAATGTCCATAGGTCACGAATATGCAAAAATGGAAAGCAATGGCATCATAAATAGAGAGATAAGTTGATTCAAAAATTACCTAGTGAAGAACTTCCATTGAGTCTTGTCCTTGGATGAAGCTTCAAGAAAACCACTCAGAATCACTCCACACACTTCAATGAAGCTCTTGTTGTGCTTAATTTTGCTAGAGAGCGGATGAATCTCAAAAATCGTGTTTCACCTTTGCCTTGATTTTTCTCAAAGTGTTCTTGTTGATTCCTTCACCAAAACACCTCCTCTAGGTCTGAAAATCATCCTGAAGCTTTATATGTTGGATTTGGATGGAAATAAGGCCCAATTACAGCTGCCTTTGGTCCAATTGCAATTTCAATTTTCCTTGAATTTTTAAGCTTCAAAACCGTGTATACTCTGCTGTACAAGCCTCAAACTTGTTTCCAATCACTTGCACATGGGCTGAATTGATCAAAGGGCCAATAATCCTTCCTTGTTTTGATCTTAATGGTTGAATTTGATCATGTGACTTAAGCTTGAAGTAAGCATGAAAATGGTATGCCAAAACTCACCAAATTAAAATTCTAGAAATTCCATTGTGTTTAGAATATGATTTTCACTCAAAAAATGCATAAACATGGTACAAAGTGATCTCAAATGAATTTAGTTTTATTTTCTCCTTTTAAGGCCTTTTCTATGAAAATCACTTTAGGAATTCTTCAATCCAAGCATCAACCATGACAAGAGATGGTTTGGTAATGCAAATGGCCCCATTTGGAGCAAGTTTGATGTTGGAAAGATCTCCATTTGAAGTGTACAAGTTGGTGAAATGGACCTATAATTTTATTACCTATAATTTCACTTTCCAAAAATACCCTTGCCTTGCCAAGCTCATAACTTGAGTTCTACAAATCAGATGAAAGACTTCTAGTACTCTTTGGAAAGATAAGCCTATGAGGAACAATTTCATGTTCATCAAAAGTTGAGGAGGAACATCATTCTAGGTCAAACATGGCTTGGAAGTTGGTTGACCTTTGTTAACCAAAACCACATTCATCTGAGGACCTATAACTTGTCAGCATCATAACTTGAGTTCTAGAAATCATATGAATGACTTCCAGTACTCAAAAGAAAGCTAATAACATGCTCTACAAGTTTCATATTGGGGTCAAGATGAGATGAGACTTCTATTTTGAGAAAGGTGGTCTTGAAGTTAGGGACTAAATAAGGGATTTTACACTGAGAACCCTAATTTAGCAACTTCTCACACTCTTGATTCTTGATGAATTGATCTTGAAATGATATATTAGACATCTCAACATAACATCCCATGACCATAGAGACTTGGATTGAGTCTTAATCTCCTTTGATTTCACAATTGACTGCGGATAACATCTCTTCATACACTTGAACTTCTAGCAAAGATAACATATTCCCATGCTTCTCTCTGAATGCCTCGGGGTCTTCTACTAGACTTCCCAGTTCAAGTTATCCAATTTTGGCCTTTGGAACACATCCTCTACTTTCTTTCCAGAATCCATCCTATAATATCTGCAAAACAATCTTTAGTTCCTTGAATGATTAATTAATGTAAATGCAAATGCAAAGGTTTCATGGAACTCATATCAAAACATCATTTCATTTCATTGATTTTCAAATTTTGAATTACAAAATATCCATTACATTTTACAAAAAGTCCTAAATATAAGGCTGACAGTATTCTAAATAAAAGTCTTCTTTCGCTTTGAGTTTCTTGATTTCTTCTTCCATCTGAGTCTTCTCAAGAATGAGTTTGTCCATGACTAGCTTCCATGGAATTGGCTGAGATCTGGAAAGAAATAAACCTTCCTGTGTCTTCCTCTTCTTACAAGCAATCATTTCTTCATCCTTCGCCTGGAGTTGTATATGGAGTTCATCATTCTCTTCCATGGCCACTTGGTACTTGTACTTCCAGGCTACTTCAGTTTGTTGTGATTTCCTCAAAGCAATCTTCAACTTCTCCTCCTCAGACATAAAGATCATTGGGTGTTCCTCCTCTAAAACCATGGGTTTCTGTTGAGGGTAAGGCATTTTCAGCTGAATAGCTCTCTTTCGGACCCATTGGAGATAAGGCTTGAGAGAGACGCAATTAGGTTTCCCTAAGTCTTCCTTTCCTTTCTTACGCATATGACCCCAAGCTTTTAGAATTTCTCCTTTCAATTCTGAACTTCCCTTAAAGAAATATTCTCCACATGAGCGCTATTTGGTTTGTCTTTCAAAGGATATCCAAGTTGTCGGCGAGCGAGAACAGGGTTGTAACTGATTCCTCCATTTATACCTAGAAGAGGTACGTTACCAAAACTTCCACAATCGTCAATGATCTTTATCCCATCATATTTACGGCTGTACCAATCGATATCAGAGTGAGTGAGAGCCATAACCTTCTGAGACCACCAACCTTCCTTCCAAAAAGCATGAGCTTTAGGTAAGTGAGAAATATACCACTTGTATAGTAAAGGGACACAACAGGTAACCATTCCTCCTTTATGAAGATTTCTCAAGTGAACAGAATGATGGGCGTCAGCTAGTAAAGTAGGCACAGGGTTTTTCTTCAAAAAAATCTTAATGGCATTGAGATCCACCAAATTATCAAAACTTGGAAACAAGAAGATCCCATCAATGAGCAGGGCAAGGATAGCCTCGAATGCATCCATACTCAAATGATCAACATAGTATTGTGCTTTCCCAATCAAGAACTCTGCAGTCAAACCAAATACTCCTCCTTTAGTAACCATATTTTTCTGAATATCCACCAATCCCAAACGTGTAGCTTTAGCAATTTCTTCCTCCTTAGGGTCCTTCTCCATGATTGGAAAAGGAGAGTCTTCAAGAATAGGCAAACCAATCAAGCAAGAATATTCCTCAAGTGTGGGTACCAAATGGTAATCAGGAAAAGTGAAACAATGATAGAGTGGATCACAAAACTGGAGAAGTGTGGAGAGAAGTCCCAGATCCATCTTCATTTTTACCCTCAACAATGACAATAAGTTCCCATACCTGCTCTTGAATCCTTCTAGATATCAAAGTGTTCAACCTCTCTATGTCATCCAAATTAGGACTTTTGTAAATGTACTTCATAGTTTTCTTTTTTCCATTATCGATGATGATCCTAATGTTTACAAACAAAAGATCTGAGTTCCATGAAACTTTTATGATATGATGTTTGAATTCATGAATGTACAAACACATGTAAGCTCAGATTTCACATATGCACAGATAAAGGTTTTGGTTTGGAGAACATGAGTATGGAGTCAAGGTCTACCCATCCCAGAGGTATGTACTAAGGTTTTCAAAACTGTAGAGCAAGGTTCTAAAAGAGTTCCTAGAGTCCTTGACCCATCTTTCGGATATTATCAATTTCCCCAATACTTGGTGGTCGATAATATTCTCAAGAGAGTCTCGTCCAAGTGTAGTATCGCGTATCAACTATTTTGGAATTACTCCCTCATAGTCATCGCACTACATCCTAATAAGGCCAAAGTGGGGAAAAGGTAATCTAAAGGTCCTCAGTATCACGGGCTCCCATGTAGAAAGTAGCATTGTTTTCACGAATACTCGATCAATAATACTAACTCTCAGAAGGGCCTCTACTGAGCGGAGGTTTTCTCAAGTCAACTTGGTCGGGAATCAACTCCCTATAAGTCTCCTTGAATATACCACCATCCTATCATAAGTACGTTCAAATACGGGTATAGTGTTGTCTCACCACTCAAAGTTCCCAAAATCCAACAGGGCACATATGTACATATTTACAAGTATTCACAAATAAGCAAGCAATCAAACAAGATAGGCTAAACCCTCAAAGCAATAATAGGTCCCCAGTGAAGTCGCCATTTCTGTTGCGGTGAAAATTGGATATCAAGCTATTAAATTAACTTGAATCTTAATTTTTTTACAACCGAACTTTATTTTACCCAAAGGAAAGGTCTAAAGAAAGAAAAACCTTTTTCGCGATGTAACGACAACGCTAAGAGATTCGGGGATCGGGGGTTGGTTATACCTAGGGAAAGTGTTAGCACCCTAAGCATCTGTAGTACTCTACAAGAACCTTTTGTTTGATTGCTTGCTAAGTTTGTGAATATGTACTATGGATTGGGATATGGATTAGGGATAGGTAAAGACCTAGGTTATATACACTGAGTTTGCTCACAAAGACATCGCATTTGTTGCCTACGTATCCTAACTAGGATAGAATCAGAGCAATCGTAGTTCACCTTACAAGGGATGAAGAACACTTGATTATGATCAAGGTTCAAGGGGGAACAAACATGACAATGTTTGTGTGGATTTTGACAAAACTCCCTATTCTAAGTTGTAATATTCAAAAGGGGAAGTAAGAAATCATGACGATGATTCTCACATAGAGTTGACAAACTCTATCCTAGAGTTCTAGTTGAAAACACTCCTAGTACAAGTGGGTTTATTAGACTTGAAGCAAAGTCTAATGGTTTCTCAACTAAGGTTAAAGTGACTTAACAAAGTCAAGGAAATGGGTGAATGAGTTATCCATAACATCAGGGTTAATGGCAAGACTTTTCCTTTGGAAGGGACAGGAAAGGCAACTTGGATGAGAGTTAACAAACTTCATCACTTGGGGAAAGAAAATTTTGAACAACAACATAATAAATATACATTCATGGTGACAACCAGTAAGCATGTGAAATAAAAAATGAAAATGCATTGATGACAATCAAAGCAGTTGATTAAGCAGGAAGGGTGACAATCAAGCTTCAGCGTATTTAGCAGATGAAGTAAAATGAACATGGTAACAATCAAAGATGAAGTCCTAGCAAGTTAGCTAACATTTAAGAACATGAATACAAACAAGTATCACAAACAATCATAAGTATATCAAAACAAAAATTCATCTGCATACGCGACAACGATCACAAAACATACATAACTTGCACATAGTCAAAAGAGATGAAAAATTAGGAAAACATGAAAATACAAAATATGAAATGAAAGTAGACATTAAGATGAACAAAATGCAAAAAGAATGCGTGAAAAATGACTAAAATTGAGAGAGATATGAATTTTCAAAGATGGGATGAAAATTGACAAAATTTAACAAAAGGGTTGCCCTCCTAAGGGGTCGAACTCAGGTATGCAAGGTAAGAGGTGTAACACCCCACTTCCCAAATTAAATAAAATATAAACATTATAAATAAACATCAGAGTTTTCCCCAAAATAGTGGGATATCACATCACCAAATTTTTATAAAAATACTTTATTAATTATTCTAAAAAATAATACAGCAGAAAACATTATTCCAACATTCTCGGCCATCCGCCAAATTTCGTAAAATCTTTATTATTATAATTCACAAAAAAAAAATGATACGTCACAGGATTACAACAAGTTTGACATAAAACAATTAAAACACCCATATCCCGTGTTACGTATCAGAGCATCCTAGACTCGACTGGCACACCACCATCCAAGCTATCTAAGTACCTGGATTATCTGTACTTCCGGAGAAGCACAGACACAACAACAACCAAGGGGTGAGAAAACATGATCAAAAATATATTGGTAATGTAATACATGTAAACAAGGTAGTAAAACACACCAACACACCAATATTCACCCCAACAACTCCATATAACGAACCTACTGTTCAAATTACAATATAACATATTATAATGAAAATATGCAACTCAACACCATGCATGCGGTACCGACTCATTGGTTCATTCAATCGAACCTGGATAGATCACTTACGCTCCTCCTGAGACATGATCTATCCCCCACCATTCTCCACCAAGGAGTACGGATGAATCACTTACGCTCCTCCTGAGACATGATTCATCCCACCAAAACACCATGATTTGCACACACCAATGCATAACTATCATATTTAGGCACACTAAGTGCACACGATCCTCCTGATCATATCATCATACATCAATGCATATATGTGTAGATATATTACACCAACACCATATAAATCAATCAGATAGTAAATAAATTCATACTATAACACCATATATAACCACATCCCAACACCCGGGAACACACGATCCTACTGATCACTACATACATATACGTTAACCAATTGTTCACCAACAATATCAAGGAAAACGAGTACCATCACCAAGTAAACAAGTTCATACTTTATCACCAAGATATAAACACGTCCCACCACTCGGGAATACACGATCCTACTGATCACTACACCATGCTCCGCATGATTCTTACACCAACTAATTATCCATTTAAATAATTAGTAACGGAAATCACATACTATCACCGAGTACTCACTCTATAACACTCAATCATCTCCCCTATAATCAACAAAGTCCAAGGGCACTACACTCTTAGCGCACACAGTATAACATCATAGAAAAAACCCCATTCTGCTACGCTCGCTACACCCTCGCTAGGCGAGCTCCCAGAAAATGCTCGCTACCTGTTCGCTTAGCGAACCTCCTCGCGAAGGCAAACAGAACCTACTAGACTCACTCGCTACCTCACTCGCTAGGCGAGCACCTAGCAAACGCTCGCTGCCTTCTCGCTAAGCGAAGTGCTAGCGAGTTGCCTGCGACTTCTCAAGTTCTCACAGTTCAGAATTCTCACTCTTCTCTGATTCAAGCCTATTCTATAACATCCACTTCCTATACTATCCGTATTACGACCAATGCATATTAGGCTTATCAATCTTCCTATAATTCTACTCCAGATCAACATTACGGCACACTACCGACACTTTAGAGTTACTCTGAACCTTACTCAAACCAAACTAACACCAACAGTCAATCAACAATGGCAACATCAAACATCCGTACATCATCATATACATATTATTCCAAAGTCATCACTTAAACAATCTATCGACACATAAAAAAGGTCACACAGAACTTCCCTAAAACCGTAAACCCAACCTATACGCCAAATTAACCAAAAACAACAATTCACCAACACTCAACATATTTCAATCCATCAACATCAACATAACTCAACAATCAATAGCATGTCAATATAAAACTTCATCAACGATACATTCCTACGGGGTTAAGGAATCCCCACTACCCTATACATGTATATACCATTCCCAATCAAGTTTCTCCCCCCTTACCTTGTTAATCGGTTGATCGATGAAATTCTTCCTGGATTTGGTCTCTTGGCCTCCTCTTTTCTTTCCGTTCTTCGTTCCCTTTTTCCTTCGTTCTTCTCACTTCTCTCGTTCTTTCCTCTTCTCTCTTTCTATCGCTCTTTCTCTCTTCCATCTTTCTATCGTGTTATTTTCTCTAATACTTCCCCCATCCCTTCATATTCTATTTTCCTTTTTATTTCCTATCCCAATAATAATAATAACTAATAGAAATAATATAATAATAATAATAATAACTAATAAAAATAACATAATAATAATAATAATAATAATAATAATAATAATAATAATAATAATATTATTATTATTATTATTATTATTATTATTATTATTATTATTATTATTATTATCACACCAATTTCCCACGATCTATGGTAATCCCTTTTCTCTCTATTCCAACTTTTCTAATATCTCCTTGCTACCCCTTCATATTTCCTTCCTCACGGTTTCTATCATGACTTTTCATATTTCCATTCTAACTTCCCAATAACCCTTCCACCTCTTATTTTACTTATTTCAACCACTAATATTCCCAATAATAATTCTAATATAATAATTATAATAATCATTATAATAATAATAATAATAATATAATATAATACTATTATAATATTATAGTAATATTCAACATAATAATAATAATAGTAATACACCCAACAATAATTATAATTATAATAATAATAATACTAATGATAATAATAACAATTATATTAATACTAATAATAAAATAATATGAATAATAATAATCTTAATATTAATAATACTAATATAATATTACTAATATTAATAATACTAATCATAATAATACTATTAATAATAATAATAATAATATTATTATTATTATCTCACCAAAATAATAATAATAGTAATAATATTATTATCTCACCAAAATAATAATAATATTAATAATACTAATAAATATAATAATACATAATAATAATAGCCCCACCAATATTACTATTATTCATTATATTATCATATTCACACCAAAAATCATAATAATATAATAACTATATTAATAATAATATTATATTCTCCATATTAATAATATTACTACAAATATTAATAATAATCATAAATATAATAATAATAATAATAATAATAATAATAATATTAATACCACCACCAATATTACTATTATTTCTTATATTATTATAAACTCACCAAATTACCACCAATGATCTCCCATCTCAGGGACACCCACCAAACATCATCAAATACACCCTACCAAAGGGCACATCAACATATAATATTTAAAATAATAATAAAATGACTAAATAATTAAAATGGGTGTTACAACTCTCCCCCACTTTAATTATTTTCGTCCTCGAAAATTATCTGATGGAAATAATTCCGGATACGCTCCCCGCATCTTTTATTCCAATTCTCAGGTCACACTGCCTTCTGCAGCACCTCCCCATACTACTTTCACCAAAGATATCTCCTCCCTTCGGAGTTGTTCCTCGCTCGCCAAAACGAACTAGCAATGCCTCAACAATCGGAATATTTTTCACTTGTACATCATCCACCTGGTTCAATGTACTTTCTCGACTAAGACACATGAAACATATCATGCCAATTCACAGCGACAACAGAAAAACATATCATGCCTCCGCTGCGCCACTCTGATACAACTACAGAACACGTGCGAACTTCTGAGATTTCGAAGCTCGACCAACACCAGTTACCGGCGTGACCCTCAAAATACATATTGCCTCGGATCCTCTCGATCTTCTCAGCCATCTCAAGCATAATCTTCAAGTCTGAGTACAACACTCTCACTCGATTTATTTCAACACAGGAGAGTCCTACACTCCCTATCTCACCAAGCCACATATAGTGCCATTCCGACACTAGGATGGTAACCGTTATTATAGGTAACTCAATCAACGATAATTAATCATCCCACGCTCCACCTTGATCCGACACCCAAGCTCTCACCAATTCTCTACAGACTCAATAGTCCTCTCTGACTGACCATCAGTTTGCGGATGATAGGTCGAACTCAGCTTCAACTTAGTACCCGAAGCTTCCTGTAAGCCCCTCCAAAATCTCAATATAAACCTCAAATTTCCATCTGACACAATATTCGTCAGTATCTCATCCAACTTCACCACTTTCTCAATATGCATCTCGTATATCCTCAACACGGAATAGTTAATCCACTCCTAACAATTCAAATTAAAATTATGTCTTTACAAATTCTTTGGAAATCTCAACACCAATTTCGTGAAAATACTACCTGATTTCCACTCTAGAATATTTAACGACTACATCAGACTCAACAGTCTCTGATGTTCACTCTTCGAATTCCGACAATTCTAACTAGCATATTCCACCTCTCCTTATCCATGGTCTCAAAAACAATCTACTCAAGTTCGGTTACTTCTTCATAGCACCGAGATGGATACTCCATCTACCTCAATGTATTTCTTCACGAGTACTCCTACTCCCTTCAATAACATCTGATATACATACTCTATCATAACACCTCATGGTATTATTTCCACAAACCCGACAATCTACTCTTCGACTCTAATTTATCAATTTCAACTAATTCACTATTCAACCCAGATTTCTGACTTTCTCGATTCTTCTCAAGGATATCACTAGTCAGATCTTAATAATAAAAGCTTAACTCCATAAGAAGTATCCTTACTCACAAAACGCATATTATGAAATTTCTCAATCAGTTCTAACTCTTTTCACCATCATCTTCGGTATATGCAAATATTTCTAACTCACTGCATCATCTACCATGTCCGCTTTACCCGAATGGTAATTCAACTCGAAGTCGTACTCTTTTCGAAGTCCCAATTATTTCCTATGCCTCATATTTGTCTTATTCAAATTAAACAAACACCTTAAACTCTTAAGATCACCAAACATCTCCGATCTCAGTCTGAACTTTTGAAGACTCCGACTCCAGTACAATCACAATAGTAACCAACTCTAAATCACTGGTCGGATGATTTCTCTTATACACTTCAAGTTGCCTTTTGCATAATTGAAACTCGCTGAAGTTGTCTTTAGCAAATCCCCTAATTATATCAACAAGCATCACAAACACCACAATTAGTTCTATCGGATTCGGCAGAACTTTCCTTACGGAAGTATATCACTGCTCTTTTTCCAACACTGATAACTCCAGTTCCTTATGCTCAACATAATCCTCTATACGCTTCGAATACCTTAAAATATCATTTATTAACACAACCATTGCCTTATATAAATAATTAAAGAAGATCCCATGCCAAGTGGACAAACAAGTTGTGAGTTATAGCGGGAACACATACCGTACCGCCCGTCCTTACCACAAAATTCAAACACACTTCATCAATAAATAGCTTAAATCTATGTCAATACTTCACCATTTCATAGATAATTTGAATAGCTTTCCAACGCTTCGAACCGCGCGTCATTCCGAGTTACGGTTCTCCCGTTACGGCAAAAACACCAGAATAACATTTTCTGCCCAGGACCCCTTCGCCAGGCGAACACCGCAGCGAATATGGACGTTCGCCAGTATGCTCGCCAGGCGAACATGACAGTCCCAAAATCCTCTTTTCGACCGTTACCCGACTTCCGAGTGTCCGATTTCGATTCCGTAAAAAGTTGCGATCTCGGAATTTAACGTACAACAACAATTTTATACTTAGGAAGCCATCCAACACATTTTAAATCTATGAATAATTTAAAACTCAATTACTTCCAATCTCAACAGCAGATCTTTGAGCCTCCTAATACGATAGAAATTTTGACCTTCGTCCCATCCACCACAAGAACTCTACTCGAGATCACATGACCAAGGGACTCACATCCCTCGATCAATTGTTCCATCAAATCATTAACTCTTGGAAGCGAACACCTATCCTTGATAGTCACCCTGTTCACTTATCTATAGTTCACCCAAAGCTTCACAAAACCTTCTATCTGTCTAACCAACAAAATTGGTGCACATTACGGTAGCACACTCAAACAAAAGAACCTCTCTCCTAGAAGGTCTTCAAGTTGACTCTTCAACTTCTCCAATCCCAACGAAAACACACCATATGGAGTCACTAATATCGGACTCGTTCCAACAACAAAGTCAACGTGTGAGCTTTACTTCACACTCCGATAGTAAATCACCTACCTCATCCGGAAACCTCCGGCAATCGCAATTAATTGACAAATCCCAAATTTTCTCACTTTCCTTCTCATTCCAAGTTTCAGTAAAAATAGACACTTCAACACCGTCTTACGCCAAATTCCTCAAAATAATCCCTTAAGCACTTAGCTTAACTCAAGACTATACACTACTCACGCCACCCAAGCTTGCAAGATACGTCTATCCCATCCAACACAATCCCGTCCACTATTAACAAGAGATTAAGGGTGATCAGTTCCTCAATTTGTTAATAGACAGTCGAAATCATGATGGGGTACAAACCATCTTTACCAAACTATAATATCACTCCTCAACACACTAAGCCACCACACTGTAGCTTTTCGGAGAAATACAACTTCTCCCCCACTGGAATCATTCCACTTCTACCAATGAAGTTAACCAACAACATGTACCGACAGTGTTTTTACACACATGTCGCATACCAGGAAACAATAACACTAGACAACATTGGCCGGACGGACCGACCTGCTCTGATACCAATTGTAACACCCCACTTCCCAAATTAAATAAAATATAAACATTATAAATAAACATCAGAGTTTTCCCCAAAATAGTGGGATATCACATCACCAAATTTTTATAAAAATACTTTATTAATTATTCTCAAAAATAATACAGCGGAAAATATTATTCCAACATTCTCGGCCATTCGCCAAATTTCGTAAAATCTTTATTATTATAATTCACAAAAAAAAAATGATATGTCACCGGATTACAACAAGTTTGACATAAAACAATTAAAACACCCATATCCCGTGTTACGTATCAGAGCATCCTAGACTCGACTGGCACACCACCATCCAAGCTATCTAAGTACCTGGATTATCTGTACTTCCAGAGAAGCACAGACACAACAACAACCAAGGGGTGAGAAAACATGATCAAAAATATATTGGTAATGTAATACATGTAAACAAGGTAGTAAAACACACCAACACACCAATATTCACCCCAACAACTCCATATAACGAACCTACTGTTCAAATTACAATATAACATATTATAATGCAAATATGCAACTCAACACCATGCATGCGGTACCGACTCATTGGTTCATTCAATCGAACCTGGATAGATCACTTACGCTCCTCCTGAGACATGATCTATCCCCCACCATTCTCCACCAAGGAGTACGGATGAATCACTTACGCTCCTCCTGAGACATGATTCATCCCACCAAAACACCATGATATGCACACACCAATGCATAACTATCATATTTAGGCACACTAAGTGCACACGATCCTCCTGATCATATCATCATACATCAATGCATATATGTGTAGATATATTACACCAACACCATATAAATCAATCAGATAGTAAATAAATTCATACTATAACACCATATATAACCACATCCTAACACCCGGGAACACACGATCCTACTGATCACTACATACATATACGTTAACCAATTGTTCACCAACAATATCAAGGAAAACGAGTACCATCACCAAGTAAACAAGTTCATACTTTATCACCAAGATATAAACACGTCCCACCACTCGGGAATACACGATCCTACTGATCACTACACCATGCTCCGCATGATTCTTACACCAACTAATTATCCATTTAAATAATTAGTAACGGAAATCACATACTATCACCGAGTACTCACTCTATAACACTCAATCATCTCCCCTATAATCAACAAAGTCCAAGGGCACTACACTCTTAGCGCACACAGTATAACATCATAGAAAAAACCCCATTCTGCTACGCTCGCTACACCCTCGCTAGGCGAGCTCCCAGCAAATGCTCGCTACCTGTTCACTTAGCGAACCTCCTCGCGAAGGCAAACAGAACCTACTAGACTTACTCGCTACCTCACTCGCTAGGCGAGCACCTAGCAAACGCTCGCTGCCTTCTCGCTAAGCGAAGTGCTAGCGAGTTGCCTGCGACTTCTCAGGTTCTCACAGTTCAGAATTCTCACTCTTCTCTGATTCAAGCCTATTCTATAACATCCACTTCCTATACTATCCGTATTACGACCAATGCATATTAGGCTTATCAATCTTCCTATAATTCTACTCCACATCAACATTACGGCACACTACCGACACTTTAGAGTTACTCTGAACCTTACTCAAACCAAACCAACACCAACAGTCAATCAACAATGGCAACATCAAACATCCGTACATCATCATATACATATTATTCCAAAGTCATCACTTAAACAATCTATCGACACATCAAAAAGGTCACACAGAACTTCCCTAAAACCGTAAACCCAACCTATACGCCAAATTAACCAAAAACAACAATTCACCAACACTCAACATATTTCAATCCATCAACATCAACATAACTCAACTATCAATAGCATGTCAATATAAAACTTCATCAACGATACATTCCTACGGGGTTAAGGAATCCCCACTACCCTATACATGTATATACCATTCCCAATCAAGTTTCTCCCCCCTTACCTTGTTAATCGGTTGATCGATGAAATTCTTCCTGGATTTGGTCTCTTGGCCTCCTCTTTTCTTTCCGTTCTTCGTTCCCTTTTTCCTTCGTTCTTCTCACTTCTCTCGTTCTTTCCTCTTCTCTCTTTCTATCGCTCTTTCTCTCTTCCATCTTTCTATCGTGTTATTTTCTCTAATACTTCCCCCATCCCTTCATATTCTATTTTCCTTTTTATTTCCTATCCCAATAATAATAATAACTAATAGAAATAATATAATAATAATAATAATAACTAATAAAAATAACATAATAATAATAATAATAATAATAATAATGATAATAATAATAATAATAATAATAATAATAATAATAATAATAATATTATTATTATTATTATTATTATTATTATTATTATTATTATTATTATTATTATTATTATTATTATCACACCAATTTCCCACGATCTATGGTAATCCCTTTTCTCTCTATTCCAACTTTTCTAATATCTCCTTGCTACCCCTTCATATTTCCTTCCTCACAGTTTCTATCATGACTTTTCATATTTCCATTCTAACTTCCCAATAACCCTTCCACCTCTTATTTTACTTATTTCAACCACTAATATTCCCAATAATAATTCTAATATAATAATTATAATAATCATTATAATAATAATAATAATATAATATAATACTATTATAATATTATAGTAATATTCAACATAATAATAATAATAGTAATACACCCAACAATAATTATAATTATAATAATAATAATACTAATGATAATAATAACAATTATATTAATACTAATAATAAAATAATATGAATAATAATAATCTTAATATTAATAATACTAATATAATATTACTAATATTAATAATACTAATCATAATAATACTATTAATAATAATAATAATAATATTATTATTATTATCTCACCAAAATAATAATAATAGTAATAATATTATTATCTCACCAAAATAATAATAATATTAATAATACTAATAAATATAATAATACATAATAATAATACCCCCACCAATATTACTATTATTCATTATATTATCATATTCACACCAAAAATCATAATAATATAATAACTATATTAATAATAATATTATATTCTCCATATTAATAATATTACTACAAATATTAATAATAATCATAAATATAATAATAATAATAATAATAATAATAATAATAATAATAATAATAATAATAATATTAATACCACCACCAATATTACTATTATTTCTTATATTATTATAAACTCACCAAATTACCACCAATGATCTCCCATCTCAGGGACACCCACCAAACATCATCAAATACACCCTACCAAAGGGCACATCAACATATAATATTTAAAATAATAATAAAATGACTAAATAATTAAAATGGGTGTTACAAGAGGCGCTTAAGTGACAAGGAGACTACCACTGGGGTGGCTATACATCCGTTTGTAAATGCCACCCCATAAATATATATGGGATACTCTTATGAAATTCTGGGCAACAAAAACACACAAACTCAATCATTTGCATTTTGATCATAACTCAGTCAATTTTCCATGGATTTTGACAAAATTTTAGTGTAAACTGACTAGAATTTCATGAGGAACAAGATAGCACTTTTAGTTTTATGAAATTATTTCTCCATTTTAAAACCCGATAGCACATGTGTTTTGAAGTTTTGATGTACAATTTGATATGAATCTCATGTTACAGCCAGTTTCAGTTCAAAGTAATCATGCACACATACCACATAAATGATAATGAATGATTTCATGCAAGAGTTAGAGTTTAAATCATGCTGTGATGAAAATGGACTATCAAGTTGCCACTTTGTCATGAATGATATGCAAGCTAATATGCAATTTTGTTCCTAGGCATATATTGGTCAAACTAAACACATACACACTTCAAATACATGATATAGGATGAGATTGGTCACAAGTTGAGGCTCCAAACAAACGGTGGTGAAACATGACATTCAAAATGCAAGTGTGTGCTTGTGAAGTGCGTGAAACTTTTCATTTTCAATTCAAAACATCTCCAGATCAATTTAAACATCCACACATCACATATACATGGTATTGAATGGACTCAAACACAAATTCAAGCAAAAAAGAAACTGTCATGAAAAATGGTTCTTGAGTTGCAAATTGGGCTTGAAAATGAGGCATGAGACATGAATTTCCAATTCCAAACATTTTCTGATCTAGTCACCCACACACATAGCACATATACATGATATTGATTGAGTTTGCACACAACTTAAAGCCAAAGACAAGCAGTTATAAAAAGTGATGACAGAGTTGCAAGTGTTGGCATTTTGAGGCATGAAGGATGTTTAGTTCAAATTTATGCACATGTGGGCCAAACCAATTACACACACAAGTCACATACATGAAGATAATGGTGTTCATGCTCCAAAATTGGTTATGCTTCAGTCAGAACAGGTTTTGACATGATTTATGGTATGTTGGCTTGAATAATACATTTTGAGTGTGAAAGTGTGTGCCAGATGAAAACAGGCCATACAACTTACACCTACACCTCACAAATATGAAACTAAACATGTTCACATTCAAAAATTAGGCACAAAAAGCAACAAGGCAAAGTTTGACATGTTGATGTGGTGCTAGAACTGTTTGTGGCAGCAAGTAGGGCTATGTGTGATTTTTAAAACAATGAAGTTTAACATCAAGACAGAGATGTGCACACATCATGTGGATTCTCATGAATGAATCAAAACACAAATTCAGGTTACAACAGAATGATATGAGACAATAGTGCTCAAGTTGCAAATGTCATGAACAGAATGCATAATGATGTTCAGTTCTGATTTCATGGACATATAAGTCAAATAAGTCATGTACACAAGTCATATGAATGAGGATGAGTGTGTTTAAACATCAAATGGAATTCAAAACTGGCTGTAGTGAAAACTGGTGTGCAGGTGTATCAAATTGCAAAACAGTCAGCTTCATTTAAACAGAAACAACAGCTAGCCTAGTGCAATTAGGGTGTTCAGTTCTTGTGATCATATATGTCACACACACAATTCATATATATGGAGACAAGTGGATTCAAAACATGAAATTAGCCTAAAATAGTCTGTTATGCCCAACATGTCATAGTGATGCTTATTTTATTGAAAATGCATTTTGGGCCAATGGATTAAATTAGATGCCAACAACTTATGCTAATCATTCACACACATCACAAATGTGGTTTTAAAGATGACTGAGCGTACAAGATAAACACATATCAAGTATAGCAATATTTTGACATTTTGATGCAAAAGCAATTCAACAATTGGCAGCCGCGGGGTATTTTTTAGGGATGATGCAATTTCATGATATTGCAATGAATAAAAGGAGATTCAATGATGCATACCTTTTGTAGACAAACTTGAACAAGAAAATTAAGCTGAGAAACCCAGAGAACTTCAACCACCTCCTTGCTTTGAGACTTTCCTTTTTTTTTTTGAAACAAAATGCAAATATTGTGACAGTTGGAGAAATAAACTCCACCAATGATCCTTAACACTTTAGACAGTTGAGAAATGGTATATGTGAGGTGTTCGAGTGATTAAAACACCAAGGAAGTGCATATAACAAGTTTTGGCTTATTTTGTGGCTTTTGGTCAAAGTAACTTGGTATGGAAGTTGACTTTTTGAATGGTGAGGTTTTTGAGTGGTCTAAGGTCTTGGACACCTTCTATATCATATTTAGAGATCGTGTGGATGATTGTTTGGGTGTTTGAATGGGGAGAAATGAATTTGGCAGCAAATGTACCAAGACAGATTTTTGTGGTTTTTGCAATCTTTGTGATTTTGTGATTTTTTGAAGTAAGGTGTGAAAGAGCCAAGGCTTTTTGTTTCTCTGGTTTTTTAGAATCAATATTGTGTCTGTTAAATGAAATGGTGAGGGCCTCTATTTATAGGAAAAGCCATGGAGCGGGCAGATTTGGAGGTTTCTTCACATTAAAGAAAGGTTTTACAACTTTGGATCAAACCTTCACAGAGGGGTTTCCTTGGCTGATAGGTAAGCCCAATAGTCAAGCACAATGATGATTTTGAAAGGGCTAAATGCAGACTAGAGGCATAGCTTGATGGCTGTTTGCAGAACTTACTTTCCACCTCATGCTTACCATGTTTACTTTAAGTGCAAGTTGCAAGGCAACTTGCAAGTCACTTGCAAGCTTGGCTAACTTCCTATTTTCTGCATTTATCTTGTTCTCTCAAGCTACAAACCCTCTATACATCAGATAAAACATGTTTCACAAGCTGAGATTGGTCATACTTGACGAAAGAATGATTTTTGAATATTTGACAATGTGGGACTAAAGTGAAAAACCACCAACTTGCCATAACTATAACTTTCAGCTCACAAATCCTTTTGAGATGTGCTAGTACTTTTTAGAAAGCCCTCAAATAGCTCTAAAACATTCATGTTTTCATGAGTTTCAATTTCCCAAAGGAACTTGGCCAAAAAGTCTCTCAAAGTTGCTAAAAAATGAACTAAAAATGAATTTGATCATAACTCCAAATCTATGCATTTTCTGGTCATGGACCTCTTGGGGACTTTTGTAGGATTTGTCAATAGCTTTCAAATGAGCTTTGAACCAACTCAATTGGATGTGTGGTTAAGGAGTTATGGTTTAGCCCCTTTCAAAACCCTAATTTCCCGATTTTTCGATTACTCCTTAATCCTTGATCCAATGGTCATGAAAATTGATAGGCAAGTGCAATATGATATAAGGAACATTTTTTAATCTCACATTGAAGTCCAATTCCTTAAATTTGAAGAGTTGATTTTTTGGTCATCCGCACAATCGATCGGTGACTACCGAGTCGTTTGTTGATACTCTGGACCTCCTGAGACTTTGAAACTTCTTGAATGAACTTTATTAAGCTATATGAACTTCATGAATCATAATCCCACCATTAAAACATCTTCCAACATCAAAGTCAAACTACGGTTGACTTTTACTGGTCAAAAACCCTAATCGGGTGCCCTGAAATACACTGTTCTTGATTCTGGGGTAACAACTTCAAATTGGGTTCTCAATTGACATCATATGATACCCTTGACCTTGTTTCATAATTGAATCAGCCTAAAACTTTGATTGGTCGCAAACCCTGAAGCTTCGATTAAACTGCACAAAACCCTGATTCATCTGTAATTTGACAAAGACAAACTTGCACTGGGTTAGGGTTAGATAATTCATGAGTATGCTCCTAAAATGATAGTGAGAATCTAAGGGGTTAAAATTTGGGGTGCAACAGTTGCCCCTATTTAAATATCTTCACCAGATGGCACTAAGAGATAACAATCCTCGTAGAATCTCAGTGAAAGGTATTTAAATATAGAAAACCAAAAATTTTGTTCCTTAGATTCGATGACATGCAAAGGGACAGGTCATGATATGCCATGAATTTTAAATGATGCTTCGTGATGCTTGGACGCAAGACATATGCAGAAGACAGAAAAACAAAACAACGAGTAACTACTCACAGGACCTGATTTTGTGGATCCGACACTAGGGAAAACTGCGATATAACAATCAATAGTTCAAACATGACTAGTGATAACTGAGAGGAAAATTTCACATGAGGATGCACAAAATCCAATGAAGATGACAATCTTACTGGGGATGAGCAAACACTCCACTGGGGAAAGAGGTAGATTTCCACCGGGGAAAAAGAGCGACTTTCTACTAGGGAAGTGAAGAACTAAAACACGAACCTCATTGGGGATGATCAGATGAGGAACTTCCTGTAGTGAAGAGTTCAAACGGGATCTTCAGGAATGGACTAGAAACAAAGACAAAACATACTGGGGATACTAGTGACGACTAGATCTCTGAGACTTGTCTGGGGAAAAAGGTTTCGTTGGGGATAACGATGTCACCCAGTTTTAACAAATGGTCCAGACAGTGCTAGTAACCACTAGACTTTCCGTAGTTAATGGTAACGACCAACCTGAGATAATGTCAAAATGAGATTTCTCAAATCCAATTGATAACACGCAAGATTTCGACGGGGGAAATTGGTGACGACCAAATTTCAAGCAATGCTAGTAACTACTGGACTTAAAGGAAATTAGTAACGACCAAGTCCGGGTACCAATGACGATTGGGTTTCAAGCAATGCTAGTTGCAACTGGACTTTAAAAGAAAATATGGTGACGACCAAATCAGAGTATACCAAAACATGTGGTTATGAGAATGCTATCAATCTACTAGGCTTTAGCTGGGGAGGTTGGTAACGACCAAGCCAAAAGATATCAATAATGATTGGATTCCAAGTGTCACTAGTTACGACTGGACTTTGATGGGGAAAGTTGGTGACGATCGACAAAATATCAATGCCGATAGTACTTCACAGGGGATTTTCTAGTGACGACTAGACTTCAGAGGGAAAAGGTTGGTAACAACCGAACCAGAAGGTAATAACGAGTGAAGTTAAGACAATGCCAGTTACGACTGGACTTTAAAGGAAAATAAGGTGACGACCAAAAGAAAACCAATAACGATTGGATTTCGAACACTACCAGTTACGACTGGACTTTCAAGGAGAAGGTGGTGACGACCGAATCACAAGATACTAACGAGTGGATTTTAAGGCAATGCCAGTTACGACTGGTCTTAACAAGAAACAGGGTGATGACCAAAAGAATACCAATAATGATTGGTTTTTAAAACAATGCCAGTTACAACTGGACTTTAGGCGGAGATTCACTAGCAGTGATTAGACATTCACGGGGGTTCAATAGATAGCACACCGACCCGAGAGACAAAATGAATCACACCGAACCCAGGCTGAAGGGTGTATGCAGACTTGAAAATAAATCCAATCCTAATAGGGGAACAGAGCTTTAAACCAGCTAGTCAGAGATGACGAAGCAAATTCAAACAAAATGCTCGGAAGTCTTCTTCTGGGACGAGTTCTCATATCATCATAAGAGGTTCTGAGAGGCAGTCTTCCAACTTGATACTCACACATAACCAAAGGATACTCAGCAGTTGAACGTGCTTACACTTCACCAGGGAGCGCGATAGGCTCGTTTATCAAAGTTTCCACTACCCTGAGGTTTCGGGGAAGTATGATTTTCCTCGACTCTTTTCCACGAGTTGAAGTTTTTACGTTTGTTAATCTTTTCAAGTTTTATTCAAATAATTTGACCCTAATGCTTTCAAAATTATCGTTGATCAACGAACAATATTTTGCATAACAAAGAAAATAAAGGAAATGATAAATTTGCAAAAGAAAGAATGACTCAAAACTGATTTTATTCAAGGATGAAATCTTGCAAATGACAAAATTCCATAGAAATTTTACAAGTGAAAAATGGCAATGTGGACAAGGTTACATTGAATCCCATGACCAAACTATCCCTAAAGACTAAAACTCCCCAAAATCCTTGCTTTTGACGAGAGCGGTTGGAGTGAATTCTTGTAGGATCTTCTACAGTAGTGACAACTCATTTGATGCAGTGAAACGCCTTTTGTCCCTAACTTTTGCCTGGATCGCCCTTTCGGGTTTTCAATCCACCGGGAAGCTCATTTTTGCCTAAGCCGCCCTTTCGGGTTTTCAACTTAGCGAGCTCTTATTTTCTTTCTTTTTCTCTTTTCTTTTCTATTTCTTCAACCCTAACTTTTGCATAAGCCGTTCCTTTGAGTTTTTAGCTTATCGGGTTCTTTTAGGCGTAATATTTTCGTACTGCATCAGAATTCACTAGATGAGTAAGTTGCTCTCCATCCATGGTGGTGAGAATTAATGAACATCCTGAGAAGACTGTTTTCACAACAAACGGGCCGTCATAGTTAGGCATCCACTTTCCCCGTGCATCTTTATGAACTAGTAAAATCTTTTTGAGTACAAGTTCCCCTTCTCGGAATTCTCGGACACGGACTTTCTTGTCAAAAGCCCTCTTGATCCTCTTCTGATATAACTGACCATGACACATCGCAGACATGCGCTTCTCGTCGATAAGATTCAACTGATCAAACCTTTCTCTCACCCATTCTGCTTCTTCCAGCTTGGTTTCCATTATGACTCTCAAAGAAGGCATCGCGACCTCAATGGGAAGTACCGCATCCATTACATATACCAAAGAAAAAGGGGTTGCCCCTGTTGAAGTGCAGACGGATGTTCTGTACCCATGCAAGGCAAATGGTAGCATCTCATGCCAATCTTTGTAACTTTTCACCATCTTTTGCAAAATCTTTTTGATGTTTTTATTCGCGACTTCTACAGCTCCATTCATCTTGGGACGGTAAGGAGAAGAATTGTGATGTTCAATTTTGAAGTCATCGCACAACTCTTTCATGATTTTGTTGTTCAAATTGGTACCATTGTCCGTTATGATCCGGCTCGGAATTCCGTAGCGATAGATAATCTCTTTCTTGATAAAACGAGCCAGCACTTGTCGAGTAAAATTAGTGTGGGATGCGGCTTCAACCCACTTTGTGAAATAGTCAATAGCAACCAGAATAAACCGGTGTCTATTAGAAGCTTTTGGTTCAATTGCCCCAATCATATCGATGCCCCACATAGAGAAAGGCCATGGTGATGAAAACACGTTTAGCAATGTCGGTGGTACGTGCATCTTGTCCGCATAAATCTGACACTTGTGACATTTCCTGGCATATTGAATACAGTCAGTTTCCAAAGTCAACCAGTAATAACCAGCCCTCAAAATCTTTTTAGACATAGCATATCCATTGGCATGAGTACCAAACATTCCATCATGAACATCTTGCATTAACAACTCTGCTTCTCGTCTGTCGACACATCTAAGCAGGATCATATCATGATTTCTTTTGTAAAGCACATCATTGCTGTGAAAGAACTTGGATGCTAATCGTCTTAGATTTTTCTTGTGAAGTGACGTAGCATCTGCTGGATACTCTTGCTTTAACAGGTAATTCTTTATGTCATGGAACCATGGTTTATCATCAGTTTCTTTTTCAACCATCTGACAGTAGGCGGGTTCGGTCTTGCGTTCGATTCGAATGAGAGTGGCATCATTGACATCCCTGACTTTCCACATTGAGGCTAACATGGCTAGGGCATCGGCGATGTGATTCTGAGATCTCAGAACATGCTTGAAAGTGATTTCATCGAAACACTCCATCATCTTGACAATGTAGGCTCTATAAGGGATCAAATTCTCATGTCTAGTTTCCCATTCTCCAGTAACCTGATAAATAACCAAAGCTGAATCCCCACTGACTTCAACAAGTTTGATTTTGAGGTCGATAGCTGCCTCGAGGCCTAGGATGCATGCTTCGTATTCGCCGATATTGTTTGTGCAGTCAAAATCCAACTTGGCTGTGAATGGAGTGTAACAACCTTCCGGATTCATTAAGACGGCGCCTACGCCATGCCCACTGTAGTTGGAGGAACCATCAAACATCATTTTCCACCGAAGACTTTCCTGCGGACCTTGATCAAGACCTGGCTCTTCACAATCTTTTACCATCATGATGTCTTCATCTGGGAAATCAAATTTGAGAGACTCATAATCTTCCACTGGTTGATCTGCAAGATATTCTGCCAACACGCTACCTTTGATAGACTTTTGGGCTACATACTGGATGTCGTATTCTGATAATAACATATGCCAACGGGCGAGCCTTCCAGTCTGAGCAGGCTTTTCAAAAATATACTTTATCGGATCCATTTTTGAAATCAACAAAGTGGTATGACAAATCATTTACTGCCTCAAGCGTCTAGCAGCCCATGCCAAAGCACAACAAGTTTTCTCCAGAAGTGAATATCGGCTTTCACAATCAGTAAGCTTCTTACTCAAATAATAGATAACATGTTTTTTTCGTCTAGACTCATCCTGCTGACCTAACACACAACCCATTGAATTCTCAAGCACTGTCAAATACATGAAGAGAGGTCTTCCTGGAACCGGAGGTATTAAGATAGGAGGCTCTTGAAGATAGCCCTTAATCTTATCAAATGCTTGCTGACAATCTGAATTCCAAACAACCGCCTGGTCCTTGCGTAATAATTTGAAGATGGGCTCGCAAATAGGAGTCATATTGGAAATAAATCTGGATATGTAGTTCAGTATTCCAAGAAAACCTCTGACTTGCTTTTCCGTTTGTGGAGCTGGCATGTCTTGAATGGCTCGGACTTTATCTGGATCTACCTCAATCCCTCGGTGACTGACAATGAAACCGAGTAACTTCCTAGATCTTACTCCAAAGGTACATTTGGCTGGATTCAGTCTCAACTGATATTTTCTAAGTCTCTTAAATAATTTAAAAAAATGTTCCAAATGGTCCTCCTCACTTTGAGATTTTGCTATCATGTCATCAACATATACCTCTATCTCCTTGTGCATCATATCATGAAATAAAGTTACCATGGCCCTTTGATAAGTAGCACCTGCGTTCTTCAGACCGAAAGGCATAACTTTGTAACAGTAAGTCCCCCATGGAGTAATGAAAGTAGTTTTTCCATGTCATCGGGATCCATCTTAATCTGGTTCTAACCGGAGAACCCATCCATAAATGAGAAAACTACAAAACGAGCCGTATTATCCACCAAAGTATCGATATGTGGCAAAGGGAAATCATCCTTCGGAATGGACTTGTTTAGATCCCTGTAATCCACACACATTCTGACTTTCCCATCCTTTTTCGGCACAGGTACAATATTGGCTACCCATTCGGGGTATTTGGACACTGCTAAAAACCCGGCGTCAATCTGTTTCTTCACATCATCTCGAATCTTGAGAGCCATGTCAGGTCTTGTTCTTCGGAGCTTTTGCTTAATCGGTGGGCATTCTGGTCGAAATGGTAACTTGTGAACCACTATGTTAGTGTCTAAACCCGGCATATCTTGGTAGGACCAAGCAAATACATCCACATATTCTTTCAAAAGCTTTTCTAGTTGCTGCTTGACTTCTGCCCCTAGAGCTGCCCCAATCTTGACTTCTTTCTTGTCTTCTTCGGTGCCAAGATTAATGACTTCTACCTGTTCTTTGTAGGGTTGAAGCTCTGCATACTCATGGTGTGCCAATTTTACCAGTTCATCAGGGACTTCGAAATCTTCATCCTCATCTTCAGCTTGGTATATTGGTGAATCAAAGTCAGGAGGGAATGCAAAGTCATAGGATTCAATGGGTTTTAGGACATCACTGCACGTTGGAATGGCTTAATTTATTAAAACACACAAAGACAAATGCAGCACACAAAAGAGAATATTGTTTTGGTTTTTTAAGATTGCCATTTTCTTTAAAAATGAAAGCAAAAGCAGTAAAGGAAATAACGCAAGGAAATTAACAAAATAGTTCGTTTTCCATTGATTTTTTTGAAAGCTCGGGGCCCTTACAAAACATTCTTATAGCCTTGGGCATGGCTATGGAGATTAAAAACAAGAAAAGAAGGGCAAACAAATTAATTTAACTCCGGAACAACCAAAGGAATCTCAATAGCTTCCCAGTTGCTCAAGGCAGCGTTGCAATGATACACTAACTATTCGAGGTCTTCATCTTCGAAATCTTCTTCCACAACACTGATTTGGAAACCTCCATTGATGAATATTTCTTGTATACTCTTTGGACGTCCTTTTACACGTGTCAGTGTTTATCATGAGTTGGTTTGTAACCCAACCCTTGGCGATCCATCTTTGGCTTCACTTCAATAACCTCTCCCCAACCTGCGGGAGTACCTTCTTCTAGTGTAGACTTGATGCTCTGAGCGGATGCAAAAGACGGACCATTCTTAGCCACTGTTTCTTCCAACATCACTGCATTAGCTATCTCGAGTGCTTGAAAGGAAGTTTCTAACGCGCCCTCATCTGCTTCAATATACCTGAATGATGACAGATTGCTCACCATTAGGTCCTCTTCACCGTGTATAATCACTAACTTGTCATTCACAACAAATTTCATTCTCTAATGTAAGGTGGAAGTCACTGCCCCAGCGGCGTGAATCCACAGTCGTCCCAACAAAAAACTGTCGCTACCGCGAAAATAAGGTGTCGGCACAACAGAAGAGTCGCCACCTTTCGTTATTTATCCCTCAGAACGGGAAAGGAAACGATCGGAAAAAACCTGACGAAAAGGTATAAGACAAGGTCATCGCAACCATTGTCTGGGCTCGGGAGTCGGTTATGCAAGGGGAAGGTATTAGCACCCTTCACGTCCATCGTACTCGATGGGATCCACGCTTGTTGTGTTTATCTGACGAGTTGGTTTACTATCTACCTATCAAGGCCGGTCTGAAAAGAAAAGAAAATGACTCGGCAAAGCGTCGCACTTTATACCTACGTATTCTCATCAGAGAATAAGAAATCAGAGTCAACGTAGTTCGCCTAACTACGAGTGATGGGGGAAGGTGGCTCGCCAATACGTCAGTATTGTGCCTACGTACTCTCAACATGCATGAGAGATCAGAGCTTACGTAGTTCGGGATAATACGGATTACGGGGATTCAGATTCATCTGTTTTTTCGAGTAGGGTTAACAAACAGTTCCAGCATTTTGGCGTACGCAGCTCGACCCTTGGAGACTTAGGCGTTACCGTTTGCGGTAGAACTGGGAGTTAACGACACTCTTTTCTTCAGAAAAGCTTCCTTTGAATTATGGGCCCACGGAGAAAAAAGGTTTGAAGTTTGTTTTCTGTCTTTTACGAAAGAACTGTTTTTTATGGATGTTTGCAACCAATATTGCACTAGAGACTATGACCTGAGAGTGAATGCATCGTATGTCACCCAAAGGGTGCCATACTAAACATCCAGACTGTTGAAAAGAAACTCTCCAACAATCCTTTCTCAGATAACTTAAGGCTCGTAACGTACGCCGTCAATTAACCTTTATTACTGTATTTTAATTTGTTTGAAGATGAGAAGAGAGAACCGGTTCAACTAAGGGGAGACTATCAAGTCCTAATGTTGTCATGCCAAGGATTCATCATATGGCTGAGGTTTGAAACAAGGAACTCCTAGAAGTTATTATACTTAGGTTTCAACCTAAAGTTCTAATCATCACTTCCTTATCAAAGAAAGTGAGATTCCTAGGGGATCATGTCAATGATAAACAGAAACAGATAAAGCATCAACTTAAACAGTAAACAGTAAATGAATGTAAAATGCATGCAATGCAAGTGAGGGAGGAAATGTGTGTGGGGCATCAGCTTCCACAAGCTCATCTCAACCTCAAGACAAGTATGAATAACTGCAAACTTAAAGGAAAATAGAATGCCATCAAGCAAATCACAAACCACACAGGCAAGGGAGCGGAGCTCGACCGAATACCAGCAAGCAAAGCCACACAGTTAAAATACAAGCAGAGGGAGGAACTCAACCTCTAATGCAATACAAGCAAGGGGAGAAACTCAACCCTTTGGATTCTCTTAGACTTATTCAACTACATGACCTAATCTAAGTGCATCACACCAATCAAGTCATATCAATACAGTTGCACAGAAAGAAAACAGACAAACAGGGAAACTGATCAACAGCTTTACAGCAAAGCAATCCTCTGACAGCAATCTAGTCCACAGTCTGCAACTGTTCTTCAAGTCCATCATCTTCAAGAGAATTAAAGGTACTCCATCTTCAAGCTTCAATCTTCAATAGGCTCCACCAAGAATGAAGAGAATCAATAAGATGATTGTTTGATAATGGGAAGCAGACAGGAAACCAAAGGAATCCCATCTGACACTCAACCAGTTATCAGAGAGAGGCATCCTAAAAAGTTCTACTCATTGTAAATGTCACACATCCCTCCAAAGGAGAGATGAGACTTTAACATGAGGACTTTGAATCATAGGATGGGAATGGAAGGTGAATGAAACCAACCATTATTTGAAGAATCTATTTCTAACGCTCTCTCCTAAAGCCCTAATTTCCTAAGCTTCTCCAAGCTAGCAAAAAGAAGGAAAAGCTCCAATCAAAGCTCCACCAGCCACTTCACACAAGCTTCATCATGTCCATGATATCTTCCAATGAGATCCAGAAGCCCACTATGCAAGGAAGCCCAACTTTGAGTCCATTCTAAATCAATCATCAACATTGAAACACCAAATGAACAACCAACTAGAATATTCTATCAAAAATACCAAAACACATTCTAAAAATCTGATTATTTTTATATGGGAACGTTTATTTACTAATAACCTACAGTTAAAAAATCAGGACCTAATTCATTTTCTAAGTCCTTCAATAAAATCCTAAACCTCAAGGTATCACAACTAAACCCTAAAAGGGAGCTCCAAAAGTTCTAGTCCTAAAACAGCACCTAAATTCATCACAAAAAATGTGAGAAAAATCATAGGGGAGCATTCATATCTAACCTAATCACAAGCCAAAACTCCAGCCAAGAAACTATACCAATTGCTCAAACAAAATTCAACAAACAGATGAAGCAATTATTACAATTTTTATGTCAATAAAAATGTGAAAAAATCTAACAAAATGAAAATAAATGCTAATCCTAATCTTTTTCTTCCTAAAATTTCTAAACTCATTCATGAATCAGGGGAAAAAATCTCAGGATTTATTGATCAATTTTCCTATTTTTAATAGATTAAAATCAAACTAGTATGAAATGCACAAAAATAATAAAAAGAAAAGAAATTAATTAAAGGCGCGTGGTATATAGCAATTCTGGCTAGTTAAAACAATGGGTTGGGCCCAGAGGGGGGTGTGAGTATCAATCTGATCACTAAACCCAGGTTCTCTCATTAATCAAAACGCAACGCTTGGAGAGGGGTTATGTGGCACGGTTCTGAGCGCACGATGGGATTACCAGTCAATGGATCCAAGGTCTTCACGTGATTCCAGCTCAATTAATGAGGGCGACGTCGTTTTGGCTCAAGTCAAAGTCAGAGTTTCAAAATGAATCGTGGCCGTGTATGATGATTACCCAGTCAAGTCCCCAGTAAGATCCAACGCCTCATGTGTTTCTTCTTCATTTAAAACTCAGTTTGGGGGGAAAACACAGACGGTGGCCCAGACGGTGGCGCCACCGTTTTCTCTGGTAGGCCATCTTACACAGGTCAAGTAAAACTAACAAATCATACACCATTCTCTCTAGAATTTAATGTTGATCATGAATATCTCATTAGAATCATCTAATCCCTTCTAAATTTCAAAACCCGATAACACCTTCAAAAATGCACCTCAATCTTGATTCTCACCAAAGTCTAAATTAATGGCACAGATATAATTCTCATCTCACACTGATCACTCTGCACTATCCAAACTCAAATAACTCTCCAAGAATTGCTTGATCCAAGGCTCAACAGAAATTGATCATCAACCTATTTTGTCTCTAATTCACCATTTTTTAATCTATAATCCAACTACATATCACCAGGATCCTAACCACCTATGAAATGCTATCTAACACTACATAAATTAAGCACAATCATGAAATTCACCAACCTGTGTTTTGGCTCTCAACAGAAGCAGTTCTTGCACTCTTCAGCCTCCAAGAAAGTGCAGATACACTCCAAATCACTTGATGAACACAATGGGATCTTCAATTGATCTTGATCTTCTATTGAACTCAGAATCCGATTCTCACTTGCACCTCTGAAATTTCAACTTCAATCTCTGCTTCCGGCTTCGAACTTCACCAAAAAATGAACTGAATGCACTTATAGACTTATATAGGATGCAACTGAATGATCTAGATCCTTCTCAAAGGTTCAGAATGAGAAATTCAAATTTCAATTTCTCTTCAAAATCTCATTCATGGAACTCACGATTTCTCCTCTATTATTCCTTCAGGAAACTTTCATTGCACTCCTTGTGAGTTACTGAACTTGAATGGTGGGGATTCATCCCTTGTTTTCATCCTATGGCTTGGATTTAAGATGTAACTTCCTCATGAAGTAACAAAGCAAAAGGCCATGAAAATGACCTCAAATCTAAATTCTAATGTTGTCATTGTTTCCAAAATGCAATTTACATTCAAAAAATGCTATTACTTTGCCTTATTTGCTCACATAACATTTATTTTGAATTTTTGATCTTTAATGCCTTTTAATTCTTCCTTTTTCAAAATTCCTTGAATCAAGTCTCTCCTTGAGCCATTTCAATGCCTACTTGATACATGGTAAAAGTTAAAACCCAATTTTGAGCAACTTTCTAGTTGAACAAAACTTCATTTGAGATGTCTAAGTTGGTGAAAATGACCCATAACCAAAAATGACCCATAATCACAACTTCCCAAAATACCCTTGACTTGTCAAAGCCTTAACTTGAGTTCTATAAATCTAATCATGGACTTCTAGTACTATATGGAAAGCTAAGAGAATAAGGAACAACGTTCATGTTGACCAAAAGTTCATAGGAATCATCCTTCTAGGACAAAAATGTCATGCAAGTTGGGTAACTTTCAAGCTCCAAATTCACATGCCTCAGATGACCTGTAACTTGTCTGGCTCATAACTTGAGTTCTATAAACCCTATCAAGGACTTCTAGTACTCAAACTAAAGCTAAGATCACGCCCTACAACAATCATATTAGGGTCAAGATGAGATGAGGATCCCATCTTGAGTTAAATAGCCTGGAAGTCAGGGGTCAAGCTAGGGGATTTTACACTGTCAAGTCTTAGAAACCCTAGCTTGAAACTTCTCAAACTCTTCAATCATGCTGAGTTAACCTTGGAATCATCCTTAGAACATATCAATGTATCAATCCATGATCACATGGCTCTTGGATTAGGTCTAAATCTTCTTCAGATCATCAGTTGACTTAGGGTTGACCCAGTCAAACCCTAATTGCACCACTCATGGCTGAGTCTTCTTAATCTTACACAATGACCTGTGTAGGCCTCAAAGTGATCTTCAAAACTTCTTATGAGCTCTCTCAAGATCTCAAGTCCATCCTCATGGCTTCAGAATCATCTGATGGCTTTCCACAACTCTAAAGTTAGGAGACACACACTATTGGTTTCAACCACTCTTTCTGAGGATCTTTTAACTTCTTTGACAAGGATATCAACCCTTGAACACTTGAATAACCTTCTTAGCTTAGCTTCATAGTCTTGTATAGATCTTGATTGGTAATCATATCTCTTGATCTTCTGCATACATGTTAATGAAATGCAAATGATTATGCTAATGTGAATGAAATGAAACATAAGCTAGGTAAAGAAATGTTGGGCTAATTTTGGGGTGCAACAGTTGCCCCTATTCAAGCGGCTTGGACCTGACTAGGTGAGAAGCGAACGACTCTCAAAAAATCAAGGTACGAGATGGTTGAATACCAACAAACCCGGAAATTTGCCAACTGCACAAGTACACGGTACTCTGATGGGAACAAATCTTCAGAAACTGAAATGATAGGTGCACAGCAACTAGCTGGAGAAATACTGATTTGAACCTCCGTCAGGATGATTCTCTGATTTATCTGATATCATTGCATCCTCAAATCGTCGAGGGATCACTGGTTTTACGACAACAGGCGATCTGCCACCGCACGGGTAAACGATACTTTGATTGGTAGGAACCTCTTCGAAACTGAGCATGACAGTTGCGCGACAACCTGCTGGGGAATTGGTCACACGGTAATTGGTGAAGGGTCTAATCTCAAATCTCCGTCAGGATGATCATCTGATTTTGCTGTAGATCTTCGTCCTCAAGTCATCAAGGGGTCACTGGTTACACGGTAACTGGTGAAGGATAGTTGGATTCCTTATCGTCGCCTATGGACTCATCATGTCGCTAGGAACGTCGACAACATCCTTGTCGGACTTCATCAGTAAGTCAATAAGGGATCAATGGTTACTCGGTAACTAGTGAAGGATGGCTGATTATGCCGTCGGGCATTCTGCGCCACTGCAGAAGAATTCCTTATCGTCGCCTATGGACTTATCATGTCGCTAGGCACGTCGACAACATCTTTGTCGGACTTCATCAGTAAGTCAATAAGGGATCACCAGTTACTTGGTAACTGGTGAAGGATGGCTGATTATGCCGTCGAGCATTCTGCACCACTGCAGAAGAATTCCTTATCGTCACCTATGGACTCATCGTGTCGCTAGGCAC
Source organism: Lathyrus sativus (assembly GCA_963859935.3). Lineage (NCBI taxonomy): Eukaryota > Viridiplantae > Streptophyta > Magnoliopsida > Fabales > Fabaceae > Lathyrus > Lathyrus sativus. The sequence goes on along the minus strand of OZ012736.1, from coordinate 133,914,770 downwards.
GTCGACAACATCTTTGTCGGACTTCATCAGTAAGTCGGGGATAGAATCCTCGATCAATCCTGAACCAAATAGGGATATCCAAACTTCTGCCATCAGGAACTCCGCATCAGCTGAGAGAACTGCTTCGACATCACAGTTGGACTTCGTCAGTAAGTCTTCAAATGAAATCCTTAATCAATCAGGAACCACTAAGGATGTCTGATCTTTTGCCATCAGGCCCTCCGCGTCAGCTGGGAGAACTCCTTCAACATTGCAGTCGGACTTCATCAGTAAGTCTTCAAGGAAATCTCAACTTCTCTTTTTAGAACCTACTGGGGATGACACGTCTCCGCTGGGGATTCTGGAGAACTATCAAGTAACTCTGCTTCGGGGATCCAGAAATCATCCTGGATGAATCAACTCTGCTGAGGGAATCAAGAATCATCTTGAACAATCAACTCCGCTGGGGACTTCAAGAATCATCCTGAACCAATAACTCTGCTGGAGATTTCAAGAATCATCCAGAGCCAATAACTCTATCGGGGACTCTAAGCATCAACTTGAGCAACCGACTCTGGTGACTTCACTGGGGATTTTAAGAATCATCTTAAGCACTCAACTTCGCTGGGGAGATTCAAGAATCATCTTGAGCAAACCATTCTGCGTAGGAACACCTACAAAACAAGAACGGAAACGCCCTAGCTCATGTTTCATATGCATGTGCTTTGACAATGGCGCAATGCTCCACACGGTGGAAATGCTATGTTTTTAGGGTAAATGCTATGCAATCATGCAAAATGCTATGACCCCATCAGCAAAATAAATGCTGAAGGGAGAATCCTCCTGTCAAGGAAAAAGAACCACTCTGGTGGAGGAATCCTCCTGTCAATGGGAAGAAGTCATGCCAATCTCAATTGGATTCCGCCTGGGGAAACGAACTTCAGTCGACTGCTGCAGGGGGACAAAGTTCTACGAGAACCCGGACCTGCTCATCTAGGTATTCAAACCACAAACTGTTGAGGACAACAACGTCAATCGCAGAAATAAACTGCACGTCCTTCACGGCTAAACTTTCTTGGAGATAACGACTCCGGTGGGGAAATACAACATCAGCTATTCAATACTCTACTGGGCAAAACCAATCATGGCCCGAACGACCTCCAAGGACTCGACTCTCTTGGGAACTGCAAACTCGGCTGGGGAAGGAGGAATCATCCTGCTTGCCGGGGAGAATACAACTCTGTGGGGAATCTCAATTCCGGTGGAGACTTCAGTCTGAACTATCGGAAGCTGCACACTTGCGAATAGTCTTCTACGAGAATCTGTACATTGACCCAATGCTAGGGAATGAACACACACTTCTGTGCATGACTCAGTTGGGGAAATGATGATCCTTCAGGATACATCTGGTTGGGGTAGAGAATCTATCTCTACTTGGGGATACATATCAATGCTCGTGGTCCCATGTTAAGACTCCGTGGAGAGATGCTGCTGAACTTGCTGGGGGAGAAGGAATCATCCGGCTTAGGAACACCCATACGGCGTACTGCCTGGAGTATGCCATACCTGCAACAACACAAACAAACAGACAAGATACCCTTCTCAAAGGGACCTATCAAGGTTATCATCCTGTGACAATGTTCAAGTAATTCAATGTTTCAACAATTATCGGCCTAGGCCAGTAAGTTTATGTATGCGCATTTTTTCAAAAACATCGACGTTCTTTTTCGCAAACAAAACAGATAAATGCTAAACAAGCAAATAGAATTGCTGAATAGTATACATTTCATTGATAACGAACCCCTGAATGGCCAAAAATGTTTTACAACAGATGCAAGCTCCTGGAATGAGGAAGCTGCGCAAGCATAAAAACATAAATATACATCAGTATATACACAAATGTCGACAATGTGGCGTAGACGAACACCATGAGTTTATCCCTCTATGACCCACTCGACTTCGATACTTCTCCGACGCCTCAGCTTCAGAAGAGATTGATTCAGATAAACGACCCTCAGGTCTTCCAAACCACTAAACAATGAAAGTCCATACGCGGAACGCAGTCATTTGCTTTTTCAAATCCCTAACTTTTGCCTGAACCACCCTTTTGGGTTTTCGATTCACCGGGATACCCTTTTTTGCCAAAGTCGCCCTTCCAGGTTTTCGACTTTGCGGGTGTACGTTTTCTCATTTATATCCCTAATTTTTTCCCGAACCTTTTTCCTTTTTTATGGTTCGCCAGGATGCCCCATTTTTGCCTGGATATTCTTTTTCTTTCCAGCGGGTCATTTTTTAAGCAAAGTATTTTTTAACTGCGTCTGCATTCACCGAGGATGCAAAATCTTCGCCGTCCATTGTGGATAACAACAAGGCTCCTCCCGAGGAGACCTTGCTAACGACGTACGGACCTTCGTAATTGGGAGTCCACTTGCCCCTGTTATCGGAGTGTGGAGGAAGAATCTTCTTTAGGACGAGATCACCCGTCTGAAAGCTTCTAGGACGCACCTTCTTATCGTAAGCTTTCTTCATTCGACTCTGGTACAGACGACCATATGCAATCGATGCTAATCTTTTCTCGTCCATTAGGCTGAGTTGGTTTAGTTGGTTCTTAATCCATTTTTCCTCATCGAGTTTCACGTCAACCAAAACTCGTAAAGAAGGAATCTCAACTTCTAACGGTAGGACAACTTCCATACCGTACACCAGTGAGAAAGGAGTTGCCCCGGTTGATGTACGTACCGTCGTACGATAACCGTGCAATGCAAATGGCAACATCTCGTGCCAATCCTTATAGGTCACAACCATCTTCTATACAATCTTCTTAATGTTTTTGTTGGCCGCTTCAACGGCGCCATTCATCTTCGGCCGGTAAGGAGATGAGTTGTGGTGTTCAATCTTGAAACTTTGGCATAGCTCCTTCATCATCTTGTTATTCAGATTCGAACCATTATCAGTAATGATCCGCTCGGGAATTCCGTAACGACAGATGATGTCCCTCTTTATGAATTTAGCCACCACCTGCTTGGTCACATTAGCATACGAGGCTGCCTCCACCCACTTGGTGAAGTAGTCGATGGCTACTAAAATGAAGCGATGACCGTTAGATGCAGTGGGCTCGATCTTGCCTATCATGTCGATGCCCCACATGGAGAACAGCCACGGGGAGGACATGACATTCAACGGGCACGGCGGCACATGAATCTTATCAGCATAAATCTGGCATTTATGACATCTCTTCGCGAATTTAAAGCAATCCGACTCCATCGTCAGCCAGTAATATCCTGCTCTCGGGATCTTTCTTGTCATAGCATGCCCGCCGGCGTGCGTACCAAATGTTCCTTCATGGACTTCTTCCATGAGCATACTCGCTTCTTTGTCATCTACACATCTGAGTAGCACGAGATCGTGATTTCTTTTATAGAGAACTCCATCAGGATTGAGATAGAAATTTCCAGACAGCCTCCTCAGAGTCTTCTTATCCTGGGTTGACGCTCCCTCAGGATACTCCTTAGTCATAAGGAAGGTCTGGATGTCATGGAACCATGGCTTGCCATCGGAGGCTTCCTCGATCGCAAAGACGAATACAGGTCTATCAAGACGAGAAAGGACAATTCTTGGAGCTTCATTCCAAAAATTGACTTTATACATCGAAGCCAACGTGGCTAAGGCATCAGCCATCTGATTTTCAGCTCTGGGCACATGATGGAGTTCCACTAGATCAAAGAACGGAAGCAGCCTTCTGGCATAATTCATGTACGGCACCAAATTCGATTGACGAGTCTCCCACTCCCCTTTAATCTGGTTAATCACAAGTGCCGAGTCACCATATACATCTTGGTTCTTGATTCTCAAATCAATGGCTTCTTCTAGACCCATGATGCATGCTTCGTACTCTGCTTCAGTATTGGTGACCGGAAACGTCAATCTAGCAGTGAATGGGATGTGAGGTCCATGGGGAGTCGTGATGATTGCCCCAATGCCACTTCCGTAAGAATTAACCGCCCCGTCAAATATCAATTTCCACTGGGATTTCCTATCTGGACCCTCGTCGGGCAACGGTTCATCACAATCTTTCGCTTTGAGAAACATGATATCCTCATCAGGGAATTCAAATTTCATCGGCTGATAATCTTCGATCGGCTATTCGGCAAGGTATTCAGATAATACGCTTCCCTTGATGGCCTTCTGGGAAACGTACTGAATGTCATATTCCGTCAACACCATTTGCCATCTGGCAATCCTGCCCGAAAGCGCTTGTTTCTCGAAGACGTACTTGATCGGATCCATCTTCGAAATTAGCATGGTTGTGTGATTGAGCATGTACTGTCATAACCGTTTGGCAGCCCAGGCGAGTGCACAACACGTCTTCTCCAGCATCGAGTAACGTGATTCACAGTCTGTAAACTTTTTACTCAAGTAATAAATGTCATGCTCCTTTTTGCCCGTCTCGTCGTGCTGACCGAGGACACACCCCATACTATTCTCAAGAACTGTCAAGTACATGATTAAGGGTCTTCCGGCCACTGGGGGTATCAAGATCGTAGGTTCATGTAGATACTGTTTTATCTAATCAAATTTCTTCTGGCAATCCTCGTTTCAGATAATCGCCTGATCTTTCTTTAGTAGTTTGAACATCGGTTCACACGTGGCCGTGAGCTGAGAGATAAACCTTGCAATGTAGTTTATTCTGCCCAGGAAACCACGAACTTCTTTCTCGGTTTTTGGCGCTGGCATTTCTTGTATTGCTTTTATCTTTGCAGGATCGACCTCAATGCCTCTTTCGCTCACGATAAACCCCAATAGTTTTCCAGACCATACTCCGAAAGTACACTTGTTAGGATTCAGCCTCAACCTGAATTTCCTAAGCCTCTCAAAAAGCTTCAGCGAACTGACTAGATGTCCCTCCTCCGTTTGGGACTTTGCAATCATGTCATCAACATAGACTTCAATCTGATGGTGAATCATATCATGAAACAAAGTAACCATTGCTCGTTGGTAAGTGGCCCCTGCGTTCTTCAGACCGAAGGGCATTACCTTGTAGCAAAATGTTCCCCAAGGGGTAATAAACGTAGTTTTCTCCATGTCCTCCGGCACCATCTTGATCTGATTGTAACCGGAGAAGCCATCCATGAACGAAAATACAGAGAACTGGGCTGTATTTTCGACCAACACATCAATATGAGGGAGCGGGAAATCATCTTTAGGGATCGCCCTATTCAAATCCCGATAATCGAAGCACATTCGCACCTTACCGTCCTTCTTCGGTACAGACACTATGTTGGTGACCCACGGAGGGTAAGTAGTGACCGCTAAGAAGCCAGCATCAAGTTGCTTTTGTACTTCTTCTTTGATCTTAACGACCATATCTGGTCGTGTCCTTCTAAGCTTCTGCTTAACGGGAGGACAATCTTCTCGCAGCGGCAAGTGATGGACCACAGTGTCAGTATCAAGTCCGGGAATATCTTCGTATGACCAAGCAAAGATGTCACTATACTCTCTCAGCATCTCGACCAATCTTTTCTTGACATCACTCTGCAATGCAGCCCCTATCCTGACGTTCCTGACCAGTTCCTCAGAACCCAGATTCACGATCTCAATCTCTTCCTCGTGAGGCAGAATAACTTTCTCTTCTTGTTTCAACAAGCGGGCCAACTCTTCGAGAAGGTCTTCGTCTTCATCAATCTCTTCTTCCGCTTGATAGATCGGGCAATCGAAGTCGAAGTGATTCGTAGAAGGTCCAGAGTCGATGTCATCTGCTATGTGGATCCTGCAATAACAAGGGTTAAGCTTAAAACAAGGATATGCAGGTTAGCACAAACCCTATTGCCATTTTATTGTTTTACAAAACAAATATAAAACAGGAATAACAGAGATCACAACATTTGAATGCGAAGAAAAACGCCTTTTGATTTATTGGTAAAATGCATGTACATAACCAAACAAGGCCCTGACAATAAAACCACTATGCCTCGGGTAGGACATAGGGTTGTACAATAATTGGAGAAAGTAAATAATTACTCTTTGCCTGTCACTTGGATGATATCCCGGATGGACCAGTTGTTGAGGCTCTGGCCTGGTTTGCTTGGCTGGATCCAAGAGTCCAGGTCACAATCGCTGTCTTCGCCGTCTTCAGACACTGCGCTGACACTTTCAAATATTACCCAGCAACTGGTAAACTGGATCGGCCCTTTACCTCGCGACGCATTGTGAGAAGAAGAGGCTTCAACCGTAGGAGAGTATCCTAACCCAAACTTGTCTTGTTTGTTAGGTATTTCTAGAACTTGCCCCCAGCCTGGGGTAGATCCGGCTTGAACAACGGCCCGGGCTTCCCTGAAGGAAGAGAGAGTCATCTCTGGTTTCTCAGTCATCACTGGAGTCACGTCTTTGACCTTAACAGCTTCAAATGCCTGACATAGGGTTTCATGGATCTCCCCATCCATCTCAACATATTTGAAGGACGACAAATGGCTCACAATTATATCTTCCTCGCCACATACAGTTACGATGCTGCCCCCTTCAGCATACTTGAGCTTCTGGTGCAACGTGGAGGTCACGGTGCCAACGGAATGGATCCATGGCCGGCCTAACAGACAACTATAGGCTGGCATGATGTCAATGATGTAGAAGACTGCGTCGAAAGTTTCCGGCCCCACTTGGATTGGCAGAGTTACCTCTCCAAAGACATGACACTTGGTTCCATCGAAAGCCTTCACAACCAGATCACTAGGGGTGCAAATCAATCCTCTAGTATCTAGATTCATCAATGCCTTCTTCGGGAGAACATTGAGAGAAGACCCGATGTCCACCAACACATGGGACATAAGTGTTCCTCTACACCCTATCGAGATGTGCAGGGCGCTGTTGTGGTTTCTTCCCTTCGGCGTCAGCTCCAGGTCAGTGAACCCTAACCCGTTTCTAGCATTCACGTGGGCTACTACCCCTTCCAACTGGTTGACCGAGATCTCCTGCAGTACATACGTGGCGTTTAAAACCTTTAACAGCACGTAGCGATGTGCCTCAGAACACAGCAAAAAATTTAGAATAGAGATTTTCGATGGTGTTTGATGGAGGTGATCCACGATCTTGTAATCACTCTTCTTGATCAACCTCATGAACTCTTCAACGTCCTTTAAAAGTAAGTCCTTCTCTACCCCATGAGGGGTTTCCTCAACGACTTTACTCTTTCCCTTATCCGTTTTCTCAGCTTTGTCTGCTTTGTCCACCACAATCTCAGGTGGAGCAAATACTCTTCCGCTACGTGTGATTCCGCCATTTCCCACTAGGTTATCCACAGACTGCCCAGATGGTTCCAGTTCCAATTTCTGTAAGTTACAGTAGACGTCTGCCCTATAGTGCCATGGGACAGCGTTGGTGCTTTCAAAAGGCATCGACCCAGCTTTTGTGATGGTAATTGTGGGCGGCTCGGGTGCAGAAATGGTTATTGTCTTGCGAGGGATGGTGATGGTGGCAACCTCATCATCCTGCTTCAGCATTACCTCTCCAGATCCACATTCGGCCCTTTGGATAAACTGCAAGATTCCTTCGGTCATCAGACTCTGAATCCCCATTATCAACTGTTCACAGCCATCAGGACGAGTCGCACAGCCCATACACAATTCTCCACAGCCCGGAAAGAAGCTTCTCTTCATCAGCTTGGCTTTAACGAAGCTAAGTGGTGCCTTCAGATCCTTGACATCAGTCAATAAATCTAAGTTCTCTTCTTCAATAATGGCATTCACCCCATCTCCCCTATAGTTCGGCATAGGGTTCTTTGTGACATTCGACACATTATCTGAGAAATTGATGATCTTAGCATCCACCATATCTTGCACCTTGTGCTTGAAGGCTTTACAGTTTTCTATCGTGTGGCCAGGTGCCCCTGAGTGAAAATCACATGTTGCATTCGCATCATAACCCTGCGGAGGTGCCCCTGTCAAGGGAGTCAGGGTTCTTTTCTGGACTAGCTGTAACTGAAGCAGAGTTTGTAATAGCTGAGCATAAGACATGGGTGGTGTCTCAAGGTGATGATTTGCCAGAGGTGTTCTGTTCTGATACCTTCTGTACCCTTGCTGATTCGACTGTTGCTGCTGTGGCTGGGGTTGTTGGACAGCAGGGATGGTTATGCTAGCAACCTGCTGGCGCTGGCCCTTACCTTTCCTCCGAGCGTTAGACACTGCGCTCGTCTCTCCTTCACGCCTTTTGTTACTGTATGGTTTCTTTCCTCCTCCAGTTGAGGATAGACCAACACCCTAAGTTTTCCCCAATTTGATCCTATTTTCAACGTGCTCGCCATTAATGATGAGATCGGAGAAACTCCCTGACATACCACTGACCAGTTTCTCGTAATACACCCTCGGGAGAGTGGCTACAAACATCTCAACAAGCTCTCGTTCAACCATCGGCGGCTGAACTGTAGCTGCTAATTCACGCTATCGCTGGGCGTATTCTTTGAACCCCTCATTGTTCTTCTGTGACAAGTTCTGCAGTTGAACCCGGTTCGGATCCAAGTCACTGTTATACTGATAATGGTGTACAAAGGCCTCAGCAAGCTCTTTCCATGTGCGCACACTGGTGGGTTCCAAACCCATATACCATTCCAGGGATGGACCGGACAAGCTATCCTGAAAGAAGTGCATCAGCAGCTTCTCGTCTTCAGAGTGAGCGAACATCTTTCGGTAGTATAACCTTAAGTGGACACGAGGGCAAGTGGTGCCCTTGCATTTCTCAAAGTCGAGTACCTTGAATTTAGGAGGCACCTTGAAATCAGAAATCAATCCCAATTTAGTCATGTCGACACCCATAGTGTTCAGGTTCTCGAAATTCTTCATTTTGTCCTCGAGTGCTTTAAACCTCAGACGTGCTTCAGAAGTCAGTTCTCCCTCCGCACTCCTTTGTGAGAACAAATCTTCTTGGCGATCTTCTAGCCATGGCTGAGCGCCATTACCAGCAGCAAATCCAGTAGCGTTAGGCCCGTACTGATTTCCCGCACCTGTGTTGCCATTAGCCTCAAAGTTTCCATTACCGACGCCAGTCGTATTACCATTGGGTCCGATGTTAGTGATCACATTGCCGTTACCACTTCCATTCCCCCCGGTCACGGGGATGCCACCCTGAGGAGTTTCAACAAGTGGAGGAACTGGAACGCTCCCTCCATGAAGCACACCGTTGCTGTCAACCCTTGCGATCAGTGACTGAACTAGAGTTCGGAGCTGGTCTTGGCCGTTAGCAACCACTTGCATGAGCTCCATGAAGCGGTCCATCCTCTCTCGGAGTTCCTGGATGTCAGTTTGCACTTGTTCCATTGCTCTAGCATGATTCGCTCTGGTCAGATATTGGTGGATCGGTCTTCGGTCAATCCTGGAACAACCTGCATACACAAAGGGTTAGAAAAACGACAAGGTGCTCGTTATGCAAATGCTTCATGCAAATGCAAACGTGTGTATGTGCCTTAGGGAGATTTCTCCCCCGATTCTAGTGCCTGAGTGTCGGTGCTGATAATAAGAAGTCTGGATCCAGTCATGGAAATAACATCTCATATATATATAAAGAAAGCCCATCAAGGCAGCATACACTGTCACTGAGTACAAGCATAATCAATAGCATGACCTCGACCAACAAGCCTGGTGATGGTCATCATACAACAATGATCAAAACAAATGATTACAAATATAGTCAAGCACGGCCACGGGCGCGGAACTCTTCTAACAAACCCCTCGTTTCTGGATGATCAGGCCGAGTGAGCAACCCTTCGACGAGTAATTGCCTCTGCGCAATAGTGTATTGAAGACCTTCAGCTGAGTCTTCCCGTGTTCCTTCGCCGAAACAATCTTCTAACCTCCATTTCTTAGATTCAAACATCTGTTTGTGCTCCTTCAGGTTAGCGAGAGCCTTGTTTAGTAAGTCTTCAGCGGCATATCTGCAAGCGGTTTCTTCATCGAACATCTTCTCACTAGCCTTCACCTAGGCTTTCAGTTTGGAGATTTGTTGTTTCAGTTTATCCTCCCGTTCCTTGCCGTTGGCTAGAGTGGCATTCCAGTGCTGATTAAACTTGGATATTCTTCTGTACGCTTCATCCAAGTGCTGCTTCTTAGTGGCCAGTACGTCATTGACAGATTTGAAGTCCAGACCCAAGCGTTCATGTTCAGCTATCTGCTTAGTCAAATCCGTGCCTAACTTGTTCACCAATTCGGGTTGCCTCTTGAAGGAATGGACGGCTTCACTTCTCTCGCTTCTGAGCTGAGCCAGTTCTTTCTCCAATTCCTCATTTGCCTTCTTCAGCTCCTCTCGCTCAGCTAACACCTGATTGTACTGCTGAATAGGCACGATAGTAGGCTCTTCAATCACTGGAGGGCTTTCTGGCTTGGCAGGAGGAAACGGCATCCCTATGGTCTCTGCTCTGGCTCTGATCCAGGTCACATACGGAGCGTAGGCTTGGCTATTGTTTTTTCCCAGCAATGGTTCCCCTCGTCTACTGATACCATTCCAAGCATGCTGAAGCTTAGATAACATATCCCCCTCTAGAAGACCAGTGAGGCACAGATATTCCTGCACCTCTTCATCCTTCGGCGGAGCTCTCAAAGCATAAGCAAACTGTCGGACAAGCAGAGATGGATTATAGTTGATACAACCCTTCCTGCTTATCAAAGGCACATTCGGAAACCCACTGCAGCTGAAGATAATCTCAGTACCCAACATATCTCTGTCAAACCAGACAACGTCCTCCTCTGCTAGACTCATCAAACGCTCAGACCACTCAGCTGTGGCTGCAGATGAAGCAAAGCGACCCTTCTTGGGTAGATGACTATCAAACCATCTATAGAATAGGGGCACACAGCACGAGACATTCTTACCCCTTCTGTTCTCGTTTTTGTAATGGACGGAATGGTAGACATCTCCAATCAAGGTAAGGACTGGATTCCCTGATGCAAAGATGTGAAAGGCGTCCAAGTCTACGAAGTCAGGCATATTAGGGAAAAAATGATGCCATATATGCAAAGAGCAAGAATGGCGTTGAACACGATCCAACACCCGTCTTTGGCACACTGTTGGGCCTTTCCCACTAAGAACTGCAAGGAGAAACCGGGAACCCCGTTCCAACTAGACAAGACCAACTCAGAGGCATCCAGATGAAGCGACAGAGCTAGATTAGCCAGATTAGGCTTAGCATCCATATGCACAAAGGGCATCTGACTCTTGATAGGAACACCTAACAACACAACATACTCCTCCAATGTAGGTGCAAGAACGAAGTCTGGGAAAGTAAATCATCTCAAAGGAGGATCATAAAATTGCAGCAAGGCATATAACCCATCTGACTCTTGGATCTGATGCTTGCAATGATTGGAAATTGATCAATGAGCTTGCTCTTGAGTTCTGTATGCAAAAGATCTTGCTCCAATGCCTTGAATCTTGCAACCACAAAGTTCTTGCTCTTTGGATGATGAAATTGAACAACACGAGTTCTTCTTCAATTCAACCAAATTCTGATGGAATTGTGATCTATGAAAGATGTTGATGATGATCAGATCAAAAAATGTGGAAATTGATGGAGATTTGATGGAGTTTGAGAGGGTTTTGCAAAATGGAAGAATGATGTGAAACTTGGTATCATGCACAAAATGAATCACCAACCAATGCATGAAGCTATTCAATTCAATATATAGATGACCTTGGAAAGTCCTAGAACTTTGGAGAAACTTCCCATGCACACTTTCCTTGCATTTTGGATTATGTAACTTCTTTTGTAAGTAACCAAGCATAACTTCTAAATCTTGAACCAAACTCAAAAATCCACTTTTTCCAATGTTCTTAAAACATTTTTTCAAATCAAAATGACCTATAATTTCACCCCATTTGGCCAAATTATGAAAAATCTCAATTTTAGGTCATTTTTTATTCATTAAATTCACCAAATTTGAAACCTTGAGCTATGAGCCTTTCCAATCTTTCATGGTCACTTTTCTAGACTCAATATGTCATTTGGAGCAAGTTTGATGATGTGAAGTTTTTCATTTGAAGCTTCCTTGTATGAGTTTTGGGCATAGGCTTGAAATGACCTGTAATTATCAAATGACCAAAATACCCTTTGCTTGCCAAGACCATAAGTAGAGTTCCACAAATCATATGAAGGCATACCATACCATTCTAGAAATCTAAGACAATTAGGAACAACTCTTATGTTGATCAGAAATTCATTTGAAATCTCCTTGAGGGGTAAACGTTGCTTGGAAGACAAGTAACTTTCACAGACAAAATTTCAGATACCTCAGATGACCTGTAACTTGCAAAGACCATAACTTGAGTTCTATAAATCTCCTTGATGTATTCCACCCCTCAAATTAAAGGTATTGAGATCCTATACAAGTTTCATGTTGGCTAAGGATCCATTTGAAGATTGCATTTTGACTTATCTTGCTTGGAAGTTTGACCTAAATCAGGGGATTTTACACAGAAACCTAATTTAGAACCTCCTCTTCTCCTTGATTTCTCTTGATTTATTCTTGGCACAACACCATATCCTTCTCTACCTGTCAAATGATGAACCCCACATCTCTCCAATAGACCTTGATGCCTTTCAATTAATCAATTGACCTAGGGTTGACCTAGAGTTGACCCTAGATGAAACCCTAGTTGACTGTCTTCAATTGCAATTCTTGTGATCATACCAATGACTTGCCTCCTTCTCCAAATGACTTTCTAAGTCTTTCATGATGCCCACATACTCTCCATGCTCAATTCACAGCTCACAACTTCTTTGATGATCTTCAGATACCCTCAGATAGGAGATAGATTCACTGCTTGATCCACTGACTTCTTTAGCTTTCCCATTCTTTCTGATGACTTGGATATGCTTGAATTTGAATAATAACCTCTTGATAGGCTCAGAGAGATTAGAATAGTACTTGATCCCTGTTGGATGATTTGCTATGCTATGCTATGCAGATGAGTAGATTATGACTCTATATGCAAATGCTAATGCAATTGAAACATAAACCAAGTGAAATAGGTTGAGCAAATTTTAGGGTGCAACAGAATGCACAAAGACAGGTAAGCTCAGATTTCACATATACACAGATAAAGGTTTTGGTTTGGAGAACATGAGTAGGGAGTCAAGGTCTACCCATCCCAGAGGTATATACTAAGGCTTTCAAAACTGTAGAGCAAGGTTCTAAAAGAGTTCCTAGAGTCCTCGACCCATCTTTCGGATATTATCAATTTCCCAAATACTTGGTGGTTGATAATATTCTCAAGAGAGTCTCGTCCAAGTGTAGTATCGCGTATCAACTATTTTGGAATTACTCCCTCATAGTCATCGCACTACATCCTAATAAGGCCAAAGTGGGGGAAAGGTAATCTAAAGGTCCTCAGTATCACAGGCTCCCATGTAGAAAGTAGCATTGTTTTCACGAATACTCGATCAACAATACTAACTCTCAGAAGGGCCTCTACTGAGCAGAGGTTTTCTCAAGTCAACTTGGTCGGGAATCAACTCCCTATAAGTCTTCTTGAATATACCACCATCCTATCATAAGTACGTTCAAACACGGGTATAGTGTTGTCTCACCACTCAAAGTTCCCAAAATCCAACAGGGCACATATGTACATATTTACAAGTATTCACAAATAAGCAAGCAATCAAACAAGATAGGCTAAACCCTCAAAGCAATAATAGGTCCCCAGTGAAGTCGCCATTTCTGTTGCGGTGAAAATTAGATATCAAGCTATTAAATTAACTTGAATCTTAATTTTTTTTACAACCGAACTTTATTTTATCCAAAGGAAATGTCTAAATAAAGAAAAACCTTTTTCGCGATGTAACGACAACGCTAAGAGATTCGGGGATCGGGGGTTGGTTATACCTAGGGAAGGTGTTAGCACCCTAAGCATCTGTAGTACTCTACAGGAACCTTTTGTTTGATTGCTTGCTAAGTTTGTGAATATGTACTATGGATTGGGATATGGATTAGGGATAGGTAAAGACCTAGGTTATATACACTAAGTTTGCTCGCAAAGACATCGCATCTTTTGCCTACGTATCCTAACTAGGATAGAATCAGAGCAATCGTAGTTCACCTCACAAGGGATGAAGAACACTTGATTATGATCAAGGTTCAAGGGGGAACAAACATGACAATGTTTGTGTGGAGTTTGACAAAACTCCCTATTCTAAGTTGTAATATTCAAAAGGGGAAGTAAGAAATCATGACGATGATTCTCACATAGAGTTGAAAAACTCTATCCTAGGGTTCTAGTTGAAGAACACTCCTAGTACAGGTGGGTTTCTTAGACTTGAAGCAAGTCTAATGGTTTCTCAACTAAGGTTAAAGTGACTTAACAAAGTCAAGGAAATGGGTGAATGAGTTATCCATAACATCAGGGTTAATGGCAAGACTTTTCCTTTGGAAGGGATAGGAGAGGCAACTCGGATGAGAGTTAACAAACTTCATCACTTGGGGAAAGAAAAATTTAAACAACAACATAATAAATATACATTCATGGTCACAACCAGCAAGCATGTGAAATAAAAAATGAAAATGCATTGATGACAATCAAAGCAGTTGATTAAGCAGGAAGGGTGACAATCAAGCTTCAGCGTATTTAGCAGATGAAGTAAAATGAACATGGTAACAATCAAAGATGAAGTCCTAGCAAGTTAGCTAACATTTAAGAACATGAATACAAACAAGTATCACAAACAATCACAAGTATATCAAAAGAAAAATTCATCTGCATACGCGACAACGATCATAAAACATACATAACTTGCACATAGTCAAACGAGATGAAAAATTAGGCAAACATGAAAATAAAAAATATGGCATGAAAGTAGACATTAAGATGAACAAAATGCAAAAGGAATGGGTGAAAAATGACTAAAATTGAGAGAGATATGAATTTTCAAAGATGGGATGAAAAATGACAAAATTTAACAAAAGGGTTGCCCTCCTCAGGGGTCGAACCCAGGTATGCAAGGCAAGAGGCGCTTAAGTGACAAGGTGGCTACCACTGGGGTGGCTATACATCCGTTTGTAAATGCCACCCCATAAATATATATGGGATACTCTTATGAAATTATGGGCAACAAAAACACACAAACTCAATGATTTGCATTTTGATCATAACTCAGTCAATTTTCCATGGATTTTGACAAAATTTTAGTGTAAACTGACTAGAATTTCATGAGGAACAAGATAGCACTTTTAGTTTTTTGAAATTCTTCCTCCATTTTAAAACCCGATAGCACATGTGTTTTGAAGTTTTGATGTACAATTTGATATGAATCTCAGGTTACAGCCAGTTTCAGTTCAAAGTAATCATGCACACATACCACATAAATGATAGTGAATGATTTCATGCAAGAGTTAGAGTTTAAATCATGCTGTGATGAAAATGGACTGTCAAGTTGCCACTTTGTCATGAATGATATGCAAGCTGATATGCAAGTCTGTTCCTAGGCATCTATTGGTCAAACTAAACACATACACACTTCAAATACATGATATAGGATGAGATTGGTCACAAGTTGAGGCTCCAAACAAACTGTGGTGAAACATGATATTCAAAATGCAAGTTTGTGCTTGTGAAGTGCATGAAACTTTTCATCTTCAATTCAAAACATCTCCAGATCAATTTAAACATCCACACATCACATATACATGGTATTGAATGGACTCAAACACAAATTGAAGCAAAAAAGAAACTGTCATGAAAAATGGTTCTTATGTTGCAAATTGGGCTTGAAAATGAGGCATGAGACATGAATTTCCAATTCCAAACATTTTCTGATCCAGTCACCCACACACATAGCACATATACATGATATTGAATGAGTTTGCACACAACTTAAAGCCAAAGACAAGCAGTTATAAAAAATGATGACAGAGTTGCAAGTGTTGGCATTTTGAGGCATGAAGTATGTTTAGTTCAAATTTATGCACATGTGGGCCAAACCAATTACACACACAAGTCACATACATGAAGATAATGGTGTTCATGCTCCAAAATTGGTTATGCTTCAGTCAGAACAGGTTTTGACATGATTTATGGTATGTTGGTTTGAACAATGCATTTTGAGTGTGAATGTGTGTGCCAGATGAAAACAGGCCATACAACTTACACCTACACCTCACAAATATGAAACTATACATGTTCACATTCAAAAATTAGGCACAAAAAGCAACAAGGAAAAGTTTGACATGTTGATGTGGTGCTAGAACTGTTTGTGGCCGCAAGTAGGGCTATGTGTGATTTTTAAAACAATGAAGTTTAACATCAAGACAGAGATGTGCACACACCATGTGGATGCTCATGAATGAATCAAAACACAAATTCAGGTTACAACAGAATGCTATGAGACAATAGTGCTCAAGTTGCAAATGTCATGAACAGAATGCATAATGATGTTCAGTTCTGATTTCATGGACATATAAGTCAAATAAGTCATGTACACAAGTCATATGAATGAGGATGAGTGTGTTTAAACATCAAATGAAATTCAAAACTGGCTGTAGTGAAAACTGGTGTGCAGGTGTATCAAATTGCAAAACAGTCAGCTTCATTTAAACACAAACAACAACTAGCCTAGTGCAATCAGGGTGTTTAATTCTTTTGATCATATATGTCACACACACAATTCATATATATGGAGACAAGTGGATTCAAAACATGAAATTAGCCTAAAACAGTCTGTTATGCCCAACATGTCATAGTGATGCTTATTTTATTGAAAATGCATTTTGGGGAAATGGATTAAATTAGATGCCAACAACTCATGCTAATCATTCACACACATCACAAATGTGGTTTTAAAGATGACTGAGCTTACAAGATAAACACATATCAAGTATAGCAATATTTTGACATTTTGATGCAAAAGCAATTCAACAATTGGCAGCAGCAGGGTATTTTTTAGGGATGATGCAATTTCATGATATTGAAATGAATAAAAGGAGATTCAATGATGCATACCTTTTGTATACAGACTTGAACAAGCAAATTAAGCTGAGAAACCCAGAGAACTTCAACCACCTCCTTGCTTTGAGACTTTCCTTTTTTTTTTGAAACAAAATGCAAATATTGTGACAGTTGGAGAAATAAACTCCACCAATGATCCTTAACACTTTAGACAGTTGAGAAATGATATATGTGAGGTGTTCGAGTGATTAAAACACCAAGGAAGTGCATATAACAAGTTTTGGCTGATTTTGTGGCTTTTGGTCAAAGTAACTTGGTATGGAAGTTGACTTTTTGAATGGTGAGGTTTTTGAGTGGTCTAAGGTCTTGGACAGCTTCTATATCATATTTAGAGATTGTGTGGATGATTGTTGGGGTGTTTGAATGGGGAGAAATGAATTTGGCAGCAAATGTACCAAGACAGATTTTTGTGGATTTTGCAATCTTTGTGATTTTGTGATTTTTTGGAGTAAGGTGTGAAAGAGCCAAGGCTTTGTGTTTCTCTGGTTTTTTAGAATCAATATTTTGTCTGTTAAATGAAATGGCGAGGGCCTCTATTTATAGGAAAAGCCATGGAGTGGGCAGATTTGGAGGTTTCTTCACATTAAAGAAAGGTTTTACAACTTTGGATCAAACCTTCACAAAGGGGTTTCCTTGGCTGATAGGTAAGCCCAATAGTCAAGCAAAATGATGATTTTGAAAGGGCTAAATGCAGGCTAGAGGCATAGCTTGATGGCTGTTTGCAGAACTTACTTTCCACCTCATGCTTACCATGTTTACTTTAAGTGCAAGTTGCAAGGCAACTTGCAAACCACTTGCAAGCTTGGCTAACTTCCTATTTTATGCATTTCTCTTGTTCTCTCAAGCTACAAACCCTCTATACATCAGATAAAACATGTTTCACAAGCTGAGATTGGTCATACTTGAGGAAAGAATGATTTTTGAACATTTGACAATGTGGGACTAAAGTGAAAAACCACCAACTTGCCATAACCATAACTTTCAGCTCACAAATCCTTTCGAGATGTGCTAGTACTTTTTAGAAATCCATCAAATAGATCTAAAACATTCATGTTTTCATGAGTTTCAATTTCCCTAAGGAACTTGGCCAAAAAAGTCTCTCAAAGTTGCTAAAAAATGAACTAAAAGTGAAATTTCTCTACGTCCTTTTTCCTTCTAGAAATGAATTTGATCATAACTCCAAATCTATGCATTTTCTGGTCATGGACCTCTTAGGGACTTTTGTAGGATTTGTCAAGAGCTTTCAAATGAGCTTTGAACCAACTCAATTGGATGTGTGGTTAAGGAGTTATGGTTTAGCCCCTTTCAAAACCCTAATTTCCCGATTTTTCGATTACTCATTCATCCTTGATCCAATGGCCATTAAAATTGATAGGCAAGTGAAATATGATATAAGGAACATTTTTTATACACACTTTGAAGTCCAATTGCTTAAATTTTAATAGTTGATTTTTTGGTCATCCGCACGATCGATCGGTGACTACCGAGTCGTCTGTTGATACTCTGGACCTCTTGAGACTTTGAAACTTCTTGAATGAACTTTATTAAGCTATATGAACTTCATGAATCATAATACCACCATTAAAACATCTTCCAACATCAAAGTCAAACTACAGTTGACTTTTACTAGTTAAAAACCCTATTCGGGTGCCCTGAAATACACTGTTCTTGATTCTGGGGTAACAACTTCAAATTGGGTTCTCAATTGACATCATATGATACCCTTGACCTTGTTTCATAATTTAATTAGCCTAAAACTTTGATTGGTCGCAAATACTGAAGCTTCGATTAGACTGCACAAAACCCTGATTCATGTGTAATTTGACAAATACAAACTTGCACTGGGTTAGGGTTAGATAATTCATGAGTATGCTCCTAAAATGATAATGAGAATCTAAGGGGTCAAAATTTGGGGTGCAACACCCATAACCTCAGTACTTACGGCAAACATGAGCTCAACTGGCATACCAACAGTTGTAACGGTGACGGTGCATCAATGCGGATGTTACCATAGCTTCAAATCCTACATTCATGACAGGGAGTTACAACAATGATGTCCATGTAACATTAGAAGGCTAAGAGACTTATCTTAATGGCATATATTAATGGAAGACTATAAAAGAGGCTCCCACATGAGGGATAAGCAAGACACAATCATCTTGAGACAATACACAACACAAGTGTAGCTCTCAAATCCCCAAATATCCCTCACAATATAGACAACATAGTTCTTCTTGTCCAGGAAAAGGGCAATTAGCACTTTTGGACATTGGGGTACAACAATGTCCTACAACAATGTCAAACATGATGAAGATGTAATAACAAGGTAACAACCAAGAAAGGAAATGCAAACATATAACAACATCAAGCAAAGATAATAGCAAGGTTACAACCACGTATTCATCCATAAAAGTTAGAATCAAACCAAATGGTTAAAACTAAAGGTAAGCATAGATGTTACAACATCTAAGAGGGGATGATGATAAGGTTCTTACAAGACCAAATCATCACAATCATAAGTGAATCATGCATAAGTCAAAACATTACTTATAACAAAGCTCAAAGATCAACATGCATAAATCATAACAATATTTAAGCATGAATACATATAGAGAATCATGCATAAGTCAAAAGATTACTTATAACAAAGCTCAAAGATCAACATGCATAAATCATAACAATATTTAAGCATGAATACATATAGAGAATCATGTATAAGTCAAAACATTACTTATAACAAAGCTCAAAGATCAACATGCATAAATCATAACAATATTTAAGCATGGATACAAATAGAGAATCATGTATAAGTCAAAACATTACTTATAAAAAGCTCAAAGATCAACATGCATAAATCATAACAATATTAAGCATGGATACAAACAGAGAATCATGTATAAGTCAAAATATTACTTATCATGGATATGAATCAAGTAGAAGTAACAACCAAAAGAACTTGAACATGTGTAGGACATTGTTGTACCCCAAAATTTGACCAACAGTTTCTCGCAATTTGGCTTATGTTTCGTTTCATTTGCATTTGCATCTGCATATCGCATACTGTGCATTTTTCAGCCGGATTGATTTTAGCGGGATTACAGCCCTTTCCTCACATTTTGGACGATTCAAACCAGTTCGAATAAGAGGTTTATTTTGGAATTTGTGCTCTTCCCGGTGATTCAGTCTACGCCGTTATTTTTAAGGATATTTCGGTGTCTGCCATTTTACCGCCCATCTTATTGCTTTCTCGCATTTTTATTCACCGATTTAATTTTCTAGATTTAATTTTCTAATTTTTACCATAGAATTTAGATATTGTTAGATTTAATAGATTTTAATAGTATTTTGTATTTTAGAATATTATAGTTTTTCTAGAGTTTTAATAGATTTTTAAATAGCTTTTTCTATTTCCTTTAGATTTTTATTATTTCTTTTTAGGTTTTAATATAGATTAATTAGGATTATTGAATTAGCTTTGATTAGTTTTGTGTTAATTAGTTAATTAGGTTTTAGTCTTCAGCATAATCCATAATCATTTTTCGTTTCCATTAGTTTCATTATAGCTTTAATCATCATTAATTGAAGCCCATTGTAGTACCCCAAAATTTTCCCTTTCGTTTTAACCTTAATTGACTTTTGTTTCTTTGCATTTTGCATTTTTTCACATATCATAGCATTTTCTCTCGAGGCATGGGGTCGAGGCATTCCGGTGGCTCAGGTTCATTTTGGCGCAAAAGACTGAACAACGAACAACGAGCATCAGAGGCTCGGGCATTTATTTTGCCCAGCTGTCAGGAGGCCGATTTTATTTTATTTTTGCAGGATAGCGGCAGTTCAGAAGGAAGCACTCAGGCTCATGTCAAGCATTTTTACAGTGATAACATTCAAGAACAAGGTTTAGAAGCTTAACGGAGCTCCAAACATTTGAAACAAGGCAAATGTGCAGATTTCCCTCTAAAAGGCGCAAAATTCAAACTTTTGAAGGTGTTAATCGGTTAACGCATATGGTTAACCGATTAACCAAGTCAAATCAGGTCAATGTGGGGTTTTTTAAAGGTGTTAACGGATTAACCTATATGGTTAATCGATTAACTAGTGCAGATTTTACCTCTGCACGTGAATTTGCAATGCAGAGCCATTTGGGGTCCAATTTTGATCACTTGAATTCAAATTTTACACTTAGGAAGGATCTAGAATCATTTCAGAATTTGATTAATTTGATTTTCCCTCCAAAATCCCATTCCTCATCCCAAACCAAAATTCACAAACCAACTTCCAAGCCTTTTCTTTGGATCCAAACCTAGGTGATATTTAAGTGATTCATTCCAAACCAAAGCAAGCTAATCTTCATTTCTCACTCCCGTTTTTCAGAATTCATCTCAATTCTCTCAAATTCTCTCTCAATTTTCCAATTCCAAACCCTTCACTCAAAGCTCTTTTCCGTTGAATTCTTTGATTCTTCCTTGGAATCAATGAACTCTTGAGCTCAAACCTCCATTCATCATCTCCATCGAAGTGATTTCATCATCCAATTTTCGTGCTAAATTGGAAGTGATTTTGGAAGTGATTATTTGACTTATTTTGGGTTAATCTTGAAGGATCTCCATTGCTAGAATTGGTGTGGATCTTGAAGTATTCCGGACTTCTAGCATTGGATCTTTTCAATTTCAGTTAATTCAACATTAACCGAAGCAATTCTCCGCTTCGAAGGTTGGAATTCTAGATCCATAGCATTTTTGAGCTTATTTTCATGTTCATGTTGATTTTCATATTCGATTGAATTTTGGTTGACATGATTGTGGATGTTGCTGTTTAGATCTGTTTACATGCTGTTTGAATCATAGTTTGCTGATTTAATTTCGTGATTAAGTGATTATGTGATCATTCGGTTGATTGGATAAGTGCTTAATTGCTGAAAATGTTGTCCTGTTACTGATTTTCTACTGTTGGCACAATGTTAATCGGTTAGTGCATATGGTTAACCGATTAACCATCTCAGATTTTCAAATTTTTTTTAATTTTTAGAGTGATAATCGGTTAACGCATATGGTTAACTTATTAACCAGTTCAAATTTTCAAAATTTTTAAACGTTAAAAGTGTGTTAACCGATTAACCTCTGGGGTTAATCGATTAACACTGTGCAAGTGGGTCTGTTTTGCTGTTTTGCTTGCTTAGTTGAGTACCGTTTCACTTTGATCATCGTAGTTTGATATGATGCATTAAAAGTGAAATGTTTTGGGATATATGTCGTTGTTTTGATTGTTTAATCGAGATTTCTCCGACATCTGTGTTCTTTTCCACTTGAATGCATGTTTATGGATGTGGTTCAAGGTGATGATTTTTTGCATGTTCATTTGTTTCCATCTTTTGCGCTTTCCTTCACGTTTGCATCATTTTTGCATCGTTGTTGAGGTCGAGATGCACTTGTGGCGGCTACTACCCCACACATTTTCCCTCCCTCCCTCCATTCTAAGTGTGCATTTTCATGTTTGCATGTTGCATTTTATTATGCTTTCTCCTTTTGTATTCCCTTGCCATGTTCCCCTTAGCATCTAACCTTCCTTGTTTAAGGTTGGTTATAGACATTTGGATTCGAACTATGCATGCTAACATTGGGGTAGATGTTTCCCCTTTTAATCTCAATCTTAGGACCACTTTTCCTGACAACGTTAGGGCCGAGTTTCCCTTAGACCTTCCGTGCGTCTCTCTTTCTCAGCTCAAAACAATTCTAACTCATCTAATAAATACGATGAACGTTGCGCACTACGAGCCTTAAGCTACATGGGGAATGATGAGTGAGGGGTCTCCTCTCGCTTGTCTAGAGTGTTTAGTGTACGCCCCGTTTGAGGGCGATACGCGACGCATTTGCTCCTTTGTCATAGTCTTTAGTGCAACGTGAATCACAAACCGAATTAATTCATTTCACTATAAAACACAAACAAACTTCAAACCTTTTTCCTTCGGGAATAATCGAAAACTTTTTTTTCGTAAAAAGAGTGTTGTTAAGCTTCGGTTCTACCGCAAACAGGCTTTGTCCCTAACTGCTGGAACAAAGGTTTAATGCTACAACAATGTCAAACATGATGAAGATGTAATAACAAGGTAACAACCAAGAAAGGAAATGCAAACATATAACACCATCAAGCAAAGATAATAGCAAGGTTACAACCAAGTATTCATCCATAAAAGTTAGAATCAAACCAAATGGTTAAAACTAAAGGTAAGCATAGATGTTATAACATCTAAGAGGGGATGATGATAAGGTTCTTACAAGACCAAATCATCACAATCATAAGTGAATCATGCATAAGTCAAAACATTACTTATAACAAAGCTCAAAGATCAACAAGCATAAATCATAACAATATTTAAGCATGAATACATATAGAGAATCATGCATAACTCAAAACATTACTTATAACAAAGCTCAAAGATCAACATGCATAAATCATAACAATATTTAAGAATGAATACATATAGAGAATCATGTATAAGTCAAAACATTACTTATAACAAAGCTCAAAGATCAACATGCATAAATCATAACAATATTAAAGCATGGATACAAATAGAGAATCATGTATAAGTCAAAACATTACTTATAACAAAGCTCAAAGATCAACATGCATAAATCATAACAATATTAAGCATGGATACAAACAGAGAATCATGTATAAGTCAAAATATTACTTATCATGGATATGAATCAAGTAGAAGTAACAACCAAAAGAACTTGAACATGTGTAGGACATTGTTGTACCCCAAAATTTGACCAACCGTTTCTCGCAATTTGGCTTATGTTTCGTTTCATTTGCATTTGCATCTGCATATCGCATACTGTGCATTTTTCAGCCGGATTGATTTTATCGGGATTACAGCCCTTTCCTCACATTTTGGACGATTCAAACCAGTTCGAATAAGAGGTTTATTTTGGAATTTGTGCTCTTCCCGGTGATTCAGTCTACGCCGTTATTTTTAAGGATATTTCGGTGTCTGCCATTTTACCGCTCATCTTATTGCTTTCTCGCAATTTTATTCACCGATTTAATTTTCTAGATTTTATTTTCTAATTTTTACCATAGAATTTAGATATTGTTAGATTTAATAGATTTTAATAGTATTTTCTATTTTAGAATATTATAGTTTTTCTAGAGTTTTAATAGATTTTCAAAATAGCTTTTTCTATTTCCTTTAGATTTTCATTAGATTTTTATTATTTCTTTTTAGGTTTTAATATAGATTAATTAGGATTATTGAATTAGCTTTGATTAGTTTTGTGTTAATTAGTTAATCAGGTTTTAGTCTTCAGCATAATCCATAATCATTTTTCGTTTCCATTAGTTTCATTACAGCTTTAATCATCATTAACTGAAGCCCATTGTAGAACCCCAAAATTTTCCCTTTCGTTTTAACCTTAACTG
Source organism: Lathyrus sativus (assembly GCA_963859935.3). Lineage (NCBI taxonomy): Eukaryota > Viridiplantae > Streptophyta > Magnoliopsida > Fabales > Fabaceae > Lathyrus > Lathyrus sativus. The sequence continues at coordinate 133,890,395 of OZ012736.1, read as the reverse complement.
ACTTTTGTTTCTTTGCATTTTGCATTTTTTCACATATCATAGCATTTGCTCTCGAGGCATGGGGTCGAGGCATTCCGGTGGCTCAGGTTCATTTTGGCGCAAAAGACTGAACAACGAACAACGAGCATCAGAGGCTCGGGCATTTATTTTGCCCAGCTGTCAGGAGGCCAATTTTATTTTATTTTTGCAGGATAGCGGCAGTTCAGAAGGAAGCACACAGGCTCATGTCAAGCATTTTTACAATGATAACGTTCAAGAACAAGGTTTAGAAGCTTAACGGAGCTCCAAACATTTGAAACAGGGCAAATGATCAGATTTCCCTCCAAAAGGCGCCAAATTCAAACTTTTGAAGGTGTTAATCGGTTAACGCATATGGTTAACCGATTAACCAAGTCAAATCAGGTCAATGTGGGGTTTTTTAAAGGTGTTAACTGATTAACCGATATGGTTAATCGATTAACTAGTGCAGATTTTGCCTCTGCACGGGAATTTGCAATGTAGAGCCATTTGGGGTCCAATTTTGATCACTTGAATTCAAATTTTACACTTAGGAAGGATCTAGAATCATTTCAGAATTTGATTATTTTATTTTCCCTCCAAAATCCCATTCCTCATCCCAAACCAAAATTCACAAACCAACTTCCAAGCCTTTCCTTTGGATCCAAACCTAGGTGATATTTAAGTGATTCATTCCAAACCAAAGCAAGCTAATCTTCATTTCTCACTCCCGTTTTTCAGAATTCATCTCAATTCTCTCAAATTCTCTCTCAATTTTCCAATTCCAAACCCTTCACTCAAAGCTCTTTTCCGTTGAATTCTTTGATTCTTCCTTGGAATCAATGAACTCTTGAGCTCAAACCTCCATTCATCATCTCCATCGAAGTGATTTCATCATCCAATTTTCGTGCTAAATTGGAAGTGATTTTGGAAGCGATTATTTGGCTTATTTTGGGTTAATCTTGAAGGATCTCCATTGCTACTACAAGAATTGGTGTGGATCTTGAAGTATTCCGGACTTCTAGCATTGGATCTTTTCAATTTCAGTTAATTCAACATTAACCGAAGCAATTCTCCGCTTCGAAGGTTGGAATTCTAGATCCATAGCATTTTTGAGCTTATTTTCATGTTCATGTTGATTTTCATATTCGATTGAATTTTGGTTGACATGATTGTGGATGTTGTTGTTTAGATCTGTTTACATGCTGTTTGAATCATAGTTTGCTGATTTAATTTTGTGATTAAGTGATTATGTGATCATCCGGTTGATTGGATAAGTGCTTAATTGCTGAAAATGTTGTCCTGTTACTGATTTTCTACTGTTGGCACAATGTTAATCGGTTAGTGCATATGGTTAACCGATTAACCATCTCAGATTTTCAATTTTTTTTTAAGTTTTAGAGTGATAATCGGTTAACGCATATGGTTAACTTATTAACCAGTTCAAATTTTCAAAATTTTTAAACGTTAAAAGTGTGTTAACCGATTAACCTCTGGGGTTAATCGATTAACACTGTGCAAGTGGGTCTGTTTTGCTGTTTTGCTTGCTTAGTTGAGTACCGTTTCACTTTGATCATCGTAGTTTGATATGATGCATTAAAAGTGAAATGTTTTGGGATATATGTCGTTGTTTTGATTGTTTAATCGAGATTTCTCCGACATCTGTGTTCTTTTCCACTTGAATGCATGCTTATGGATGTGGTTCAAGGTGATGATTTTTTGCATGTTCATTTGTTTCCATCTTTTGCGCTTTCCTTCACGTTTGCATCATTTTTGCATCGTTGTTGAGGTCGAGATGCGCTTGTGGCGGCTACTACCCCACACATTTTTCCTCCTTCCCTCCATTCTAAGTGTGCATTTTTATGTTTCCATGTTGCATTTTATTATGCTTTCTCCTTTTGTATTCCCTTGCCATGTTCCCCTAAGCATCTAACCTTCCTTGTTTATGGTTGGTTATAGACATTTGGATTCAAACTATGCATGCTAACATTGGGGTAGATGTTTCCCCTTTTAAACTCAACATTAGGACCACTTTTCCTAACAACGTTAGGCCCGAGTTTCCCTTAGACCTTCCGTGCGTCTCTCTTTCTCAGCTCAAAACAATTCTAACTCATCTAATAAATACGATGAACGTTGCGCACTACGAGCCTTAAGCTACATGGGGAATGATGAGTGAGGGGTATCCTCTCGCTTGTCTAGAGTGTTTAGTGTACGCCCCGTTTGAGGGCGATACACGACGCATTCGCTCCTATGTCATAGTCTTTAGTGCAACGTGAATCACAAACCGAATTAATTCATTTCACTATAAAACACGAACAAACTTCAAACCTTTTTCCTTCGGGATTAATCGAAAACCTTTTTTTCGTAAAAAGAGTGTTGTTAAGCTTCGGTTCTACCGCAAACAGACTTTGTCCCTAACTGCTGGAACAAAGGTTTAATGCTACAACAATGTCAAACATGATGAAGATGTAATAACAAGGTAATAACCAAGAAAGGAAGTGCAAACATATAACAACATCAAGCAAAGATAATAGCAAGGTTACAACCAAGTATTCATCCATAAAAGTTAGAATCAAACCAAATGGTTAAAACTAAAGGTAAGCATAGATGTTATAACATCTAAGAGGGGATGATGATAAGGTTCTTACAAGACCAAATCATCACAATCATAAGTGAATCATGCATAAGTCAAAACATTACTTATAACAAAACTCAAAGATCAACAAGCATAAATCATAACAATATTTAAGCATGAATACATATAGAGAATCATGCATAACTCAAAACATTACTTATAACAAAGCTCAAAGATCAACATGCATAAATCATTACAGTATTTAAGCATGAATACATATAGAGAATCATGTATAAGTCAAAACATTACTTATAACAAAGCTCAAAGATCAACATGCATAAATCATAACAATATTAAAGCATGGATACAAATAGAGAATCATGTATAAGTCAAAACATTACTCATAACAAAGCTCAAAGATCAACATGCATAAATCATAACAATATTAAGCATGGATACAAACAGAGAATCATGTATAAGTCAAAATATTACTTATCATGGATATGAATCAAGTAGAAGTAACAACCAAAAGAACTTGAACATGTGTAGGACAATGTTGTACCCCAAAATTTGACCAACAGTTTCTCGCAATTTGGCTTATGTTTCGTTTCATTTGCATTTGCATCTGCATATCGCATACTGTGCATTTTTCAGCCGGATTGATTTTATCGGGATTACAGCCCTTTCCTCACATTTTGGACGATTCAAACCAGTTCGAATAAGAGGTTTATTTTGGAATTTGTGCTCTTCCCGGTGATTCAGTCTACGCCGTTATTTTTAAGGATATTTCGGTGTCGGCCATTTTACCGCTCATCTTATTGCTTTCTCGCATTTTTATTCACCGATTTAATTTTCTAGATTTTATTTTCTAATTTTTACCATAGAATTTAGATATTGTTAGATTTAATAGATTTTAATAGTATTTTCTATTTTAGAATATTATAGTTTTTCTAGAGTTTTAATAGATTTTTAAATAGCTTTTTCTATTTCCTTTAGATTTTTATTATTTCTTTTTAGGTTTTAATATAGATTAATTAGGATTATTGAATTAGCTTTGATTAGTTTTGTGTTAATTAGTTAATCAGGTTTTAGTCTTCAGCATAATCCATAATCATTTTTCGTTTCCATTAGTTTCATTACAGCTTTAATCATCCTTAACTGAAGCCCATTGTAGTACCCCAAAATTTTCCCTTTCCTTTTAACCTTAACTGGCTTTTGTTTCTTTGCATTTTGCATTTTTTCACATATCATAGCATTTGCTCTCGAGGCATGGGGTCGAGGCATTCCGGTGGCTCAGGTTCATTTTGGCGCAAAAGACTGAACAACGAACAACGAGCATCAGAGGCTCGGGCATTTATTTTGCCCAGCTGTCACGAGGCCGATTTTATTTTATTTTTACAGGATAGTGGCAGTTCAGAAGGAAGCACTCAGGCTCATGTCAAGCATTTTTACAGTGATAACGTTCAAGAACAAGGTTTAGAAGCTTAACGGAGCTCCAAACATTTGAAACAGGGCAAATGTGCAGATTTCCCTCCAAAAGGCGCCAAATTCAAACTTTTGAAGGTGTTAATCGGTTAACGCATATGGTTAACCGATTAACCAAGTCAAATCAGGTCAATGTGGGGTTTTTTAAAGGTGTTAACCGATTAACCGATATGGTTAATCGATTAACTAGTGCAGATTTTGCCTCTGCACGGCAATTTGCAATGCAGAGCGATTTGGGGTCCAATTTTGATCACTTGAATTCAAATTTTACACTTAGGAAGGATCTAGAATCATTTCAGAATTTGATTAATTTTATTTTCCCTCCAAAATCCCATTCCTCATCCCAAACCAAAATTCACAAACCAACTTCCAAGCCTTTCCTTTGGATCCAAACCTAGGTGATATTTAAGTGATTCATTCCAAACCAAAGCAAGCTAATCTTCATTTCTCACTCCCGTTTTTCAGAATTCATCTCAATTCTCTCAAATTCTCTCTCAATTTTCCAATTCCAAACCCTTCACTCAAAGCTCTTTTCCGTTGAATTCTTTGATTCTTCCTTGGAATCAATGAACTCTTGAGCTCAAACCTCCATTCATCATCTCCATCGAAGTGATTTCATCATCCAATTTTCGTGCTAAATTGGAAGTGATTATTTGGCTTATTTTGGGTTAATCTTGAAGGATCTCCATTGCTACTACAAGAATTGGTGTGGATCTTGAAGTATTCCGGACTTCTAGCATTGGATCTTTTCAATTTCAGTTAATTCAACATTAACCGAAGCAATTCTCCGCTTCGAAGGTTGGAATTCTAGATCCATAGCATTTTTGAGCTTATTTTCATGTTCATGTTGATTTTCATATTCGATTGAATTTTGGTTGTCATGATTGTGGATGTTGTTGTTTAGATCTGTTTACATGCTGTTTGAATCATAGTTTGCTGATTTAATTTTGTGATTAAGTGATTATGTGATCATCCGGTTGATTGGATAAGTGCTTAATTGCTGAAAATGTTGTCCTGTTACTGATTTTCTACTGTTGGCACAATGTTAATCGGTTAGTGCATATGGTTAACCGATTAACCATCTCAGATTTTCAAATTTTTTTTAAGTTTTAGAGTGATAATCGGTTAACGCATATGGTTAACTTATTAACCAGTTCAAATTTTCAAAATTTTTAAACGTTAAAAGTGTGTTAACCGATTAACCTCTGGGGTTAATCGATTAACACTGTGCAAGTGGGTCTGTTTTGCTGTTTTGCTTGCTTAGTTGAGTATCGTTTCACTTTGATCATCGTAGTTTGATATGATGCATTAAAAGTGAAATGTTTTGGGATACATGTCGTTGTTTTGATTGTTTAATCGAGATTTCTCCGACATCTGTGTTCTTTTCCACTTGAATGCATGCTTATGGATGTGGTTCAAGGTGATGATTTTTTGCATGTTCATTTGTTTCCATCTTTTGCGCTTTCCTTCACGTTTGCATCATTTTTGCATCGTTGTTGAGGTCGAGATGCGCTTGTGGCAGCTACTACCCCACACATTTTTCCTCCCTCCCTCCATTCTAAGTGTGCATTTTCATGTTCGCATGTTGCATTTTATTATGCTTTCTCCTTTTGTATTCCCTTGCCATGTTCCCCTTAGCATCTAACCTTCCTTGTTTAAGGTTGCTTATAGACATTTGGATTCGAACTATGCATGCTAACATTGGGGTAGATGTTTCCCCTTTTAATCTCAACCTTAGGACCACTTTTCCTGACAACGTTAGGGCCGAGTTTACCTTAGACCTTCCGTGCGTCTCTCTTTCTCAGCTCAAAACAATTCTAACTCATCTAATAAATACGATGAACGTTGCGCACTACGAGCCTTAAGCTACATGGGGAATGATGAGTGAGGGGTCTCCTCTCGCTTGTCTAGAGTGCTTAGTGTACGCCCCGTTTGAGGGCGATACGCGACGCATTCGCTCCTATGTCATAGTCTTTAGTGCAACGTGAATCACAAACCGAATTAATTCATTTCACTATAAAACACAAACAAACTTCAAACCTTTTTCCTTCGGGATTAATCGAAAACCTTTTTTTCGTAAAAAGAGTGTTGTTAAGCTTCGGTTCTACCGCAAACAGGCTTTGTCCCTAACTTCTGGAACAAAGGTTTAATGCTACAACAATGTCAAACATGATGAAGATGTAATAACAAGGTAACAACCAAGAAAGGAAATGCCAACATATAACAACATCAAGCAAAGATAATAGCAAGGTTACAACCAAGTATTCATCCATAAAAGTTAGAATCAAACCAAATGGCTAAAACTAAAGGTAAGCATAGATGTTATAACATCTAAGAGGGGATGATGATAAGGTTCTTACAAGACCAAATCATCACAATCATAAGTGAATCATGCATAAGTCAAAACATTACTTATAACAAAGCTCAAAGATCAACATGCATAAATCATAACAATATTTAAGCATGAATACATATAGAGAATCATGCATAAGTCAAAACATTACTTATAACAAAGCTCAAAGATCAACATGCATAAATCATAACAATATTTAAGCATGAATACATATAGAGAATCATGTATAAGTCAAAACATTACTTATAACAAAGCTCAAAGATCAACATGCATAAATCATAACAATATTAAAGCATGGATACAAATAGAGAATCATGTATAAGTCAAAACATTACTTATAACAAAGCTCAAAGATCAGCATGCATAAATCATAACAATATTAAGCATGGATACAAACAGAGAATCATGTATAAGTCAAAATATTACTTATCATGGATATGAATCAAGTAGAAGTAACAACCAAAAGAACTTGAACATGTGTAGGACATTGTTGTACCCCAAAATTTGACCAACCGTTTCTCGCAATTTGGCTTATGTTTCGTTTCATTTGCATTTGCATCTGCATATCGCATACTGTGCATTTTTCAGCCGGATTGATTTTATCGGGATGACAACCCTTTCCTCACATTTTGGACGATTCAAACCAGTTCGAATAAGAGGTTTATTTTGGAATCTGTGCTCTTCCCGGTGATTCAGTCTACGCCATTATTTTTAAGGATATTTCAGTGTCTGCCATTTTACCGCTCATCTTATTGCTTTCTCGCATTATTATTCACCGATTTAATTTTCTAGATTAAATTTTCTAATTTTTACCATAGAACTTAGATATTGTTAGATTTAATAGATTTTAATAGTATTTTCTATTTTAGAATATTATAGTTTTCTAGAGTTTTAATAGATTTTTAAATAGCTTTTTCTATTTCCTTTAGATTTTCATTAGATTTTTATTATTTCTTTTTAGGTTTTAATATAGATTAATTAGGATTATTGAATTAGCTTTGATTAGTTTTGTGTTAATTAGTTAATTAGGTTTTAGTCTTCAGCATAATCCATAATCATTTTTCGTTTCCATTAGTTTCATTACAGCTTTAATCATCATTAATTGAAGCCCATTGTAGTACCCCAAAATTTTCCCTTTCGTTTTAACCTTAACTGACTTTTGTTTCTTTGTATTTTGCATTTTTTCACATATCATAGCATTTGCTCTCGAGGCCTGGGGTCGAGGCATTCCGGTGGCTCAGGTTCATTTTGGCGCAAAAGACTGAACAACGAACAACGAGCATCAGAGGCTCGGGCATTTATTTTGCCCAGCTGTCAGGAGGCCGATTTTATTTTATTTTTGCAGGATAGCGGCAGTTCAGAAGGAAGCACTCAGGCTCATGTCAAGCATTTTTACAGTGATAATGTTCAAGAACAAGGTTTAGAAGCTTAACGGACCTCCAAACATTTGAAACAGGGCAAATGTGCAGATTTCCCTCCAAAAGTCGCCAAATTCAAACTTTTGAAGGTGTTAATCGGTTAACGCATATGGTTAACCGATTAACCAAGTCAAATCAGGTCAATGTGGGGTATTTTAAAGGTGTTAACCGATTAACCTATATGGTTAATCGATTAACTAGTGCAGATTTTGCCTCTGCACGTGAATTTGCAATGCAGAGCCATTTGGGGTCCAATTTTGATCACTTGAATTCAAATTTTACACTTAGGAAGGATCTAGAATCATTTCAGAATTTGATTAATTTTATTTTCCCTCCAAAATCCCATTCCTCATCCCAAACCAAAATTCACAAACCAACTTCCAAGCCTTTCCTTTGGATCCAAACCTAGGTGATATTTAAGTGATTCATTCCAAACCAAAGCAAGCTAATCTTCATTTCTCACTCCCATTTTTCAGAATTCATCTCAATTCTCTCAAATACTCTCTCAATTTTCCAATTCCAAACCCTTCACTCAAAGCTCTTTTCCGTTGAATTCTTTGATTCTTCCTTGGAATCAATGAACTCTTGAGCTCAAACCTCCATTCATCATCTCCATCGAAGTGATTTCATCATCCAATTTTCGTGCTAAATTGGAAGTGATTTTGGAAGCGATTATTTGGCTTATTTTGGGTTAATCTTGAAGGATCTCCATTGCTACTACAAGAATTGGTGTGGATCTTGAAGTATTCCGGACTTCTAGCATTGGATCTTTTCAATTTCAGTTAATTCAACATTAACCAAAGCAATTCTCCGCTTCGAAGGTTGGAATTCTAGATCCATAGCATTTTTGAGCTTATTTTCATGTTCATGTTGATTTTCATATTCGATTGAATTTTGGTTGACATGATTGTGGATGTTGTTGTTTAGATCTGTTTACATGCTGTTTGAATCATAGTTTGCTGATTTAATTTCGTGATTAAGTGATTATGTGATCATCCGGTTGATTGGATAAGTGCTTAATTGCTGAAAAATGTTGTCCTGTTACTGATTTTCTACTGTTGGCACAATGTTAATCGGTTAGTGCATATGGTTAACCGATTAACCATCTCAGATTTTCAAATTTTTTTTTAAGTTTTAGAGTGATAATCGGTTAACGCATATGGTTAACTTATTAACCAGTTCAAATTTTCAAAATTTTTAAACGTTAAAAGTGTGTTAACCGATTAACCTCTGGGGTTAATCGATTAACACTGTGCAAGTGGGTCTGTTTTGCTGTTTTGCTTGCTTAGTTGAGTACCGTTTCACTTTGATCATCGTAGTTTGATATGATGCATTAAAAGTGAAATGTTTTGGGATATATGTCGTTGTTTTGATTGTTTAATCGAGATTTCTCCGACATCTGTGTTCTTTTCCACTTGAATGCATGCTTATGGATGTGGTTCAAGGTGATGATTTTTTGCATGTTCATTTGTTTCCATCTTTTGCGCTTTCCTTCACGTTTGCATCATTTTTGCATCGTTGTTGAGGACGAGATGCGCTTGTGGCGGCTACTACCCCACAAATTTTTCCTCCCTCCCTCCATTCTAAGTGTGCATTTTCATGTTCGCATGTTGCATTTTATTATGCTTTCTCCTTTTGTATTCCCTTGCCATGTTCCCCTTAGCATCTAACCTTCCTTGTTTAAGGTTGCTTATAGACATTTGGATTCGAACTATGCATGCTAACATTGGGGTAGATGTTTCCCCTTTTAATCTCAACCTTAGGACCACTTTTCCTGACAACGTTAGGGCCGAGTTTCCCTTAGACCTTCCGTGCGTCTCTCTTTCTCAGCTCAAAACAATTCTAACTCATCTAATAAATACGTTGAACGTTGCGCACTACGAGCCTTAAGCTACATGGGGAATGATGAGTGAGGGGTCTCCTCTCGCTTGTCTAGAGTGCTTAGTGTACGCCCCGTTTGAGGGCGATACGCGAAGCATTCGCTCCTATTTCATAGTCTTTAGTGCAACGTGAATCACAAACCGAATTAATTCATTTCACTATAAAACACAAACAAACTTCAAACCTTTTTCCTTCGGGATTAATCGAAAACCTTTTTTTTTTTCGTAAAAAGAGTGTTGTTAAGCTTCGGTTCTACCGCAAACAGGCTTTGTCCCTAACTGCTGGAACAAAGATTTAATGCTACAACAATGTCAAACATGATGAAGATGTAATAACAAGGTAACAACCAAGAAAGGAAATGCAAACATATAACAACATCAAGCAAAGATAATAGCAAGGTTACAACCAAGTATTCATCCATAAAAGTTAGAATCAAACCAAATGGTTAAAATTAAAGGTAAGCATAGATGTTATAACATCTAAGAGGGGATGATGATAAGGTTCTTACAAGACCAAATCATCACAATCATAAGTGAATCATGCATAAGTCAAAACATTACTTATAACAAAGCTCAAAGATCAACATGCATAAATCATAACAATATTTAAGCATGAATACATATAGAGAATCATGCATAAGTCAAAACATTACTTATAACAAAGCTCAAAGATCAACATGCATAAATCATAACAATATTTAAGCATGAATACATATAGAGAATCATGTATAAGTCAAAACATTACTTATAACAAAGCTCAAAGATCAACATGCATAAATCATAACAATATTAAAGCATGGATACAAATAGAGAATCATGTATAAGTCAAAACATTACTTATAACAAAGCTCAAAGATCAACATGCATAAATCATAACAATATTAAGCATGGATACAAACAGAGAATCATGTATAAGTCAAAATATTACTTATCATGGATATGAATCAAGTAGAAGTAACAACCAAAAGAACTTGAACATGTGTAGGACATTGTTGTACCCCAAAATTTGACCAACCGTTTCTCGCAATTTGGCTTATGTTTCGTTTCATTTGCATTTGCATCTGCATATCGCATACTGTGCATTTTTCAGCCGGATTGATTTTATCGGGATTACAGCCCTTTCCTCGCATTTTGAACGATTCAAACCAGTTCGAATAAGAGGTTTATTTTTTGGAATCTGTGCTCTTCCCGGTGATTCAGTCTACGCCATTATTTTTAAGGATATTTCAGTGTCTGCCATTTTACCGCTCATCTTATTGCTTTCTCGCATTATTATTCACCGATTTAATTTTCTAGATTTAATTTTCTAATTTTTACCATAGAATTTAGATATTGTTAGATTTAATAGATTTTAATAGTATTTTCTATTTTAGAATATTATAGTTTTCTAGAGTTTTAATAGATTTTTAAATAGCTTTTTCTATTTCCTTTAGATTTTCATTAGATTTTTATTATTTCTTTTTAGGTTTTAATATAGATTAATTAGGATTATTGAATTAGCTTTGATTAGTTTTGTGTTAATTAGTTAATCAGGTTTTAGTCTTCAGCATAATCCATAATCATTTTTCGTTTCCATTAGTTTCATTACAGCTTTAATCATCATTAATTGAAGCCCATTGTAGTACCCCCAAATTTTCCCTTTTGTTTTAACCTTAACTGACTTTTGTTTCTTTGCATTTTGCATTTTATCACATATCATAGCATTTGCTCTCGAGGCATGGGGTCGAGGCATTCCGGTGGCTCAGGTTCATTTTGGCGCAAAAGACTGAACAACGAACAACGAGCATCAGAGGCTCGGGCATTTATTTTGCCCAGCTGTCAGGAGGCTGATTTTATTTTATTTTTGCAGGATAGCGGCAGTTCAGAAGGAAGCACTCAGGCTCATGTCAAGCATTTTTACAGTGATAATGTTCAAGAACAAGGTTTAGAAGCTTAACGAAGCTCCAAACATTTGAAACAGGGCAAATGTGCAGATTTCCCTCCAAAAGGCGCCAAATTCAAACTTTTGAAGGTGTTAATCGGTTAACGCATATGGTTAACCGATTAACCAAGTCAAATCAGGTCAATGTGGGGTATTTTAAAGGTGTTAACCGATTAACCTATATGGTTAATCGATTAACTAGTGCAGATTTTGCCTCTGCACGTGAATTTGCAATGCAGAGCCATTTGGGGTCCAATTGTGATCACTTGAATTCAAATTTTACACTTAGGAAGGATCTAGAATCATTTCAGAATTTGATTAATTTTATTTTCCCTCCAAAATCCCATTCCTCATCCCAAACCAAAATTCACAAACCAACTTCCAAGCCTTTCCTTTGGATCCAAACCTAGGTGATATTTAAGTGATTCATTCCAAACCAAAGCAAGCTAATCTTCATTTCTCACTCCCATTTTTCAGAATTCATCTCAATTCTCTCAAATTCTCTCTCAATTTTCCAATTCCAAACCCTTCACTCAAAGCTCTTTTCCGTTGAATTCTTTGATTCTTCCTTGGAATCAATGAACTCTTGAGCTCAAACCTCCATTCATCATCTCCATCGAAGTGATTTCATCATCCAATTTTCGTGCTAAATTGGAAGTGATTTTGGAAGTGATTATTTGGCTTATTTTGGGTTAATCTTGATGGATCTCCATTGCTACTACAAGAATTGGTGTGGATCTTGAAGTATTCCGGACTTCTAGCATTGGATCTTTTCAATTTCAGTTAATTCAACATTAACCGAAGCAATTCTCCGCTTCGAAGGTTGGAATTCTAGATCCATAGCATTTTTGAGCTTATTTTCATATTCATGTTGATTTTCATATTCGATTGAATTTTGGTTGACATGATTGTGGATGTTGTTGTTTAGATCTGTTTACATGCTGTTTGAATCATAGTTTGCTGATTTAATTTCGTGATTAAGTGATTATGTGATCATCCGGTTGATTGGATAAGTGCTTAATTGCTGAAAAATGTTGTCCTGTTACTGATTTTCTACTGTTGGCACAATGTTAATCGGTTAGTGCATATGGTTAACCGATTAACCATCTCAAATTTTCAAATTTTTTTTTAAGTTTTAGAGTGATAATCGGTTAACGCATATGGTTAACTTATTAACCAGTTCAAATTTTCAAAATTTTTAAACGTTAAAAGTGTGTTAACCGATTAACCTCTGGGGTTAATTGATTAACACTGTGCAAGTGGGTCTGTTTTGCTGTTTTGCTTGCTTAGTTGAGTACCGTTTCACTTTGATCATCGTAGTTTGATATGATGCATTAAAAGTGAAATGTTTTGGGATATATGTCGTTGTTTTGATTGTTTAATCGAGATTTCTCCGACATCTGTGTTCTTTTCCACTTGAATGCATGCTTATGGATGTGGTTCAAGGTGATGATTTTTTGCATGTTCATTTGTTTCCATCTTTTGCGCTTTCCTTCACGTTTGCACCATTTTTGCATCGCTGTTGAGGACGAGATGCGCTTGTGGCGGCTACTACCCCACAAATTTTTCCTCCCTCCCTCCATTCTAAGTGTGCATTTTCATGTTTGCATGTTGCATTTTATTATGCTTTCTCCTTTTGTATTCCCTTGCCATGTTCCCCTTAGCATCTAACCTTCCTTGTTTAAGGTTGGTTATAGACATTTGGATTCGAACTATGCATGCTAACATTGGGGTAGATGTTTCCCCTTTTAATCTCAACCTTAGGACCACTTTTCCTGACAACGTTAGGGCCGAGTTTCCCTTAGACCTTCCGTGCGTCTCTCTTTCTCAGCTCAAAACAATTCTAACTCATCTAATAAATACGATGAACGTTGCGCACTACGAGCCTTAAGCTACATGGGGAATGATGAGTGAGGGGTCTCCTCTCGCTTGTCTAGAGTGCTTAGTGTACGCCCCGTTTGAGGGCGATACGCGACGCATTCGCTCCTATGTCATAGTCTTTAGTGCAACGTGAATCACAAACCGAATTAATTCATTTCACTATAAAACACAAACAAACTTCAAACCTTTTTCCTTCGGGATTAATCGAAAACCTTTTTGTCCGTAAAAAGAGTGTTGTTAAGCTTCGGTTCTACCGCAAACAGGCTTTTTCCCTAACTGCTGGAACAAAGGTTTAATGCTACAACAATGTCAAACATGATGAAGATGTAATAACAAGGTAACAACCAAGAAAGGAAATGCAAACATATAACAACATCAAGCAAAGATAATAGCAAGGTTACAACCAAGTATTCATCCATAAAAGTTAGAATCAAACCAAATGGTTAAAACTAAAGGTAAGCATAGATGTTATAACATCTAAGAGGGGATGATGATAAGGTTCTTACAAGACCAAATCATCACAATCATAAGTGAATCATGCATAAGTCAAAACATTACTTATAACAAAGCTCAAAGATCAACATGCATAAATCATAACAATATTTAAGCATGAATACATATAGAGAATCATGCATAAGTCAAAACATTACTTATAACAAAGCTCAAAGATCAACATGCATAAATCATAACAATATTTAAGCATGAATACATATAGAGAATCATGTATAAGTCAAAACATTACTTATAACAAAGCTCAAAGATCAACATGCATAAATCATAACAATATTAAAGCATGGATACAAATAGAGAATCATGTATAAGTCAAAACATTACTTATAACAAAGCTCAAAGATCAACATGCATAAATCATAACAATATTAAGCATGGATACAAACAGAGAATCATGTATAAGTCAAAATATTACTTATCATGGATATGAATCAAGTAGAAGTAACAACCAAAAGAACTTGAACATGTGTAGGACATTGTTGTACCCCAAAATTTGACCAACCGTTTCTCGCAATTTGGCTTATGTTTCGTTTCATTTGCATTTGCATCTGCATATCGCATACTGTGCATTTTTCAGCCGGATTGATTTTATCGGGATTACAGCCCTTTCCTCACATTTTGGACGATTCAAACCAGTTCGAATAAGAGGTTTATTTTGGAATCTGTGCTCTTCCCGGTGATTCAGTCTACGCCATTATTTTTAAGGATATTTCAGTGTCTGCCATTTTACCGCTCATCTTATTGCTTTCTCGCATTATTATTCACCGATTTAATTTTCTAGATTTAATTTTTTAATTTTTACCATAGAATTTAGATATTGTTAGATTTAATAGATTTTAATAGTATTTTCTATTTTAGAATATTATAGTTTTCTAGAGTTTTAATAGATTTTTAAATAGCTTTTTCTATTTCCTTTAGATTTTCATTAGATTTTTATTATTTCTTTTTAGGTTTTAATATAGATTAATTAGGATTATTGAATTAGCTTTGATTAGTTTTGTGTTAATTAGTTAATCAGGTTTTAGTCTTCAGCATAATCCATAATCATTTTTCGTTTCCATTAGTTTCATTACAGCTTTAATCATCATTAATTGAAGCCCATTGTAGTACCCCAAAATTTTCCCTTTCGTTTTAACCTTAACTGACTTTTGTTTCTTTGCATTTTGCATTTTTTCACATATCATAGCATTTGCTCTCGAGGCATGGGGTCGAGGCATTCAGGTGGCTCAGGTTCATTTTGGCGCAAAAGACTGAACAACGAACAACGAGCATCAGAGGCTCGGGCATTTATTTTGCCCAGCTGTCAGGAGGCCGATTTTATTTTATTTTTGCAGGATAGCGGCAGTTAAGAAGGAAGCACTCAGGCTCATGTCAAGCATTTTTACAGTGATAATGTTAAAGAACAAGGTTTAGAAGCTTAACGAAGCTCCAAACATTTGAAACAGGGCAAATGTGCAGATTTCCCTCTAAAAGGCGCCAAATTCAAACTTTTGAAGGTGTTAATCGGTTAACGCATATGGTTAACCGATTAACCAAGTCAAATCAGGTCAATGTGGGTTTTTTTAAAGGTGTTAACTGATTAACCTATATGGTTAATCGATTAACTAGTGCAGATTTTGCCTCTGCACGTGAATTTGCAATGTAGAGCCATTTGGGGTCCAATTTTGATCACTTGAATTCAAATTTTACACTTAGGAAGGATCTAGAATCATTTCAGAATTTGATTAATTTTATTTTCCCTCCAAAATCCCATTCCTCATCCCAAACCAAAATTCACAAACCAACTTCCAAGCCTTTCCTTTGGATCCAAACCTAGGTGATATTTAAGTGATTCATTCCAAACCAAAGCAAGCTACTCTTCATTTCTCACTCCCATTTTTCAGAATTCATCTCAATTTTCTCAAATTCTCTCTCAATTTTCCAATTCCAAACCCTTCACTCAAAGCTCTTTTCCGTTGAATTCTTTGATTCTTCCTTGGAATCAATGAATTCTTGAGCTCAAACCTCCATTCATCATCTCCATCGAAGTGATTTCATCATCCAATTTTCGTGCTAAATTGGAAGTGATTATTTGGCTTATTTTGGGTTAATCTTGAAGGATCTCCATTGCTACTACAAGAATTGGTGTGGATCTTGAAGTATTCTGGACTTCTAGCATTGGATCTTTTCAATTTCAGTTAATTCAACATTAACCAAAGCAATTCTCCGCTTCGAAGGTTGGAATTCTAGATCCATAGCATTTTTGAGCTTATTTTCATGTTCATGTTGATTTTCATATTCGATTGAATTTTGGTTGACATGATTGTGGATGTTGCTGTTTAGATCTGTTTACATGTTGTTTGAATCATAGTTTGCTGATTTAATTTCGTGATTAAGTTATTATATGATCATCCGGTTGATTGGATAAGTGCTTAATTGCTGAAAATGTTGTTCTGTTACTGATTTTCTGCTGTTGGCACAATGTTAATCGGTTAGTGCATATGGTTAACCGATTAACCATCTCAGATTTTCAAATTTTTTTTAAGTTTTAGAGTGATAATCGGTTAACGCATATGGTTAACTTATTAACCAGTTCAAATTTTCAAAATTTTTAAACGTTAAAAGTGTGTTAACCGATTAACCTCTGGGGTTAATCGATTAACACTGTGCAAGTGGGTCTATTTTGCTGTTTTGCTTGCTTAGTTGAGTACCATTTCACTTTGATCATCGTAGTTTGATATGATGCATTAAAAGTGAAATGTTTTGGGATATATGTCGTTGTTTTGATTGTTTAATCGAGATTTCTCTGACATCTGTGTTCTTTTCCACTTGAATGCATGCTTATGGATGTGGTTCAAGGTGATGATTTTTTGCATGTTCATTTGTTTCCATCTTTTGCGCTTTCCTTCACGTTTGCATTATTTTTGCATCGTTGTTGAGGTCGAGATGCGCTTGTGGCGGCTACTACCCCACACAGTTTTCCTCCCTCCCTCCATTCTAAGTGTGCATTTTCATGTTTGCATGTTGCATTTTATTATGCTTTCTCCTTTTGTATTCCCTTGCCATGTTCCCCTTAGCATCTAACCTTCCTTGTTTAAGGTTGGTTATAGACATTTGGATTCGAACTATGCATGCTAACATTGGGGTAGATGTTTCCCCTTTTAATCTCAACCTTAGGACCACTTTTCCTGACAACGTTAGGGCCAAGTTTCCCTTAGACCTTCTGTGCATCTCTCTTTCTCAGCTCAAAACAATTCTAACTCATCTAATAAATACGATGAACGTTGCGCACTACGAGCCTTAAGCTACATGGGGATTGATGAGTGAGGGGTCTTCTCTCGCTTGTCTAGAGTGTTTAGTGTACGCCCCGTTTCAGGGCGATACGCGATGCATTCGCTCCTATGTCATAGTCTTTAGTGCAACGTGAATCACAAACCAAATTAATTCATTTCACTATAAAACACAAACAAACTTCAAACCATTTTCCTTCGGGATTAATCGGAAACCTTTTTTTTTCGTAAAAAGAGTGTTGTTAAGCTTCGGTTCTACCGCAAATAGGCTTTGTCCCTAACTGCTGGAACAAAGGTTTAACCCTACTCAGTTAAAAAACTTAATCAACCTGTGGTTTCGTGTTAGCCCGAACTACGTTTGCTCTGATTTCTCATACCAGATGAGGATACGTAGGCACAAGACGCGGTGTCTTGGAGAGCAACCTTTTCCCCCTTTCTCCTGTAGTTAGCCGAACTACGTTGACTCTGACTTTCCCATTGCACGAGGGAATACGTAGGCACAGAGCCACGATGCTCTGCCGAGTCTCTTTTATTTTCTTTTTATTTTGTGAGCCTTTAGCTATATAGTTTAAACACACCCTTAGATAGACAACAAGCGTGGATCCCGTCAAGTACGATGGACGTGAGGGGTGCTAATACCTTCCCCTTGGGTAACCAACTCCCGAATCTAGGACTTGGTTGTGATGACCTCGTCTTTTCCCTTTTTCGTTAGGTTTTTCCGATCGTTTCCTTTCCCTCTCTTTGGGATAAATAACGAAAGGTGGCGACTCTTTTGTTTTCCGCCGGGTGTTTTTTGCAGTTGCGACAGCTGGCGACTCTGCTAGGGATTCTGGTTCCCTATGCGAGTCACTCCTAGCGCTTGTCTGTTGCGTCTTTGGGTGTTTACTTTTGTGCAGTTTTGGCTTTATGTACATTATCTATTGTATATTATTGCATTTGCATTTTATTATCATATTATGCTGTTGCTGTGCTGTGGGTTGGGTTATTCCATTGAGAGATAAGTCGGACCTGGGCTTGAGTATACACATAGGATTAGAGTGAAGGTTAGCGGGAGCTTGTGTGGCATTTGGCCGCGCAATAGCTCGCGTGAAATTCACGTTCAAATGAGGTTTTTCATCGGAAATATTCTATCATGCGCGTCTGGTGAAGTTGAGGGAATATTGACTTAGAGAAACTGTCGACTCTGGAAACCGTTCATTTGGGAAGTCAGCTAAGTGAGGCCGCTTCGTTAGACTATGATGCCAAACCAGAAATGGTGAACGTATCATCGTTTCTCGAAAGTCTGTGACGTTGACCATTCGCATAGGATGTCGTACCTTTCAAGACTAGAACCCACATGTGAGAGGGGATGGGTTTTGTAGGAAACCTGGCCTTCAACTAACCCTGGTTTTCTTGTCGGGGAAGACTTTTAATCCTGAGTACTCCGGTTTTCTGATTAGAGCGGAGCTCTGGTTGAATTCAGTGAACGACACAGCAGCGAGTTTCATCATTGGATACCTTGATCCCATGTGTGGATCTGCATAATCATTTTGCATTTAACATTGCATGTTTGTGCGTGTTACAGGTTCTCGTCTTTCCCTTGATTCTGGTACTGGTCTTCTGCAGAGATGGAAGTTAGCAGGAAGAGGATTGTTGTGTACAAATTTCCGGCACCTGAGTTGGGACCTTTATTTGGTCTGATTTCCACGGCTGATCCTGGTGTTCTTGTAGCTTTCAGGGAACAATATGGTGGAATTATGATGTTTTTCCGTAAGCTCACGAGTTATGAGCATGGAGCTATTCATACCCTGTTGCAGTTTTATGATCCTCCGCTGAGATGCTTCAAGTTTCCAGACTATGTGTTGGTTCCGACATTGGAGGAATTCACTTACATATTAGGGGTCCCGATTCTGAACAAAGTGCCTTTCTTCAGCTCCGAAGAAGAACCTAATCTCGAGAAGTTGTCCGCCGCTCTTTATTTGAGCGCCTCTGACTTGGCAGATCATGTTATCAGCAGAAATGGAGTTTCCGGATTTACTTTACCCTTCTTGGTCCACAAAGCTCGAGAGTACACTGAAAAGGGTTGTTGGGTGGTTTTCAGTGCTATCTTGTCTCTGTGTGTCTATGGCATTGCGTTTTTCCCCAATGTACCGAACTTTGTGGATTTTGATGCTTTTCATATCTTCGCTTCCAAGAACCCCATACCTACTCTTCTAGGAGACTTGTATCATTCAGTGCATTACAAGAACGAGAAAAGAAGAGGAAAGATGGTTTCTTGTTGCGCACCGCTGTTGCATAAATGGTTTGTTGATCACCTTCCTCGCTCTGGAGCTTATGTGGATTCTGCAAACTCATCTGAATGGTCGAAGAGGCTTATGGGTTTAACGGAGAAGAATATCGTCTGGTTCAATCGAGACTTGCTGGGTCGTGAGCTTATCTTTAGTTGTGGTAGCTTTCCTAATGTTCCCTTGATAGGGAGGAAAGGCGGTATCAATTATAATCCTTCTCTTGCTGTGAGACAATCCGGTTATGCTTTGAAAGGACCTCCGAAAGAAGAGGAAGTGCATGAATATCTGTACTTCACAGGTGTAGCTGATCCTTGTATCTCGACCCAATTCGTGGACGCTTGGGGTAAGATTCACAAGAAGGGAAAGCTTTCTTTAGGCAAAGGAGATTGTAGAGCCTATGATCCCTACTCGGATTGGATTTAGAAAAGGGTTGAAGAGGTACTATTGTCGTTTCCTGTTGAAGAACCATTGTATCCCTTAGTCATTGAACCATTGTATCCTGAGATATACCAAGCTTTGGGTAGAGAAGGAAGAGCTGCGCAAAGAGAATGAAGAGTTGAAGCAGGAAATCAGTCAGCTGAAACATGATAAGGGTGAAGCTGTTTATTTGGCCAAGACAAACTCAGAATCCTTTATCAAGTTGGAGAAAGAACTTGCTGATCAGGTACAAGCACAGAAGCAAGTCGGTTTTGATCTGAAAAGCAGTTGTAGCATTCTGAAAAGCAAGAAGGAGGATTTAGATAGAGCTTATCTGAAGATATCCAAATTCAATGAGCAATGGAATGCTACCTTGACTGCCAATAAGAGTAGAGAAGATCAGGGCTAAGGAGAGAGAGGTATTGTTAGAATCATTCTACAGAAGCACGACCGAGCAGAAATACCAGGAAACTTTATCAGCACTTGAAGAGTTCAAGATTCGGGCAGAGGTGAAGAAACCCAGACTTGAGGATGCCTTCGGCGAAGATGCTTGAGAGGACCATTGTCATTATCTCTGGGATGTGATACGTAAGAGGGACATTCTTATCAGAGAGTTGGTTGCCAGACTAGATCATCCAGATACGAAGGAGATGCTTAAGGAGTCTCAGGGCTGGATTAGAGATCATGGCTACTAGGGAGTTGTATCTTTTGTAGTTTCATTTGCTTTTTTATCTTGATCATCACCAAGAATGTTGGATGAGATCAAGACATCTTTGTATGCAGATCTTTCTCATTTGGTTGTATTATCCCAGCTTTATTTGATATATGAGAAGATTATTGGGATGTTCTTATCCATCTCTGCCGTTCTTGTTTATTGAAACTGGAATCAAGGGGGAGATCTCCCTGTGCATGCATAGACATGTCTGCATTTTGCATCTTGCATTCTCATTTGCATCGCAGGTGTTCTCGGTGGCCTTCTATTCCTAACTCTGCTTGGTTTTTTTCAGTTCAAGATTGAGGAAGTTGAAGAGTTCAGTTTCTATAGGTATCCAACTCGAGGGAATCAGCGAAAGGTGATGGATTAGGTTCAAGCGGAATTGCAGGAAGTCAGGGCTCGCATGGCCCAATTCATGGAACTGATGCAGACTGTTGCTAGTGGGCAGGAATAGTTAAGAACTTTGGTCCAGTCGTTGATAGCACGGGTTGACGAAGACGGTGTTTTGCACGGAGGAGCTGGTGTTATTCCTCCACAAATCGGTGGATCTATTCCACAAGGTATCCCTACTATTGTTGTTCCTCCGGGAGGAGGAGCTGCGAATGAGAATGGTAATATTGCTGGTAATGGAAGTGTGTGTGCTGTGCACGGGGCTGCTGGCCCTCATTGGAAAGATAATCAGGATGATATATTTTCTGTGAAAGATATGGAGGGTGGTTTACCGACTAAAGTTGACCGATGGTTTAAACTTATTGAGGAAAAGATGAAATTGTTTGAGAATCAGAACTCTTTGGGCCTTGATATGTCTGATCTTGGTTTGGTTCCTGGGGTCAGGATTCCTCCCAAATTTAAGGTGCCCGATTTTGACAAATATAAAGGGACGACTTGTCCAAAAGTGCATATTCGGGCGTATTTCAGGAAGATTTCTGCTCATTCCAATGATGAAAAGCTGCTAATGCACTTTTTCCAAGACAGTCTGGTAGGGGCTTCTTTGGAATGGTATATGGGGCTTGAGAGAACCCATATCTGCAGCTGGAAAGAATTGGCCGAGGCTTTTGTGCGTCATTATCAATATAATAGTGATCTAGCACCAAATCGGGTACAATTGCAGAGCTTGTCGCAGAAAAATACAGAGAGTTTCAAGGAATACGCCCAGAGGTGGCGGGATCTGGCTGCAAGAGTGCAACCCCCTTTGGTTGAAAGGGAGTTGATCGACTTGTTCATGGCTTCGTTACCTGGTGTGTACTTTGAGAAGTTGATAGGCTGCATGTCTGCAGGGTTTTCTGATCTGGTAATCGCTGGTGAGAGATTAGAGAGTGGAATCAAGTCTGATAAGATTTTGAATGCTGGTGGATCCTCGTTGGGAGGAACAAAGAAGTCGTATTCTGCAAACCCCAAGAGAAGGGAGGGGGATGCAAATGCTATTGCTCACAAGGGTAAAGGTAGATCCCGGTCCCGTTATTCTCAACAAGTCGCTACAATAGATATCCCGGTTGCAGCTCAGCAGCAAGTCAATGTTCAACGAACTTATGCTACCGGGCATAAAACGGCTAATAGGAAGTTTGCGAATCCTCCGATGCCGTATTCTCAGTTGTTACAACGGTTGCGGCAGGTACAATTGGTTCAGAAGAAGACCTTGGCTCCTCTCACTGGTCCGCCGCCTGCTGGGTACGATGCGAATGGTAGATGCGAGATTCATTCGGATGCTCCAGGGCACGATATTGACCATTGTAAAGCTTTCAAGCATAAAGTACAGGACTTGCTTGATTCCAAAGTTATCAATTTCACCAATGAGGGGCCTAATGTGACTCAAAACTCGATGCCGAATCATGGGGTGGCCGGAGTCAATGCCATTATCGAGGGGGAGAAGTTGAATCTAATAACTGATGTTAAGGATTTAAAGACTCCATTGGGTTTTGTGAAGTCTAGCTTGTTGAACAAGGGGGTGTTTCCTGGTTGTTCTGCTGACTGCTCAGAGTGTGAAGGGCAACCTGAGGGTTGTGATCTTTTGAAGAAGGGTATTGAGAGAATGATTGATGAGGGTTGTTTGCAATTTGATAAAGTCGTGAAAGATGTCGAGAATGAAGTGAGTAATGACGGAAACGAAGTTGCTATGATTTCCATTCCATACCGGACAATCAATATTCCAGTGCCTGCTAGGCAAGCTCCAGTTACCATTACTGTACCTGGACCCATACCGTACGAGAGCACTAGAGCTATCCCATGGAATTATGGGGGAGAGGTGTTCTGTAATGGACAAAAGCAAGAATGGACAGGGTCTGCAAGCAGAAGTTCATCGGTTAAGAACATAGTTGGTGCCGGAGGTATCACTAGAAGTGGTAGGGTCTTTTCTCCACCGGAGGTTAATGATGATAAGCATGAAAAAGGTAAGCGTAAGGCTGTGATTGAGGAGAATGTCCAACCACAGGTCGGTGCTGATGATATTTCAAAGGATGCAGAGGAATTTATGAGGCTAATTCAGAAGAGTGACTACAAAATTGTGGATCACTTGAATCAGACTCCTTTGAAGATATCAATCCTGTCATTATTGATGAGTTCGGAGGCACATCGCAGCGCTCTACTGAAAGTCTTGAATGCAGCGTACGTACCTCAGGAAATTTTTGTTAATCAGTTGGAAGGGGTAGTAGCTCATGTAAACCCCGACAACGGTCTTGGTTTTAATGATCTGGATCTGACTCCTGCCCGGAGGAACCATAACCGTGCTTTGCACATATCGTTGGAATGTAGAGGTTCTTAGATGTTGCATGTCTTTGTTGATACAGGATCATCCCTCAATGTGCTTCCGAAGAAGGTGGTGAGAGATTAGTGTTTGGGGTAATCACGTTGATTATTCAGATAGGACCGGAGATCTTTGATGCAACTTTCTATATTATGGATATCTAACCAGCATACAACTGTTTGCTTGGCCGACCTTGGATACATGCTGCTGGGGCGGTCACCTCAACGTTGCATCAAAAGCTGAAGTATATGGTGGAAGGGAAGATAGTCACGGTATGCGGTGAAGCAGCACTACAAGAAAATTTGCAAATTGCGATGGTTCATTTTGATAGATTACGACGGTTTCAATCCCGTCAAGGAAACGTGCGTCGTGAGGACGTATTGCGACGGTTGTGAAAACTGTCGTACAAACCATCGTTATTTTCAGGACGGATAGCTAACTGTCGTAATCTCCATATTGTAACGGTTTTCAACCGTCTTAAATTTTTGTTTTCATTGTTGCTTGTAAAAGTATATTGTGGCGGTTTGAACCGCCGCAAGTTGCAAATATTTTTAAAAAAAAAAAACTATGGTATATTGTGGCGGTTTGAACCGCCGCAAATTGCAAATATTTTTTTTAAAAAAAACTGCACTCATTTAGGATTCCTGATACAACTATTGTAGGTTACATTAATTGCAGTGACCTCAATAGGTAAATTTATGAGAATCTTTTGAATCCTTAAAACATCTCCAGTGACCTCAATAAGTATATCATCTGCTATATCTCCTTCCAATGTTAACATTTTCTACAATGATGATGCAGCTACTGTCGGCTTAACAAGAGTGTAGTTTTAGGAAACGTGGCAGTTAGAAAACTCTACGAATACATAGGTTTTGATGAAAGCTTCTTCATGATGAAGCTGTCAATTTTATGCTAGAGCCCATAATCCAATACCATTTCCTTTGCACGGTCAGTCACCAGATCCACTTCCATCTAGCAGCAGTTGTAGCAAACTCTCTCGGCAGGAAGACCTTAGCAATGTCCGCTATCATCGTGATCTATTGCTTGTTGTATAAGAATAGTCTCATAACCTTCACACACAATGTTCCTAGCAACATTTGTGTAGCGCGTTCAAAAGACTTGACGAAAGAATCGTCCATTTTTCTGTTTTTCGTTGCTGCAGTTACTTCCTGAAGTAGAAACCTTGCTTCTGTAATTTTTTCCAGTTTCATTAAACATATGGCAAAATTGCACCGTTTGTTCCTATCAACCTCAAAGGAAAGTGCTTTTATGGAAGACACAAATAAGGAACTTCTATTACTTCTCTCTAAAGAAACACAAAAATCAGAAATGCATTTCGATTCCATCAAATAAAAGACTCACCTATAATGTTCTTCAGCGGTTTTATAGTTGCCTTTTTGCAAATAAGCCCAAGCCAAGTATCCTCGATATCTCTTGCTCAGCGGTTATTTGAATTTTCTTCCCTTGAGATCTCGCTTGTTTTGTCGACCTTCCGACAAATGTCATACCGTCTTCAATTTGCTTCAACTTGTGATGAAGCATGTTAATCTCTTCATCAACTCCTCCTGACCTCTATAACAACATATACAAAATTGAGTTACAGACATCATAGCAATAATTGAGTTATGACAGAATAGTATGAAGAAACTAAGAGACTTGTCTGAATCCTTATACCTTATACAATTCAACCAAGATGTTGTCAAGAGATTCCTGAGAATCAGAAGGGCAGAGATGGAGGAAAGACTTGATTACTTCGATTGCCTCGTCGGACCGATTCAATTGCTTCATAACTAAAGCCATGTCCTTCAAAGCACTCTCGACGCGATCACCCGTATTAATGGCAGCCCAGAAAAGGGAAATAGATCTACTTGGATCTTTTTCCACTAACTATAATCAAACAATTCAGATTCCTAATCATTGAACAAAATACCTACAAAAACAGGTGGAGCATCACCATCAGCATCCTCTTTCCAGAACTTGACTTTTCGGAAAAACGTTTCAGCGCTTCCCTTTTGTACTTCACCACGATCTACATTCAAGGGATTGAAAATTAGTGATGAGTTTTGAGAATGATGAAAAATGGAGAATGGTGAGAAATGAAATTGGGAATGAACAGAGACAGTCGCGGAAGACGATGTTGTCGCCTCTTTGGGAAAGCACGAAGAACTGAGAAATCATGTTTTGTTGCTGTGTTTCTTTCTTTGCTTCTTTGATTCTTCTACTCAACGCATTGTCTTCACCCTTGGCAGTTGGACAAGTTGCCAAAGGACAATGCTCACCAGCAGTTCCCCCCCAATTCAGACTCATATTTTCCAATCCTAATGCAAAGTAAAGCAGTACATCCATACAAGCCACCCCTGCATCAAGTGCTGTAGAAAAACATAGTTGTATCTCTGCCACCATTTCTACATTAGATAATATATAAGAAAAGCATTACAGATATACGTTTTTGACAGATTCTAGCAGCCTATATGCTACACAAATGTTGATAGTTCCAACAAGCATTGTCCTAATGAACTAAATAATTTTTAACACAAACAAATACATTAGATAACATATAAGAAAGGTAAATGCTAGTAAAACCTTGCAAACACAATTATAACAGCTGAAAAAATAAATATACATGCACTAAGAACATTGACCTTGGAGGGATTTTCATATAATGTCTGAGCTTGAAATCGCTAAGGAACGAAACAGCCTGACCCATGCTTATGTAGCCATAGGTTTTGAAGCATACATTTGCAATTGGTCTTCCAGGGTAAGCGTTTATGCGCCGGAGACTGTCGGATGTGTGGTGGTTGATAGTGAAGGAAGGTGTGCCACTGCCACATCGACCGATGGTTTAATGAACAAAATGAGTGGTCGAATCGGTGATTCACCACTAATAGGTGCTGGCACAATTCAAAGTTGTCACTGGCTTCCTGCAAGAATATGTTTGTGTGTATTCCAACCCTTCACGCTAAACGGTTACCTCTAATACCTGTGGAGTTAGACAACAAAGAGAGTCTTTAGAAAACACTGATAATTAACTAAAACATGGAACGAAACCTCAGACTGAAAACAAATATAAATGTGATGGCATTAATTTTTACCATCTAAATATATGATATATGATATATGAAGGATTTGAGTATGTGTCAAGATGTCTTATAATGTAAGCCGTGCATCAAATTTGATATTCAAAAGCAAAAAGTAAATATGACAGTTGACACACATTACCAAATTGTTTCTCTTCTAACTCTTAGAGCTATTTCTTTCAGACAGTTGATGATAATCAAAGTCATCAGGATTTACTTTGCTCAGTTTCATTATATGTTATAAAAAATTAGTTCTAACCTAAAAATGGAAAATGTACAAAGTATATATTTACAATGTAAAGGATATCTTGTATCTCAAACTTAACTTTCTCTAACTTCTCCTCACTAACGTGCATATTGTCAGCATTTTGCTTAATCATATTCATAAACTTCAACCTTTATCGTCTGTGATCATAAAATCCTCCCGTCATACTACCTTTTTTGCTTACTTGATCACCTAGAAAGAGAGTCAACAATTTGTCAAGACAACATTTGATCATCTACACGATACACACACATACAAAGAGTTAGGCAAACCTTCCAGTGTAATGCAGTCCAAACGATTCGTTCGAGCTACCTTTGAAGCCACGTCCAGATTCTTGCAGATAACTGTTCTAGCAAATACCTAATAAAAATATCAAAATTGATGTTAAGGAAAAATATTACTAGCAGGATTTGTACCATGTGCTGATGCTGGTACAACTCTTCAAAGTTGATGTTTCCTTTAGCATTAATTCCTATGGTAACAATTTTCATTCCAACCATAGCAGCACTAGCAGGATTTGTACCATGTGCTGATGATGGTGTAATGCAAACATTGCGGTGGTGGTCACGAATAGTTCCTTTTTCACCTGAAAACACACTTTCCCCACGAATAGTTCCTTTTTCAAGATTTTCTCTAGACCCTCCATCTGTAGCGTATCTGACAACAGGAAACAAAAAAAAATAATAAGTAGATATTCCTCTGACTGCCTTTGATATTGCCTTTCACCATAATTAGGTTACATTTGGATTTTTGGGTTATACTGGTACGTTAAAGTAGAAGTTGAAGTTTAGTTTCATGTTGCAGCTTCAAACCAACCTACCCATTAAAAAATTCAATACATTACTCTTAACAAAATGCTGCCACTGAACATTATCTCATTTATCTCTCTTGTCTGGAGTTTTTGAGGGAGCCCAAAAGAAAGGGGCGTGCACCGATGGGCCAAGTAACAAACCACAACTAGGAACTTAACATTACATCTTCACACAAAACCTGAAGACATTTGGAATACAAGTCTATTATCTTATATTGTTTTCATTTAGCTATATCTAGTTAATGTGCCCTTCAAGTCTAGGACAGGACTGGACATATAGTGTTCAGACACCTATATGAGTGGCCCAATATTGGGCTTCGGATAGACTCTAATATCATGTTTGAATATGGGAGGACGATTGCCCAAATATTTATGACAAGTACATTGGCCATTTATCTAGAAAATGGGAGATCTTAACAAACCCCCTAGCCATAAATCTAGCAGATGTGGGACTTTGACAATCTCAGCCTTAAGAAGCTCACTCTAAAAGTGTGTGCAGGTAAGAGGGGGGGTGGGCCATTTCAATAACAGTCTTCTGTTATAAGATCTATAATTCTACATCATATTACAGCGGAATAATACATCAGTTCAAGAACAGTGAGAGATAGGCTTAAAAAACTTAAAAGCACATACAAAATAGTGTCATGCCCAAGATGACCTCTAGCTAGTGTTATCAGGTGTTGGAGATATGCTTTATCATCTCCATATGAACCATATTCATTTTCAACCTGTGTCAAACGATGTCATATGTTAATTTATTTCTCCTCTCATGAGATAAATGGTTAAAATTCCCAAGAGAAGAACTACATAAATCTTAAATATTCAAACACAAACTTTAAGTCCTAAACCAACACAGTAATTCAAGTATTTAAGACCTCACAATAATAGGAGAATATCTTTGTATTTAGACAAACTATCTTCAACTAAATGCTAACAGATGACACGTAATTTTAGTTTTTGAGAAACAAATAGAATGAAAATTGTTAGAATATGCCTAGGCTTCTTATGGTTTTTCGAGTCTTGTGATGTTAGTGGTCTGGGCTTGTATCAGTCTAGTTCAACATACAATATTAGCAATTGACACAGACTATTAGTAGTAGGTATTGGCTTGTGATGGTGTCTACCTCTGCTACAAATCACTATGGTTTGTGATGTTAGTTGACACAATACTATAAATTTGTCACAGTTAAACCGTAACTAAATAGGCCCTCATTAAACTGCAACTAACCGACATAGTTTCCAAAAACTAAAAACTAACCGACATAGTTTTGATAAGTTGAATGTGTAAATTGTGCAATTGCATCATTTCCGAAATCTTGTTCACACATAGTACAAATATGATGTAGGCAAATAGAATCAGATGTTTTAACGTGGTACAAACTGAAGGCAGATCTAGAAAAATGTAGCAGAGGAAAAAGACATGCAAAGTTATTTTATATGAATCATGAGAGCAGAAATGATTTCAAGAACACTATCATAAGCAAGTGAACCCAAATTCTTAAAATTTTCTCAATCAAATAACAAATATAATTGTAACTTAGATGTGTTACGTGAGAGGAAATTGACTGTCTATAGGTGGTTATATAGCTAGTCTAATCCTACACCCAAGTTCCTTTAACCTACTGTCGCTACTGCGAAAATCGGCGCCGGCTGAACAGAAGAGTCGCCACCGTGCGTTATTTATCCCACGGGAGGGAAAGGAAACGCTCAGAGTAAACCTCGCACAACACGGGAAAGGTATGGTCATCGCAACCAAAGCCTGGGTTCGGGAGTCGGTTACGCAAGGGGAAGGTATTAGCACCCCTCACGTCCGTCGTACTCGACGGGATCCACGCTTGTTTTCGGGTATGGATTGTTATTCTATCTACTCTAAAGGTCAGGGGTTAAAAGAAAAGAAAATAAAAATGACTCGGCAAAGTATCGCACTTTATGCCTACGTATTCCCGTCTGGAACGAGAAATCAGAGTCAACGTAGTTCGCCTACCTACGGGAAAGGAGGGGAAGGTTGCTCGCTAGGATATCGCATCCTATGCCTACGTACTTCCACACAGCATGGAAGATCAGAGCAAACGTAGTTCGGGCTACGGAAGACACAAGCTTGTCTTGATTGCTTTTATTCCTTCTGAAAAAGGGTTTTCTTGATTAACAGTCCCGGCGGACAAAAATGACGTCTTGATGAGTTCACATTCTTTTACGAAAGAAATGTCTTTTATTGGGTTTGAAATCTTTATGTGTTTTTCTGTTTGTTTTGAGAAAGAAAGAGACAGAACTCTAACCTACGGTTGCGAAGGGAAACAAACTAACCTAATGTTATCATGCATGGGTTAAGACCTAGTGTCTATCATGCTCCTCTCTTGCACAGAGAGAAACAGAGATCCTACGGGATAGGCAGAAACAGCAACAATACCAGATATATACGGTAAAACAATAAAATGCATGGATGCAACAGCACAAGCGAGGCAAGGGAGTCCCACTCAACCTCGAACCTAGAAAACAATAGGCGAAAGTGAACAGGCTTCACTTTCAACCCAACAGGGTAAACAGCAAACAATACAGTCCAGAAAACCAATCAATACATCCGCAAATGAAATACAGCAAAAGAAACAGCATCAGCAGCTCTGAATCAACATCTGGCTTTAAGTAATCTCCAATCAGCTACAGGCTTCAACAAGCATCAATCTCCATCCTCATGGCCTTCAGACAAGGGCTTTGATCATCAGTCTTCCATCTGCAATGGCTTTTCTTCATGCTCAAACCTCCAGGATGAGGGATTAGTCACAAGGGTGAATTGGGTGTTAAGCAATCAGCTGACTACCAAAGGTGGTGAACAGACTGCTTCTAACACAAAAGACATTTTCTCTCAAGAGTTCTATCTCATAGATACTATCACCAAGCCTTCCAAGGGAAGGGGGTGAGTATCTTAGAGAGACTCTGAATCACAGAGAAGAATGGATGCAGACAAGGCAATCCATGTTTGAGAAACAAGATTTCTAATCTAGAGCTCTGCCTAGCTCCTAAACCCTAATCTCCTCAGCATCTGCTAGCAAGAAACTCCTCCTCAACTCTGACAGTTGATCTTCAATCTTTGAATCTCCAATAGCTTCATCTTCACAAATCTTCAGCTTCCCCAGGGCCCCAGACAAACCCAATACCCATACAAACAATCAATAAACCCCAGAGGGCACACCACACCAGACAACAGATATACAGACAGTAATAATAGCAGTAGGGGAATCCTAACTGTTCTCTAAGGGATCTAATAACTACCCATAGCCCCTATAGTCCCATAACTAATCTATTCAAACCCTAAGTCCTAAGGGAAATGAAATCAAACTCCTAAGTTGTCACCTAAAACCCTAGTTTTGTTCATGATATTCAAGCATTTATTAATCACCTAAAATTAACCTCTAAAAATGGGAACTAAAATATTTCTACAAGCCTAATATCTCATCTAAACAATATAAAAAGAATGACTAAAAAATATTAAAGCATGTGAGAGAACAAAAATCATTAAAATGATGCATGAAATGAATTATTTAATATGACATTTATTTAGAAAATATGTAAAAAATATGAAATAAAACTAAAAATGAAATTTTATTTTTCTATAATATTCTACACATCCTAAAGAAAATATGGTAAAAAGAATGGATTAAAATGCATTTTTTATGAATTAGTTATGATTTAATGAAAATTGGTAAAATAAAATGGAATTAAGAAAAATAAAATTGAATTAAATGAGGGAGAGGGGTGCATTCAGAAGTCTCGCCCAGTTATATCCAGGATGGGCCTCATAATGGGGGGTGCTGGTAGCGAATTGCCAAGGCCCAGAATTCATTCAGAATTAAAGAAATAACCAAAGAGTGCTGGGGGGTGAGAATAGTGACAAATTCACGTTAGAACTTGGTTTTGGGCCTAACACGGGGGTGGGGATAACAATATCACTCAGGCCCGCCCGTTTCAATTAATGAAACGGTGCGTTTTGGCCAGGTCCTTCCCTCCAATTCTGAAATCAAATAATAGCCATTGGATTGCCTGGGAAGTCAAAAGTCCAACAACGAACACACGGCCACGATTATCTCTCCTTCAATTGACCTGCAACCTAGGGTTTCTTATCTCCCATGGCAGCCATGCACGAGCAAGGTTCCACCTCTCTGTTCTCCTTCTACACGCCACGAATCCACATGCTGTGAACATGAAAACTACTCTACAACTCTCCCTCTACAATCCTAGGGCATCAGTTTTCTTTGAAATTCACCACAACGACAAACACGATGACATCAAACTCTGGCCTCCATGAGATTACACTGATATGCACCAATTCAATTCTTCTTCAAACTTAACCTAAACTAATCTACACATAATGGCGGTTAATCTGATGAATCAAACTAACATTCTAACGCCTTAATCCAAGAGATTCGAACACTAATAGTTTGTTGCACCTGTCACTAACCATCACCAATCCTTTCCAAAATCATCTAACTTAATCTCCTAACCACCTAGATCAAGTCTACACTAATAAAATCATGTGAAACCAACAGAATCAAGCTAATCGAATGAAAACTTACCTGATGAGAAACCTTGAAAACAGCTATGGAAATGGAAGATATGAAGCTTTTGAGACTTGGATCTTGATTCACCAATTCAATACTCAATTCTGTATGCACAATTTTGGAGGTTCCTTGCTTGAATCATGCAATTCACTTGAACTTGTGATTTTGATGTTGATGAAAGAAGCACTCGAAAATGGATGAGAACTACCAAAACCTTGCTTCAATTATGATCTAAGATGATGATGGAGTGAAATTGAATTGATCTTGATGAAGATTGATGAAGAATTTGAGAGATTTGGAATGAAACTTTTGAGGAAAGAATGAGAAATCTTGTGGAATTCTTGGTGCAAATGAGGCCAACCCTTGCCAAATTCTCCTTTCATGCTTATATAGACCCCAATGGTACATTCTAGATCCATCTTGCACATTCCCTTGTTTTCAAACTTTGGCTCATTTTGATTATGTTTCTTAAAAGGTAAGCAACCATGGATAACTTCATTTTTTCCTTCTAAACTCAAAAAAGTGTGTGAACCATTGTTCTTAGAATTGTTTTTCCATTCAAAATCATATATTGGAAGTCTCCATTTGGACTTATAACTCTCTCAAACCATTTTTCACTTTGAAATCATTCACTTTATAAGCCTTTTTAGTTCATATTTTGACCAATCATGCAACATCATGCTATGAGCTTCTCCAATAACTTGTGACCTTCTTTCTAGACTTAAAATCCCATTTGGAGCAAGTTTGATGTTGTAAGTTTTTCCATTTGAGGCCTCCTTGTATGAGTTTTGGGTATAGGTTAAAATGACCTGTAATTCACAAATGCCCAAAATACCCTTTGCTTGTCAAGACCATAAGTTGAGTTATACACATCATATGAAGGCATACCATACCATTCTAGAAAGCTAAGACAATGAGGAACAATTCTTATGTTGACCAAGAATTCATTTGAAATCTCCTTGAGGGGCAAAACTAGCTTGGAAGTCAAGTCACTTTCACAGACAAAAGTTCAGACACCCCAGATGACCTGTAACTTGCAAGGACCATAACTTGAGTTCTATAAATCTCCTTGAGGTCTTCCACCACTCAAATTAAAGGTCTTGAGATCCTCTACAAGTTTCATGTTGGCCAAGAAGCCATTTGAAGCTAGCATTTTGACTTATCTTGCTTGGAAATTTGACCTAAACTAGGGGATTTTACAGAGAAACCCTAATTTAGTAACTCCTCTTCTCCTTGATTTTTCTTGAATTCTCCTTGTCATATCTCCATATCCTTCTTTATATGTCCAATGATGAACCCCACATCTCTCCAATAGCCTTGAATGCTCTTTTAAACCAGTCAACTGACCTAGGGTTGACCTAGGGTTGACCCAGATGAAACCCTAGTTGACTGTCTTCAACTGTAGCTCTTGTGCCTTCATCAATGACTTGCTTTCTTCTCCAAATGACTTTATAAGTCTCTCAAGATGTCTAGATGCTCTCCATGCTTTCATTTCACAGCTCATAACCCTCTTGTTGATCCTCAGATACCCTCAGCTAGGAGATAGACTCAAGGCTTGATCTGCTGAACTCTTTGCTTTCAAATTCTTTCCTGATGACTTGAATATGACTGAATTGGGATAATAACCTCTTGATAGGCCTCTAGAGATGAAAATAATGATTGGTCCCCTGTTGAATGACTTGCTATGCTTATGCTATGCAAATGGTTAGTCTATGTACATGACTCTATATGCAAATGCTAATGATAATGAAACATAAATCCAAGGAATAAGGTTGAGCAAATTTTAGGGTGCAACAGCTGCCCCTATTCAAGCGACTTGGACCCGATTGGATGAAGAGCCCGGAGCCTTCAGACATTCGCGGTACGAGACGGTTGAATACTAGTGAAACCAGAAATTTGCCAACCGCAGAAATAAACTGCGCTCCTGCTCGAGGAATGACATTCGTCAGCTGAATCTGACTGTTAGAATAACCCACTGATCTCGCGCGACCGTGCTGGGGATTGTCTTCATCGTTCTGAAGAGGATTCTGTCATAACAGATTGCTTGCTTGTCCACGTGAGGACTCTGTCTGTCGTCGATACGAAGAAATCTCACCTAGAATTGGTCCACGTTAGGACTACACTTGCTGTTAACCCAGAAAAATCTCGGCAACTCCGCTGGGGATACTTCGTCTGCATTTCCATAAATTGAATCGCCCCCGTTAGGAAAAACTCTTCCACGTTAGGAGTAACACCTGTCCACGTTAGGAATCACATCGTCCACGTTAGGAGTCACATCGTCCACGTTAGGAGTAACGCTTTTATCTTTCCTCGTTAGGAAACAATCTTCTTTCCACATAAGGAGAACTGCATCAATCTGTCCACGTAAGGACTCCAATACCACTTGACGTGTCCGCGTCAGGACTCCGATCTTTCCACGTAAGGAATTCCACTTTTTTGGTTCTGAACCTGTCCACGTCAGGACTCAACTTTTCTCGAATCTGTCCACGTAAGGACCCCAATTTCTTCGCGTAAGGAATAAACTTCTTCTTCCACGTTAGGAATATCTTCTTTGATCTGTCCGCGTCAGGACTAAACTCTTCCACGTAAGGAACAAACTCGTCTTTCCACGTCAGGAATCAATCTTGATATGTCCGCGTCAGGACTTTGATCTTTCCACGTAAGGAATACCAACTTCTTTCTGATTTGTCCGCGTCAGGACCCATTTTTCCACGTAAGGAATGCCATCTTAATCTGTCCACGTCAAGACTAAAATTTCCACGTAAGAAATCTACCTTCTTTCCACGTTAGGAATGCTGTTATTTCCACGTAAGGAAACTATCTTTTGATACGTCCGCATAAGGACTACCTCGTCCACGTTAGGACCCCTTTCTCCTTATTAGGGATAATAGTTTCTCTGATTCGTCCACGTCAGGACGCTGATCTCGTCTTGACTCGTCCACTTTAGGACTCAGGCGTCTTCGACTTGCTGAGGAAATAAGACTTGTCCACGTAAGGACTCATACCCTCGACCCACTGGGGAAATAACTTGTCCACGTAAGGACTCACGCGTCTTCGACTTGCTGGGGAAATATCCGCGTCAGGACTTACACTTTGCCAACAACACGGAGAAGAATAAATTTGTCCACGTCAGGATTCTTGTATCTTGTCATCCCAAAGAACTGCAAACTTGCCCACGTCAGGACGCACATTTCACCATTACGAAAAAAAAAGATATCTGCTGGACACCAATGATCCACGTCAGGACACCAACACGAAGAGTAACCAATCTTTTGTCGACGTCATGACCTCCCTTTCTCCAAATTTCGAGAGACCGAATCTATCCACGCCAGGATTAACACACCTTACCAATCCGGTAAAACAAACCTGTCCACGCTAGGACGCCCACTTCTGAAGAAATCCCGTCATTCTAGGCGTAAATGGTCCACGTCAGGACTTAATTCTTCAATGATCCTTACCCACAAACTGCTCAGCACTGACGTGACAGCGACTTCGAGATGAACTCTACTGGGGATGTCTGAAAACCAACTATCGGACGCCTGCTCTGATAACCGGCGGTGGTCTCTGAAATTCTGATTCATGCGACTCGTTGATGACAAACGAACTTTGCTTGGGAATAAGGAGATTCTTATCCTGGCCACTCTGGCTGGGGAAAATAAGATACATTTGCATAAATGACTCTGCTGGAGACAAAGAGAGTTTTATCACGATAACTCTGTGGGGGAATACCGCCGAAACTGACATTATTATTGAATATCTCCTGCCGAGATCTTGACTGTTTGGTAATTTATTTGAGCAAGAGCTCTCTCCACCTGAACTGCTAGAATACAAAAACTGCTTCAGCAAAATAAATGCTGGAAGGATAATGCCGACTCGCCGGGGATAGCCTGATGCTACAAAATTATTCCAGCAAAATAAAGGCTGGAAAAGTGAAGTCGACCCTGCTGGGAAATTGGGAACTCAAACCAAACACCTTGCTGAGGTAACCCCCTGCTGGGGAATATGACTTTGCTGGAGAATAACAGATGTGCACAGTATGATCGGACTTTCTGCTGGAATGTGAACCGATATGACAGGAACCGCCATCAACTCTGCTGGGGAGAGTCTTGATCTTCGAATTCCACTGGAAGGAAAGAACCTTTACTGAAAAGAGAACTCCGCTGGGGATGGCTGGATTCTCTTGGGGAAAATTAACTGACCCTGCTGGGGGAGAATGCATGACCCTGCGGGGAAATATGTCTGAATACAGCCTTACGATCTTGGAATCGCCAGATTCTGCTGAGGACGAATAACTTTTCTGGAGCCCGTCCTGCGTGGGGGACTAAGTCTTTCACTATCGCAATCTTTTGATCACCTTCCTCGTACGGTTATGAAACCTGCAACAACACAAACAAGACACGACAAGCCTATGCAATCAAATCGATTCAGGTTAGTGACGTTACACTCAGTTACTTCAAAGCTTTAACAATTGTTGGCAAGGGCCAGCGATGTTATACTCATGCTAGTTTCATCAAACTTAGGCGTTTTATCATGCGCAAAACAGTAAAGAACAGGCATCAAGTACTGAATAACACATTTTCATTGATTGGGCCCCTGAATGAGCGGAGTTTTTGTACACGGGATGTAACTCCTGAAAAGAGGAAGCTACGCAAAGCAAATATACAAGTATGCAAGTATTCACAAGAAGCATAAATATTGACAAATTAAATTTTGTACACATGTCGGCAACTGGATGCAGATGAACACCACGAACTGATCCTCCCATGACTCGTCCGACTCTAATACTCTCCCGGTATCCCCACTTCTGAAGAGGTTGTATCCGATAACTGACTCCTCAAATATATTCTCCCGCATTGATACTCATTGAATTCAAATTCGGACCGCAGTCATTTGCTTTTCAAATCCCTAACTTTTGCGTGAACCGCCCTTTACGGGTTTTCAGTTCACCGGGATACCCCTTTTTGCCGAAGCCGCCCAGTGTAGGTTTTCAACTTCGCGGGTGTACATTTTTTCAATTTTATCCCTAACTTTTGCCCGAACCTTTCATTCTGTTTTTTGGTTCGCCAGGATGCCCCATTTTTGCCTGGACTCTCTTTTTTTTGTCCAGCGGGTCTATTTTAAGCAAAGTATTTTTTAACTGCGTCCGAATTCACAGGTGACGCAAAGTCTTCCCCGTCCATGGTGGACAATAATAAAGCTCCTCCTGAAAAGACCTTACTGACAACGTATGGCCCTTCGTAGTTGGGGGTCCACTTGCCCCTGTGATCTGCTTGCGGCGGGAGAATCCTTTTCAGCACAAGGTCGCCCGTCTGAAAGCTTCGCGGAAGTATCTTCTTGTCGTACGCTTTCTTCATTCGTCTTTGATACAAACGACCGTATGCCAGAGAAGCCAGCCTCTTCTCATCCATCAAACTCAGTTGGTTCAACCTATTCGTTACCCATTCTGCCTCGTCCAGCTGAACGTCTCGCAATACCCTCAGAGAAGGGATCTCAACTTCCAATGGTAGTACCGCTTCCATTCCGTATACCAACGAGAACGGAGTTGCCCCGGTTGATGTGCGTACCGTCGTACGATAACCGTGCAAAGCGAAAGGTAGCATTTCATGCCAATCTTTATACGTCACCACCATTTTCTGGACGATCTTCTTGATATTCTTATTGGCTGCTTCGACAGCGCCATTCATCTTGGGTCGGTAAGGGGAGGAGTTGTGATGTTCAATCTTGAAATTCTGACAGAGCTCCTTCATCATTTTGTTGTTCAGATTAGAACCATTATCCGTGATTATCCGCTCGGGAATCCCATATCGGCAAATGATATCCCTCTTGATGAATCTAGCCACCACTTGCTTCGTTACGTTTGCGTAGGACGCCGCTTCCACCCACTTGGTGAAATAATCGATTGCTACTAGTATGAACCGATGCCCATTAGAAGCCGTCGGCTCAATCTTTCCAATCATATCGATTCCCCACATCGAGAATGGCCATGGAGATGACATCACATTCAGAGGACTCGGAGGCACATGTATCTTGTCAGCGTATATTTGGCACTTGTGGCACTTCCTTGCGAACTTGAAACAATCAGTTTCCATCGTCAGCCAAAAATAACCTGCCCGCAGCAGTTTTCTCGTCATAGCATGCCCACCAGCATGCGTGCCAAAGGCACCTTCATGAATTTCCTCCATGAGAAGCTTTGCCTCTTTCTCGTCTACACAACGCAACAACACCAAATCGTGGTTTCTTCTGTATAAGACGCCATCCGGGTTCAAATAGAAATTACCCGCTAATCTCCTGAGAGTCTTCTGATCTTGACTGGATGCCCCAGCCGGATACTCCTTATTCTTCAGGAAATTAAGGATATCAAAATACCACGGTTTGCCATCAGACGCTTCATCAATAGCAAATACATAAGCTGGCCTGTCCAACCGAGAGATAGTGATTTGGGGAGCTTCGTTCCAGAAATTGACCTTGTACATGGAAGACAAGGTGGCAAGGGCGTCAGCCATTTGATTTTCTGCCCGTGGCACGTGATGCAACTCAACCTTGTCGAAGAAAGGCAACAATCTCCTTGCATAATTCATATAATGTATCAAATTGGGTTGCCGTGTCTCCCATTCCCCTTTGATCTGATTCACCACCAGAGCTGAGTCTCCGTATACGTCTAAATGTTTGATTCGCAAATCAATGGCTTCTTCAAGCCCCATTATACAAGCTTCGTATTCGGCCTCATTGTTGGTAACGGCAAAGGTCAATCGGGCAGTAAACGGGATGTGCGACCCGTGCGGCGTAGTGATGATTGCCCCTATTCCGCTACCGTAAGCATTCACAGCTCCATCAAATATCATCTGCCATTTGGACCCCGGCTCTGGTCCTTCGTCTGGTAACGGCTCTTCGCAATCCTTCATCTTGAGATACATGATATCCTCGTCAGGAAAGTCAAATCTCATCGATTGATACTCTTCAATAGGCTGCTCCGCCAGATACTCAGACAACACACTCCCCTTTATCGCCTTTTGCGAGACGTATTGAATATCGTATTCAGTCAAGATCATCTGCCACCGGGCAATTCTACCTGACAACGCCTGCTTTTCAAATATATACTTGATTGGATCCATCTTCGAGATGAGCATGGTTGTATGATTCAGCATGTACTGCCTCAAACGCTTGGCGGCCCAGGCTAGCGCGCAACAAGTTTTCTCCAGCATTGAGTATCGAGATTCACAGTCTGTAAATTTCTTACTCAGATAGTAGATCGCATGCTCTTTTCTCCCCGTCTCGTCGTGTTGACCGAGAACGCAACCCATGCTCCCCTCAAGAACCGTCAAATACATTATCAAGGGTCTCCCTGCCACCGGGGGTATCAAAATAGGAGGCTCCTGCAGATACTTCTTTATTTTGTCGAACGCCTTTTGACAATTTTCGTTCCACGTTATAGCTTGATCTTTCTTTAGCAACTTGAATAATGGTTCACACGTGGCAGTTAGGTGAGATATGAACCGGGCAATGTAGTTCAATCTCCCTAAAAACCCGCGCACCTCTTTCTCTGTTTTAGGCGTCGGCATTTCTTGAATCGCTTTTATTTTAGCAGGATCGACCTCTATTCCTCTTTCGCTTACTATGAACCCCAGGAGCTTACCCGATCTCACCCCGAAGGTGCATTTGTTAGGGTTCAGCCTCAGCCTGAACTTCCTAAGCCTTTTAAACAACTTCAACAGATTCACCAGATGCTCTTCCTCCGTCTGGGATTTGGCAATCATATCGTCAACATAAACTTCGATCTCTCTATGCATCATGTCATGGAAAAGAGTCGTCATCGCACGCTGATACGTTGCCCCAGCATTTTTCAAACCAAAGGGCATCACTTTATAGCAAAATGTTCCCCAAGGCGTTATGAAAGTAGTCTTCTCCATATCCTCTGGCGCCATTTTAATCTGATTATAGCCTGAAAAGCCATCCATGAAGGAGAATACAGAGTATTGAGCGGTATTATCAACTAATACGTCAATATGAGGAAGTGGAAAATCGTCTTTTGGGCTTGCTTTATTCAAATCTCTATAATCCACGCACATTCGAACCTTGCCATCTTTCTTTGGCACTGGCACGATGTTAGCAACCCATGAGGGATACTTCGTCACAGCCAGGAAACCAGCGTCCCACTGTTTCTGAACCTCCTCTTTGATCTTCATTGCCATATCTGGTCGAGTTCTGCGAAGTTTTTGTTTGACAGGCGGGCAGTCTTCTTTCAGTGGCAGACGATGCACAACCATATCTGTATCGAGCCCTGGCATATCTTGATACGACCAAGCGAATACATCATTATACTCTCGGAGCATTTCAACCAGTTTTCGCTTGATATCACTCTGCAGCGCGGCTCCGATACGAACATTTTTCTCAACCCCTTCCGACCCCAAATTGATAATTTCGATAACCTCGTCGTGAGGCAGAATGTCTCTTTCCTCTTGCTTCACCAACCAAGACAGTTCTTCAGGAACGTCGCTATCTTCGACAACCTCTTCTTCGGTCTGGAATACCGGGTGTTCGAAGTCGGGACGAGTCATAGGTGGCTCAAGGATGTCATCTGAAAATGTTATCCTGCAAAAGAAAGGGTTAAGTGCTTCAAAATGCGTATACAGCGGATAACCACGTTGCCATTTTATTGAAAAATACAAAACAAGAAAGATAGGGATTACAACATTTGCACATGAAAAACGCCATTTATTTAATGATTAACGCGCAATGTTTATAACAACACAGCCCTAAGCAAATCCCGATGCCCCGGGCAAGACATCAGATTATTCAACAATTAATAAAGCAAAGCATTACTGTTTAAAAGTCACAGGAACAAGCTCCTGAATAGACCAGTTGCACAGTCCTTGTCCTGGCGTGCTTGGCTGAATCCAGGCATCCATATCACATTCGCTGTCCCCTTCATCGGATTCCGAAGCAGCATTGACAGATTCCTGGCATACTCCACTGGCAGAGATGGTGATTGACTTTCTGAAATGAGGGGCCCCCACGGAAGGAGTTGATGACGACGGTCGGTACCCCAGTCCGAACCGGTCCATTTTCACCGGAATGTCCAATACTTTGCCCCAGCCCTTGGCTTCTCCTGCTTTCACTAGCGCTTGGGCTTCTTTATACGAAGAAACAGCTATCTCTGGCACTTTGCTTGGCCTGGGACCCTTGTCCTTAATGCGCAAACCTTCGAATGCCTGGCATGGTGTCTCATGGATCTCCCCGTCGACTTCCACATATTTAAACGAAGAAAGATGGCTGACCAGGATGTCTTCTTCTCCGCACACGGTGACTACACTGTCTCCGACCATATACTTTAACTTCTGATGCAGGGTTGACGTGACAGCCCCCGCCCCATGAATCCAAGGTCTTCCCAGCAAGCAGCTGTACGCAGGCTGTATATCCATGATATAAAACTCCGTTGCAAACACTTCCGGCCCCACTTGCAGAGGCAAGGTAATCGATCCGAAGACTGTTCTCCGCGTGCCGTCAAACGCTCTGACTACCAAATCACTTGGTGTACACAAAATCCCTCGAACATCCAGCTTCATCATAGCCTTCTTAGGCAGCA
The DNA here is from genome assembly GCA_963859935.3 of Lathyrus sativus. Lineage (NCBI taxonomy): Eukaryota > Viridiplantae > Streptophyta > Magnoliopsida > Fabales > Fabaceae > Lathyrus > Lathyrus sativus. The sequence goes on along the minus strand of OZ012736.1, from coordinate 133,848,678 downwards.
CATTCAAAGACGACCCGGTGTCAACCAATACGTGCGACATTGTCGACCCTCTGCACTCAACAGATACATGTAATGCCATATTATGATCCCTTCCTTTCGGAGTCAAGTCGAAATCAGTAAAGCCCAGACTGTGGCCCGCATTTACATGTGCCAATACTCCTTCTAGCTGGTTCACGGAGACATCCTGTGGTACAAAAGAAGTGTCCAGGACTTTCAGCAAAGCGTTCCTGTGGGCTTCCGAACACAACAGCAATGACAGAATAGATATTTTGGATGGCGTTTGCTGCAGATGCTCCACGATTTTATAATCGCTTTTCCGAATTAAGCGCATGAATTCCTCTACGTCCTTCGACGCTGCTTCTTTTTCATTTGCTTGTACCGGAACATTCTCAACCGCTTTCCCCTTTCCTTTCGCTAGCCTTTCGGCCTCTACTTCAGGAGATATAAAGATCCTGCCGCTCCTCGTCATGCCTCCTGAGCCCACAACATTATCCACAATCTCCGCTGACTGCTTGTTAACATCGATTTTAATCCCGTCACAATACACCTCTAGCCCATATGACCATGGGACCGCCTTCGTGTTCTCATACGGGATTGGCCCGGCTTTAGTTATAGTAATCGGTGGTCGCTGAACTGGTGCTGAAATGGTGATCGTCTTCCTAGGAATTGTCACTGTGGCAACATCACTCCGATTATCCACTACTGCCCCTGCCGGCTCATCAGTTACTGTCCTATCAAACTGCAATACACCTTCATCAATTAAGGCCTGAATGCCTTTCTTCAGATCCTCACACCCCCCAGCCAGGGCCCAACAATCTAAGCAGTACTCATTACAACCCGGGTAAACACCTCCTTGCAACAGTCGGCTTTTTATTTCGCTCAGCGGCGTCTTTAAATCATCAACATTCATAATCAGATTCAGACCATCCTCAGTCAGCACGGCGTTCGCCCCATGATTAGGCATGGGCTTCTGGACTATATTCGCACCGGTCGTTCCGAAGTTGATAGACTTGTTGTCCAAGAGATCCTGCACAACGTGCTTAAAAGCGTGACAACCTTCTATATCATGGCCCGGGGCCCCAGAATGAAACTCGCAGCGCCTATTTGCATCATAGCCGAACGGGGGAGCTCCCGTTATCGGTGCCAGGGTTCTTTTCTCCACCAGATTCAATCCCAACAAGGTCTGCAATAAATCAGCGTAGTTAGAGGGAGGCTTCTCAAACACCCTTCTCGGCTTACCACCCTGGAATTTTCTCTGAGCTTGCTGTGCCCCCTGCTGAGGCTGCTGCTGCTGTGGCATTGGTTGCTGCTGAACCTGTTGTTGTTGCTGGATTGGTTGCTGCTGATAAGGGATAGTAACACTCGACACTTGCTGCGGCTGACGATATTGATTTCTTCCCCTGCCTCGGCCTCGGCCTCGGCCTCCAAATACCGCGCTAGCTTCGCCCTGACGGCGCCCACCATAAGCTTTCCTATTACTGCCAGATGCAGTTGATTCATCGACTTGGAACTTTCCTTGCTTAATGTTCCGCTCAATCTTTTCACCCATCAGAATCAGGTCTGAAAAACTGGCCAGAGAAGTATGAAACAGCATATCATGAAACAGCCCGGTGAATGTGCCGACAAACATATCGTTCATTTCTTTATCTTCCACAGGGGGACGGACCCTGGCCGCCATATCGCGCCACCTTTGCGCGTATTCTTTAAAACTCTCCCCCTTCTTCTGCGAAAGCCCGGCCAACTGGACCCGATTGGGTGCCAGGTCACTGTTATACTTGTAATGGGCTACGAACGCCTCTGCTAATTGCTTCCAAGTCTTGATGTCAGTGGGCTCCAACCCCATGTACCACTCTAAGGAAGGACCCGATAGACTATCCTGAAAGAAATGCATGAGCATTCTTTCGTCAGTGGAGTATGCAGACATCTTTCTGTAATAAGCTCGTACATGAACCTTCGGACATGTATCTCCTTTGTACTTATCGAACGCAGGCGCTTTGAACTTGATTGGCACCCTCAGCCCAGGTACCAAGCCCATTGTTGCCATGTCCAGACCCACAGCACTCTGGTTTAGGACTCCTTTCATTTGCTCTTCCAGCATTCTAATCTTTTGAGAATCATCCATCGGCCCTTCAAAACCCCCTCCAGAGAAGGCGTCTTCCTGCTGATCCTCTTGCCACATACCGTTTCCAGCCCCGTATCCATCATACGCATTATTACGTCCAGCTCTGACCTGATTCATCCCCGGAACTCGGCCTCTGTTGCCGTACCCTTGAACACCTCCAGCAGGACCTCCAGCCATAAATCCAGTACCATTTCCGTTTCCAAAACCTCCGTAGCCCTGATTGACCATACCATAACCATCTTGCCCAAAGCCTTGAGCATTGAAGCCATACTTGCCAGTATTGTCGAATCCCTGATCGTTGAATCCGAACCCAGCGTTGACAAAGCCATTACCTCCGAGATTATCTCCCACATTGACATCACCCGGCCCAGCGTTATGGACAGCAGTTTCATTTCCAACTCCGACGTTACCATTCACAGCAGCGGTAGCGTTGTTGACGTTAGCAGCATTCACATTGACGACAGGTGGAGCCATTGGCGTGGGGGTGCCGTCTCCATGAGCAGTATCAACCCGGACAGACTGATGATCTTCGTTACCATGACCAGCGTTGCGAGCCAATAGAGGCTGGACCATGGCCTGCAAGTTCTCTTGCCCTTTTGCTATAGCCTCCATGGTCTGCATGAAGAGGGCGAGCTTCTCGCGTACATCCTGCATCTCGTTCTGAATCTGGTCCATGACTTTCCGACAGTTGGATCATGTAGAATAGCGGTGCGGATGTTGATCTGGAATCCTGTTAAGTACCTGATGCAGAGCAAGAGATAAGACACCATTCATAGATTACCTGTTATGCAATATGAATGTGAATGCAATGCAATGTGTCTGTGCATTAGGGAAGTTCATTCCCCCAGTTCTAGTGCGAAGGTGCCGGTGCAGTGACAGTGCTGACAATAAGAATATCGGAGCTGAATCATAGAAAGCCTCGTATATAGCAGAGAGAATCAATAAGCCCAGGGTACAATATCTCTGAGAGTACAAAGATGGCATGACCTCAACCAACAATCCTGGTGATGGTCAGCACTATGCAAATAAAGCATACAAATAACGGAATGATCAAATCCTCCCAAAAGTCTGGTACTCCTCTATCAACTTCTTGGTCTCCGGATGGCTTGGTCGGTCAAGCAGCCCTTCAACAAGCTGGTTTCTCTTCTTAAGGATACGGCGTACGTCTTCAGCAGTTTCTTCCCATGTTGCTTCTCCGAAGCAATCTTCTAACTTTCGCTTCTGGGACACTGCTTCATCTCTAGATTTGATTGCCTTGTTCAGTGCATGCTGGACACTATACCGGTTCATCACTTCTTCCTCACACTTCTTGATGCTAGACTTCAACTTCTCTTCGAGGTCGGAAATTTGCTGCTTCAGCTTATCTTCCCTCTTCTTGTTGTTGGTGAGAGTAGCATTCCAAGTCTTATTGCAAGAAGATATCTCTCGGTGTGCTGCGTCGAGCGCCTTCTTTTTGGCTTCCAGCATGTCATGGGAACTTCTGAACTCTTGCCCCAGACGTTCGCGCTTTTTCTTTTCCTCAGTCAACTCAGATCCTAACCTGTTTACCAGCTCAATCTGTTGTTGGAAAGCATATACAGCCTTGTGTTTCTCGCTGCGTGCCTGGGCTAGCTCTTGCTCTAACCCTTCGTTAATCTTCATCAGGGCTTCTTTCTCCCTCACAACTTGTTCATAGACTTCCCTAGAAACAGTGGTCGGCTCTTCTACCGGAATAGGATCAAGAATTGGTGCATCTGGAAATGGCATCTTCAACTGACTAGCCCTCTCCTGAATCCAAGCTCTATAAGGTGCATAGGCCTGACAGTCATTCTTTCCTAACAACGGCTTCCCTTTGCGGTTAATACGCGTCCAGGCACGTCGCAACTTGGCTAATAACTCCCCCTTCACGTCACCGGTGAAGTACAGAGATTCCTGTACTTCTTCCTCTTGAGGGGGATTCTTCAGCGCATATCCGAACTGGCGAATGAATAAAGAAGGGTTGTAATTGATACACCCTTTTCTTCCAATCAATGGGACATTAGGGTAACCAGAACAACTGAAGATGAGCTCCGATCCCAACAGGTCTCGATCAAACCACTCCATGTCTTCCGACGATAGCCTCATCAAACGCTCCGGCCAACCAACTGGAGCTGTAGTCTCTGCAGCAGATCCTCTCTTAGGAAGGTGACTCTCAAACCACATACTCAATAAGGGCACACACAGATGAACATTCTTCCCTCTTCCCTTCTCATTCTTGTAATGCAGTGAGTGGTAGAGGTCTCCGAGTAAGGTAGGTACAGGATTACCAGCGGCGAACAAGTAGAAAGCATCGAAGTCCACGAAATCCGGTATATTGGGGAATAAAACTATGCCATAAATGCACAAAGCCAACACAGCATTGAAAGCAACCCAGCACCCATTCTTGGCGTACTCTTGGGCTTTACCAACTAAGAACTGAAATGAGAAGCCTGGAACTCCACGGGAAACAGTAGTCACAAGTTCAGAAGCATCAACATGCAAGGCTTTTGCCAATTCCTCCGGCTTGGGCTTGGCGTCATAATGAATGAATGGAACCTGGTTCTGCACGGGCAGCTCAACATACTCAGCGTATTCCTCCAGGGTTGGTCCCATAATAAAGTCAGAGAACGTGAAACACCTCAAAGCAGGGTCGTAGAATTGCATCAAAGCATACAGCCCATCTAACTCTACCTCTGTAGGTTTGCACACCAATCTCAGTAATCTACCATAACTCATCCGGAAACTCCTACGAACACTCTCATCAGCAAGAGAGATCAACCCCAGTAAAGGAACAATATCAGGCGTAGGCAATTTGTAGGCAACTGTTCTCCTTAGGCTAGTCATGATCAAATACTCAGAAGTCTGGGCACTAGAACTAGGGAAATGTAAATGCACCTGCAGCACAGACACACGTTAGTGAAATGCAAATGATAATGGATATGCAAGGATGCAATGCAAGTAACATTCAACAGGGACCAAAGCTGCAGCTGAATAGCCTAAACCCAATCAAGAAAAGTCTCAGATAGACCATCCATAAGTCATCAAACCCTGGTCTCAGATAGACCTAAAATAAAACTCCAACACTGGTCTCTGACAGACCTCAAACCATAACTCACTGGTCTCTGATAGACCTCAAATCACATCCATAATTGGTCTCTGACAGACCTCATAACTCTCCAACTGGTCTCTGCCAGACCTCAGAACACTCCCAATGGTCTCTGACAGACCTCAGAATAAATCTCCAAATGGTCTCTGACAGACCTCATAACTCTCCATAAATAACCAGGATCTCTGATCAAGAACAAACCGGTATCTGAAGGTCTAGTTACCTGCATAACCCTGAATCCCCTCACAGGTGGGTGGCCCTATAACTGGCACAAGGTACGGCATCCTATGCGGTCGTCGGCGTCACAGACTTTCAGGGTTGATGATACGATTCCCAGAAGGAGTGGCATCATCAAATCCTGAAGAGGCCTCACTTAGCCAACTTCCAAATGATCGGTCCCCAGAGTCGACAATCCAACTAACCAGCAACCCACGCCAACCAAAGGAAGGGGCAGGAGGCCAACCAGAGGAACCTCGTCTGAGTGTAGATTTCATGGGACACCAAAGCAAGCAAAGCAAGCGGGCGCCCACTAATTTCTACTCTAATTCTAGGTGCACTCAAGCCCAGGTCCGGCTTATCTCTCAATATCAGAACACCCGTCACACCCCAGATACAGCAATAATAATCAATATATAAAGCTGAAAATACAAGGTTAGAAGTATAAAATAACTCCATACAAAATCCTCGACGGGAAAACAAGCGTTAGGATTGACTCTCTCAAGGGACGTTGGATCCCAAATGCATAAGAACCATCGCAGTCCTTAGCAGCCAGGGGACGTTCGATCCCCAGCAGAGTCGCCAGCTGCTGGGGATTGCCCCAAACAGCTAGGAAAAAACCTAAGGCGAGACTCGTATAGGGAACTATCGCAGGTCCCCAGCAGAGTCGCCAGCTGTCGCTACTGCGAAAATCGGCGCCGGCTGAACAGAAGAGTCGCCACCGTGCGTTATTTATCCCACGGGAGGGAAAGGAAACGCTCAGAGTAAACCTCGCACAACACGGGAAAGGTATGGTCATCGCAACCAAAGCCTGGGTTCGGGAGTCGGTTACGCAAGGGGAAGGTATTAGCACCCCTCACGTCCGTCGTACTCGACGGGATCCACGCTTGTTTTCGGGTATGGATTGTTATTCTATCTACTCTAAAGGTCAGGGGTTAAAAGAAAAGAAAATAAAAATGACTCGGCAAAGTATCGCACTTTATGCCTACGTATTCCCGTCTGGAACGAGAAATCAGAGTCAACGTAGTTCGCCTACCTACGGGAAAGGAGGGGAAGGTTGCTCGCTAGGATATCGCATCCTATGCCTACGTACTTCCACACAGCATGGAAGATCAGAGCAAACGTAGTTCGGGCTACGGAAGACACAAGCTTGTCTTGATTGCTTTTATTCCTTCTGAAAAAGGGTTTTCTTGATTAACAGTCCCGGCGGACAAAAATGACGTCTTGATGAGTTCACATTCTTTTACGAAAGAAATGTCTTTTATTGGGTTTGAAATCTTTATGTGTTTTTCTGTTTGTTTTGAGAAAGAAAGAGACAGAACTCTAACCTACGGTTGCGAAGGGAAACAAACTAACCTAATGTTATCATGCATGGGTTAAGACCTAGTGTCTATCATGCTCCTCTCTTGCACAGAGAGAAACAGAGATCCTACGGGATAGGCAGAAACAGCAACAATACCAGATATATACGGTAAAACAATAAAATGCATGGATGCAACAGCACAAGCGAGGCAAGGGAGTCCCACTCAACCTCGAACCTAGAAAACAATAGGCGAAAGTGAACAGGCTTCACTTTCAACCCAACAGGGTAAACAGCAAACAATACAGTCCAGAAAACCAATCAATACATCCGCAAATGAAATACAGCAAAAGAAACAGCATCAGCAGCTCTGAATCAACATCTGGCTTTAAGTAATCTCCAATCAGCTACAGGCTTCAACAAGCATCAATCTCCATCCTCATGGCCTTCAGACAAGGGCTTTGATCATCAGTCTTCCATCTGCAATGGCTTTTCTTCATGCTCAAACCTCCAGGATGAGGGATTAGTCACAAGGGTGAATTGGGTGTTAAGCAATCAGCTGACTACCAAAGGTGGTGAACAGACTGCTTCTAACACAAAAGACATTTTCTCTCAAGAGTTCTATCTCATAGATACTATCACCAAGCCTTCCAAGGGAAGGGGGTGAGTATCTTAGAGAGACTCTGAATCACAGAGAAGAATGGATGCAGACAAGGCAATCCATGTTTGAGAAACAAGATTTCTAATCTAGAGCTCTGCCTAGCTCCTAAACCCTAATCTCCTCAGCATCTGCTAGCAAGAAACTCCTCCTCAACTCTGACAGTTGATCTTCAATCTTTGAATCTCCAATAGCTTCATCTTCACAAATCTTCAGCTTCCCCAGGGCCCCAGACAAACCCAATACCCATACAAACAATCAATAAACCCCAGAGGGCACACCACACCAGACAACAGATATACAGACAGTAATAATAGCAGTAGGGGAATCCTAACTGTTCTCTAAGGGATCTAATAACTACCCATAGCCCCTATAGTCCCATAACTAATCTATTCAAACCCTAAGTCCTAAGGGAAATGAAATCAAACTCCTAAGTTGTCACCTAAAACCCTAGTTTTGTTCATGATATTCAAGCATTTATTAATCACCTAAAATTAACCTCTAAAAATGGGAACTAAAATATTTCTACAAGCCTAATATCTCATCTAAACAATATAAAAAGAATGACTAAAAAATATTAAAGCATGTGAGAGAACAAAAATCATTAAAATGATGCATGAAATGAATTATTTAATATGACATTTATTTAGAAAATATGTAAAAAATATGAAATAAAACTAAAAATGAAATTTTATTTTTCTATAATATTCTACACATCCTAAAGAAAATATGGTAAAAAGAATGGATTAAAATGCATTTTTTATGAATTAGTTATGATTTAATGAAAATTGGTAAAATAAAATGGAATTAAGAAAAATAAAATTGAATTAAATGAGGGAGAGGGGTGCATTCAGAAGTCTCGCCCAGTTATATCCAGGATGGGCCTCATAATGGGGGGTGCTGGTAGCGAATTGCCAAGGCCCAGAATTCATTCAGAATTAAAGAAATAACCAAAGAGTGCTGGGGGGTGAGAATAGTGACAAATTCACGTTAGAACTTGGTTTTGGGCCTAACACGGGGGTGGGGATAACAATATCACTCAGGCCCGCCCGTTTCAATTAATGAAACGGTGCGTTTTGGCCAGGTCCTTCCCTCCAATTCTGAAATCAAATAATAGCCATTGGATTGCCTGGGAAGTCAAAAGTCCAACAACGAACACACGGCCACGATTATCTCTCCTTCAATTGACCTGCAACCTAGGGTTTCTTATCTCCCATGGCAGCCATGCACGAGCAAGGTTCCACCTCTCTGTTCTCCTTCTACACGCCACGAATCCACATGCTGTGAACATGAAAACTACTCTACAACTCTCCCTCTACAATCCTAGGGCATCAGTTTTCTTTGAAATTCACCACAACGACAAACACGATGACATCAAACTCTGGCCTCCATGAGATTACACTGATATGCACCAATTCAATTCTTCTTCAAACTTAACCTAAACTAATCTACACATAATGGCGGTTAATCTGATGAATCAAACTAACATTCTAACGCCTTAATCCAAGAGATTCGAACACTAACAGTTTGTTGCACCTGTCACTAACCATCACCAATCCTTTCCAAAATCATCTAACTTAATCTCCTAACCACCTAGATCAAGTCTACACTAATAAAATCATGTGAAACCAACAGAATCAAGCTAATCGAATGAAAACTTACCTGATGAGAAACCTTGAAAACAGCTATGGAAATGGAAGATATGAAGCTTTTGAGACTTGGATCTTGATTCACCAATTCAATACTCAATTCTGTATGCACAATTTTGGAGGTTCCTTGCTTGAATCATGCAATTCACTTGAACTTGTGATTTTGATGTTGATGAAAGAAGCACTCGAAAATGGATGAGAACTACCAAAACCTTGCTTCAATTATGATCTAAGATGATGATGGAGTGAAATTGAATTGATCTTGATGAAGATTGATGAAGAATTTGAGAGATTTGGAATGAAACTTTTGAGGAAAGAATGAGAAATCTTGTGGAATTCTTGGTGCAAATGAGGCCAACCCTTGCCAAATTCTCCTTTCATGCTTATATAGACCCCAATGGTACATTCTAGATCCATCTTGCACATTCCCTTGTTTTCAAACTTTGGCTCATTTTGATTATGTTTCTTAAAAGGTAAGCAACCATGGATAACTTCATTTTTTCCTTCTAAACTCAAAAAAGTGTGTGAACCATTGTTCTTAGAATTGTTTTTCCATTCAAAATCATATATTGGAAGTCTCCATTTGGACTTATAACTCTCTCAAACCATTTTTCACTTTGAAATCATTCACTTTATAAGCCTTTTTAGTTCATATTTTGACCAATCATGCAACATCATGCTATGAGCTTCTCCAATAACTTGTGACCTTCTTTCTAGACTTAAAATCCCATTTGGAGCAAGTTTGATGTTGTAAGTTTTTCCATTTGAGGCCTCCTTGTATGAGTTTTGGGTATAGGTTAAAATGACCTGTAATTCACAAATGCCCAAAATACCCTTTGCTTGTCAAGACCATAAGTTGAGTTATACACATCATATGAAGGCATACCATACCATTCTAGAAAGCTAAGACAATGAGGAACAATTCTTATGTTGACCAAGAATTCATTTGAAATCTCCTTGAGGGGCAAAACTAGCTTGGAAGTCAAGTCACTTTCACAGACAAAAGTTCAGACACCCCAGATGACCTGTAACTTGCAAGGACCATAACTTGAGTTCTATAAATCTCCTTGAGGTCTTCCACCACTCAAATTAAAGGTCTTGAGATCCTCTACAAGTTTCATGTTGTCCAAGAAGCCATTTGAAGCTAGCATTTTGACTTATCTTGCTTGGAAATTTGACCTAAACTAGGGGATTTTACAGAGAAACCCTAATTTAGTAACTCCTCTTCTCCTTGATTTTTCTTGAATTCTCCTTGTCATATCTCCATATCCTTCTTTATATGTCCAATGATGAACCCCACATCTCTCCAATAGCCTTGAATGCTCTTTTAAACCAGTCAACTGACCTAGGGTTGACCTAGGGTTGACCCAGATGAAACCCTAGTTGACTGTCTTCAACTGTAGCTCTTGTGCCTTCATCAATGACTTGTTTTCTTCTCCAAATGACTTTATAAGTCTCTCAAGATGTCTAGATGCTCTCCATGCTTTCATTTCACAGCTCATAACCCTCTTGTTGATCCTCAGATACCCTCAGCTAGGAGATAGACTCAAGGCTTGATCTGCTGAACTCTTTGCTTTCAAATTCTTTCCTGATGACTTGAATATGACTGAATTGGGATAATAACCTCTTGATAGGCCTCTAGAGATGAAAATAATGATTGGTCCCCTGTTGAATGACTTGCTATGCTTATGCTATGCAAATGGTTAGTCTATGTACATGACTCTATATGCAAATGCTAATGATAATGAAACATAAATCCAAGGAATAAGGTTGAGCAAATTTTAGGGTGCAACAGCTACACTCGGTCATAACTAATTTTTGGTTAGTTACGCTGACATGGCAACGGTAGGGAGGGGAAGATACTAGAACTACATACCTCACATAAGATGTTACGAGAATACATCAGATGAAATGAAGAGAGCAAAACAAGAACAAAGGCATCACCAATAACAAGAATCAGTAAAAGCGGTCATAAATGTACCAAGTCCTCAAAAACAAAGGCACTAATCCAAATTAAAAAATAACAAAGTTGATCTCAGTTGGTGGTTTGTAGTAATGACATGCTTAGAAGGTATCCGAATTTCAAGAGTGGGGCCATCATTAAGACTTTCAGCATTTTTTTCAACTTGAGATTGAGATGATTCTTATTCCTTCCACAACTTGATCAGTTATTGCATGCTTTCACCAATGTTATGAATAACATATGGTACTTCTGATTTACCTGAAATACCCCGTCGTCCAACACGAGACATTAAAAGGAAATAGTACAAAGGAAATATCAAGTTATAAACCAATGGGTTAAATAGAGCAGTGTCTGTTGACATCCCAAATTAATTCATGAATGCACAAATCTACAAGAAGCCAAATAACTTTGATCCACTGAATATGACAGAATACCTTGAGACCTGCAAGATAAATGAAACAGTAATTACTAAAATAAAAAGTAAAATAGGGCAAAGGACAATTAATCAAAACACAAAAACGGTAAGATTAAATCAAAGCATCAAAGATGAGGCATCGACTTCTATCAACATGATGCTTCAAGACAGAGTAATGAAGTATAGAGAAATAAAACAATGAATTTATCTTCAAAGTGCAAAAGTTCTTATCACTTGTCAGTGTGCAACAATTACCATATTAGATATATAATTTATCTTCAAAGTGCAAAAGTTCTTCATTATGAAAACAACTATTACATCAACAGCCGTTATTCCAATTTAGCCTATTCTTCAATCAACTACATATATAAATGGTTCATTAGTCTATTATTCAAGTATTTAAATAACAACTACACACACCTTAATTTAGTATATTTTCATAACTTGTTCACACAACAAACTTTCAAGTATAAAGAATTTAATCAATGGCTGCTACTACTACCGCTGGTTCATTTTCGATGAAAGGTTCGAAGGTTCGATCGTTGGGATGATACAGTTCGAAGCAAGTTCGTCAGCAGAGAGTTAGGTTATACATAATATGGAGATGTACTATTTTACTATTGTGCTGGAATGATTAAAAGTAAGTACAAGAAGATGAAGATTGGAGAGTTTGTATTGTTGTAGTTGCAATTGTAGGTTCTGCCATGAGAACTTTGGGGTGTGAAATTATTAACACTCAAAGATATTGCATTTATTACCAATGTTTTAAACAACTATCTGTAGCGGTAAAAATTGTGAGTGTAAGCTATTAATTAACTTAACTCGAAAAAAAACAAGAGTCACCACCGAACTTTTATTTTATCCAAATAAATGAAAGGAAAAAGAGCGAATAAAACCCAAGAGTTCTAAAACAAGAACAAGAAACAGAAATCGGGGTAAGGGGGTTGGTTACGCAATGGGAAGGTGTTAGCACCCAAAATGTCTATAGTACTCTATAGGAGCCCTTTGAAATATTTACGTTTTTGGTTTGAAAATGGTTTGTTTGAAAAGAGATTAGGGAGATGAGAAGAGAATTATTTTTTTAGATTTTTGTGTTTGGAGAGACTTATCGCCTCATGCCTACGTACCCACAAGGTGCAATATAGGATCAAAACCCCGTAGTTCATGGTACAAAGGACAAAAATTTGTTGGTTTTGATTGATTTTAAATGTAAAGACAAGTCGTCATTTTAAGGAGAAAACTGCGACTAGTCGCCCACAAGTATTAAGACAACATTTGCGTCACATAAAGATTGAGGATTTGCTTGGATTATCAACAAGACTATCACTCAACATCAACGTGAAAAATGTCAAAGTCTTAATATTATGGGGAATAGGAGGATTACATCTCAACTATAGAAATGAATCATGTCTAAACTTTATGAAAAGTTTTCAAGTGAAAAAAGTGCATAAAGGCACAAAAAGAGTTGATGAGTTTTTTGTATTTTTTATGTCTTTTGAAATTGGTCAAAGAATGATTAACATTGATTGATTTTTATTGAGAAGAACAAAGTTTGAAAATCACTTGACGAAAGTCAAGGTTTAATTGCGAAAGCGGTTTTGAAGTTTGAAACCAAGAAGGTTTTGAAAGAGGGAGAAAGTTTTGAAAATTTAAGAAGGGGAGGAGATGAAGTGACTATCCTAGAAACCAAAATAAGAGCTAGAGGTAAGAAAGATCTAACCGACTTGTAGCACACTCCATAGCAAGCAAAAAGAATTCCATCTGATTTAAAGCATAAGCTAATGAGCGAGCCAAATAAAGGCTAAGATCCACAATACTCCAAGCATAGGAATGAGAGTCCTAATTCTAAGTCCAAAGGTCCATGAAGTCCAAGGTCTAAGAGTAGTCCAAGAGCATAACCACAAAGTTGATAGCACCAAGTTTTTTTAGAGATTTTTTATCCTTTATTAGTGTTTTGAACAAGGTATGGTCCAAGTGGACAAAAGAGAAATTACATAAACATAAACAAAGATATGATATGAAATGATAATATGGAAGCATAAAAGTAAAGAAATAAGGAGTAAGAAGAGAATATAAACAAAATTAAAAAAGGACATTGTTAGTGAATTAGTAATTAGTGGTTAGAACATATGATCAATGATGATTAATTCTTGCAATTTAGACCAAGGTTAATGAAAACTCATTAGAGGATTGATAGAATCAAAGCCTCCTAACAATGAGTTTCATAGGTAGTAGACTTAAGACAAGAAACTAATCATACTTGGACTTTCAAACATAAGTTTGAGCCACGAATGATCATTTTCCGATTAAAGGACACTTTAGCGCTATGTTAAGCAATCGTAATCGGGTTTATGTAGAAACCACGACTATCTGAGGCCGGTCAATAAAATGTTAGTGTTAACACATGTTAGAGAAGTGATATGTAAATCACTCTCCTAAAACATGCCACACAAAAATGAAAAGAGGTAGTGATCTCATCATAATCAAGATTTTTCATCAATTAATCAAAGGTAATCTATCACTATTCCAAAGTACGAAGAATTATCTCAATGATTATTCGTCCATAGATTTGAAATAATGAAGATTAAACAACTTTGATAATCAACAATCTATGATCCATAGATTTCATCGATCAAAAGAAAAAGAAGAAGAATAAGAACTAAAATGAAAATAAATCACAATTTGAATATTAAATCGATTAAATCATCATCAATATCAATCACCTCTTTTAATGGATAAAATCGACACTCAAAGTCCATTGATATTGATGAGATCTTATGAAAATTCAAGATCCAAAACAAAACAACAATTAATCCAAATTAATATATATTTTTTTTTAAATCAATTTTTAAGAGTTTTCTTATTTAAAATATAAAAATTAGTAACAAGAAAATGTTGAAAGGCCCATACGGCCCAAATTCTTTAAGAAAAAAAAAATAAAAAACAAGTAAAAATGAAAAACAAGGAATAGAAATCAGAAACATTCTCTTCCTCAAGCTCTCACACGCGACATTTGTTTAACACCATAGCTAGCAAAATCAAATCAACGCGGCGGGATATGAAGATTACACAGAACGGATCGAGAACAAGAGCTCTTCACAACAGTGTAATCGATTTTAGAAAAACTTCAGCAACAACTTCGAATCAAAAACACCACAGATCGATCCAATATACCTTCAAATCAAGATTCGTAAGCTTCTAATCTTCTTTTTCTACTCTTTTGAATGCGAAATGCTGTTGTGGTTGTTGAATGAAGTTAAAATATGGTGAGATTTTGTATGGAACGGTTGTTAACGAAAGGAGAATTGAATTGGGTGAAGAACGGTGAATTCGGAATTAATGGAGGTAATTTGGTTGAAGCTTGAAGATGAGTATTGGTGAGTTTTCAGCAGAGGTTTTCTGGCTTTTCAAGCTTGAGAAAAGGAATGAGGTATGTGTTCTATTTATAGATTGAGAGTGAGGGAGAGTGATTTTCCGTTTTGTAATTTTCATTGCGTTTTGGTTGCTACGTTGTGCGTGACCCATGTGCTGAAACTTTCATGTTGTTTTGATTTTCTATTTCAGCTCTTGTATTAATCACTTTTTGCAATTGGCTCATGGCTTAGAAACAACTTTAAAGGCTTGTGGGGTCAGCTTGGAGTGTCCCAGTTGGAATTATATTGACATGGCTTGTAATGGCTCACATTCAGTTTGAAGATTCTGATACAAATGTTCCTCTGCTTCATAGGGTCGATGTTGCTATTGTACAAGTCTAGGGATATATGCAGTTTTACAGTCTACTTACAAATATTCAAGGGTGAACAAAATGACTTCAGTGGAAGTCAATCAAAATAGCAGTACAACCATCATCGGGACTTTGAACATCAAGGCTCAGCAACTTTGTTAATGATCACTGATATATATTTGGCAATGGATGATTCTGGAGACTGCTGAAGTCTTCCAATTGCAGGGAACAAAGGCGATGAACGGATGAACTGTCTGCAGAGTGGATGGGCACACATCTTTGCAAGGGAAAAGAGAGCAATCTTTAAAGGAGACTCATTTGTTGAATCATTTCTGCTTGGGTTTAGTACTGGTGCCGCATAATCAGAAATTAACTTCAGGAGAGACTGAACCGCTCCTTTAGAAACAAAGTCCTTACAAAGTCTGTCAGAGTTGCGAACCAGATTACTAAGTGCACCTGCTGCATTTTCCTTGAGCATTGGATAACCATTCACATCCTGACTTTGCAGCTCAGGGACAATCACAGATTCAAAAAAGCTTTGTACATTTACAAGATCTGGAGAGACATCACTGGTTCCAGCCTTCTTGGTTGAAAGAGAGACTACCAAGAATATTGCACAATCCTTGTCCTTCCAATTCCCTGCCGGGTTTGCAGCAAAGGAACTTAATAAACTCTGTATTTTCCCAGAAACAATGCTTTTTACAACATCTCTATAATGTGTGGCAATTCCCTTAAGCAGCTCACAAGCAATCCTCCTGCATGTATCAACATCACTGCCTTCCATATTCTCTGTACAAAAATATCAACAATTAAAACTACAAGGTTCCTCAATCGTTGACTTGTAAGCATTAGTTCCACTATTTTGATTGATAAAACCATCAGGTATACTCTGAGAAGAAGACATAGTCATTATTTGTCACTCTGTGGCTAAAGATGGCGCTGAAGATCACCTGAAGCATGGATTACGCCATTGCTGAAGTATGAAAGAGCATATTCTTCTATGTTATCCAGACTATATACATAGTTCACCATGATGCCTCCACTTTGAGAAAGGCCTTTTTCTGATAGGTCTGCCATCCAATTTATTCTTTCAACCATCGCTCCATTTTGCAAGTGAAAATTTGCTACAGATTCCAAAGCTTTTCCTCTTTTCTTCTCTTGCAGAAGATATCTGGCACATAAGCGCATCAAAGGGGTTTTTAGTGCTGACAAAGTTTCCGGAGAATGGATCCATTTGTAGGATGTAAAAGTAAGCAGGTTGAATATCACTTCCATTCCGTTTTTCCCGGTGGCAATATCTTTAGGCAAACTCATAAGTGCTTCTTCTTCATCAGGTTTAAGTATGTTCTCAAAGAATGTGGAAGCAGATCCATTAGCCACTGGTTGTGACATGTCTCCTTCAGCAAGCACTGTTTGAGACGCCAGCTTGGATAAGAGCCGTGTCATGAATCCTGGGATGGGACTGAGAGTTGCAAAGGTAGAAATATGTGGCATCTCTCTTTTCACCAGTTTTACAACACGTTTGATAAGAAACTTTCCGAAGTTGATCCCCGTTAAGCCAGGCTGAGTTGATGATATAAAGTAAAACAATGCACTTGTTGCCTGACTTTCAGGTATAGGAGGGCTATCCCACAAAACCTCCTGTATAGTTTGCACCACATTCTTCATTAGTGCAACTTCAATGAAAATCAAAGGTTCACCAGGAATTGCTGGATGTAAATATCCAACACAACGACGTCCAATTCCCAACCTTCTCTTAAGATCTAGAAGGTTTCTTATAGGGTGCACAACTTCATAAGCAACAATTTTCTCTAGCGGGGAAGCAAGATCATCCCATGTAATTTGGTGTAGCTCTAATGCAGCAAATCATACCAAGCAGACATGTTATCCCTTGGACTAAGTTGACTGGCACATCATAGCCATTGCTATTGACTTGATGAGAATTTGATTGTGCGTAAGCCAGAGGTCTAGAGTTTAAACCAGTAGTTGATGAATCCAAATGATATCCATCTAATCAACTATAATCACCCGTAATTGGATTCCAGAGTATTCACCACCTTTTGTGTAAACATAAATTTGAAATATCACAACATACTTGAACTTGAAGTCCGCCTGAGAATGAGCAACCTCACCATCAGTATCATAACACTCATTATTTTCATGGAATCATCACTCATATCATCTTGGATAACCTCAAATTGTCTCTTTCCTTCTCCAAGAGGAACGTTTTCCACTTCCATGTATTTTGGAACTTCAATGATGCTTTATAATCACTTGGAAATGGCACACTTAAATGAACACTTACTTGCATCTCAATAAAAACATCTTGATTGAATATTCTTCAAAATTTGACTTGAATCCATCTATAGGAAAATAAATTCACAGATGAACATAGCCTGGACTGATGAACCCTGACCATGATAATCCGGACCAAACTTCTCATAGAACAATGCTTGAAAGTTTGATGAATTCTGATATAGGACAACTTGACCTTGAACAATCACATTTCCTGAGAAAATAGCCCACCACCACGGGTAACTTATAATTGAAGCAAACTCTTGATAGTTTGACCAAGATGAGGTCAAACTTCCATCTGATTTAGACTTGAATGAATGTCTTTGCCATCAATTTCATTGCAAAACCCTAAACACCCAGAAAAGAAGAAGAAACAAGCAAAATTGAAAAAATATTTTTGGTATTTTGGTTAGAGGTTAGTAAATAGAAACAAACATAAAGCAAGTAAGAAACAACAGGGGTGTGAGAACCATATAGTATGATCTTGTTTGTGTATGCAAATGATGCAAATGAAAAGTGGGATCTTAGGGGTAAAAATTAGGGTATTACAGCTACCCCTATTTAATATTCTTCTATCCCGAGATATAAAGATTCACATCTTTGTCTCGACTAGATAGAAGAGACTTAAATATAACAATTAACCCAATTTTTGGCCATAAGAGACCACAAAATGATATGATTATGCTAATGTTATGGTATGCAAATACAAGACCACCGTGGGGAGAAAATGCCACAGGAAAAAGAAAACACTGGAGCAAAAGAAGAAAAGAGACTCCACAGGGGAAAGCAAAAAAGCAAGATCCTATTCCGATAAAAGAAAGGAAATGACTCAACAGGGAAAGAGATACCAACTGCCAGTTACTGGGCGAAGATATTCGAACCGAAGAGAATAAGTAAAATACTTTCTACTGGTTACTGAGTAGAAAATATGTGCAAAAAACACAAGAGAATTGTTAGCTACCAGTTACTGGGTAAAAAACAAAGAGATGTATTACTTACTACCAGTTACTGGGTAAAAAGTAATCCACTCGTTGAGATATAATCAACTACCTATTACTAGGTAGGAAAAGAAGCAACACCAACTACTGGTTACTGAGTAGTTTAGCGAGAATAATAAACTTGAATGAAAGGGGTTACCAACTACCGGTTACTGTATAGGGTAAACAACATGTCAACTACCTGTTACTGGGTAGGACAGACTCGACTACCTGTCACTGGGTAGGAGAAAGAGATATATCATCAGCTACTTGTTACTGAGCAGCTCCAATCACTCAACAAACTTCTCAAGTAAAGAAACACCCATTTGTTGGAAAAAAGATATTAACAACTCTGTCGGGGATCTTTAAAAGAGATACGAGCAAGTTAAACCATGCAATAGAATTCTCATCGGGAATTATTCCACAAAACTTCCATCTGATAGAAAAGCTGGTCGGATAAGGATCCATCATTTCACAATAAAATTCTCTGTTGAGGATGAGCCAGAGAAATGTTATTTATTGCGAAGGTAAATTTCTGGAGATTACACAAGCTGCTCAAATAAAGAGGCTTCCACGTGAAATTGCATAAGTAATTACCAAGAGAGTGTTATCAAAACACTACTGGGGAAATCAAATCTTCATCTTCTGATGGGGATCAATAACAGATTCCTGCCGAGGAAAATAAATCCTCAAATGAGAAGAATAAACACCTTCTCATCATCCAGGTTTCACAGCCCAGGGAAAACCAAAGTAACTGCTACAAGAGACCAAAGTTCAATCCAAGAACAAACTGGAAAGAAACGGTCAAACAAGACTCGACCCAATGACGAAATAACTCAACTGGGGAACAATCCCATCCAGATAAAAGCTGGGGAGGAAAGCTAAACAAACATCTTCCACGAGGCATAAACTCAGTGGGGAATTAAAAAGGATAGGTATTTTCTGCTTAGGGGTCGACACTCTAATGAAGAGAGGACACACGCACTTCGCGGGATAACAACACCGGGGAAAGGGAAACACCAAAAAAAAACAGGATGCACAATGCAACAAAAACATGCTATGCTCAACAAAAATGAATGCGCATGCAATGCATATGAATATGAATATGCTGACAAAACGGACAAAAAGGGCAAACAGAGGGTGAACAAAACATCACAACACCACTGAAATACTCGGCTAATCTCCGCAAGTTAGAGATATCATTGGAGATCGTGCTGGGGATCACCAACAGAAACCCTGCAAGAGATACACAAGAGCCATCAAAGGAAAATAAATTCTACTACGAGGCTTAAATCTCGCTGAAGAGACAAAGATACCGCTTGGGGAGAAGACCCCAAAGATCAATCGTCAACCATCAATAATTCAACAAGAGGGAACAACAATATGAACTCCACTTTGAGAAAAAAAACTGTTGGAGAAAACATAGCAACACAAATCTTCCAACCCTGCCAGGGGAATAAGAAGTTAACATCATAGCAAAAAAGTCAAACTGTGGGGGATTTTAAATCAACACCCAATCACAAGGTGAGAGAAAACCCGACAGGTGACTGCTATGTCAACATTTCTTAGAAGTAAGCAAACATTTTTCTCTACTTGTGGAATAATCCAAAGTAAATATGCATAACCTCTGCTAGGAATCATCAAAGACAAATCTCCGCATGGGCAAAAACATCAAGGAGAAGTGGTCTTCAAATTTCTCAACTGTCCGATCATAACCTGGTTGAATGAATAAAACATATTCATCATTTGAATCAAGACTTTGTTGTGGAAAACCGTTCAACACTCGTCTGGTTTATCCAAAGAAACAAAACTTTGCTAAGGGAATATCAGCAAACTCTACTGAAGAGACCTCAATATAACTCAAATGGGGAAACATCAACATAACTCTACTGGGGAGCTGCCAATAAATTCTACCAGAGGAGCAAGAAAGAACCCTGTTGAGGAAAACACTTAAGCTTTTCGTTTCAAGATTCTACCATTCTTGGGATTACTATTGACATCCTTTCTTTTATTTTCACAAATCAAAGAAAAATGTTTTTATAATTTTCAAAATTTAAATTAATTATTAACATTTGTTTCAAAAATCATCATCAAAAATTAAAATGAAATTCTATAAACAAAAACAAAATAAGAATTACAAACAAAGGGACAAAGGCCCAAATTCTATTGATAGAATGGTAGTTTGCAAATGGCGTAACTCCATGGATCATTACAAATTTAAAAAATGGTAAGTACAATGTAAAGTTCTATATTGAAATACAATGACCATTATTCTCCCTAACAACTTTGAATTCCAACTGTGCTTGAGACTTCAGCGGGGAATAATTGAAGTGAAACCTTTGATAGGAAATGTTGCTTCAAACGATCAAGACTGGCCAGAAGCAGTTACTTGCCATGATCCCTAACTTTTGCCTAGATTGCCCTCTCGGGTTTTCAATCTACCAGGATGATTATTTCTGTTTTGTCTCTAATTTTTGCCTGGACTTCCCTTTCGGGTTTTCAATCCACCGAGACGCTCATTTTTGCCTAAGCCTCCCTTTCAGGTTTTCAACTTAGTGAGCTGTTCTTTTATTTTTTAGGCGAAGTATTTCTTGACTGCATCGGAATTCACAGGACGAGTGAACTCTTCTCCATCCATAGTTGTAAGAATTAATGCACCGCCAGAGAAGGCTCTCTTAACAACATATGGGCCTTCATAATTAGGAGTCCACTTGCCCCTAGAATCAGTAGTAAAAGTCGAGATCCTTTTTAGCACGAGGTCACCTTCTCTGAACACACGAGGTCGAACCTTCTTATCAAATGCTTTCTTCATTCTTTGTTGATAAAATTGGCCATGACACAAGGCCGTCATTCTTTTCTCTTCAATCAGATTCAACTGGCCGTATCTACTTTGACACCATTCAGCCTCAGACAATTCAGTTTCCATCAAAACTCTCATAGAAGGTAATTCAACCTCTATCGGGAGCACTGCTTCCATGCCATAAACAAGAGAAAAAGGGGTTGCCCCTGTTGAAGTGCGAACCGATGTACGATACCCATGCAGAGCGAAAGGAAGAATATCATGCCAATCCTTGTATGTAACAACCATCTTTTGAATAATCTTTTTAATGTTCTTATTAGCAGCTTCAACAGCCCCATTCATCTTGGGTCTATAAAGAGAAGAATGATGATGCTCAATCTTAAACTCATCGCATAATTCCTTCATCATTTTGTTATTTAAATTCGACCCATTATCAGTGATGATCTTGCTCGGAACACCATACCGACAGATGATTTGATTCTTGATAAACCGTACCACTACTTGCTTAGTCACATTTGCATATGATGCCGCTTCAACCCATTTGGTAAAATAGTCAATAGCCACCAATATGAAACGGTGTCCGTTCGACGCTTTAGGCTCAATCATTCCAATCATATCAATGCCCCACATTGAAAAAGGCCATGGAGAAGAGATAATATTGAGAGGAGTTGGAGGCACATGAATCTTGTCAGCATAAATCTGGCATTTATGGCACTTTTTCACATATTTACAACAGTCAGATTCCATTGTCAGCCAATAGTAACCGGCCCTTAACATCTTCTTAGCCATCGCGTGTCCATTGGCATGGGTGGCAAAGGATCCTTCATGGATTTCTTTCATCAACATATCTGCTTTGTGTCTATCCACGCATCTGAGCAAGATCATGTCATAATTTCTCTTATACATCACATCATCATTTAAGAAGAAACTACCAGCCAATCTTCTCAAAGTTTTCTTATACTTCTTGGATGCCCCAAGCGGGTACTCTTGATTCTGAAGAAAGAATTTAATATCATAATACCATGGTTTATCATCAACAACCTCTTTAACTACAAACACATGAGCTGGTCTATCAAGACGCATCACATTAATCTTTGGCACATCATTCCAACGATTTACCACAATCATGGAGGATAAAGTCTCTAAAGCATCTGCCATTCGATTCTCTGCTCTTGGTATATAGTGAAACTCAACTTTATTGAAGAAAGTTGACAACCTTGCATAATCACGATAAGGAATCAAATCAGGTTGACGTGTCTCCCACGTCCCTTTAATCTGATTAATCACTAAAGCTGAATCTCCATACACATCCAGTATCTTGATTCTTAAATCAATAGCTTCTTCCAAGCCCATAATACACGCTTCATACTCAGCCGCATTATTTGTGCAAGTTAAAACCAACCTTGCAGTGGAAGGAATATGAGAACCATGAGGAGTAACAATAATTGCACCAATACCTCGCCATATTCATTAACAGCTCCATCAAAAATCAAACCCCAACGGGATCCAGGCCCAGGTCCTTCTTCAGGTAATGGTTCCTCACAATCTTTAACCTTTAGATACATCACATCCTCATCAGGAAAGTCAAACCGAATAGGTTGATAATCATCAATTGGCTGGTGTGCCAAATAATCATCCAAAACACTTCCTTTTATCGCCTTTTGAGTTCGGTACTCGATATCATATTCTGATAACAACATTTGCCAACGAGCAATCCTCCCAGTTAAAGCAGGCTTTTCAAAGATATACTTGATTGGATCCATTTTAAATATCAACCAAGTTGTACAATTCAACATATACTGGCGGAGGCGCTTGGCAGCCCAAGCTAGAGCACAACACGTCTTTTCAAGCATCGTGTACCGAGACTCACAATCAGTGAACTTCTTGCTCAAATAATAAATGGCAAATTCTTTTCTTCCAGATTCATCTTGTTGACCAAGAACACAACCCATAGACTCTTCTAGCACAGTCAAATACATGATCAAAGGTCTTCCTTCTACGGGAGGAGACAAAATAGGAGGTTCAAGCAGATACTCTTTAATTCTTTCGATAGCTTTCTGACAGTCTTTTGTCCAGACACAACCCTGATCTTTGCGGAGATGTTTGAAAATCGGTGCATATGTGGCAGTCATATTGGATATAAATCGGGAAATATAGTTCAAACGTCCCAAGAATCCTCTTACTTGTTTTTCTGTTTTGGGTGCAGGAATCTCCTGGATAGCTTTAACTTTACCAGGATCAACTTCAATGCCTTTCTGACTGACAATAAAGCCTAACAATTTTCTAGAACGAACACCAAAAGTGCATTTATTAGGATTCAGACGGAGCTTAAACTATCTCAAACGTTGAAACAACTTCAATAAATTTTTAACATGATCTTCTTCAGTCTTCCACTTACAAATCATATCATCCACATAGACCTCAATTTCTTTATGCACCATATCATGGAACAGAGTGGTCATAGCTCTCTGATATGTTGCTCCAGCATTTTTTAAACCGAAGGGCATCACTTTGTAACAGAATGTTCCCCAGGGTGTAATGAATGTTGTTTTTTCCATATCCTCAGGTGCCATCTTTATTTGATTATAACCGGAAAACCCATCCATAAATGAAAAGATATTGAACTTAGCAGTATTATCTACCAACAAATCAATGTGTGGTAGTGGAAAATCATCTTTTGGACTTGCTTTCAAGAAATGATTTCAAGAACACTATCATAAGCAAGTGAACCCAAATTCTTAAAATTTTCTCAATCAAATAACAAATATAATTGTAACTTAGATGTGTTACATGAGAGGAAATTGACTGTCTATAGGTGGTTATATAGCTAGTCTAATCCTACACCCAAGTTCCTTTAACCTACACTCGGTCATAACTAATTTTTGGTTAGTTACGCTGACATGGCAACGGTAGGGAGGGGAAGATACTAGAACTACATACCTCACATAAGATGTTACGAGAATACATCAGATGAAATGAAGAAAGGAAAACAAGAACAAAGGCATCACCAATAACAAGAATCAGTAAAAGCGGTCATAAATGTACCAAGTCCTCAAAAACAAAGGCACTAATCCAAATTAAAAAATAACAAAGTTGATCTCAATTGGTGGTTTGCAGTAATGACATGCTTAGCAGGTATCCGAATTTCAAGAGTGGGGCCATCATTAAGACTTTCAGCATTTTTTTCAACTTGAGATTGAGATGATTCATATTCCTTCCACAACTTGATCAGTTATTGCATGCTTTCACCAATGTTATGAATAACATATGGTACTTCTGATTTACCTGAAATACCCCGTCGTCCAACACGAGACATTAAAAGGAAATAGTACAAAGGAAATATCAAGTTATAAACCAATGGGTTAAATAGAGCAGTGTCTGTTGACATCCCGAATTAATTCATGAATGCACAAATCTACAAGAAGCCAAATAACTTTGATCCACTGAATATGACAGAATACCTTGAGACCTGCAAGATAAATGAAACAGTAATTACTAAAATAAAAAGTAAAATAGGGCAAAGGACAATTAATCAAAACACAAAAACGGTAAGATTAAATCAAAGCATCAAAGATGAGGCATCGACTTCTATCAACATGATGCTTCAAGACAGAGTAATGAAGTATAGAGAAATAAAACAATGAATTTATCTTCAAAGTGCAAAAGTTCTTATCACTTGTCAGTGTGCAACAGTTACCATATTAGATATATAATTTATCTTCAAAGTGCAAAAGTTCTTCATTATGAAAACAACTATTACATCAACAGCCGTTATTCCAATTTAGCCTATTCTTCAATCAACTACATATATAAATGGTTCATTAGTCTATTATTCAAGTATTTAAATAACAACTACAAACACCTTAATTTAGTATATTTTCATAACTTGTTCACACAACAAACTTTCAAGTATAAAGAATTTAATCAATGGCTGCTACTACTACCGCTGGTTCATTTTCGATGAAAGGTTCGAAGGTTCGATCGTTGGGATGATACAGTTCGAAGCAAGTTCGTCAGCAGAGAGTTAGGTTATACATAATATGGAGATGTACTATTTTACTATTGTGCTGTAATGATTAAAAGTAAGTACAAGAAGATGAAGATTGGAGAGTTTGTATTGTTGTAGTTGTAATTGTAGGTTCTGCCATGAGAACTTTGGGGTGTGAAATTATTAACACTCAAAGATATTGCATTTATTACCAATGTTTTAAACAACTATCTGTAGCGGTAAAAATTGTGAGTGTAAGCTATTAATTAACTTAACTCGGAAAAAAACAAGAGTCACCACCGCACTTTTATTTTATCCAAATAAATGAAAGGAAAAAGAGCGAATAAAACCCAAGAGTTCTAAAACGAGAACAAGAAACAGAAATTGGGGTAAGGGGGTTGGTTACGCAATGGGAAGGTGTTAGCACCCAAAACGTCTATAGTACTCTATAGGAGCCCTTTGAAATATTTACGTTTTTGGTTTGAAAATGGTTTGTTTGAAAAGAGATTGGGGAGATGAGAAGAGAATTATTTTTTTAGATTTTTGTGTTTGGAGAGACTTATCGCCTCATGCCTACGTACCCACAAGATGCAATATAGGATCAAAACCCCGTAGTTCGTGGTACAAATGACAAAAATTTGTTGGTTTTGATTGATTTTAAATGTAAAGACAAGTCGTCATTTTAAGGAGAAAACTGCGACTAGTCGCCCACAAGTATTAAGACAACATTTGCGTCACATAAAGATTGAGGATTTGCTTGGATTATCAACAAGACTATCACTCAACATCAACGTGAAAAATGTCAAAGTCTTAATACTATGGGGAATAGGAGGATTACATCTCAACTATAGAAATGAATCATGTCTAAACTTTATGAAAAGTTTTCAAGTGAAAAAAGTGCATAAAGGCACAAAAAGAGTTGATGAGTTTTTTGTATTTTTTATGTCTTTTGAAATTGGTCAAAGAATGATTAACATTGATTGATTTTTATTGAGAAGAACAAAGTTTGAAAATCACTTGACGAAAGTAAAGGTTTAATTGCGAAAGCGGTTTTGAAGTTTGAAACCAAGAAGGTTTTGAAAGAGGGAGAAAGTTTTGAAAATTTAAGAAGGGGAGGAGATGAAGTGACTATCCTAGAAACCAAAATAAGAGCTAGAGGTAAGAAAGATCTAACCGACTTGTAGCACACTCCATAGCAAGCAAAAAGAATTCCATCTGATTTAAAGCATAAGCTAATGAGCGAGCCAAATAAAGGCTAAGATCCACAATACTCCAAGCATAGGAGTGAGAGTCCTAATTCTAAGTCCAAAGGTCCATGAAGTCCAAGGTCTAAGAGTAGTCCAAGAGCATAACCACAAAGTTAATAGCACCAAGTTTTTTTAGAGATTTTTTATCCTTTATTAGTGTTTTGAACAAGGTATGGTCCAAGTGGAAAAAAGAGAAATTACATAAACATAAACAAAGATATGATATGAAATGATAATATGGAAGCATAAAAGTAAAGAAATAAGGAGTAAGAAGAGAATATAAACAAAATTAAAAAAGGACATTGTCAGTGAATTAGTAATTAGTGGTTAGAACATATGATCAATGATGATTAATTCTTGCACTTTAGACCAAGGTTAATGAAAACTCATTAGAGGATTGATAGAATCAAAGCCTCCTAACAATGAGTTTCATAGGTAGTGGACTTAAGACAAGCAACTAATCATACTTGGACTTTCAAACATAAGTTTGAGCCACGAATGATCATTTTCCGATTAAAGGACACTTTAGCGTTATGTTAAGCAATCGTAATCGGGTTTATGTAGAAACCACGACTATCTGAGGCCGGTCAATAAAATGTTAGTGTTAACACATGTTAGAGAAGTGATATGTAAATCACTCTCCTAAAACATGCCACACAAAAATGAAAAGAGGTAGTGATCTCATCATAATCAAGATTTTTCATCAATTAATCAAAGGTAATCTATCACTATTCCAAAGTACGAAGAATTATCTCAATGATTATTCGTCCATAGATTTGAAATAATGAAGATTAAACAACTTTGATAATCAACAATCTATGATCCATAGATTTCATCGATCAAAAGAAAAAGAAGAAGAATAAGAACTAAAATGAAAAGAAATCACAATTTGAATATTAAATCGATTAAATCATCATCAATATCAATCACCTCTTTTAGTGGATAAAATCGACACTCAAAGTCCATTGATATTGATGAGATCTTATGAAAATTCAAGATCCAAAACAAAACAACAATTAATCCAAATTAATATATATATATTTTTTTAAATCAATTTTTAAGAGTTTTCTTATTTAAAATATAAAAATTAGTAACAAGAAAATGTTGAAAGGCCCATACGGCCCAAATTCTTTAAGAAAAAAAAATAAAAAACAAGTAAAAATGAAAAACAAGGAATAGAAATCAGAAACATTCTCTTCCTCAAGCTCTCACACGCGACATTTGTTTAACACCATAGCTAGCAAAATCAAATCAACGCGGCGGGATATGAAGATTACACAGAACGGATCGAGAACAAGAGCTCTTCACAACAGTGTAATCGATTTCAGAAAAACTTCAACAATAACTTCGAATCGAAAACACCACAGATCGATCCAATATACCTTCAAATCAAGATTCGTAAGCTTCTAATCTTCTTTTTCTACTCTTTTGAATGCGAAATGCTGTTGTGGTTGTTGAATGAAGTTAAAATATGGTGAGATTTTGTATGGAACGGTTGTTAACGAAAGGAGAATTGAATTGGGTGAAGAACGGTGAATTCAGAATTAATGGAGGTAATTTGGTTGAAGCTTGAAGATGAGTATTGGTGAGTTTTCAGCAGAGGTTTTCTGGCTTTTCAAGCTTGAGAAAAGGAATGAGGTATGTGTTCTATTTATAGATTGAGAGTGAGGGAGAGTGATTTTCCGTTTTGCAATTTTCACTGCGTTTTGGTTGCTACGTTGTGCGTGACCCATGTGCTGAAACTTTCATGTCGTTTTGATTTTCTATTTCAGCTCTTGTATTAATCACTTTTTGCAATTGGCTCATGGCTTAGAAACAACTTTAAAGGCTTGTGGGGTCAGCTTGGAGTGTCACAGTTGGAATTATGTTGACATGGCTTGTAATGGCTCACATTCAGTTTGAAGATTCTGATACAAATGTTCCTCTGCTTCATAGGGTCGATGTTACTATTGTACAAGTCTAGGGATATATGCAGTTTTACAGTCTACTTACAAATATTCAAGGGTGAACAAAATGACTTCAGTGGAAGTCAATCAAAATAGCAGTACAACCATCATCGGGACTTTGAACATCAAGGCTCAGCAACTTTGTTAATGATCACTGATACATATTTGGCAATGGATGATTCTAGAGACTGCTGAAGTCTTCCAATTGCAGGGAACAAAGGCGATGAACGGATGAACTGTCTGCAGAGTGGATGGGCACACATCTTTGCAAGGGAAAAGAGAGCAATCTTTAAAGGAGACTCATTTGTTGAATCATTTCTGCTTGGGTTTAGTACTGATGCTGCATAATCAGAAATTAACTTCAGGAGAGACTGAACCGCTCCTTTAGAAACAATGTCTTCACAAAGTCTGTCAGAGTTGCGAACCAGATTGCTAAGTGCACCTGTTGCGTTTTCCTTGAGCATTGGATAACCATTCACATCCTGACTTTGCAGCTCAGGGACAATCACAGATTCAAAAAAGCTTTGTACATTTACAAGATCTGGAGAGACATAACTGGTTCCAGCCTTCTTGGTTGAAAGAGAGACTACCAAGAATATTGCACAATCCTTGTCCTTCCAATTCCCTGCCGGGTTTGCAGCAAAGGAACTTAATAAACTCTGTATTTGCCCAGAAACAATGCTTTTTACAACATCTCTATAATGTGTGGCAATTCCCTTAAGCAGCTCACAAGCAATCCTCCTGCATGTATCAACATCACTGCCTTCCATATTCTCTGTACAAAAATATCAACAATTAAAACTACAAGGTTCCTCAATCGTTGACTTGTAAGCATTAGTTCCACTATTTTGATTGATAAAACCATCAGGTATACTCTGAGAAGAAAACATAGTCATTATTTGTCACTCTGTGGCTCAAGATGGCGCTGAAGATCACCTGAAGCATGGATTACGCCATTGCTGAAGTATGAAAGAGCATATTCTTCTATGTTATCCAGACTATATACATAGTTCACCATGATGCCTCCACTTGAGAAAGGCCTTTTTCTGATAGGTCTGCCATCCAATTTATTCTTTCAACCATCGCTCCTTTTGCAAGTGAAAATTTGCTACAGAGTCCAAATCTTTTCCTCTTTTCTTCTCTTGCAGAAGATATCTGGCACATAAGCGCATCAAAGGGGTTTTTAGTGCTGACAAAGTTTCCGGAGAATGGATCCATTTGTAGGATGTAGAAGTAAGCAGGTTGAATATCACTTCCATTCCGTTTTTCCCGGTGGCAATATCTTTAGGCAAACTCATAAGTGCTTCTTCTTCATCAGGTTTAAGTATGTTCTCAAAGAATGTGGAAGCAGATCCATCAGCCACTGGTTGTGACATGTCTCCTTCAGCAAGCACTGTTTGAGACGCCAGCTTGGATAAGAGCCGTGTCATGAATCCTGGGATGGGACTGAGAGTTGCAAAGGTAGAAATATGTGGCATCTCTCTTTTCACCAGTTTTACAACACGTTTGATAAGAAACTTTCCCAAGTTGATCCCCGCTAAGCCAGGCTGAGTTGATGATATAAAGTAAAACAATGCACTTGTTGCCTCACTTTCAGGTATAGGAGGGCTATCCCACAAAACCTCCTGTATATTTTGCGCCACATTCTTCATTAGTGCAACTTCAATGAAAATCAAAGGTTCACCAGGAATTGCTGGATGTAAATATCCAACACAACGACGTCCAATTCCCAACCTTCTCTTAAGATCTAGAAGGTTGCTTATAGGGTGCACAACTTCATAAGCAACAATTTTCTCTAGCGGGGAAGCAGGATCATCCCATGTAATTTGGTGTAGCTCTAATGCAGCAAATCATACCAAGCAGACATGTTATCCCTTGGACTAAGTTGACTGGCACATCATAGCCATTGCTATTGACTTGATGAGAATTTGATTGTGCGTAAGCCAGAGGTCTAGAGTTTAAACCAGTAGTTGATGAATCCAAATGATATCCATCTAATCAACTATAATCACCCGTAATTGGATTCCCAAAGTATTCACCACCTTTTGTGTAAACATAAATTTGAAATATCACAACATACTTGAACTTGAAGTCCGCCTGAGAATGAGCAACCTCACCATCAGTATCATAACACTCATTATTTTCATGGAATCATCACTCATATCATCTTGGATAACCTCAAATTGTCTCTTTCCTTCTCCAAGAGGAACGTTTTCCACTTCCATGTATTTTGGAACTTCAATGATGCTTTATAATCACTTGGAAATGGCACACTTAAATGAACACTTACTTGCATCTCAATAAAAACATCTTGATTGAATATTCTTCAAAATTTGACTTGAATCCATCTATAGGAAAATAAATTCACAGATGAACATAGCCTGGACTGATGAACCCTGACCATGATAATCCGGACCAAACTTCTCATAGAACAATGCTTGAAAGTTTGATGAATTCTGATATAGGACAACTTGACCTTGAACAATCACATTTCCTGAGAAAATAGCCCACCACCACGAGTAACTTATAATTGAAGCAAACTCTTGATAGTTTGACCAACGTGAGGTCAAACTTCCATCTGATTTAGACTTGAATGAATGTCTTTGCCATCAATTTCATTGCAAAATCCTAAACACCCAGAAAAGAAGAAGAAACAAGCAAAATTGAAAAAATATTTTTGGTATTTTGGTTAGAGGTTAGTAAATAGAAACAAACATAAAGCAAGTAAGAAACAACAGGGGTGTGAGAACCATATAGTATGATCTTGTTTGTGTATGCAAATGATGCAAATGAAAAGTGGGATCTTAGGGGTAAAAGTTAGGGTATTACAGCTACCCCTATTTAATATTCTTCTATCCCGAGATATAAAGATTCACATCTTTGTCTCGACTAGATAGAAGAGACTTAAATATAACAATTAACCCAATTTTTGGCCATAAGAGACCACAAAATGATATGATTATGCTAATGTTATGGTATGCAAATACAAGACCACCGTGGGGAGAAAATGCCACAGGAAAAAGAAAACACTGGAGCAAAAGAAGAAAAGAGACTCCACAGGGGAAAGCAAAAAAGCAAGATCCTATTCCGATAAAAGAAAGGAAATGACTCAACAGGGAAAGAGATACCAACTGCCAGTTACTGGGCGAAGATATTCGAACCGAAGAGAATAGGTAAAATACTTTCTACTGGTTACTGAGTAGAAAATATGTGCAAAAAACACAAGAGAATTGTTAGCTACCAGTTACTGGGTAGAAAACAAAGAGATGTATTACTTACTACCAGTTACTAGGTAAAAAGTAATCCACTCGTTGAGATATAATCAACTACCTATTACTGGGTAGGAAAAGAAGCAACACCAACTACTGGTTACTGAGTAGTTTAGCGAGAATAATAAACTTGAATGAAAGGGGTTACCAACTACCGGTTACTGTATAGGGTAAACAACATGTCAACTACCTGTTACTGGGTAGGACAGACTCGACTACCTGTCACTGGGTAGGAGAAAGAGATATATCATCAGCTACTTGTTACTGAGCAGCTCCAATCACTCAACAAACTTCTCAAGTAAAGAAACACCCAATTGTTGGAAAAAAGATATTAACAAATCTGTCGAGGATCTTTAAAAGAGATACGAGCAAGTTAAACCATGCAATAGAATTCTCATCGGGAATTATTCCACAAAACTTCCATCTGATAGAAAAGCTGGTCGGATAAGGATCCATCATTTCACAATAAAATTCTCTGTTGAGGATGAGCCAGAGAAATGTTATTTATTGCGAAGGTAAATTTCTGGAGATTACACAAGCTGCTCAAATAAAGAGGCTTCCACGTGAAATTGCATAAGTAATTACCAAGAGAGTGTTATCAAAACACTACTGGGGAAATCAAATCTTCATCTTCTGATGGGGATCAATAATAGATTCCTGCCGAGGAAAATAAATCCTCAAATGAGAAGAATAAACACCTTCTCATCATCCAGGTTTCACAGCCTAGGGAAAACCAAAGTAACTACTACAAGAGACCAAAGTTCAATCCAAGAACAAACTGGAAAGAAACGGTCAAACAAGACTCGACCCAATGAGGAAATAACTCAACTGGGGAACAATTCCATCCAGATAAAAGCTGGGGAGGAAAGCTAAACAAACATCTTCCACGAGGCATAAACTCAGTGGGGAATTAAAAAGGATAGGTATTTTCTGCTTAGGGGTCGACACTCTAATGAAGAGAGGACACACGCACTTCGCGGGATAACAACACCGGGGAAAGGGAAACACCAAAAAAAAACAGGATGCACAATGCAACAAAAACATGCTATGCTCAACCAAAATGAATGCGCATGCAATGCATATGAATATGAATATGCTGACAAAACGGACAAAAAGGGCAAACAGAGGGTGAACAAAACATCACAACACCACTGAAATACTCGGCTAATCTCCGCAAGTTAGAGATATCATTGGAGATCGTGCTGGGGATCATCAACAGAAACCCTGCAAGAGATACACAAGAGCCATCAAAGGAAAATAAATTCTACTACGAGGCTTAAATCTCGCTGAAGAGACAAAGATACCGCTTGGGGAGAAGACCCCAAAGATCAATCTTCAACCATCAATAATTCAACAAGAGGGAACAACAATATGAACTCCGCTTTGAGAAAAAAAACTGTTGGAGAAAACATAGCAACACAAATCTTCCAACCCTGCCGGGGGAATAAGAAGTTAACATCATAGCAAAAAAGTCAAACTGTGGGGGATTTTAAATCAACACCCAATCACAAGGTGAGAGAAAACCCGACAGGTGACTGCTATGTCAACATTTCTTAGAAGTAAGCAAACATTGTTCTCTACTTGTGGAATAATCCAAAGTAAATATGCATAACCTCTGCTAGGAATCATCAAAGACAAATCTCCGCATGGGCAAAAACATCAAGGAGAAGTGGTCTTCAAATTTCTCAACTGTCCGATCATAACCTGGTTGAATGAATAAAACATATTCATCATTTGAATCAAGACTTTGTTGTGGAAAACCGTTTAACACTCGTCTGGCTTATCCAAAGAAACAAAACTTTGCTAAGGGAATATCAGCAAACTCTACTGAAGAGACCTCAATATAACTCAAATGGGGAAACATCAACATAACTCTACTGGGGAGCTGCCAATAAATTCTACCAGAGGAGCAAGAAAGAACCCTGTTGAGGAAAACACTTAAGCTTTTCGTTTCAAGATTCTACCATTCTTGGGATTACTATTGACATCCTTTCTTTTATTTTCACAAATCAAAGAAAAATGTTTTTATAATTTTCAAAATTTAAATTAATTATTAACATTTGTTTCAAAAATCATCATCAAAAATTAAAATGAAATTCTATAAACAAAAACAAAATAAGAATTACAAACAAAGGGACAAAGGCCCAAATTCTATTGATAGAATGGTAGTTTGCAAATGGCGTAACTCCATGGATCATTACAAATTTAAAAAATGGTAAGTACAATGTAAAGTTCTATATTGAAATACAATGACCATTATTCTCCCTAACAACTTTGAATTCCAACTGTGCTTGAGACTTCAGCGGGGAATAATTGAAGTGAAACCTTTGATAGGAAATGTTGCTTCAAACGATCAAGACTGGCCAGATGCAGTTACTTGCCATGATCCCTAACTTTTGCCTAGATTGCCCTCTCGAGTTTTCAATCTACCGGGATGATTATTTCTGTTTTGTCTCTAATTTTTGCCTGGACTTCCCTTTCGGGTTTTCAATCCACCGAGACGCTCATTTTTTCCTAAGCCTCCCTTTCAGGTTTTCAACTTAGCGAGCTGTTCTTTTATTTTTTAGGCGAAGTATTTCTTGACTACATCGGAATTCACAGGACGAGTGACTCTTCTCCATCCATAGTTGTAAGAATTAATGCACCGCCAGAGAAGGCTCTCTTAACAACATATGGGCCTTCATAATTAGGAGTCCACTTGCCCCTAGAATCAGTAGTAAAAGTCGAGATCCTTTTTAGCACGAGGTCACCTTCTCTGAACACACGAGGTCAGACCTTCTTATCAAATGCTTTCTTCATTCTTTGTTGATAAAATTGGCCATGACACAAGGCCGTCATTCTTTTCTCTTCAATCAGATTCAACTGGTCGTATCTACTTTGACACCATTCAGCCTCAGACAATTCAGTTTCCATCAAAACTCTCATAGAAGGTAATTCAACCTCTATCGGGAGCACTGCTTCCATGCCATAAACAAGAGAAAAAGGGGTTGCCCTGTTGAAGTGCGAACGGATGTACGATACCCATTCATCTTGGGTCTATAAAGAGAAGAATGATGATGCTCAATCTTAAACTCATCGCATAATTCCTTCATCATTTTGTTATTTAAATTCGACCCATTATCAGTGATGATCTTGCTCGGAACACCATACCGACAGATGATTTGATTCTTGATAAACCGGACCACTACTTGCTTAGTCACATTTGCATATGATGCCGCTTCAACCCATTTGGTAAAATAGTCAATAGCCACCAATATGAAACGGTGTTCGTTCGACGCTTTAGGCTCAATCATTCCAATCATATCAATGCCCCACATTGAAAAAGGCCATGGAGAAGAGATAATATTGAGAGGAGTTGGAGGCACATGAATCTTGTCAACATAAATCTGGCATTTATGGCACTTTTTCACATATTTACAACAGTCAGATTCCATTGTCAGCCAATAGTAACCGGCCCTTAACATCTTCTTAGCCATCGCGTGTCCATTGGCATGGGTGCCAAAGGATCCTTCATGGATTTATTTCATCAACATATCTGCTTCGTGTCTATCCACGCATCTGAGCAAGATCATGTCATAATTTCTCTTATACATCACATCATCATTCAAGAAGAAACTACCAGCCAATCTTCTCAAAGTTTTCTTATACTTCTTGGATGCCCCAAGCGGGTACTCTTGATTCTGAAGAAAGCATTTAATATCATAATACCATGGTTTATCATCAACAACCTCTTTAACTACAAACACATGAGCTGGTCTATCAAGACGCATCACATTAATTTTTGGCACATCATTCCAATGATTTACCACAATCATGGAGGATAAAGTCGCTAAAGCATCTGCCATTCGATTCTCTGCTCTTGGTATATAGTGAAACTCAACTTTATTGAAGAAAGTTGACAACCTTCTTGCATAATCACGATAAGGAATCAAATCAGGTTGACGTGTCTCCCACGTCCCTTTAATCTGATTAATCACTAAAGCTGAATCTCCATACACATCCAGTATCTTGATTCTTAAATCAATAGCTTCTTCCAAGCCCATAATACACGCTTCATACTCAGCCGCATTATTTGTGCAAGTTAAAACCAACCTTGCAGTGGAAGGAATATGAGAACCATGAGGAGTAACAATAATTGCACCAATACCTCTGCCATATTCATTAACAGCTCCATCAAAAATCAAACCCCAACGGGATCCAGGCTCAGGTCCTTCTTCAGGTAATGGTTCCTCACAATCTTTAACCTTTAGATACATCACATCCTCATCAGGAAAGTCAAACCGAATAGGTTGATAATCATCAATTGGCTGGTGTGCCAAATGATCATCCAAAACACTTCCTTTTATCGCTTTTTGAGTTCGGTACTCGATATCATATTCTGATAACAACATTTGCCAACGAGCAATCCTCCCAGTTAAAGCAGGCTTTTCAAAGATATACCTGATTGGATCCATTTTAGATATCAA
Organism: Lathyrus sativus; assembly: GCA_963859935.3. Lineage (NCBI taxonomy): Eukaryota > Viridiplantae > Streptophyta > Magnoliopsida > Fabales > Fabaceae > Lathyrus > Lathyrus sativus. Next base: position 133,812,540 of record OZ012736.1, on the reverse strand, counting down.
CCAAGTTGTACAATTCAACATATACTGGCGGAGGCGCTTGGCAGCCCAAGCTAGAGCATAACACGTCTTTTCAAGCATCGTGTACCGAGACTCACAATCAGTGAACTTCTTGCTCAAATAATAAATGGCAAATTCTTTTCTTCCGGATTCATCTTGTTGACCCAGAACACAACCCATAGACTCTTCTAGCACAGTCAAATACATGATCAAAGGTCTTCCTTCTACGGGAGGAGACAAAATAGGAGGTTCAAGCAGATACTCTTTAATTCTTTCGAAAGCTTTCTGACAGTCTTCTGTCCAGACACAACCCTGATCTTTGCGGAGATGTTTAAAAATCGGTGCATATGTGGCAGTCATATTGGATATAAATCGGGAAATATAGTTCAAACGTCCCAAGAATCCTCTTACTTGTTTTTCTGTTTTAGGTGCAGGCATCTCCTGGATAGCTTTAACTTTACCAGGATCAACTTCAATGCCTTTCTGACTGACAATAAAGCCTAACAATTTTCTAGAACGAACACCAAAAGTGCATTTATTAGGATTCAGACGGAGCTTAAACTATCTCAAACGTTGAAACAACTTCAATAAATTTTTAACATGATCTTCTTCAGTCTTCGACTTACAAATCATATCATCCACATAGACCTCAATTTCTTTATGCACCATATCATGGAATAGAGTGGTCATAGCTCTCTGATATGTTGCACCAGCATTTTTTAAACCGAAGGGCATCACTTTGTAACAGAATGTTCCCCAGGGTGTAATGAATGTTGTTTTTTTCCATATCCTCAGGTGCCATCTTTATTTGATTATAACCGGAAAACCCATCCATAAATGAAAAGATATTGAACTTAGCAGTATTATCTACCAACAAATCAATGTGTGGTAGTGGAAAATCATCTTTTGGACTTGCTTTATTCAAATCTCTATAGTCAACGTACATTCGTACTTTTCCGTCTTTCTTTGGAACAGGCACAATATTGGCCACCCATTGAGGATATTCGACGGTCACAAGAAAACCAGCATCAATATGCTTTTGAACCTCTTCTTTAATCTTCACGGCCATGTCAGGATGAGTTCTTCTAAATTTCTGCTTCACGGGTGAACATTCAGGCTTTAATGGCAAATGGTGCTCCACAATACCAGCATCAAGATCAGGCATGTCTTGATAGGACCAGGAAAACACGTCAACATATTCTTTAAGAAGCTCTACCATCCTCTTTTTAACATCTGACTAAAGCAGTGCCCAAATCTTGACTTCTTTCTTATCATCATCGGAACCCAGATTAACCAATTCCACCGGGTCTTCATGAGGCTGAATGGCCTTTTCCTCGTACTCAAGCAATCGAGAAATCTCATCAGGAATTTCTTCAATATCCTCCTCTTCCGCTTCAAACACAGGGAACTCAAAGTTGGGAGAGGGCATATGGTCATTGTTTCCAATGGGTTTAACAATCAATCTGCACAATGATTTATGTTTGATTTTAGAATATGAACAAAAAATGAAAATATTATGCAGATAAGAGTGATTATGACATTATTATACTTTTTTTTCGGTTTTTTATGTTACCATTTTTCAGAAATAAAGCAAAAAAAGGAAAACAACATATGGATAAACAGAAAAATATTTTATTGATGATGATAAAAGTTGAAACAAAGCCCTCACAAATTCACTTTCACCTTGGGCAGAGTGAAAGGATTTTTGAAAGAAACAAAAATAAATTACTTTGAAACATGAACAACAGTAGGAACGTCAACAGCGATCCAATTCTGGCATATCAATCCACGTGTCACAAAGTTGGGCATTTCTTCCTCTTGGTCATCTTCAAGAATTGCAGCTGTAGAATGATCTTTGCAATGGATGAACCCAGCACTTTGAAAAAATCATGAATACTCTTCAGCTCTTTTCGGGTTGAACCGGATGTAAAACCCAAACCAGCTCTATCTTTTTTCTCAGCAACTTCAATCATTCGGCCCCATCCATTAGCTTGGCCATTATCCACTACATGTTGTGCGTCTTTTAGAGAAGACATGGACACCGCATCTTTCTTAACAACTTTATAAACCATAGAAAGAGCCTGAAACGGAGTTCCAATATCCTCTTCCGCATCGATATAAGAAAAAGATGACAAACTGCTTACCAACATAACCTGTTCTCCACCAACAACAACAAGTTTACCATTCTGCGTGAATTTTAACTTTTGGTGCAGTGTCGAAGTAACAGCTCCAGCTTCATGGATCCATGGGCATCCTAGAAGACAACTGTAAGCAGGACGAATATCCATGACTTGAAAAGTGATCTGGAAAAAACACGGACAAATCTTGATAGGGAGATCAACCTCTCCAATCACAGTTTTCCTCGATCCATCAAAGGCTTTCACAATGACCTCACTGAACCTCATAGGAGTACCTTGATAAGATAATCTAGACAAAGTAGATTTTGGCATCACATTCAATGATGACCCAGTATCAACCAGCACATTAGATAGAGCGTCTTCCTGGCAATTCATGGAAATATGGAGAGCCAAATTATGATTTCTTCCATGCTCAGTCAACTCTTCATCACAAAAACTCATATTATTACACGCAGTGATATTGGCAACAATGCTATCAAACTGATTAACAGTCACATCATGATCTACATAAGCTTGTTCCAATATTTTCTGCAACGATTCACGATGAGCCTCAGAGCTCATTAACAGAGATAAAACAGATATTTTTGACGGTGTATGTAATAGTTGATCCACCACATTATATTCACTCTTCTTGATCAATTTCAATACCTCATCATTATCTGACTTCTGATTTACATCCCTTGATTGACCAGACTCCACAGAAATCTTCAACTGAATTTGCTTACCCACAATATCTTCACTTGTCTTTGAGGGCACATTAGCAAATATTCGACCACTTCTAGTTACACGTCCAACATCAGCAATAGTCACAACTGAGGGAAGAGAAGGAATGGGAACCTCTTTTCCATCCTCCAACATAGTAGCATTGTATTTGTAGGGAACGGCTTTATCGGATTCATACGGTGTCGGGCCAGGCAAACGGATAACCAAAGGCGTCACAGTAGATTTCTGACTATTGTAAGAAATTACAACTCGCTCAGGAATATTGAAACGTGGGACTATGACATTCACCTTGTTCTTAACTTCATTTCTGTTTGTAGTAACCTGAATCAAATTCTCGTCAATCATCTCTTGTAAGTCCCTTTTTACAATCACACACCCACGAGGGTTCACAGAACAAATACAACAGGCGACATAATCATGCTCAATATCATGGAACTCACTCAAAGTAGCATGCATTTCAACAAGCGACCTCCGAATCCAGGGAATATCAAAAATACGGTATGTGTCAGGACAACCATATACCATATTGACAGTTGCATTACCATGATTAGGAAACGGATTTGATTGCACATTAGGGTTGGTATCTTCAAAAGACAGAATACCGCTTTTTACGAGCTTTGCAACTTCATGTTTCAGAGGATAGCAATTTTCGATATCATGTCCAAGGGCACCTTGATGAAATGCGCAATGAGCATCTGGCTTATACAACCATGGAATTTCAGTTGGAACAGCCGGCGGATCACGAGGTTGAACCAAATTTTTCTTTATTAAAGCTGGAAATAGCTCAGTATATGTCATTGGAATGGGATCAAATTGTGTTTTCCTCTGTGTACGACCTTGTTGAGTTGTCTTCTCTTGGAAACATGGTTGATTGAAGTAGCTTAAGCAGTAGGGGTGTTACTGATAACAGGCGTAACAGATGCTACTTGTTGCTGACGACGACTACCATTGTTGTTCACAACTCTGCATCTTCTAGACCTTTCCTGAGATATAGCATTAGTTTCTCCCTCTTTTTTCTCAGGGAACCCAACACCAGGATTTTTCGTACTTCCAGAATTTCCTTCTTTTATTAGACGTCCCTCACGGACAGCTTCCTCTAATCTCATCCCCATATTAACCATTTCCATGAAATCACTATGAGCGCTCGCAACCATCCTTTCATAGTAAAATGGACCCAGAGTCTTCAGAAAAATATTGGTCATTTCTTTCTCTTCAAGCGGAGGGCTTATCTGAGCTGCAATCTCACACCATCTCTGCGCATATTCTTTAAAAGTTTCTTTCTCTTTTTGAGACATTGCGCAGAGCTGATCACGATCCGGTGCCATATCAAGATTATACTTATACTGACGAACAAAAGCTTCACAAAGATCATTGAATGTCTTGATTTGCGTACTATCGAGTCCCATGTACCACTTCAGTGTAGCACCAGTAAGATTATCTTGAAAATAGTGGATCAACAACTGATGGTTGTCAGTATAGGTAGACATCTTTCTAGCATACATGATCAAATGACTTTGCGGAAAGTGTTCCCTTTGTATTTCTCAAAATCCAGAACTTTGAACTTGGCGAGAATCTTCACATTTGGAACAAGGCAAAGATCATGAGCATTCTTTCCAAATAACTCCTTTCCTCTTAAAGCCCTTATTTCTCTCTGCATTTCAGCAAACTGATCTTGAAAGTCATCTATTCGATCCATAACATCCAAACTCTCGCTCGGAGCAGTGTGGAAAATTTGTTCTTCAGTATAAGGCATAGCGTGAGTTACAGGTGGTGGCACAGGTATGACGGTAGGAACAACCAGAATTTCAGCATTAGGAACAACATTAACCACAGGAGGTGGTACAACTATGACAGCAGACACTCTTGGATCTTCAGAAACAGGAGGTTGATATCCCTCTGGCACATAATTGAAAGGCATCCCCCAAGGAAAACCAGCAGGCATATGATATTGAGAAGCATTAATCGGGGCCATAGAAATGGGCGTTGATTCGATCTCAGAAATCGCAGTTCTTTGGACAGGAGAAGGATGAGGTATTGGTGGCTGATACTGAGCAGCCACCAAAGCTTCCATTGCGGCAGTCAGTCTTTCCAAACTATCCTTAAGGGTTGTCACCTCTTCACGGAGCTCGCGATTCTCTTGCTGTAAATGATCCATCTTTTTCTTGGAGTTAGCTCGAGTGTTGTAGTGATGCGATAGCTTGACTGAATGAAGACCAAAAGAAACACATCAAACACCTGGAAAAGGAACAACAAAACGCACAATGATGCGAATGCAAATTCAAGATGCAAATGTTTCAATCTGTTTTCAAGGATCTATAAGATGTAAAGCAATTACAAACATCATAAATAAATAACACTTTTTGAAATACTGATAAACATCTCATTTCATTGAATATTGGAAAGAGTTACACTTTGAAGTACAAGATACAATAATATCAAAATAAGAAAAAGCTAGGTCCTAAGGAACATCTGATGACGATTCAAGCTGATACTTCCTTCGGAGTCTCTTAATCTCTTTCTCATAGTTGTGCTTCATGGTGATCTTCTCTAGCACAAGCTGATCCACAATACCCTTCCAAGCACCAGAAGTAGGAGGATGTGATGATGGAGTAGTAGAGGAAAATAAATCCTCTACATGCATCTTCACAGTGCGCCGCTCAAGTAACTCTATCAAGTCATCTTTCTCCTTTATCTGTTTTTGCAATTCCATTTTCTCTTTGTCAAAAGCTTGAAACTTACTTTCCCACATCTCTTTCTCTTCCTTCATCTTAGCCAAAGCATCTTGAAGAGTCTTCACATCATCAGAAGAAACAGGGAGTGGCGTAGAGATCACTGTAGTCAGGGGTTTCTCAATAGGATAAGGCATATTAAGCTCCATAGCCCTCTTCTTAACCCAAAGTGTGTAAGGTTCCAAGGCAATGCAAACTTGTCTTCCAAGCTCCCCTCTATCCAACCTGTGAACCTTAGTCCAAGCATGAGCCATTCTTCTTCTCAAACCAAGAGAATCATCCCCTCCTTGAAAGAATAAACCCTCTAATAAAATATTTTTAGGCCTATCCTTCAACATATAACCCAGCTGACGGCGAGCTAGACTCGGGTTGTAATTAATTCCACCTTGTATTCCAAGAAGAGGAACATTAGCGAATTCTCCACAACTATCAATAATCTGGACATTGTCATAAACCGAAGAAGACCAAGTGATATCAGAATTCGTAAGAGACATAATCCTTTGAGACCACCTTAAACAATCCTTGTTTTTCCTAAAAACAGATGTCTGGGGTAAGTGTGAAACGAACCAATTATACAGCAGAGCTAGACAGCAAACAATGGTACCGTTTCCCTTAGAAGTCCTACTATGGATGGAAAAATAAGTGTCACCAAGCAAAGTTGGAACAGGGTTCCCAATCAAGAAAATTCTAATAGCATTAACATCCACAAAGTTGTCAATATTAGGAAACAAGACTAGTCCGTAGATGAGTAAAGCAAATATAGCCTCAAACGCCAATGTGCGACCAATGTCAGCAAATAAAGTGGCCTTCTCAATCAAGAACTTAGAAGTCAAACCCTTGAGGCCTCCCTTAGTCTTTAGATTTACATCAATATCCGATTTCGTCAAATGGGTAGCTGCAGCAATATCTTGAGGCTTAAGAGCTTCCTCCAAACCACTATACGGAACCTTATAAGAAACCGGTACACCCAACAAATAAGCATGTTCTTCCAAGGTCGGCATGAGCTGATAATCGGGAAAAGTAAAGCATCGATAAATAGGACCATAGAACTGCATAAGGGTATTCAGAATTCCGTCTTCAATGTTAGTAGAAAGAACAAATAAAAGTCTCCCATAACGAGATAAGAAGCCTGAACGATCATCTACCAAGGACACTAGCTTTCTCAACTCTGTAAGATCAGGAGCCCGAAAACTGTACTTCTGAGTGTTTCTCCTTCGAATGTCCATAATCAACATTATCTGCGATGTTTGCAAAAGAAAATCTCTGAGATCCTTAAAAACCAACTGAAATACAATGCTCATGAATGCATGAGTGCAAGATGCAACACCCTCAAACAAGACATACAAAGCACACAGGTTCAAAGGTTCGGCACGAGCATGGAGCCAAAGGTAAGAACCAACCAACCCACAATGGTATGTACTATGGTTATATCATCACCTGTAGAACAAGGTTCTAAAAAGTTCCCAGAGTCATAATTCCATATTTTGGATATTATCGGCTTAAACTACTACTCGTCGGCCAACAATATTCTCAAGAGAAACTCATTTGAGTGTGGTATCGCGTAACGACTAATTCAAGTCTACACCTGAACAGCCGCCGCACCACGTCCTAATAAGGCCACGATGGGTTAAAGGGTTCTAAGGTCCTCAGCTTCTCAGGCTCCCAGTCGGAAAAAGTAATATCAATTACGACTACTCGTAAGACATCAGTAATTCGAAAGGGGCCTCCACCGAGCGGGGGATCTCAAGTCAGTTTAGTAAGGACTACTCCACGTAAGCCAACAAGACTATACCACGCTCCTATCATAAGTGCACTCAATTCCGGGTATAGGACTTATCTCACCACACAGATTACCAGGCACCAAAATAGAATAATCAATAACAAACAAGTCAAACAAAAAACAATAAATAAATCAAAGTAGGCAAAACCCACTAGGAACCTAAATGTCCCCAGCAGAGTCGCCACTTTTCTGTAGCGGTAAAAATTGTGAGTGTAAGCTATTAATTAACTTAACTCGAATAAAAACAAGAGTCGCCACCGCACTTTTATTTTATCCAAATAAAGGAAACAAAAAAGAGCGAACAAAACCCAAGAGTTCTAAAACGAGAACAAGAAACAGAGATCGGGGTAAGGGGGTTGGTTACGCAATGGGAAGGTGTTAGCACCCAAAACGTCTATAGTACTCTATAGGAGCCCTTTGAAATATTTACGTTTTTGGTTTGAAAATGGTTTTTTTGAAAAGAGATTGGGGAGATGAGAAGAGAATTATTTTTTTAGATTTTTGTGTTTGGAGAGACTTATCGCCTCATGCCTACGTACCCACAAAGTGCAATATAGGATCATAACCCCGTAGTTCGTGGTACAAATGACAAAAATTTGTTGGTTTTGATTGATTTTAAATGTAAAGACAAGTCGTCATTTTAAGGAGAAAACTGCGACTAGTCACCCACAAGTATTTAGACAACATTTGCGTCACATAAAGATGGAGGATTTGCTTGGATTATCAACAAGACTATCACTCAACATCAACGTGGAAAATGTCAAAGTCTTAATATTATGGGGAATAGGAGGATTACATCTCAACTATAGAAATGAATCATGTCTAAACTTTATGAAAAGTTTTAAAGTGAAAAAAGTGCATAAAGGCACAAAAAGAGTTGATGAGTTTTTTGTATTTTTTATGTCTTTTGAAATTGGTCAAAGCATGATTAACATTGATTGATTTTTATTGAGAAGAACAAAGTTTGAAAATCACTTGACGAAAGTCAAGGTTTTATTGCGAAAGCGGTTTTGAAGTTTGAAACCAAGAAGGTTTTGAAAGAGGGAGAAAGTTTTGAAAATTTAAGAAGGGGAGGAGATGAAGTGACTATCCTAGAAACCAAAATAAGAGTTAGAGGTAAGAAAGATCTAACCGACCTGTAGCACACTCCATAGCAAGCAAAAAGAATTCCATCCGATTTAAAGCATTAGCTAATGAGCGAGCCAAATAAAGGCTAAGATCCACAATACTCCAAGCATAGGAATGAGAGTCCAAAGGTCCATGAAGTCCAAGGTCTAAGAGTAGTCCAAGAGCATAACCACAAAGTTAATAGCACCAAGTTTTTTTAGAGATTTTTTATCCTTTATTAGTGTTTTGAACAAGGTATGGTCCAAGTGGACAAAAGAGAAATGACATAAACATAAACAAAGATATGATATGAAATGATAATATGGAAGCGTAAAAGTAAAGAAATAAGGAGTAAGAAGAGAATATAAACAAAATTAAACAAGGACATTGTTAGTGAATTAGTAATTAGTGGTTAGAACATATGATCAATGATGATTAATTCTTGCACTTTAGACCAAGGTTAATGAAAACTCATTAGAGGATTGATAGAATCAAAGCCTCCTAACAATGAGTTTCATAGGTAGTGGACTTAAGACAAGAAACTAATCATACTTGGACTTTCAAACATAAGTTTGAGCCACGAATGATCATTTTCCGATTAAGGGACAATTTAGCGCTATGTTAGGCAATCGTAATCGGGTTTATGTAGAAACCACGACTATCTGAGGCCGGTCAATAAAATGTTAGTGTTAACACATGTTAGAGAAGTGATATGTAAATCACTCTCCTATAACATGCCACACAAAACGAAAAGAGGTAGTGATCTCATCATAATCAAGATTTTTCATCAATTAATCAAAGGTAATCTATCACTATTCCAAAGTATGGAGAATTATCTCAATGATTATTCCTCCATAGATTTGAAATAATGAATATTAAACAACTTTGATAATCAACAATCTATGATCCATAGATTTCATCGATCAAAAGAAAAAGAAGAAGAATAAGAACTAAAATGAAAAGAAATCACAATTTGAATCTTAAATCGATTAAATCATCATCAATATCAATCACCTCTTTTAGTGGATAAAATCGACACTCAAAGTCCATTGATATTGATGAGATCTTATCCAAATTCAAGATCCAAAACAAAACAACAATTAATCCAAATTAATATATATATTTTTTTAAAATCAATTTTTAAGAGTTTTCTTATTTAAAATATAAAAATTAGTAACAAGAAAATGTTCAAAGGCCCATACGGCCCAAATTCTTTAAGAAAAAATAAAAAAATAAAAAAAAAATAAAAAACAAGTGAAAATGAAAAACAAGGAATAGAAATCAGAAACATTGTCTTCCTCAAGCTCTCACACGTGACATTTGTTTAACACCATAGCTAGCAAAATCAAATCAACGCGGCGGGATATGAAGATTACACAGAACGGATCGAGAACAAGAGCTCTTCACAACAGTGTAATCGATTTCAGAAAAACTTCAACAACAACTTCGAATCGAAAACACCACAGATCGATCCAATATACCTTCAAATCAAGATTCGTAAGCTTCTAATCTTCTTCTTCTACTTTTTTGAATGCGAAATGTTGTTGTGGTTGTTGAGTGAAGTTAAAATATGGTGAGATTTTGTATGGAACAGTTGTGAACGAAAGGAGAATTGAATTGGGTGAAGAACGGTGAATTCGGAATTAATGGAGGTAATTTGGTTGAAGCTTGAAGATGAGTATTGGTGAGTTTTCAGCAGAGGTTTTCTGGCTTTTCAAGCTTGAGAAAAGGAATGAGGTATGTGTTCTATTTATAGATTGAGAGTGAGGGAGAGTGATTTACCGTTTTGCAATTTTCACTGCGTTTTGGTTGCTACGTTGTGCGTGACCCATGTGCTGAAACTTTCATGTCGTTTTGATTTTCTATTTCAGCTCTTGTATTAATCACTTTTTGCAATTGGCTCATGGCTTACAAACAACTTTAAAGGCTTGTGGGGTCAGCTTGGAGTGTCACAGCTGGAATTATATTAACATGGCTTGTAATGGCTCACATTCAGTTTGAAGATTCTGATACAAATGTTCCTCTGCTTCATAGGGTCGATGTCACTATCGTACAAGTCTAGGGATATATGCAGTTTTACAGTCTACTTACAAATATTCAAGGGTGAACAAAATGACTTCAGTGGAAGTCAATCAAAATAGCAGTACAACCATCATCGGGACTTTGAACATCAAGACTCATCAACTTTGTTAATGATCACTGATACATAGTTGGCAATGGATGATTCTGGAGACTGTTGAAGTCTTCCAAATGCAGGGAACAAAGGCGATGAACGGATGAACTGTCTGCAAAGTGGATGGGCACACATCTTTGCAAGGGAAAAGAGAGCAATCTTTAAAGGAGACTCGTTTGTTGAATCATTTCTGCTTGGGTTTAGTACTGATGCCGCATAATCAGAAATTAACTTCAGGAGAGACTGAACCGCTCCTTTAGACACAATGTTTTCACAAAGTCTGTCAGAGTTGCGAACCAGATTGCTAAGTGCACCTGCTGCATTTGCCTTGAGCATTGGATAACCATTCACATCCTGACTTTGCAGCTCAGGGACAATCACAGATTCAAAAAAGCTTTGTACATTTACAAGATCTGGAGAGACATAACTGGTTCAAGCCTTTTTGGTTGAAAGATAGACTACCAAGAATATTGCACAATCCTTGTCCTTCCAATTCCCTGTCGGGTTTGCAGCAAAGGAACTTAATAAACTCTGTATTTGCCCAAAAACAATGCTTTTTACATCATCTCTATAATGTGCGGCAATTCCCTTAAGCAGCTCACAAGCAATCCTCCTGCGTGTATCAACATCACTGCCTTCCATATTCTCTGTACAAAAATATCAACAATTAAAACTACAAGGTTCCTCGAACGTTGACTTGTAAGCATTAGTTCCACTGTTTTGATTGATAAAACCATCAGGTATACTCTGAGAAGAAGACATAGATATTATTTGTCACTCTATGGCTCAAGATGGCGCTGAAGATCACCTGAAGCATGGATTACGCCATTGCTGAAGTATGAATGAGCATATTCTTCTATGTTATCCAGACTATATACATAGTTCACCGTGATGCCTCCACTTTGAGAAAGGCCTTTTTCTGATAGGTCTGCCATCCAATTTATTCTTTCAACCATCGCTCCATTTTGCAAGTGAAAATTTGCTACGGAGTCCAAAGCTTTTCCTCTTTTCTTCTCTTGCAGAAGATATCTGGCACATAAGCGCATCAAAGGGGTTTTTAGTGCTGACAAAGTTTCCGGAGAATGGATCCATTTGTAGGATGTAAAAGTAAGCAGGTTGAATATCACTTCCATTCCGTTTTTCCCGGTGGCAATATCTTTAGGCAAACTCATAAGTGCTTCTTCTTCATCAGGTTTAAGTATGTTCTCAAAGAATGTGGAAGCAGATCCCTCGGCCACTGGTTGTGACATGTCTCCTTCAGCAAGCACTGTTTGAGACGCCAACTTGGATAAGAGCCATGTCATGAATCCTGGGATGGGACTGAGAGTTGCAAAGGTAGAAATATGTGGCATCTCTCTTTTCACCAGTTTTACAACACGTTTGATAAGAAACTTTCCCAAGTTGATCCCCGCTAAGCCAGGCTGAGTTGATGATATAGAGTAAAACAATGCACTTGTTGCCTCACTTTCAGGTATAGGAGGGCTATCCCACAAAACCTCCTGTATAGTTTGTGCCACATTCTTCATTAGTGCAACTTCAATGAAAATCAAAGGTTCACCAAGAATTGCTGGATGTAAATATCCAAAACAACGACGTCCAATTCCCAGCCTTCTCTTAAGATCTAGAAGGTTGCTTATAGGGTGCACAACTTCATAAGCAACAATTTTCTCCAGCAGGGAAGCAGGATCTTCCCATGTAATATGGTGTAGCTCTAATGTAGCAAATCATACCAAGCAGACATGTTATCCCTTGGACTAAGTTGACTGGCACATCATAGCCATTGCTATTGACTTGATGAGAATTTGATTATGCGTAAGCCAGAGGTCTAGAGTTTAAACCAGTAGTTGATGAATCCAAATGATATCCATCTAATCAACTATAATCACCCGTAATTGGATTCCCAGAGTATTCACCACCTTTTGTGTAAACATAAATTTGAAATATCACAACATACTTGAACTTCAAGTTCGCCTGAGAATGAGCAACCTCACCATCAGTATCATAACACTCATTATTTTCTTGGAATCATCACTCATATCATCTTGGATAACCTCAAATTGTCTCTTTCCTTCTCCAAGAGGAATGTTTTGCACTTCCATGTATTTTGGAACTTCAATGATGCTTTATAATCACTTGGAAATGGTACACTTAAATGAACACTTACTTGCATCTCAATAAAAACATCTTGATTGAATATTCATCAAAATTTGACTTGAATCCATCTATAGGAAAATAAATTCACAGATGAACATAGCCTGGACTGATGAACCCTGACCATGATAATCCGGACCAAACTTCTCATAGAACAATGCTTGAAAGTTTGATGAATTCTGATATAGGACAACTTGACCTTGAAAAATCACATTTCCTGAGAAAATATCCCACCACCACGGGTAACTTATAGTTAAAGCAAACTCTTGATAGTTTGACCAAGATGAGGTCAAACTTCCATCTGATTTAGACTTGAATGAATGTCTTTGCCATCAATTTCCTTGCAAAACCCTAAACACCTAGAGAAGATGAAGAAACAAGAAAAATTGAAAAAATATTTTTGGTATTTTGGTTAGAGGTTAGTAAATAGAAACAAACATAAAGCAAGTAAGAAACAACAGGGGTGTGAGAACCATATAGTATGATCTTGTTTGTGTATGCAAATGATGCAAATGAAAAGTGGGATCTTAGGGGTAAAAAATTAGGGTATTACACTATCAACATCAAGGTTTTTGGTGTATATGCTATTGCATCGAGACTACAACATTCTAGATTAAACTTAGATGCGGTAATGACAACAATTTACTAAGATTTAAGTAAACAGGAAGCATTGTGTTAAAAAAAAAAGTAAACAGAAAGCATAATTGAACGTGTTAAATAACGGTCGCGGTCGCATAACGCTTCCGTGATTTTGGCTGGTCTAGGTGTTGTGACACTAATTACAGTCGCTGCCGTGTGAATAAATCACAATTATTTTCTTTTATCCTAAAAATGGTGAATAACTATATCAGTATCCGTTTTGTCGTGGCAGTTTTCGCACACAGTTTCTTAAAACCTTATAATTAACTATCCATTTCAATTGGTTTAAACGAGAAAAAAAATTGAAATGGAAACTTACTCCATAAATGTGCAAGCAAGTTTTCTGGCGAGCAGGAACCATACACTCTTATCACAGGAACTTCGTTTACATTCCCACCTGATCATTTTTAGCAAAACAGAAAATAGCAAACGAGAAAGAAGAAAAATCAGTGAACAGTGAATCGAAATAAAGCATAAATAGGTGTCGCTTTGTTCATCTAAGAGTTTGATTGGGTAGGGTTTACGGTTTTTGCAGTGGTCTGCTGGTGGCTGTTTCAATTTTTCCAGATACGAAAAGAAGAAGCAGAAGAGACATGATTCTGAAAAGAAAGAAAGTTGAGAACGACGGTTGGACGACGGTTGTTGAACCGTCGCGGACTTCTTTTTATGGCGGTTAGGTTCACAACAGTCATAAAATGTTAAAAAATTTATATATATATATATATATATATATATATATATATATATATATATATATATATATATATATATATATATATATATATATATATATATATATATATATATATATATATATATATATATATATATATATATATATATATATATATATATATATATATATATATATATATATATATATATATATATATATATATTAACATTGTTACTAAAATTAATTTTAATAAAACATAATATATTTTACTATTATTTTAGATAAATATATTAAATTACATTGTCATTATAATTATAATAATTATTTATTAAATTAATTAATAAAATTGAAAAGTTTGAAAAATAAAAATGAAAGAAAAAAGTGGAAAATCAAAGGAATAAAAAAAATAGTGATTATGATTGGCTAAAGTAATTGCGACAGTTCGTCTTAACTGTCGCGAGTGTGGAAAGAGGACGGTTCTTTGGTAACAGTCGCAATTATTTTATACAACATGCCTAAAAAATCTGCGACGGTTAGCTCAAACCGTCGTGAGAGCTGTCGTAGTCCAGGAATAAAGACGGTTTTTTATAATTGTCGCAAAAAATCTACGACAGTTGACCCTAACTGTCGTGACAACCGCCGCAATCTAGAAATAAGGACGGTTTTGTGATAACTGTCATAGCTCAAGTGTCGTAAATCTCATTTTTTCTTGTAGTGAAAAGATTATGGTTTGCCATTTGTCATCCTTCAAGTACGTGGAAGTGGATGGGGAGATCCATGAAACACTCTGCCAGGCGTTTAAAACAGTTCAGATTCAGGGGAAGTCTCCTGTGGAATTCAAGAGTCCAGAGGTTTCGATGTCATCACTCAGGGAAGCTCGTGCTATCGTAGAATCCGGCTCGTCTCAGAAGTGGGGCCAAGTTCTTGATGTTCCTGTCAAGCAGGACAAGTTTGGCCTGGGATACAAACCCTCCAGTTTGTCTCAAAGCATTCTGAGATACAGGGGGCCAATGCAGTTCACCAGCAGTGGTGTGATATTTGACAGGATTAATGCCATCGGAGATGATGAAGGTGACAGTGACTGCGATATGGATGCTTGGATTCATCCATGTACTCCTGGCCAAAAGCTGTGCAACTGGACTACCGAAGAAGTCATTCATGTTACTACTGCAAAGTAATGTTCATTGTTTTGATTATGTTCAGTCCTACGTTCTTCCCAAGACGTAGTGACCCATTTGTGGGGCCTTCTTGTTATTTGCACTTTATCATTAAATAAAGGACTTTTTGCATTCAAATATTGTGATCCCTTTTTTCCTTGTTTTTGTTTTGCATTTATATTAAACAGAAAAATGGCAATGTAATTTTTTTGTTGTATCGCATGATAAACATAAATATCCTCATGCAGGTGTTTTCTATCAGATGCCATGGATTCAGGTTCGGCTATGACTTCGTATGACTTTGATAATCCCATTTATCAAGCTGAAGAAGAGACTGACGAAGACTGTGAACTACCCGAAGAGTTAGCCAGGCTTCTCAAGCAAGAGGAAAGGGTCATTGTGCCTCATTAGGAGGATATTGAAATTATCAATCTGGCCACCGAGGATGATAAGAAAGAGGTTAATATGGGGGCTGCATTGGAAGACAGTGTCAAGAAAAGATTGGTTGAAATGCTCCGTGAGTATAAAGATATCTTCACCTTGTCTTACCAAGATATGCCTGGGTTGGATACAGATATTGTGGTACACCGGTTACCTCTTAGAGAAGATTGCTCGCCAGTCAAGCAAAAGTTGAGATGGACAAGGCTTGACATGGCAGTCAAGATCAAGGAAGAAGTTCAGAAGCAATTGAATGCTGGATTTCTTGCTGTAACAGATATTGTGGTACACCGGTTGCCTCTATGAGAAGAATGCTCGCCAGTCAAGAAGAAGTTGAGACGGACAAGGCCTGACATGGCAGTCAAGATCAAAGAAGAAGTTCAGAAGTAGTTGAATGTTGGGTTTCTTGCTGTCACGAATTACCCTCTGTGGGTCGCTAATATTGTTCCTGTACCTAAAAAGGATGGAAAGGTCAGGATGCGCATTGATTATTGAGATCTGAATAAAGAGAGCCCGAAAGATGATTTCCCGCTCCCCCATATCGATGTGTTGGTTGATAACACCGCTCAGTATTTTGTGTTTTCATTCATGGATGGCTTCTCTGGGTATAACCAAATCAAGAGGGGCCCAGAGGACATGGAGAAAACTACTTTCATCACACCATGGAGGACTTTTTGCTACAAAGTAATTCCCTTTGGATTGAAAAATGCAGGGTCAACTTATCATCGGGCGATGGTCACTTTGTTTCATGATATGATTCATCATGAAGTTGAAGTTTATGTCAATGACATGATAGCAAAGTCACAGACGGAGGAAGGACATCTGGTCGATCTTCTAAAATTGTTTAAAAAGGTTGAGGAAGTTCAAGCTGAGGCTGAATCCTAACAAGTGCACCTTCAGGGTGAGATTTGGAAAGCTACTGGGTTTCATTGTCAGTGAAAAGGGTATTGAGGTAGATCCTGCCAAACTAAAAGCTATACAAGAAAAGATCAAACAGTCAGGTCTCCTGGGGAGATTAAACTACATTGCAAGGTTTATATCTCATCTTACAGCCACTTGTGAACCAATATTCAAACTGCTAAGAAAAGATCAAACGGTTAGGTGGAATGAAAATTGCCAGAAAGCATTCGAAAGAATAAAAGAATATCTGCAGGAACCTCCAATACTCATGCCTCCAGTTGCAGAGAGACCACTAATCATGTACCTCACGATTCTTGAGAATTCAATGGGATGTGTGCTTGGTCAACAAGACGAGTCAGGTTGGAAAGAGCATGCCATTTACTACCTTAGTAAAAAATTCACCGATTGTGAGTTGAGGTACTCGATGCTGGAAAAAACATGTTGTGTGTAACAACCATTTTAATTATTTAGTCATTCTGGTGTTATTTTATTTCAGCGTGTCTTTTGTGGAGATTATTTAAGAAACCATAGACTTTAATATTAATATAAATATAATTAATAATGATAGTAATTTTATAATTATTATTATTATTATTATTATTATTATTATTATTATTATTATTATTATTATTTGTATTATTATTGAGGTTAAGTGATTAAATAAGGAATAAGAGTTATAAGAGGGGTATTGGAGAGTTTTTGGAAGGAAGGAAAGGAAAGAACACGATAAAGAGGAGAGAAGGTTGAGAAGGAAGAACAAGAGGAAGAGGAAGAAGGCCAAGGCTGTCGGATTCTTGGGGGTTCTTCATCAATCGAAGCAACTAATCGAGGTAAGGGGGGAGAAACGGGTTTAAATTGGTATTCTTGCATGAAATTGGGTAGAGGGGATTCCTTAACCCTATAGGGATTTGATGAACATGATTAGTATGCTGTTGTGTTTCTGATTGTAGCTGTCATGGTGAAATTCTTGCATGTGGCTGTATAAGGATTGTTTAGATGGTTTGGGCGATTCTGAGTAGTTTACCGTTTAGGTTGAAAATGATTTAATCGATAGAGTTGATGTTTTATCGGGTAAAAGCTGGAATAAGTCGTGTAGTTTAGTCGTAGAATGTTAGGCTAATACTACTGGGGCTGGTTTGGTGAGAATCGGACGATTTTTGAGCTTCTGATGAATTTCTGAAAAGTGAGGGTTTGTGAAATCGCAGACGTTCACCAGCACCTTCGCTGAGCGAGCATTCGCTAGGGATTCGCTAGGCGAATTGGGTAGCGAATACTTCCAGTAGGCACTGTCTGCCTTCACTAGCAGGTTCGCTAGGCGAATGAGGCAGCGAGTGTTCGCTGAGGCCTCGCTGGGCGAGTTAGCCAGCGAGCGTGATAGAAACGTGATTTTGTGCAGTTTTGCTTTGTGATTCGTTTTGTGGGATTCCTTGGGTTTTGATAGGTAGAGAGATGGTGTTCAGTGGTGAGGAGTGTATACCTGGTGTTGAAAGGTGAAATTATGAAATAAAGAATTTAATTGACATAATTAATTGGTGGGTAAGACATATATATGTAATATGTATATATGATGCATAGTGAGGTGATCGGGAGGATCGTATGTACTCGGTGTTCAACGTAAATTTCCCTATTATTTAATTTGATTGACATAATTGATTAGTGTGTATATATATATACATATGTATGATGTATGGTGATGTGATCAGTAGGATCGTGTGCACTTAGTGTGCTTGATGTTTGTGTGTTGTGCATTTGGTGTTGTGCATGGCATGGTGTCTTGGTGGGATGGATCATGTCTTAGGAGGAACGTAAGTGATCCATCCGTACTCCTTTGTGGGGAATGGTGGGGTTGAATCATGTCTCAGGAGGAGCGTAAGTGATTCACCCGTACACCTTTGTGGAGAATGGTGGGAATATATCATGTCTCAGGAGGAGCGTAAGTGATCTATTCCGGGGTTCGATTGAATGAACCAATGAGTCGGTACCGCATGCATGGTGTTGAGTTTCATTCTTGCATTATTGTATGATGTGTTGATGATTGGACAGTAGGTCGTGTTTGATGTTGGTGGGGTGATGATTTGTTTAATTGCTTCCTTTATTTCATTTATTTTATTACCGATAATTTTGATCATGTTTTCTCACCCCTTTGTTGTTGTTGTTGTGGTTTGTGCTTCTTCGGAAGTACAGATAATCCAGGTACATAGCTAGCTTGGATAATGGTGTGCGAGTCGAGTCTTAGGATGCTCTGATATGTAGCACGAGATTTGGGAGTTTATTTGTTTTATGATGAATTTGTTTATTCCTGTGACGTATCATGTTTGATGAGCTTGTTAATGAATACTTTTGTATATTTTGGCGGATGGCCGTGAGCGATGGATAATGATAATTTTCCGCTGTTTTAATTTGAAAATCACATAATGAAGAGTTATGTTGAACTATTTGAATGTGATATCGCACTGTTGAAGGGAAACTCTGATGTTATTTTGAAATAATCGTATTTTATTAAAGATTTGGGAAAGTGGGGTGTTACATTGTGCACTCGCCTAGGCCGCTAAGCGTTTGAGACAATACATGTTAAACCACACAACCCTATTGATTTCGAAGATGGATCCAATTAAGTACGCCTTTGAAAAGCAAGCACTCTCCGGAAGGATTGCCCGATGGCAAATGGTTTTAATAGAGTATGATATTCAGTACGTTTCCCAAAAAGCCATTAAGGGAAGCGTTCTATCGGAATATCTTGCGGAACAGCCAATTGAGGATTATCGGCCGATGAAATTTGACTTCCCAGATGAAGACTTCATGTTTTTAAAGATGAAAGACTGTAATGAGCCTTTACCTGACGAGGGTCCTGAGATTGGATCTTAGTGGAAACTGGTTTTTGACGGAGCGGTTAATTCATATGGTAACGGAATCGGTGCGATCATTACTACTCCTTATGGTTCTCATATATCGTTCACCGCCCAATTGACATTCGCCTGCACCAATAATGAAGCCGAGTATGAAGCTTGTATTATGGGTTTAGAACAAGCCGTTGATATGAGGATTAAGAATTTGGATGTGTACGGTGACTCAGCGTTAGCCGTTAACCAAATCAAAGGAGAGTGGGAAACTCGCCAGGCCAACCTGGTGCCTTATAGAGATTATGCAAGGAGACCGTTGCCTTTCTTCGATAGAGTTGATTTCCATCATATGCCGAGGGCTGAGAATCAGATGGCAGATGCCTTGGCCATGCTATCTTTGATGTACAAAGTGAATTTCTGGAATGAAACTCTTGTTATCACCATCATGCGTCTTGATAGACCTGCTTTTGTGTTTGCAATTGAGAAAGCATCAGATGGAAAGCCTTGGTATTTTGATATCAAGCATTTTCTCAAGACTCAGAGTACCCTTCTGGGGCATCCGGCAAAGATGAAAACACTCTGAGGAGGTTAGCTGGAAATTTTTATCTGAATAAGGACGATGTGCTCTACAAGAGAAATTTTGACATGGTCTTGCTGCGCTGTGTTGATGAACTTGAAGCAAAACTGTTGATGGAGGAAGTCCACGAGGGTTCTTTTGGAACTCATGCCAGTGGACATGTAATGGCTAGAAAATTGTTGAGAGGTGGGTATTATTGGATGACTATGGAATCCGATTGTTTCAAATACGCCAGAAAATGCCATAAATGCAAGATTTATGCGGACAAGGTACATGTGCCACCGGCTCCTCTGAATGTGATGACATCTCCTTCGCCTTTTGCCATGTGGGGAATCGATGTGATTGGAAAGATTGAGCTGAATGATTCTAATGGACATCGCTTCATTCTGGTCGCGATTGATTACTTTAAGAAGTGGGTAGAAGCAACGTACTTTGCCAATGTCACGAAACAGCTGGTCGCCCGATTCATAAATAAGGACATCATTTGTCATTATGGAATTCCTGAGAGAATCATTACTGATAATGGTTCAAATTTGAATATCAAAATGATGAAGGAACTGTGTCAGAGTTTCAAGATTGAACATCACAATTCTTCTCCATATCGTCCGAAGATGAATGGCGCTGTTGAGGCAGCTAATAAGAATATCAAGAAGATTGTGCAGAAGATGGTTGTGACCTACAAAGACTAGCACGAGATGTTGCCTTTTGCTCTTCACGGTTATCGTACTTTGGTGCGTACATTAACCGTGGCAACTCCTTTCTCACTGGTGTATGGCACGGAAGCGGTCCTGCCATTAGAAGTTGAGATTCCTTTTTTAAGGGTATTGGCGGATGTAAAGCTTGACAAAGCTGAGAGCGTGAAAACCAGGTTGAATCAGATAAGCTTGATTGATGAAAAGAGATTGGCAGCCATTGCTCACGACTGGTTGTACCAGAGTAGGATGAAGAAAGCCTTTGATTAGAAAGTGTGTCCTCAGTGCTTCCAGACGGGTAATTTGGTGTTGAAAAGGATCCTTCCTCCTCAGACAGATCAGAGGGGGAAATGGACTCCTAACTATGAAGGCTTGTATGTGGTAAGAAGGGTTTTCTCTAGCGGAGCCTTATTGCTATCTACCATGGATGGTGAAGATTCGTCATCCCCTGTGAACGCGGACGTGGTTAAAAAATACTTTATTTAAAAGAGACCCGCTGGACACAAAAAAGAAAAGTCCAGGAAAAATGGGGCATCCTGGTGAACCACAAAAAGAAAAGGTCCGGGCAAAAGTTAGGGATAAAAGAAAAGAAAAAGAATGAACCCGCAAAGTTGAAAACCTGAAAAGGCGACTTTGGAAAAAATGGGTATCCCAGTGGATTGAAAACTTGATAGGGCGGTCCAGGCAAAAGTTAGGGATTTTAAAAAGCAAATGATCATGGTCTGCGTTCGATCTGTATGCTTGTGAGCAGCTATCCCAAAGGAAAGGAATCAGTCCAGTCAGTCTTGTTAGAAGATGAAACATGGGGAACATCAAAGACATACATGTCATAGCCGAATCGACACATGGTGGTTGTCTGTTTCCACATTGCCGACATTTGTATATTGAATTATTTTTCTTGTTTTTGAGCAATTACCTCTTTTCAAGAATTGCATCTGAGTTGTAATTCGCCTATTTACAGGCCTTTCATCAATAAAGTGTTCATTTCAGTCAAAGAGCTTTCTTTTTCTTGTTCGTTTTACTGTTTTGTTTGTGAAATGTCTGTTACTTTGGTGAACATTGCAGGTAAAAGCAGGAGGCTTTATAGAGCATAATGAAAGCGCTGACTTTTTCTCGAGCAGCAAGTATCATGAATGGTAACTGAGTTAACCATTTTGCAAATAGGACATTTCTAGTGTCTTTTCTTTGTTGCAGGTCAGCAGGGTTGTCCTCCGCCGATGGAAATTTCCTTATCCTCAACAGTTCAAAATCGCAGCAAATGGCAGTTGTTGTCAGCCGAGTATTCTCAGCAAGTTAAGTTTGATACCTCCGGCAGAATGGACTCGTCCCAACCGGTTGAATGCAGTCAGGCATGAGAAACGAGGATGTTTGCTTCCCTATAGCAGAGATTTTGCTTCCCCAGTGAAGTGGTCGCGGAGTCCGATTATCAAGTCTGAATTGGTGTACCTCCAACAGGATAAAGCTTTGTTTTCATAAGAAAGTGAATCCCTAGCAGGGTGGACTTTTTCCCAGCAGAGCAGGATAAAAGTGGTTCCCTCAGCGGTAGGGTAGTTTGTAAACCAGTATTCATCTCCAGTGGAGGCAACGTCTGTGACGCTCTTTCCCAACAAAGTCGACATTCAGGTATTTTCCTAATAATATTGGTATTCTGGATTTTCTCTAGCAGAGTGCAGTGCTGATTCCCTCGCCAGAGTAAGTGGTAGAACAGGAGTGTGTGATTTCCCCAGTAGAATGGAGTTCCTAGTAGGAGTATCTAATATTCCTCAGCAAGACAGGTTGATACCTGATCGAATCCCAAGCAGAGTGGATTTTTCCCAAGCAAGATGGAGTTTTCTGAAATGCCATTCAGGGATGATTTTCCGAGCGGAGTAAAGTCAATCTCAAGCGGTTAGTTGTATTTTTCCTGCAGGGTCGGTTTCCTCAACATAAGGGATTTGATTTAAGCAGAAGGTTTCTTCTTTCCCAGCCTAGTTTTTTCGATTTCCCAGAAGAGTTGTGTTCTTGAGGGCCATCTAGGGCGTTTTTCTCAGCAGGATGTGATTTAATCCCCAGTGGAGTGGATTTTTGTTCTTGGAAGAGCAGTACTACCCAGGTTTTGTTCCGGGAGGCCATCCAGGGTTTGTTTTCCCAGTAAGTCCAGTTTACTGGCATGTGCTAACTATCCTTGGCAGGGTCGTTTCTGTCGCTACTGCGAAAATCGGCGCCGGCATGACAGAAGAGTCACCACCTTTCGTTATTTATCCCTCAGAGCGGGAAAGGAAACGATCGGAAAAACCTGACGAAAAAAGGTAAGACAAGGTCATCGCAACCATTGTCTGGGTTCGGGAGTCGGTTACGCAAGGGGAAGGTATTAGCACCCCTCACGTCCGTCGTACTCGACGGGATCCACGCTTGGTGTTTATAAGGAAAAGGGTGTGTTTATCTATCTATGCTAGTGGGCAGTCTGAAAAGAAAAGAAAAGGACAGGACTCGACAGAACATACGTTGTTCTGGCCTACGTACTCCCTCGTGCAATGGGAAAGTCAGAGTCAACGTAGTTCGACTACCTACGTCTAGACGGGGGGAAAGGTTGCTCGCCAGGACGTCGCGTCCTGTGCCTACGTACTTCCACACGGCATGGAAGATCAGAGCAAACGTAGTTCAGGCTACGCACGACACAAGCTGTTCAAGTGTTTTTTATGGGAAAATGCACCTTAACCAAGGGTTTTCACAGTCCAGGAGGACAAAAGGTTTTGATGTTTGTTCAAATCTTTTGACGGAAGAAATGAGTTCACTTTTGTTTTATCCCTTATTAAGTGTTTTTCTGTTGTTTTGAGAAAGGAAAGAGACACCCTAAAACTATGGTTGAAAAGGGGAATCTACCTAATGTTATCATGCCTGGTTAACCAACCTAATGTCTATCATAACTCCTCCACAACAGAGAAGTTAGAGCTCCTAAGGGATCATGGCAAAAGCACTAAACAGCAAACATGAAACACTGCAAAGTAAAGACATACTGGAAATATGCATGAATGCAACAACCAAACAAGCAAGGCACAAAGGCCACAGACCACAGAGGCAAGCAAAGCCACTCAATAACAATCAAGCAGAAGGAGGACCACCTCAACTTCTCATGCACACAAGCATGCTTATTTCTAAGATGCACCTATCTCAGAAATATCTATATGAACCCCTAAGTCTAGTGCAGCACAGCACCACACAAGTCAGTCAACACAAAGAGAAGGCTAACCAGCCTGGCAAACTCCTATCCAAAAGCAAGAAACTACCCCTGAGCAAGACCCTAAACAACCCTAAAACAAAACCCTAATCTACCCTAAGCAAAACCCTAAGCAAAACCCTAAGCAAAACCTTAAAGGGAGAAATCAATCCCATTCTTCAAGCTTCAAGACAAGCTTACCAAAGAAAGGGAGCTAAGTAGACAGACCCATAGTGCCTTCTTCAGGAAAGTACTAGGAGGCTTCTACTTAGGAATCATATCCCATGTGGCTCAACAACTGTGAACGGTTTACATTCCTCCTCAGGAGAAACTAAACTCACATGAAGGCTCCAACATCATTGTATATTTAAGAAATCCTACATGAACTAAGGGAACTAAGTGAACAGACCCATAGTGCCTTCCTCTGGAAAATACTAGGGGGCTTCCACTTAGGAATCATATCCCATGTGGCTCAACAACTGTGAACGGTTTACATTCCTCCTCAGGAGAAACTAAACTCACATGAAGGCTCCAACATCATTGGATATTTAAGAAATCCTACATGAACTAAAGGAACTAAGTGAACAGACCCATAGTGCCTTCCTCTGGAAAATACTAGGGGGCTTCCACTTAGGAATCATATCCCATGTGGCTCAACAACTGTGAACGGTTTACATTCCTCCTCAGGAGAAACTAAACTCACATGAAGGCTCCAACATCATTGGATACTTAAGAAAGCCTAGATGAACTACAGGAACTAAGTGAACAGACCCATAGTGCCTTCCTCTGGAAAATACTAGGGGGCTTCCACTTAGGAATCATATCCCATGTGGCTCAACAACTGTGAACGGTTTACTTTCCTCCTCAGGAGAAACTAAACTCACATGAAGGCTCCAACATCATTGGATACTTAAGAGAAAGGTGAGAATAAAGAATGAAAGACACTCATAGTGTCTTCCTCAGGAAAGTACCATGAATCTCCCTCAAACTTCAGGATCTCAAACCTCACAGAAAGGGAGAAAGCTTCTAGACTAGGTCTTCAATCCATGCATCCATCCTCAAGAAGAAACCACAGGCCCTCAGACCAAAAGAAACTACTCTTGAAGTTCAACCAAAGTTGAACTCCAAGGCTAGAAGTTCTCAAACTTCTCCTATTTACAAGCTCAAGCAAAAATAGCAAAACAACTTCTAAAAATCCACCAAAAATCTAGGGGAAACCTACATGTCTCTATGATCCCAAGATCAAATCTCAAAGCCTAAGTCAACTTCTAAGGCTACTAAACAATCCCTAACATGTGAATGGTCAAGGTTAACCATCAATAGTGGAAGTCCCTAATCATCTACCCTAAAACAGAAGCAAACAACATCCAAAAATTCTATGAAAAATCTATGGGGAGCATGCATTAGTCTAGTATAACATACTAAAAAAAGAAAGCAAGATTCAATACCAAGTGAGAGAAATAAAATCAGCAAGGCAGACACATCACAAATCAATATTCAAAACCAATTAAAATGCAAAAAATGCAATAAAAATGAAAATGCATGATCAAATTAATATTTTTGCACCATAAAATCCTAAATTGAACTATGAACCTATAGAAAAAAGAAGGGAATTAATTGGATAATCCTACTATTTTTTTATGACATATTTTCTATCATGGATAAAACAAAGAAACTAAAAAGAAAAAAAAAACCACGCGTGGCAAATAGCAATTTCCCTAGTGTTATCCAGCATTGGGCTCAATGAGGGGGGGTGCGCATAGCAGAACCATAAGGCCCAGTTAACATTATATTTTTTTTCCAGCATTTTTCTTCCAAAAGAGGAGGTACGAGCCAAGAGAGGGGATATTGGTCTCAGCAAATGTCATTTGGGCCCAGCTCGAACTCAAACCCTAACCCTAGCTGCAAAAGCCCTCACACTCTCAAACTCTCAGACACTGTTCACACATTTGAAACCCTGCGCCGCTCGCCTCTCGCAAACACTCTCTCTGAACCCTCTCATTCCTCTTCCAAAACTCTCAAACAAATCATCAAACAAACACCTGATAATCTCTGTATCACCACACTCAAACTACGCATCAAACAAACTTCAAAACCCTAACCAACCTAAATCTCAGTGAATCAAAACAAGCTACAACCATTCTATCAATCAGAAGCAACATGTAACAAATTCAAAGAAGAGCACCTGGATGAAGCACGAACGAGCGTAGACGTTCTTGAAGCTCGTTGAAGAGAATGAAGATCTCACTTCGCGCGGAGATCTGGAGTGGCGTGAGAAGATCCTGAAGCTTTCTGAAATCCAGGAAATAAAATGGTTATTAATCTTCTTGACGCATCTGAGCGAACGTCTTTGAAGGTTTTCTGGAGAAGCCTGATGGTGCTGATCGTGATGAACTACAGGTGGAGGTTGTTGAAGATGAACGATCGAGCGGCGCAAGATCTGGAGGAATTCATGATGAACGCTGTGATGAACTTGAGAAGAATCACGAAAGAAAAAATGGAATCGGTTGATGAATGCAGTTGAAGATCCTTGAATCTGGAAATGTCCCGATGAACACTATGAAGATTCGGTGAATCTTGATGAAGGGATTATTGCTGGAAAACTGAAAGATCTATGAAGATCTTGAAGGATATCGTTAAAGATGAAGATTCTGATGAATCTATGCTTTCCGGCGAGATGCGAACGGAGGAGATCGGAGGAAATCGGAGGGGAAAACAATGAAGTTCTTGAGAATCTGCAAATTTTGCAGATTCCGGTGAGATGAGCGGCGGCCGGAGGTCGTTAGGGTGGCCGGAGACTGTTAGTCAAGGCAGTTGCATGGCCGACGGCGGACTCTCCGGCGAGGTGGAGGGGGTGACAAGTGGTAGACGCGTGGCAGCGTTAGTGGCAGAGGGAGAAGCTGCATGTGCAACACGTGTGTGTGTGATGGGTGAGTGGGAAACGCGTGTGGAAGCTGAGTGTGAGGAAAATGTGATGTGGCCTCCTCTGTGTGAAACACGTGGTGGAGCTTAAATAGCTGACACATGGCGATGCACTTGGATTGGGAGAACTTGGACTGGGCCTCCACCACTATTCTGGGCCCACGAAAATTCATTTGGACTGAACTAAATGGTTAATGACTTCGTTAAACTCAATTAACAACTGATTAAGGCCTTAAAACCTAATTAACTAAAAATTAAAACTACAATTAGATGCTAAAATGATAATTAACACGGTAATCTAATCCTAATTAAACCTACTAAACTCTAATAAGACCCTAATTAATGTCTAAACAAATGATTAAAGTCTAATTAAACCTAAAAAGAAGAATTAACTATTAAATCTATACTAATCACTAGACTAATGACAATAGAAAAAAAAATCTAATAATTCTCTAACAATTCCACTAATCTCTAAACCAATAAAAATAAAAAACTCTAATAATTTCTATTATTAATTCTATCAAATTTCTATTTAATCTCTAATAAAAATTTATACTATTTATTTAAAAGAAATTCTATTATTCTATTAAAAACTATTAAAACCTAAAAATTCTAAAAATGCTTTAAAGCTATTAAAAATATTTAAAAAAATCCATTTAAATTCTAGAAAATCTATAAAACCTATTTAAAATCTACAACAGGCTATTAAATCCTAACAAATGCAAACAAAGGCAAATAGCCAACACAAAAGATAGCGCGAGACCAGATCGAAGCAAACAGTAAACCCGGACACCATGAATCTCGAAAATCACCGCGTGCTGAAAACACCCAGGAAGCGTGCGACTTCTCAAAATAACCTCCGATTATCCGCACCGGTCTGAAATACCCGAAATGCGACAGCAGGGCTGTAATCCCGATAAAATCACTATGATTGAGAAAATGCACTATATGCAGTATGTAAATGCGAATGCGAAATGCATCGAAACATCGAGCCAGATACGGGACCCGGTTGGTCAAATTTTAGGGTGCAACAGTTTCCTCTCCCCGATAGAGTTGGTTTTCTCTCTAGCGTTTATTTTGTTGGGGTGGTTCTTTTGCATTTGCATTTTGCATTAGCATCCTCCCAAATGTGTAGCATTTCCATTTCATGTGAAGCATTACGCCATTTTCAAGCATACATATGTGAAACATAAGCCAGGTTGTTATCT
This sequence comes from Lathyrus sativus, assembly GCA_963859935.3. Classification (NCBI taxonomy): domain Eukaryota; kingdom Viridiplantae; phylum Streptophyta; class Magnoliopsida; order Fabales; family Fabaceae; genus Lathyrus; species Lathyrus sativus. The sequence continues at coordinate 133,784,497 of OZ012736.1, read as the reverse complement.
CTGTATTTCAGGTGTATTCCCCGGAGAATTGAGCTTTTTCCTTTGGTATCCAGACCATGGCAGCTTCTGTTAGCCCACGTGGTATCCAGACCCCGACTTGCGTTATTCCCCAACAGTGTCATCGGATTTCAGCTGATTATGTTGTTTTGGGACTCATTTGGTAGTCAAACCTTGATGAGTATTTGTGATGATTGTCTCTGTCCGTCGAGTACCCAGACTCCTGTTAGTCCCCAATTGTTGATGTTTTTCTCTTTCCATCGAGTACCCAGACTCTGGTAGAGACAGTTGTGGTATTCAGACCATGGTAATGTCAAACATATTTTCTTTGTCCGTTGAGTATTCATATTCCGGTCAATGTCGTTGAGTATCCAGACTCCGGCAAATCTCCGATTGCAGAAGTGTGTTCCTGTGTCGTCGAGTATCCAGGCTCAGACACACTTCATTGATTCATTTTGTCCGTGCAATATTTAGACTCCGGCAGTTTGAGATGGTGTTCTTAAACTCACATGGTATCCAGACCATGGCAGCTCCGGTTAGCCCAAAAGGTGTCCAGACCGCGACTTGTGTTATTTCTCCCTGCGGTGTCGTCAGACATCGATGGATGGTATCTTTGCAAACTCAGATGGTATTCAGGCCATAATGAATGTTTTTTCGTCCGTCGAGTATTCAGACTCCGGTCAATCTTCATCGAGCATCCAGGCTCCGACTATTTCGTTGAGCATTCAGGCTCCAGTTTCTCCGTTGAATATCCAGACTCCGGTCAATTTCCTTCGAGTATCCAGACTTCGGTAAACCCAGTAAAGTCGTTAATTTCGTTGAGCATCTAGGCTCTGGTTATCACGTTGAGCATTCAGGCTCCGGTTTTTTTTTCGTTGAGTGTTCAGACTCCGGCAAATTTCCAATTTGTGAATCCCTTGGTCCGTCGAGTATCCAGACTCTTGTCATTGTTGAGCATTCAAACTCCGGTTTCTCCATCGAGTATCTAAATTCCGGTCATTATGTTGAGTATTCAGACTGCGGCAAATCTCGTCTATTCATTCTATTCATTGAATATCCAGATTCCGACAATTTGAAGTGTTACCCTTCAGCCGATGTGGTATTCAGACCTTGGCACAGCTTTGATGGATGAGTTCATCTTCGGTGTCTCCTTGACAGAGTTACTTGGTTAAGTTTCTCTTTATCCTAGAACAAAGTTATTTGTTTAAATTTCTCATGTTTTCTTCACCGGATTTACTTGGTTAAGTTTCTCTCTTCCTTAGTGGAATATACAGATGTTTATTAGATTCATCTACTTCCGGAGATGTTTATCCCCAATCAGAGTTTGCAGTTTATTTCTGCAGGTGGCAAATTTCCGGGTTCTTTGGTATTCAAGCGTCTTTTACCTTGATTGTTTGAAAGCATCTGCTCTCATCCCTTCAAGTTCAAGTCGATTGAATAGGGGTAGCTGTAGTACCCTAAAATTTTCCCTTTCGTTTTAACCTTAACTAGCTTTTGTTTCTTTGCATTTTGCATTTTTTCGCATATCATAGCATTTTCTCTCGAGGCATGGGGTTGAGGCAATCCGGCAGCTCAGGTTCATTTCGGCGCAAAAGACTGAACAACGAACAACAGGCATCAGAGGCTCGGGCATTTATTTTGCTCAGCGGTCAAGCGACTGATTTTATTTTATTTTTACAGGATAACGGCAGTTCAGAAGACAGCACTCAGGCTCATGTCAAGCATTTTTACAGTGATAACGTTCAAAATAAGGTTCAGAAGCTCAACGGAGCTCTAAACAGTTGAAATAGGGCAAATGTGCAGATTACCCTCCAAAAGGTGCCAAATTCAAATTTTTGAAGGTGTTAATCGGTTAACGCATATGGTTACCCGATTAACCAAGTCAAATCAGGTCAATGTGGGGTTTTTTAAAGGTGTTAACCGATAAACCTATATGGTTAATCGATTAACCAATGCAGATTTTTCCTCTGCACGTGAATTTGCAATGCAGAGCCATTTGGGGTCCAATTTTGATCACGAATTCAAATTTTACACTTGGGAAGGATCTAGAATCATTTCAGAATTTGATTAATTTCATTTTCCCTCCAAACTCCCATTCCTCATCCCAAACCAAAATTCACAGACCAACTTCCAAGCCGTTCTTTTGGATCCAAACCTAGGTGATATTTAAGTGATTCATTCCAAACCAAAGCAAGCTAATCTTCATTTCTCACTCCCATTTTCAGAATTCATCTCAATTCTCTCAAATTCTCTCTCAATTTTCCAATTCCAAACCCTTCACTCAATGCTCTTTTCCATTGAATTCTTTGATTCTTCCTTGGAATCAATGAATTCTTGAGCTCAAACCTCCATGCATCATCTCCATCAAAGTGATTTCATCATCCAATTTTTGTGCTAAATTGGATCTGAATCTGGAAGTGATTTGGGAAGTGATTATTTGGCTTATTTTGAATTAATCTTGCAGGATCTCCATTGCTACTACAAGAATTGGTGTGGATCTTGAAGTATTCTGGACTTCTAGCATTGGATCTGTTCAATTTCAGTTAATTCAACTTTAACTGAAGCAATTCTCCGCTTCAAAGGTTGGAATTCTAGATCCATAGCATTTTTGAGCTTATTTGCATGTTCATGTTGATTTTCATATTCGATTGAATTTTGGTTGACATGATTGTGGATGTTGCTGCTTAGATCTGTTTACATGTTGTTTGAATCATGGTTTGTTGATTTAATTTCGTGATTAAGTGATTATGCGATCATCCGGTTGATCGGATAAGTGCTTATTTGCTAAAAATGTTGTTTTGTTACTGATTTTCTGCTGTTGGCACAGTGTTAATCGGTTAACGCATATGGTTAACCGATTAACCATCTCAGATTTTCAAAATTTTTTTTGAAGTTTCAGAGTGTTAATTGGTTAACGCATATGGTTAACCAATTAACCAGTTCAAATTTTCAAATTTTTTAAATGTTAACAGTGTGTTAACCGATAAACCTCTGGGATTAACCGATTAACACTGTGCCAGTGGGTCTGTTTTGCTGTTTTGCTTGCTTAGTTGAGTACCGTTTCACTTCGAATCATCGTAGTTCGATATGATGCATTAAAAGTGAAATGTTTTAGGATATATGTCGTTGTTTTGATTGTTTAATCAAGATTTCGCCGACATTCGTGTTCTTTTCCACTTGAATGCATGCTTATGGATGTGGTTCAAGGTGATGATTTTTTGCATGTTCGTTTGTTTCCATCTTTTGCGCTTTCCTTCCTATTTGCATCTTTTTTGCATCGCTGTTGAGGTCGAGATGCGCTTGTGGCGGCTGCTACCCCATACAATTTTCCTCCCTCCCTCCATTCTAAGTGTGCATTTTCATGTTTGCATGTTGCATTTTTCTATGCTTTCTCCTTTTGTCTTCCTTTTCCATGTTCCCCTTAGGATCTAACCTTCCTTGTTTAAGGTTTGTTATAGACATCAGGATTCGAACTATGCATGCTAACATTAGGGTAGATGTTTCCCCTTTTAATCCCAACCTTAGGACCACTTTGCATGACAACGTTAGGGCCGAGTTTCCCTTAGACCTTCCGTGCGTCTCTCTTTCTCATCTCAAAACAATTCTAACTCATATAATAAATGTGATGACCGTTGTGCGCTACGAGCCTTAAGCTACATGGGGAATGATGAGTGAGGGGTCTCCTCTCACTTGTCTAGAATGTTTAGTGTACATACCATTTGGGGGCGATACGCGACGCATTCGCTCCTATGTCATAGTCTTTAGTGCAACGTAAATCACAAACCGAATTAATTCATTTCACTAAAAAACACAAACAAACTTCAAACCTTTTTCCTTCGGGATTAATCAAAAACCTTTTTTTTCGTAAAAAGACTGCTGTTAAGCTTCAGTTCTACCGCAAACAGGCTTTGTCCCTAACTGCTGGAGCAGAGGTTTAACCCTACTCAGTTAAAACACTTAATCAACCTGTGGTTTTGTGTTAGCCGAACTACGTTGACTCTGACTTTCCCATTGCACGAGGGAATACGTAGGCACAAATTCGCGATGCTCTACCGAGTCTCTTTTCTTTTCTTTTTGTCCTATGAGCCTTTAGCTAGATAGTTTAAACACACCCTAAGATAGACAACAAGCATGGATCCCGTCGAGTACGACGGACGTGAGGGGTGCTAATACCTTCCCCTTGCGTAACCGACTCCCGAATACAGGACTTGGTTGCGATGACCTCGTCTTTTCCCTTTTCGTTAGGTTTTTCTGATCGTTTCCTTTCCCTCTCTTTGAGATAAATAACAAAAGGTGACGGCACTTCTGTTTTCCGCCGGGTGTTTTTCGCAGTTGCAACACCCATTGAGTCAGATTTTGGGTCCATTAGTCCAATTTCGCAGGCCCAGTCCAAGTCCATGCCATGTGTCATTATATAAAGCACTCAATACTCTCTCTCTCCAGTTGGATGCCACATTACTCCACTATGCTGACACACACTACCCACTTGCCGCCACGTTTCCCTCTCTCTCCACCTAGCTGTCATCCCCTCACCCTCCGCATGCAAACTCACCGGTACCTTGCCGGAGAAATCAAACAACTCTAAACGCCACCGTAACCATCGCCGGAAAATTCATCCAATACGCCATAAAATTCATAGATTCATGTGTTCTTCAATTGTTTTCCAGATTTTTTCTCCCAACTTCATCACGTTCGTCATACGAGTTTCATCATGTTCACAATCCTCATCAACGTTTATCAACAACCTTCAAGATTTTTCCAAATTTTCTCTCAAGATCTACGAACTGTCCTTCAATCTTCATCGTCAGTTTTCCAAAAATCCTCAAGAACCTTCAAAGAACACTCAGTAACTTTATACAAGATCTTCAAATCTTTATCAATTTTCTTTCAAGATCTTCACCAAGAATCTGTCAATCGACACCAATGTCTTCAAGAAACTCTAGATCAGAAATCGTCAACAAGCAACGATCCATAGATCTATAATGCTAGAACCTTCAGCAATCTTCAGCGCCAGTGATCCTCATCGCAACTTCAACACGGATTCAACTACGTTCTGGATCTTCAATCGTGTTCCATAAGATCTTCGTCACCTTCATAGTGTTCATCGTTAACATTTCACCAGGATCTTCTCATCTTCAAGCAGGTTTTTCAAAGGATCTTCATCATCTTCACGATCTTCAACATCATTCCTCACTGTTTTCAAAGTAAACACTCAAAGCTTCATCTAACTCCGACAATCTTCATCTTCTTCATAAAGATCTTCATGAAGATCCGAAAATCTCCAAATCCAAATGCATCCTTCAGATCTTCGCTCGGATCCATCAGCAACATCAATCATCATCGACATGCAAATGCTAACAGAGTTGAAAGGGAGATTTGAGAAAGGTTGGAGGTGAGAAGTCGTGTGTAAAGAACAAATACATTGGATCTTGAGAGGTTTTGTGTGCTGATCTGGAGGTAGTAGAATGGAAGGTAGTGGTTTTGTGGCCAGCGACGGCAGAGGTTGAGGAAGAGGGAACCTAGGTTTTCCAAGGGGAAATGGCGTAGGGAAGAAGATGATAGGTCGTAGACTCCTCAGATGGGGTTAGTTGAAGGTGAGAAAAAAACTTAGAGGGGGGTTGAATAAGGGTTTTAAAACACTTTGGAAGATAGAAAAATAACACAGTATTTTTATCCTAGTTCGTTTGAACTCAAACTAATCCAGTCCACCCTACCATGGTGATTTGCCTTTCTCAACAAGGACTTAATCCACTATATCAAACTTGATTACAGTGTAAACCACTAAGACAACTGTCTTAGTCTTCTCAAGAAAATCTGACCACAACAGCGATGTTTACACAAGATTAAGAACAAATATGAAAACTGTTAAGCTTGAAGAATATTTGAATGAGAACTTGTGAGATGTTTTTCTTTCAAATGATTTGTCAATATTCGTCCACGTTGGAAAGATGTTAAAGCTTGTATAAATACTACTTCAAGTACTTATCTCAAAGACTGTTCATTGTTATACGTTCTGCTGCCTCTGTTGCCTTTTTGTCCTCTATTGACTTTTCCTTTCCAGGAAGAGGAATGTTCAGATATGTGCTTTGTGTCTGAATTCTTGTGTCATGCATAAATGAGGAATACTGTCGTTGGAGCAGACGTTGGGATTAGCAACGGATCTTTTCTTTGAGCTGGAATCTTTTCAACTGAATAAATATATCCTTCAAATAATACTAACATCAGATCCTCTGATGTAGTTCCTTATTCTTCATATCAGAGTCTTGCAGCAATAGTGCTAAAGCGTGAATGTTACAATCAGCGCATAGTTGAATATCAGAGCCTCTATACTTGCAGCGTGAAGTACTACCAGAGTCTTCTGAAACAATGTTGTACGCTCTTACTCAAATTCTTCTTAGTTTCACTCAAAGTCATCTGTAGCAGATCAGAGTCTCTTCAAGCAGCGCTCAGAGTCTTTTGAAATGTTGCTTCTGACGCTCAGAGTCTTCTGAAATGTTGCTTCTGACACTCAGAGTCTTAACGTTCTTTTCAGTTGCAGATGTAATTTTTGCTTCCAGATGAATATATAATTTAAGATCTGAAACAAAATTACTTAAACACATTAGAGTACATATTTCTTTTATGCAAAATTTCATTTATGTTATCATCAAAACAATGAGATATATTAAACACCAATCTGTGTTCTAACAATCTCCCCCTTTTTTATGATGACAAAAACATAGGAAATTTTGTTCAATAATAAGAAAAAAATTATAACTCCCCCTGAGATTGTGAATCTCACCCTGAATTGAATACCATGCGAAAAATAAATACTTCCCTTTTTGATTAAGTATTCTTTTCAAAATCAGAGCCTGGTTTATACTTTTCAGAATCAGATCCTGGTTTGGATCCTGATTTGGATCAGAGCCTGATTTAGGAGCTTTCTGAGTAACTTTTATGAATTAAGTGAGATGCATCGTTATAGTTCTGAAAGACTAAAATTCAATGTTAGTTATAATTTATTATGTCTGAATTCCATTCTGATAACTGTTATTTGAACAATTATAATTTCCATTTTCTCCCCCTTTTTGTCATATCAAAAAGAAAATTTTTTAAGACACAAAAGAATAACAGAGAAAAACGAATATGATAAAACAGATAGAAACAGAAACCAAACAGATGCATTGATAATCACAATATTCAGAGGATAATCATATAAGCAGAACAAACATAATGTGCACAAACAACAAAAAAACAACTAAGGTTGACGAGAGGCTATCATCTTCAGAAGGTTTGTAATCTCAAAAGTAGATTCTTCTTGCCTAGCCATCCATGTCTTGATTTCATCTGTTGTCTGTTTTTGCTTAATCATCCATGATCTAATCTCTGTGTTGCTGGCTTCAAGCTTAGCAAAAAAAAATTCAAGATTTGGATTCTCTTTCTTGACTTTAGAAGATGCAAGAGAAGATTCAGATGCAGTCTCAACAACCATAGCAGAGGCATTCTCTTGGAGCACTGAGTCAGAGGCTTGATTAAGAACCATCAGAGCAGACTGGTTTGACACTTGACTTTCTTCAGCAACAACCGCTTCTGGAAAAGCATCTTCAGACTTGGATTCTATAGCAGGTGCATTGTCCAGAGGAAGAATTGGAGAACTACTCATATTTAGAAGAGTTTGTCTGATAACTTCAGCAAATCTCACCTTTGCGTCATCAGAGCAAATGGTTCGAAGGTTTAGAGCTACAGAATTAAATCTTGAAATGAATCTGTTCCAGCTAGCCTCAGAATCATTAGGATTCAGACTTGACACGCACTCCTTCTTCACAGTAGACAACCACATGTTTAATTCCTTTTTAAAACCAACCAATAAAGTACTAACATCCATTATAGGTTTTGGTTTCAGAAAGTTTTCTAGAGAAGGTGTTTTGGTGGTTTCAGATGAGGAGGGTATGGGAAAATAGGGAATGATGAAAAGAGGACGAGGATAAGGTGTAGAAGGTTTAGTAACAGTCTTTGGTTTAACAGAAGGAATGATATCAGAAGGCATAGGACAAAATGGAACAAAAACTGATGTAGGTTTTGGATTTGATTGAGAAATGATAGGTTCAGATGAAATGGATACATCTGGTTGTTTTGGTTCATATACACAGAGTGAAGGGGGTGAGTTCACTTCTGAAGGTAAATCAGATTCAGAAGAATCAAATGATGCAGAAGTGTGACAGGATGTTGAGGAAACGTCAAAAAGAATTTTCAAGGGTTGAACATCAAGAATATCATAATCAGGTATAAATGATTCAGAAGTTTTAGGTTAATTTGGTTGAGGATCAAAGGGAATGGTTTTTTCTGGTTGTGGGTTAGAAGTTTGTGTTTCTGGTGGGGGAATTTCAGAAGTTTGTTTTTCAGATGGGTGTGGTTGAGTTACAAAAGTTTGTTTTGATTTAGGTGTAGAAGGAATAGGTTGAGATGTTTCTGGTTCAGAAGGAATGGTTTCAGATTCATGAGGAGGAGAAGGTGAGGGTATAGGTTCATAAGTAGGGGAATTAGATGCTAGTACTTCTTTGATAGTTTCTTAGATAGAATCTAAACTAGCAGCAGGAGGATTACCTTTTTGTTTCTTGACCCTCTTTGGTTTTGAAGAAGCTGCCTCACCAGAAGCTTTCCTTTTTGGTTTAGAATATCCTTCTTTTGATACTTTCCTTTTCTTCCTGTGTCTGTCCCTATAAAAATTTGGTTCAGGTTCGCCTGCTTTCTGAATCAGATGTTCTGGTAGAGGAGTTCCATCTGCTAGACATGTTGTTATATAGGTCAGAATAATTTCCCTTGGTTCATTAGCATAGAATAGAGGAAAATCATCTACTGGTATCCTTCTCTTGCTGACTTCTTCAGAGTTGATCTCATCAGGTGCAGTAGTGAGTTCTTCTACAATTTTCATCCTCTGAAGACTTTTCCCATTCAGAGGTTTGCCAACAACTAAAGCTAATTCTTCCTTCATTCCAGCTTCTATCAGATGTTCAACCAAGCCATTCTCAGTTAGAATATCTGAAATGAGTCTTCCCATTGGAATGCAATTTCTCATTTTCTGATGCTTAGTTCTGACTTCTTCTCTTGATTGTTTCAAATGAGTCCAAAGATGATTGAATAGCATATAAGGCAGATCCACTTTTGTACTTTGACTCAGACAGTACATGAAGTACATCTGATTAGTGTTGACATAATCAGGAGAGTTTGAAGACTTCCTGTGATGTATACATCCCATAAAGATCTTAGCCCAAATCCTGTAGATTGGCTTCAGATCTTTCACTTTGTTAGAAGCTTCTCCAGATGAGCAAACTTCACTGTAAACCTCTGTCATATCAATACGCCCAACTGGCAGATTTGTAACACCATCAGTTTCTTCATAACCAATAAGCTTCCTGATCAGATCCTCAGTTATGATGATTTCCTTACCCAGAACTGAAGAAACAATAAACTTAGGGTATGTTGTGGCATGAATCCAAAATTCTTTCACCAAGCATGGATAAACTGGTTCCATCAGTCTATCAAAGAATTTAGTCCAACTTTGAGCATCAACAATGGGACGAAGATCAAACCCATTTTCTGCAATGGATTCAAAATTCACGATTGATTCACACAAAACTTCAAGTTTGTCAACCGATGTGAGGAGGGTTCTAACTGGTTCTTTGAAAGCAACAGTACCCAAATTTACAAAAGAAATAGCAGCCATTGTTGATTGAGGTTGTTGAGAGGTTGATGAAGAGGTTACCTTTGATGAAGTAGAAAGGGGTTTAGGGTTCCATTGAGATTTGGGTTTTGAGGAGAATATGAAAGAATGGAATAAGCAGAAATGCATAAGAGATGTGAACTAGGGTGAAAAGTGTGAGAAGTGAAGTGTTGTGGATTTTATAGAGAAAGTTAGGGCACACAAGAGTCACACATTCAACATTTAGCATTTAATTAAACATTAAATCACATAAAACATAATCATGACAAGAAAAGCATTTAATGATACTGACAACGCGTGGGGGGAAAACGAGAATTAAAATTAATTTAAACAGTACCTCTGAATGGTGTTTCAGTGCTGGACACTCAATCGTTTTAGATTCAGATGACATGTGTTTGCTTGCATGTGCTTCTGAAACTCTTTGAGAAATGAAACGTTAGCCAACGTTCAGATCCTCTGAAGCTTGTCAGTTTAGATTTGCACACAATAAATAAAATATTAAAAAATAAATAAATAAATGAAATACTTCAGAGTTAAAACATTTTCCATCTGAGGAAATTTGCTTCTGATAAACATTTTATTCTGGACAGAAATCCATACCTATATTTTTTAGAATAAATTTAAATCTATCCTCAACAAGGGGTTTTGTAAAGATATCAGCCCATTGATGGTCGGTATCAACAAAGATTAAACTTATAATTCCCTTCTGAACATAGTCTCTGATAAAAAGATGTTTTATTTCTATATGCTTTGCCTTAGAGTGTAAAATAGGGTTTTTAGACAAGCATATAGCAGAAGTATTATCACAGAAGATGGAAATGTTACTCTCACGAATCTGATAGTCTTCTAGTTGACTCTTCATCCATAGCATCTGAGTGCTACAACTAGCAGCAGCAATGTATTCTGCTTCTGTTGTTGAAAGCGCAATTGTGGGTTGCTTCTTGCTGAACCAAGAGATCAGATGACTTCCCAGAAACTGACAGCATCCAGAAGTACTCTTACGTTCTACTCGGTCTCCAACATAGTCAGCGTCACAGAATCCTACTAGTTTTTATTCATCAGATCTTCTGTAACACAAACCCACATTAGTAGTACCTTTCAAATACCTCAGAATCCTCTTAACAGCTGTTAAGTGAGATTCTCTAGGATCTGATTGGAATCTAGCACACAGACAAACACTAGATAGAAAAATAACACAATATTTTTATCCCGGTTCGTTTGAACTCAAACTAATACAGTCCACCCTACCAAGGTGATTTGCCTTTCTCAACAAGGACTTAATCCACTATATCAAACTTGATTACAGTGTAAACCACTAAGACATCTGTCTTAGTCTTCTCAAGAAAATCTGACCACAACATGGTCTTCTTAAGGATATATTTTACAAAGATAAACTAACAATGTGTGTTTAATGTTTTGCTTCTAACAAGCTATACCACAACAGTGATGTTTACACAAGATTAAGAACAAATATGAAAACTGTTAAGCTTGAAGAATATTTGAATGAGAGCTTGTGAGATGTTTTTCTTTCAAATGATTTGTCAATATTCGTCCACGTTGGAAAGATGTTAAAGCTTGTATAAATACTACTTCAAGTACTTATCTCAAAGACTGTTCATTGTTATACGTTCTGCTGCCTCTGTTGCCTTTTTGTCCTTTATTGACTTTTCCTTTCCAGGATGAGGAATGTTAAGATATGTGCTTTGTGTCTGAATTCTTGTGTCATGCATAAATGAGGAATACCGTCGTTGGAGCAGACGTTGGGATTAGCAACGGATCTTTTCTTTGAGCTGGCATCTTTTCAACTGAATAAATATATCCTTCAAATAATACTAAGATCAGATCCTCTGATGTAGTTCCTTATTCTTCAGATCAGAGTCTTGTAGAAATAGTATTAAAGCGTGAATGTTACAATCAGCGCAGAGTTGAATATCAGAGCCTCTGTACTTGCAGCGTGAAGTACTTCCAGAGTCTTTCAAAACAATGTTGTACGCTCTTACTCAAATTCTTCTTAGTTTCACTCAGAGTCATCTGTAGCAGACCAGAGTCTCTTTAAGCAGTGCTCAGAGTCTTCTGAAATGTTGCTTCTGACGCTCAGAGTCTTAGCGTTCTTTTCAGTTGCAGATGTAATTTTTGCTTCCAGATGACCATATAATTTAAGATCTGAAACAAAATTACTTAAACACAATTAGAGTATATATTTCCTTTATGCAAAATTTCATTTATGTTATCATCAAAACAATGAAATATATTAAACACCAATCTGTGTTCTAACATTAGTGGGCTTTGTTTAGCCCAACTGTTTAAGGATTACACCCTTCGTTTTCTATACTACACCACTCCTCCTGCTTTTGTTTTTTGTGGGTTCAAAGCCCAACTGAATTCATTGTTGTACCCCTGTTTCAATCCTGCACTCCCTGTGCTGTATTTTGTTTAAATTATGTATTATATTTCATTTCAATATTTCCTTTTTTAGAATATTATATGCATATATTTTTGTATAGAATTTTACATTCTATATTCATTTTTCTTTTAGTTTCTTTAGAATCTTAATATTTCTATTAGAACTTAATTTTCTTTTTAGAAGTTGAATTCTTATTTCCATTTGTTATTGGACTTTTCATCTCATTTTCATTTTGTAGGTCTATGACGACACTTCCGTAAACCGTTATTACTGGAATTGTTGATGGATAATGTAGGATCCGAGGCCACATTTCTTTCTCTCCTCATTTCTCCTTTCCATCTGATTTAATTTTGACTTTACACTGGTTTGGTCTGTATGACACGATTCAATTGGAGAATGATTCTCAATATCATTTCTCTATCTTGTAATTGACACGGATATCAATACGCTACCCATATAGTTTAACTTCTCTTATAAGTCAAGTTACGATGGTTCAGCGTCACATTGGTTTTGATTCGAAACATCATCATCAAGGATCAAAGGAGAAAAGCTTGGAAATGGAGCTTGCACGCAAAAGTCAAGGGTGAACGGAACCACTCCGTTCGGTAACATTCTTTTTATTTCACTTCTTTCATCTATTTTATTCAACCGTCGAGCGTGGTGAGCCGTAAGCGTTAGATACGTGGGAAATGATGAGTGGGGGTCTCCTCTTGCTCGTCTAGAGTGTTTAGCGTATGTCGTTAGGACAATATGCGACACATTCGCTCCTATGTTTAGGAATTGGCGTGTGCGTCCCGTTCCGTTTTTTATCTCGCATCCTGGCGATTGCGACCTTCCCCTTTTCTCTTGCATCTTGGCGATTGCAATCTTTTCTCTTGCCTCGTGCAATTGAGACCGTTTTCCGTAGTTGGCCGAACTACGGCTGCTCTGATCTCTCATATTTGTTGAGAGTACGTAGGCATAGGATTGCGATAATCCTAACGAGCACTTTTCCCCTTTTCCTATAGTTAGCTGAACTACAGCTGCTCTGATTTCTCGTACCAGACGAGAATATGTAGGCACCAGACGTGATGTCTTAGCGAACCCACTAATAAGTAATTTCTCCATTCCCTGCTTCCGTGCGATCAATACTTTCCCGCTGATGACTAATCTTTCCCTTTCTCTTCCCCTAGCGCAATCGACACTAGACCGTAGTTCTAGAACCCGTAGGTTCCCGTACCTTTAACCCAACGACATACTACGTCCGTTCTACCGCAAACAGGTAACGCCTGAGTCTCCAATGGTCGAGCAGCATATACCTAACTGCTAGAATGCGTATGCTAGTATCGTCAATCTTTCCTCTCACCCCCATGCAATCGAGACCGTTTTCCGTAGTTGGCTGAACTACGGCTGCTCTGATCTCTCATATCTGTTGAGAGTACGTAGGCATAAGATTGTGATAATCCTGGCGAGCACTTTTCCCTCTTTCCCTTTTCACGTGGTTTGATTTTGTGCATTAAGATTGAAGTATGCATGTTATGAGCTTTTGCTTCTCTTCATTTCTTTCTTGCATTAATAAAGGTTGAGATATGCTTGTGGGGGTTTTAATCCCATACAATTTCCTCCCTTTGCTTGTGTGTTGTTTTCCCTTTTGTTCTCTTATTTGCATTAAAGGTTGAGATATGCTTGTGGAGGTTTTCACCCCACACAATTTCCTCCCTTTGCTTGTGTGCTGCATTGCATATGCATTCATTCATTCATTCATTTCTATTTCATGTTTTATTTCACATTGTTCTCTTCTTCTCTTTTCTTAACATGTTCCTTTAGGAATTCTCACTTCCTTGTTTAAGGATAGTGATGATAGACATTAGGTTGAATCCTTTGCATGATAACAAATAGGATATAATTCCCTTCTCAATCCTAACCTTAGGACCATGATGCATGAGAACTACTAGGTTTTGAACTAGTTTCCCTTTAGTTTGTCCTCTCTCTTTCTCATCTCAAAACAACTTCAAAATACTTAATAAAGGCTGATGAATATTATGCGTTACGAGCCTTAAGTACTTGGGAAATGATGATTGGGTGGTTGCCTCCCAATTGTCTAGAGTGTTAGCATATGTCCTTCAGACGATATGCGACGCAGTCGCTCCTAGGTCATAGTCTCTAGTGCAATATGAATTACAAACAATTCAAAAACACTTCTCCTTAAAAGACACAAAAACAAATGATTATGGAATTTTTTTTCATAAACAAGAGTTTCGTTAACTCTTAGGTCTACCGCAAACACGTAACGCCTAAGTCTATAAAGGTCGAGCTGCATACACCTAACTCCTAGAACTGATTGTTAACCCTACTTGGGTAAAAACAGATGAACAAACTAGTGTTCTTATTAGCCCGAACTATGTTTGCTCTGATTTCTCATTCCAGATGAGGATACGTAGGCACAAGATGCGATGTCTTGGCGAGCAACCATTTCCCCCTTTCTCCAGTAGTTAGCCAAACTACATTGACTCTGACTTTCCCATTGCACGAGGGAATACGTAAGCACAGAGCCGCGATGCTCTGCTGAGTCTCTTTTCTTTTCTTTTTGTCTTGTGAGCCTTTAGCTAGATAGTTTAAACACACCCTTGGATAGACAACAAGCGTGGATCCCGTCGAGTACGACAGACGTGAGGGGTGCTAATACCTTCCCCTTGCGTAACCGACTCCCGAATCCAGGACTTGGTTGCAATGACCTCGTCTTTTCCCTTTTTCGTTAGGTTTTTCCGATCGTTTCCTTTCCCTCTCTTTGGGATAAATAACAAATGGTGGCGACTCTTATTTTTTTCGCCGGGTGTTTTTCGCATTTGCGACACCCATTGAGTCAGATTTTTGGTCCATTAGTCTAATTTCCCAGGCCCAGTCCAAGTCCATGCCATGTGTCATTATGTAAAGCACTCAGTACTCTCTCTCTCTCCAGTTGGATGCCACATTACTCCACTATGCTGACACACACTACCCCCTAGCCACCATGTTTCCCTCTCTCTCCACCTAGCTGTCAACCCCTCACCCTCCGCATGCAAACTCACCGGAACCTCGCCGGAGAAATCAAACAACTCTAAACGCCACCGTAACCATCATCGAAAACTTCATTCAATACGCCGGAAAATTCATAGATTCACGTGTTCTTCAATTGTTTTCCAGATTTTTTCTCCCAACTTCATCACGTTCGTCATACGAGTTTCATTATGTTCACCATCCTCATCAACATTCATCAACAACCTTCTAGATTTTTCCATATTTTCTCTCAAGATCTACGAACTGTCCTTCAATCTTCATTGTTAGTTTTCCAGAAATCCTCAAGAACCTTCAAAGAACACTCATCAACTTTATATAAGATCTTCAAATCTTTATCAATTTTCTTTCAAGATCTTCACCAAGAATCTGTGAATCGATACAAATGTCTTCAAGAAACTCCAGATCGGAAACCGTCAACAAGCAATGATCCATAGATCTATAACGCTAGAACCTTCAACAATCTTAGGTGCCAGTGATCCTCATCGCAACTTCCACACGGATTCAACTATGTTCTGGATCTTCAACCGTGTTCCAGAAGATCTTCGTCACCTTCATAGTGTTCATCGTTAACATTTCACCAAGATCTTCTCATCTTCAAGTGCGTTTTTCAGAGGATATTCATCATCTTCACGATCTTCAACATCATTCCTCACCGTTTTCCAGGTTAACACTCAAAGCTTCATCTAACTCCGACAATCTTCATCTTCTTCATAAAGATCTTCATGAAGATCCTCAAATCTCCAAGTCCAAACGCATCCTTCAGATCTTCACTCGGATCCATCAGCAACATCAATCATCATCGACATGAAATTGGTAACGGAGTTGAAAGGGAGATTTAAGAAAGGTTGTAGGTGAGAAGTCGTGTGTAAAGAATGAATAGATTGGATCTTGAGAGGTTATGTGTGCTGAGACGAAGGTAGTAGAATTGAAGGCGATGGTTTTGTGGCCAGGGACGGCGGAGGTTGAGGAAGAGAGAACCTAGGGTTTGCCAAGGGGAAATGGAGTAGGGAAGATGATGATAAGTTGTAGACTCCTCAGATGGGGTTAGTGAGCTTTGTTTAGCCTAACTGTTTTTGGATTACACCCTCCGTTTTACATACTACACCACTCCTCCTGCTTTTGTTTTTTGTGGGTTCAAAGCCCAACTAAATTGATTGTTGTACCCCTGTTTCAATGCTGCACCCCCTGTGCTGTATTTTGTTTAAATTATGTATTATATTTCATTTCAATATTTCCTTTTTTAGAATATTATATGCATATATTTTTGTATAGAATTTTACGTTCTATATTCAATTTCCTTTTAATTTCTTTAGAATCTTAATATTTCTATTAGAACTTAATTTTATTTTTAGAAGTTGAATTCTTATTCCATATGTTATTGGACTTTTCATCTCATTTTCATTTTGTAGGTCTATGACGACACTTCCGTAAACCGTTATTAATGGAATTTTTGATGGATAATGTAGGATCCGAGGCCACATTTCTTTCTCTCCTCATTTCTCTTTTCCATCTGATTTTATTTTGACTTTATGCAGGTTTTGTCCGTGTGACACGATTTCTTTTATTCAACCGTCGAGCGTTGTGAGCCGTAAGCGTTAGATACGTGGGAAATGATGACTGGGAGGTCTCCTCTTGCTCGTCTAGAGTGTTTACCGTATGTCCTTAGGACAATATGAGACGCATTCGATCCTACATTTAGGACTTGGCGTGTGCGGCCCGTTCCGTTTTTTCTCTCGCATCCTGGCGATTGAGACCTTCCCCTTTTCTCTCGCATCTTGGCGATTGCGATCTTTTCTCTTGCCTCGTGCAATTGAGACCGTTTTCCGTAGTTGGCCGAAATACGGCTTCTCTGATCTCTCATATCTTTTGAGAGTACGTAGGCATAGGATTGCGATAATCCTAGCGAGCACTTTTCCTCTTTTCCTGTAGTTAGCTGAACTACAGCTGCTCTGATTTCTCGTACCAGAGGAGAATATGTAGGCACCAGACGTGATGTCTTAGCGAACACACTAGCAACTAATTTTTCCATTCGAGAATTTCCCGTTGACGACTAATCTTTCCCTTTCTCTTGCCCTAGCGCAATCGAGACTAGACCGTAGTTCTAGAACCCGTAGGTTCCCGTACCTTTAAACCAACGACATACGACGTCCATTCTACCGCAAACAGGAAACGCCTAAGTCTCCAATGGTCGAGCAGCATACACCTAACTGCTAGAATGCGTATGCTAGTATCATCAATCTTTCCTCTCACCCCCATGGAATCGAGACCGTTTTCCGTAGTTGGCTGAACTACGACTGCTCTAATCTCTCATATCTGTTGAGAGTACGTAGGCATAGGATTGCGATAATCTTAGCGATCACTTTTCCCTCTTTCCCTTTCATGTGGTTTGATTTTGTGCATTAAGATTGAAGTATGCATGTTATGAGCTTTTCCTTCTCTTCATTTCTTTCTTGCATTAATAAAGGTTGAGATATGCTTGTGGGGGTTTTCATCCCACACAATTTCCTCCCTTTGCTTGTGTGCTGCATTGCATATGCATTCATTCATTCATTTTTATTTCATGTTTTATTTCACATTGTTCTCTTCTTCTCTTTTCTTAACATGTTCCTTTAGGAATTCTCACTTCCTTGTTTAAGGATAGTGATGATAGACATTAGGTTGAATACTTTGCATGATATCAAATAAGATAGAATTCACTTCTCAATCCTAACCTTAGGACCATGATGCATGACAACTACTGGGTTTTGAACTAGTTTCACTTTAGTTTGTCCTCTCTCTTTCTCATCTCAAAACAACTTCAAAATACTTAATAAAGGCTGATGAATATTGTTCGTTACGAGCCTTGAGTACTTGGGAAATGATGATTGGGTGGTTGTCTCCCAATTGTCTAGAGTGTTAGCATATGTCCTTCGGACGATATGCGACGTATTCGCTCCTAGGTCATAGTCTCTAATGCAATATTAATTACAAACAATTCAAAAACACTTCTCCTTAAAAGACACAAAAACAAATGATCAAACTTCATTTTTTCCTTTGGGACCCTTAATCATGGAAAAAATTTTCATAAACAAGTGCTTCGTTAACTCTTAGGTTTGCCGCAAACACGTAACGCCTAAGTCTCCAAAGGTCTAGCTGCATACACCTAACTCCTATAACTGATTATTAATCCTACTCGGGTAAAAACAGATGAACAAACCAGTGTTCTTATTCGCCCGAACTACGTTTGCTCTGATTCCTCGTACCGTGCGAGAATACGCAGGCACACGACGCGATGTCTTGGCGAACAACCTTTCCCCACCATTCCCCCGTAGTTAGCCGAACTACGTTGACTCTGATTTCTCATACCAGACGGGAATACGTAGGCCTAGAGCAGCGATGCTCTGTCGAGTCCCTTTTCTTTTCTTTTGTCCCAGACATGTAGTTAGATAGTTTCGATCACCCTTCTAGATAGATAACTAAGCGTGAATCCCGTCGAGTACGATGGACGTGAGGGGTGCTAATACCTTCCCCTTGCGTAACCGACTCCCGAACCCGAGATTTGGCTGTAGTGACCCATCTTTTCCCGATTCAAAAGTTTTCTCTGATCATTTTCTGTCCCTCTGTTGAGATAAATAACAAATGGTGACGACTCTTCTGTCATTGCCGACACCTTTTTACGTAGTAGCGACAGCTGGCGACTTTGCTGGAGACTCCAACGGTTCCCTATGCGAGTCAATCCAAGCGCTTGTTTGTTTATTTTTGGGGTGTATGTACATACGTGTTGTACTTTATTTTTACTTTCCCACTTTTATTTTCAGCATTATATATCATTGTTGTTGTGCTGTAGGGAGGGTGGTTCTATTGAGTGATAAGCCAGACCCAGGATTGAGTACAAACATAGCACTAGTAGTGGAAAGTAGTGGTGAACCTGTATGTTAGGCATGCACTAGTTCCCACGAAATTCGCGCTCAGACGAGATTCTCTTTGATAACTTTTTATCCAGCCCATTGGGTCGTTGAGAGGATTTCAGATCTGAGGGTTGTCGACTCTGGGAACCGATCATTTATGATTCAGCTAAGTGAGGCCTCTTCAGGAGATGATGATGCTAAACCAAAAATGGTGAACGTATCATCATTTCTTGAAAGTATGTGACGCTTGTAACACCCTTCTAAACCCCGTAGAATATATTTAAATAATCAGAGTAAATCATCATGCATTCACAAAAGGGTGTCACACATAATTTTCAAAACATCAAAACCACCTGTCATGCTCATTAACACTATAATAAATAATCACACTTTTCAAGATTTCACTTTGCATGTAGCAGCGGATTCATTTTATAACATAATTCTCTTAACAGAAACATTCATGTTCATCACATAATTCAACATTAATTAGGCACTAAGGCCAACGTCATAATATTCTAATGAATATAAAAACATAGTGTAGAGTACATATTGTATCTCTAAGATTTAAAACAAACGAATCCAGTGTTACATGACCAGAGCACGACTCGAACCAACATAATTAAAATACTAAACAACTACACCAACAGCAACCACGCAACTACGAGCAACTCTACTCTTGATACCTGCACGATGTCGTGTAGGACATCATTCCAGCAGAAGGGTGAGAATTCACATCAATATTGAAATCATAAGA
Source organism: Lathyrus sativus (assembly GCA_963859935.3). Lineage (NCBI taxonomy): Eukaryota > Viridiplantae > Streptophyta > Magnoliopsida > Fabales > Fabaceae > Lathyrus > Lathyrus sativus. Next base: position 133,764,719 of record OZ012736.1, on the reverse strand, counting down.
TAATGAATAATGTAAAGCATGTCAGGATAAACACCAATATTCTCACACTTCAATTTTAATCAGCTAATATCATTCAACAACCATACATTCAGAAATCTCAATTCAATAAGTCATACACATATACATACTTTCATACAACAATTATATATGCCATGTGACTCAATGCAGCTCAATGCAACTCATGCCATGTGGTACCAACACTTGTTATTATTTTTCGGTTTTTACATTTAAACCAGGTCCGTTCCCTAGACCAATAATAAACAAAAGCCCATTCCCTAAGCTTTCAAACCCCGCTCTAGGTTTGGGACAAGTCACTAGTCTCTACGAAACTAGCAAGCATTGCCTCTTGACAACAAATGATGCGTATGCAAGAATTATAACATGATTGCACACACAACACATTTCATAATATTCCAAGTATTCATACTTTCACACATCATCATTACATTTATCAAGTAGTACACAAGAATCAAATAGATTCAATCACAATTCACAATACAACTCAACGGTCACACATAGTAAAATTATTCCATCACAAATAATTGAATTCAATATTCAATACACAATCAACTTGTTAAACAACAATTGATATCCCAATAACCAATTGAATGGTTTACAATCAATCAATAAATCATCTCAATTAAACCATGTTTTAGTTAAGATTTAATTAAACAATGACTCCCCAAACATATTGGATATAAAAATATTTGGAAACTAATTATATCATCTATGCTATGTTGTAGATCTATTCATTAGATTTCCAACGCCTCGAACGGGGACTAAAACCGACTTACGGATTAAAAGTTATGGCCAAAATCGTTGGAACAAAAATTTCCAGTTTTCAGCTTTTATACAGCATGCAATCGATTGCTGTATTAGTGCAATCGATTGCTTGACCCAATTTTTCACATTTTAGCCTCTCTTTTGCTGTGCAATCTATTGTTGTACTAGTGCAATCGATTCCTTACTGTGTGTTTTCGAAATATTATGCAGAAAATGGTATTTTTCACCAACCCTTCCCTCTTTGCTACCACAATAAATCCCCACATGTTAGAGTATTCACCAAACTCGAAAATCCACTAAATCATGAGAATTCTATGGGTTTTTCTTCCTACATAAACTTCTACTCATTCACCATTAACCCATAATTCCAAATCTAGGGTTTACCTAGATAACTTCTACCCATTAATCATTATCCCAAAATCCCAATAATGAGAGAATGCCCACCCTTATCTTAGGTTTCTTATGAAGAAGAATCTTTGATTCCATGGATGCTTGCATTCTGATTTCTCCATTCCCTTCTTCTTTTCCTCTTGCCTCTTTCTCTTCTTCTCTTCTTCTCTTCTATTCTCTATTCTATTTTTCCTTTCCTTCTCTTTACCAACATTTCTCTAAAACCCTAACTCTTTAATCCTTTCTATTGGGCTTTACCCAACTCCTCTCACTTTCTATTCACACACCTCTAATTAGGCCCAACAAATCAATCTAGCAATTATATACTATTCTACCAAATGAATAAATCAATTAATTTAATTAATTCCATAAATCACATATTTAGATTAAATCAATTAACTCATATAAATTAAATAAATCAAGTAATTCCTTTAAATCAAATAAATCACATAAATCAATAATTTAGTACAAATAATTAATTATTAAAAATTGGGCTGTTACGACCCTCCCCCACTTAAAAGATTTTCGCACTCGAAAATTACCTTAAACGAATAACTCAGGATAAGACTCCATCATCTGACTCGCAAGCTCCCCAGTCACACTCTACCACCTGGTCCTCCCCAAGCGACCCTCACCAAAGAAATCTCTTTACCTCGAAGCTGTCTCAACTCCTGATTCTCAATTCACATATGTGATGTCTCCACAGTTAGGTTGTCCCTCACATGTACATCATCCACTTGGATAACATGAGACGGATCTACAATGTATTTCCTCAACTGAGATACATGGAACACATCATGGAGATTAGTAAGCGACAACGCCAAGCAACACGATAGGTTACCTCTCCTATCCTCTGTAAAGTCTGATAAGGACCAATGAAACGCGGTGTCAACTTACGCGACTTCAATGCTATACCAACACCAGTTATCGAAGTAACTCGGAGAAACACATGATATCTCTCTTGAAATTCAAGTGCTTCCCTCCTCTTGTCATGATAACTCTTTTGACGATTATGAGAAATCTTCATCTTCTCTTGAATCATCTTAATCTTATCAATAGTCTGCTGGACTATCTCGGGTCCAACCACGACACTCTCTCCCGACTCATATCAACACAATGGCATCCTACACTGCCTACCATACAATGCCTCAAATGGTGTCATTCCAATACTCGAATGAAAACTGTTGTTGTAAGTAAACTCAATCAAAGGTAAGTAGCTATCTCAAGCTCCTCCCTTTTCCAACACACAAGCTCTCAAAAGATCCTCAAGTGACTGAATCGTCCTCTCAGTTTGACCATCGGTCTGCGGATGATAAGCAGAACTCAAACATAACTTCGTACCCCAAAGCACTTTGCAAACTTTTACAAAATCTCGAAGTAAACCTTGGATCTCTATATGACACAATGCTAGATAAAATACCATGCAAACTAACAATCCTTTCAATGTACAGCTTTTCCAATATCTCCAACAGTTAATCCATTCGCATAGGAATAAAGTGGGCAGATTTAGCTAATCTATCCACAATAACCCAAATAGTTTCAAAGTTACTCGGTGTTCTAGGTAAACCAGACACAAAATCCATAGATATGATATTCCATTTCCACTCAGGAATAATCAATGATTGCATCAAGCCCGACGGTTTCTGATGCTCAATCATTGACTTTTGACAAGTCAAACAAGAATACACAAACTCGGCAATATCCTTCTTCATACGAGGTCACTAAAATACTTTCCTCAATTCTTGATACATCTTAGTTGCACCCAGATGAATACTCAATCCACTACGATGCCCTTCTTCAAGAATACTTTTCTTCAGCTCAACAATATCTGGAACACAAACTCTATCACGACATCTCATGATACCATTTTCATCAATCCGAAAATCACCACATTTACCTCGATTGATCAAAGTCAACCGATCAACTAAACCCAAATCAGATTTCTGTCCTTCTTGAATCTCATCAAGAATACCACTAGTAAGTCTTAACATACCAAGCTTAACTCCGTAAAAAGTCTTCTCACACACCAAACTCAAATCACGAAATTTCTCAATCATTTCCAACTCTTTTACCATCATCATTGACATATGCAAAGATTTCATACTCAATGCATCAGCTACCACATTTGCTTTACCAGGATGGTAATTGAAGCCAAAATCATAATCTTTCAAAATTTCTAACCATCTCCTTTGCCTTGCATTCAAATCTTTCTGATCAAAGAGATACCTCAAACTCTTATGATCACTATACACTTCAAATCTCGTACCAAACAAATAATGCCTCCAAAGCTTCAACACGATTACAACAGCGACCAACTCTAGGTCATGCGTCGGATAATTCCACTCATGCACTTTAAGTTGCCTTGAAGCATAAGCTACAACTTGTTTATTTTGCATCAACGCACCTCCTAAACCCATGAAGGAAGTATCACAATACACAACAAACGGTTCTGCCGGATTCGACAAAATCAAAACAGGAGTTGTCGTAAATCTTCTCTTAAGCTCTTAAAAACTTTCTTCACACTTTGCATCCTAAACAAAACTTGACCCTTCCTAGTCAACTGCGTCAACAACAACGATAACTTGGCAAATCCTTCAATGAATTTCCGATAATAACCGGCCAAACCAAGAAAAATTTTAATCTCAAAACTGATTTCAGTCTCCCATTGCGATACCGCTTCAACCTTCGACGGATCAACTGCAATACCTCTACTCGAAATCACATGACCAAGGAAACTCACTTCCTTCAACCAAAATTCACACTTAGAAAGTTTAGCATATAACTGCTTCTCTTTTCACATAGATAACACAATCCTCAAATGCTCGACATGTTCTTCTTCACTCTTTGAATAGATCAAAATATCGTCAATGAACACCACCATAAACTTGTCCAAATAATAATGGAAAATCCTATTCATGTACTCCTTAAATACACCCGGTGCATTAATCACACCAAATGACATCACAGAATACTCATAATATCCATACCTAGTTCTAAAAGCAGTCTTCTGAATATCTTCAGCCTTCACACGAATCTGATGATACCCAGATCTCAGATCAATTTCACTAAAGGCACTTGCACCTACCAACTGATCCATCAAATCATCAATCCTCAGAAATGGATACTTATTCTTGATAGTCACCTTGTTCAATTGTCAGTAATCCATACAAACCTTATATAACCTTCTTTCTTCTTAACCAACAAAACTGGTGCACCCCACGATGACACACTCAGACGAATAAGCCTCTTCTCAAGAAAAATATTCAAGTTGATTCTTCAATTCTTTCAATTCTGATGCGGGCATACGATATAGAGCCATTGATATCAGACTAGTTCTAGGAATTAAGTCGATCCCAAACTCCACTTCTCGTTCCGGCGGTAAATCTCTTATCTCATCAGGAAAAACTTTCAGAAAATCACAAATAATTGGAAACCACTAACTTCACCACTTTCATTAACACTCAAAGTTGCCATCAACATAAACACCTTCGCACCATCTTGCACCAACTCATCAAAACAATCTACAAGAACTTGGCTTAACTCCAAACAATTCATTACACACACCATCTAAGCTTGCAAGATAAGTCTATCCTATCCAACATGATCCCGTCTACTATCAACAAGAGATTGAGGGTGATCAGTTCCTCAATTTGTTAATAGACATCCGACAATCATAATGGGACATAAACCATCTTAACCAAACTATAATAGTGTTTATCAACATACTGAGCCACCACTCCACACTTGAAGCATCTTCGAGAAGCACAACTTTCTCCCCCACTTATTTCAATCCCACTCCTGCAGACAAGGTTTAGAAAAACAAACGTGTAACGATAGTGTTTTCACACACATGTCGCATACTAGGGAAGAAACAACATTAGACAACCTGGTCGGATGGACCGACCTGCTCTGATACCACTAATGTAACACCCTTCTAAACCCCGTAGAATATATTTAAATAATCAGAGTAAATCATCATGCATTCACAAAAGGGTGTCACACATAATTTCCAAAACATCAAAACCACCTGTCATGCTCATTAACACTATAATAAATAATCACACTTTTCAAGATTTCACTTTGCATGTAGCAGCGGATTCATTTTATAACATAATTCTCTTAAAAGAAACATTCATGTTCATCACATAATTCAACATTAATTAGGAACTAAGGCCAACGTCATAATATTCCAATGAATATAAAAACATAGTGTAGAGTACATAATGTATCTCTAAGATATAAAACAAACGATCCCAGTGTTACATGACCAGAGCACGACTCGACACAACATAATTAAAATACTAAACAGCTACACCAACAACAACCACGCAACTACGAGCAGCTCTACTCTTGATACTTGCACGATGTCGTGTAGGACATCATTCCAGCAGAAGGGTGAGAATTCACATCATTATTGAAATCATAAGATAATGAATAATGTAAAGCATGTCAGGACAAACACCAATATTCTCACACTTCAATTTTCATCAGCTAATATCATTCAACATCCATACATTCACAAATCTCAATTCAATAAGTCATACACATATACATACTTTCATACAACAATTATATATGCCATGTGACTCAATGCAGCTCAATGCAACTCATGCCATGTGGTACCAACACTTGTTATTATTTTTCGGTTTTTACATTTAAACCGGGTCCGTTCCCTAGACCAATAACAAACAAGAGCCCATTCCCTAAGCTTTCAAACCCCGCTTTAGGTTTGGGACAAGTCACTAGTCTCCACGAAACTAGCAAGCATTGCCTCTTGACAACAAATGATGCGTATGCAATCAACAATCAAAAGCACTTAAGACCATTCTCGCATCTTAATCCCATGCATTCTTAAATAATTCAACACACAAGAATTATAACATGATTTCACACACAACACATTTCATAATAATCCAAGTATTCATACTTTCACACATCATCGTTACATTTATCAAGTAATACACAAGAATCAAATATATTCAATCACAATTCACAATACAACTCAACGGTCACACATAGGACAAATATTCCATCACAAATAATTGAATTCAATATTCAATACACAATCAACTTGTTAAACAACAATTGATATCCCAATAACCAACTGAATGGTTTACAATCTATCAATAAATCAACTCAATTAAACCATGTTTTAGTTAAGATTTAATTAAACAATGACTCCCCAAACATATTGAATATAAAAATATTTAGAAAATAATTATATTATCTATACTATGTTATAGATCTGTTCATTATCTTTCCAACACCTCGAACGGGGACTAAAACCGACTTACGGATTAAAAGTTATGGCCAAAATCGTCGGAACAGAAATATCCAGTTTTCAGCTTTTATACAACATGCAATCGATTGTTGTATTAGTGCAATCGATTGCTTGACCCAATTTTTCACATTTTAGCCTCTGTTTTGTCGTGCAATCGATTGTTGTACTAGTGCAATCGATTCCTTACTGTGTGTTTTCGAAAAATTATGCAGAAAACGGTATTTTTCACCAACCCTTCCCTCTTTTCTACCACAATCAATCCCCACATGTTAGGGTATTCACCAAACTCGAAAATCCACTAAATCATGAGAATTCTATGGGGTTTTCTTCCTACATAAACTTCTACTCATTCACCATTAATCCACAATTTCAAATCTAGGGTTTCCCTACATAACTTCTACCCATTAATCATTATCCCAAAATCCCAATAATGAGAGAATGCCCACCCTTACCTTAGGTTTCTTATGAAGAAGAATCTTTGATTCCATGGATGCTTGCATTCTGATTTCTCCCTTCCCTTCTTCTTTTCTTCTTGCCTCTTTCTCTTCTTCTCTTCTTCTCTTCTATTCTCTATTCTATTTTTCCTTTCCTTCTTTTTACCAACATTTCTCTAAAACCCTAACTCTTTAATCCTTTCTATTGGGCTTTACCCAAATCCTCTCACTTTCTATTCACACACCTCTAATTAGGCCAAACCAAGCAATCTAGCAATTATACACTATTCTACCAAATGAATAAATCAATTAATTTAATTAATTCCATAAATCACATATTTAGATTAAATCAATTAAATCAATTAACTCATATAAATTAAATAAATCAAGTAATTCCTTTAAATCAAATAAATCACATAAATCAATTAATTTAGTATAAATAATTAATTATTAAAAATTGGGATGTTACAACGTTGATGAACACATAGGATGTCGAACCTTATCAGTGGATAGGTCCATACCTATGGTGGGATTGAGTTATACAGGAAACCTTGGCTTTCAGATTACCCGGTTTTCTTTGCATTGTGAATCTGAGTTATTGATATCAGTGGTTCCTATTGCCAGAGTTGTGCTAGTATTCTTGCCAAAGCGAAGCGCCGGTTCTTCTCAAGCTACAACACAACAATCTTGATCCCCTATTGCATTTGCATTTGCATAATCATCCTGCATTTAACATTGCATGTCTATGGATTTGAAAGGTTCTCGTCTTTCCCTTGATCCTGGTACTGATCTGCTGTAAAGAGGGAAGTAGGCAGAAAGATGATTGTTGTATACAAGTTTCTGATACCTGAGCTAGGACCTTTATTTGGTCTTATTTCCATGGCTGAGCCTGGCGTCTTTGAAACCTTCAGGAAGGATCTTACCTGATATATGAGAGGATTGTCATGGTGTACATCTCTGCTGCTCTTGCTTATTGAAGCTGGGATCAAGGGGGAGATCTCCCTGTAAGCACATAGACATGTCTGCATTTTGCATAGCCGGTACAGCAAAACCGTTTATCTTACCCTTGTTTGCTCCGTTAGCTGGTTTCAGGGTAAACCATCAGACCGTTCACTGGGGAATCAACGTGAAGCCATGGAACAAGTTCAATCAGAGTTGAGGGAAGTTCGAGGCCAGATGGGGTAATTTATGGTGGAAATGCAAACCTTATGTCTGGAGCAGAAAATGCTCAAGGAGGAGGTTCAGCAACTAAAGACCCAGATTGGCCTGGTCACAGAGGTGATGAGAAATGTGCTAAGGAAGGAGGGCGATCAGGTGCCTAAAGCTGAAGTAGAGATGATTGTTCCGCTTTTGTCTGTGGAACATCTCCCAATGCGTGATGTGCTCCAAAGATCTGCTGCACAACCTGGAGTTCCAAATTTGCCACGTCAGCAGATACCTCCTACTTCCCGAGACAATCTTAAGACTAGGAGGTATGGTCAAAGGACGAAGCAGCTCGAGAGAATCTTTGATCAGATCCCTATGACTTATGCACAGTTGCTGCAAGTCTTGCTTCAGTTTCAATTGGTTAAACTTTGGACTATGTCTCCACTTACAGGTGAGTTATCACTGGGCTATGATATAAGCGCTCGTTGTGATTTCCATTCTGGGGCGCCAGGACATAACATTGAGACCTGCAAAGCTTTTAAGGATAAAGTGCAGGGTTTACTTGATTCAAGGGCAGTTGAATTTGCGTCGGGCGGCGTAACTGTACCAGGTGGTCTTGGTCAACTCAGTGCAAAAGAGGTGGTTGTTCCTCTTATTTCTCTTTATACTAGGTCAAGAGAGTGTCGTGCAATTTATGACCGCAGAATCTCCGCGCCCACAGCTACTGCCAATTCCTGGGTTAAATCTGAGAATGAAAGCACCTGAGCATAAAGAATGCCCTAATCAGCACCAACAACCTCATGCTCCTCGGCAGCAAAACCCTTGGCGCCAGAATTAGAATGGCCTCTACACCAATTTGGAAAGAAGGAATGCTCCTCTTCATACAGTTGTTATACCGTACAGTGAGCTTCTGCCACATTTGATCAAAAACTCATTGGTGGAGCCCAGGACTCTCAAGCCGGTGCCAGAGCCGTACCCTCCTGGATATGATCTAGTGTTCAGTACAGATATCATGGAGGATGCATAGGGCACTCGACTGAAGATTTCCAGGCCTTTCAAGCAAGGGTACATCAGTTGATCGACAAGAGGTACATTTCCTTTCAGAGAGGAAGATTGAGGATGCACGTCGACCTTTCATCTGATTGAGTTTGAAGATGGCTGGCTCAGTAGCAGGTCAAAGATCTGGAAGCCTGGTTCCCCGAAGCCGACAATCTTTGTTTTATCTTGTCATTTTCTTTGCATTTGTAGTTTCTTTCCTGTTTAAATGCAAATCTCACTTGTTAAACTGTATTGTTTTCAATTGATAATGATAATGAAATAAATATGCATGTTTTGATTAAATCCATTTGTGTTCACTTATGTTTTTAATTGATATCAAACGCTTGTCTAAGAAGAATCTGGGGAGGATGACGAAATTGAAAGACGAAAAATTCTGATCGTATGCTTTTGAATAATACCTGTTGATGATGTGAAGACATTGTTTCAAATCCTTAAACACCGGAGATATAAGGAAGATAATCCCTTGTCAACCCCTTTGAGCATGGTAGTAGGAGTTTCTTTCTGAAAAACGAAAAAACCCCTAATCTTAACCTGGGGCAGGGTAGGTGTCATTTAATTTGACCGAGCGTCTAAATTGTGAAAGGAGTGTTCCCGTTCGAGGGTCAATCACACCTCTATAGGTCGTGCCTAAAAAACCCACAATGGGTATCCATCGTCGACCAAGGAGTGAAACAGGCACAATCCCTTTAACAAGTCAGACAAGCCGATATCACACGATTTGTTCGAAAAAGAAAAAGAATCAAAGAAAGAATCCCGCTAAGTCGAGTCTTAAAAACAAGCGACTTAGGCAAAAATTAGGGAATCCTGCTGGACATTGAAATCAAAAGAAGCTCAAAAGAGCCAGTCTAGGCAAAAGTTAGGGAAAAACGGAAAAAGAAGAAAAGCGAAAAGGATTACAAAAGAAAAATCCTCGAAAGAACAAGTCGTGTGACTCCAGGCCAAAGACGAAAAGCGAGTGATTGTCACTCCGAAAACTTGTGGTTTCCTGAACCATCACTCCGGTCATTCAACCTTTGCAAGGTGAGCACTTGTGTTGAATTAGTTAAACGTAGGATTTGAGAACATCAAAGAGAATGGGTGGGTTAAAATAAACTTTGAGCCTTTATCCTTTCCTTCAAAACCATGAACCTGACCATGTTACAACCTTCAAAAGTCCTAATTGAAGCAGGGTTTCGAAAGCATACTTTGGTAAAGATCGCGTTGAAACTGACTCCTAAAAGGATTCTGCTCAGCTTACAGTGTTATATTAATGTTGACATTTTGATAAATGATTGCATCTATGATATGTCACAAATTTTTCCAGTGAACAGACTTGGATTTCAAAAATTCCATATGCATTGCATTAATATATCTTTTGTGCAGAACAATTTGTTTTACTTGCGAGTAAACGCTTGACAGCACAATGGAAAGTTTGATCGGAATAGAAAGTAGAACTCCCACTCCATTGAACCGGGGCAAGATTTATCACATGATCACATCATGGGAGTCAACCATCCATAAGACAGTTAACTTGGGGCAACCAGGTCGAGATTTGATAAATCTCTCGCAGTCAGGGGAAAAGTCATCGCGAGGTTGGGGAAGATTACCCCAAGAGCACCGAAGTTATTCTAGAAGGCAGTTAATATGAACACCTCTTCGAGGTTCAAAATGTTAAGGCAGTTCATACCAAACCGGCAGGGTACAGAAAGTTCAGGTTTGCTTTCGAGGAAGATGTTGCAGAGATCCCACAGGTTGGGGCAAAGACGAAAATGAAGGAACTGTTCCTCTCCCTATCTTCAGAGCTTATCAGCATTATTCAACCTAGGACAAATCCTTTCATGGTGCGGATTCTGGGGCAAGCCATCTCGAGGTCATTTCATGGCAAGCTTTTCTTTTCGTCCTAGATATTAGATTGGGGAAAATTGAACTACACTGGGGCAGTTACTCAAGTAAGGTTATTCTCCCAAACCAGAGTCCATCAGCAGCAATTGGAGTTTGTATCTCTATCCCCAGTAGAGTTGTGAGCAGGTAGTGTGTATGCTTATACCCGGTAGTTGGTCGGCACATATTTAATCCCCGCAGATTGCAGATATGTGCTTATTATCCAGCAAGTTAGGATTGGATTTCTTTCCACAGGGTAAGTGTGGAATCTTCCTCAGTAGTTGGCCAATGCACATTTAGCTCCAGCAGATTGTCTGCATGCACTCATTCCTCGGCGGTGCAAGATTGGCTTATTTAGTAGAGTAAGTAATCCCCACAGAGTCTGAGCAGATGATTTTGTATACCCTCGGAGGTCAAGTTGTCATTCCTCATCTCCCCAAGCAGAGGTTGATGTTGACTCCCTCATTGTGTTATCCCCAGTGGAGCCGAAGGGGAAACGTCTCTTCCCCAGCTGAGTATTCCCAGTAGATTGGAGTTAGGTCTTTGCAGTTTGCGTCGTTTCTCCGACAGAGGTGCCTGTTCCCCAGAATGTTATATCCTGGCAGGCCATTTAGGGCTGATGTCCCTAGTAAAATATGGTTAATCTCGGGAGGTGTATCGTTATTCCTTGCAGAGTCGTTGATTCCCTAGCAGGCGAAGGGGTTCCCGCGTGTGGTTCTTTTTCCTGGGTAGGGTCGTCTATTCTCCAGAAGGTTTGTATTTTGGAAGGTCATTCATGGCATTTTCCTCAGCAGGATTTGATATAACCCCTAGCAGAGTAGAACTACTAACTAGCAGATCGGTTCTATCTTCACGGTAGGTTCGTTTGTTATTCAATAAGTTTCTTTCAGGAAGCTACTCGAGGCTTGCTTCCTCAGCGTAAGCCCAATGGTTATTGGCACGGGTAAACTATCCCTAGTTTAAGTCCAATTTATTGGCATGTGCTAACTATCCCAGTAGGGTGGTCTCTGTTTCTCCAACATTTATTTTGCTGGGTTGGTTCCTTTGCATTTACATGCGTGCATAGCATCTACCCAAACGTGTAGCATTTCCATCTCGTATGGAGCATTACGCCATTTTCAAACATATGCATAAGCTAGGTTGTTATCTCTTTGTTTGCAGGTATATCTCCGACATATGACTGATATCTTGGCCCGTGGGTCGTACAGACCATGGCAATGGGTGGCTATTTCCTCGTCATTTGAGTATCCAGACTCCGGTCAACCTTCGTCGAGCGTTCAGGCTTCGACTTATTTCGTCGAGCATTCAGGCTCCGGTCCTTTTGTCCGTTGAGTATCCAGACTTCGGTCCAATACGTCGAGCATCCAGGCTCCGGTTTATTTGGTTGGGTATCCAGACCCTGATGAATAGATTTACGGTCAGTTCTGTTGAGTATCTAGACTCCGGTAAATTCCCCATTCGTGATGAATCCCTTATTGCATTGAGCATCCAGGCTCTAATGTTCGTTGAGCGTCTAGGCTCCAGAAATGTCGTTGACTCGTGGAATATTCAGTTCCCGATAATTCGAAAAGTGTTCTTTCAGCCCGCGCGATATCCATATCCCGGCTCATATTATTCCCCAACAGTGTCCTTAGACTTCAGCTAGTCATGCTGTAGGAAGCTCACCTGGTATTCAGACCTTGTTAAGACTCTAATGAGTATTTCTTCGTCCGTTGAGTATCCAGACTCTGGTCAACCTCCGTTGGGGTTCAGGCCCGGGTTGCTGCATCGAGCATCCAGGCTCCGGTGAGTTCCCAGTTGGCATTATTGCTTTGTCCATTGAGTATTCAGGCTCCGATCAATTACGTTGAGCATCCAGGCTCCAGCTTCTCCGTTGAATATCCAGATTTCAGTGAATTTTCAATTCGTGAGGTACCGTCTTCTCCGTTGAGTATCCATACTCTAGTAAAGTCAGTTGGGTATCAGATCCTGTTAAGTTTTGTGGTTATATTTCTTCTCTGTTGAATATCCAGATTCCGGTATATGTCCGATTTATGAGGTATTGCGTTGTCCGTTAAGTATCCAGACTCCGGCAAATCCCTAGTGAAGTTGCCATCTTCGTTGAGCATCCAGGCTCCGGCTCCCATTTATTTCATTGAGCGTTCAAGCTCCAGTTTATCCCGACTATTACGTTGAGTGTCCAGGCTCCGGTCCGTCCGTTGAGTATCCAGACTCCAGTCAATTTCGTTGACTATTCAGACTCCAGTAATTTGATGTACGGTATCTAAGTCATGACAGGTTTAAATGTGATTTGTTAATTCGTATGGTAGCCAGGCCATGGCAGTTCCAGATGGGCATTCTTTCATCCTTTGGGTATCCAGACTCCGGTCGTTTCATTGAATACTCAAACTCTAGTTTTACGTTGAGCATTTAGGCTCCGACATATTTCTAATTTCTGATATGAGTTTCTTTTTTTGCTGAGTATCCAGACTCCAGTCAATTCTGTTGAGCGTTCAGGATCCGGTCCAATTCGGTGTATTTCGTTGAGCATCCAGGCTCCGGTTTATCCCGGTTATTACGTTGAGTGTTCAAACTCCGGCCAGTTATGTTGAGTGTTTAAACTCCGGCTTTTACGTAGAGCGTTCGGGCTCCGGCAAGTTTCCAGTTTCAAATGTGACCTTCTCTTTTCATTGAGCGTCCAGGCTTCGGTTTTTACTTTGAGCATCCAGGCTCCGGTTATTTCATTGAGCATCCAGGCTCTGGTTTGTTTCATTGAATGTTCAGGCTCCGGTTTATCCCGGTTTGTTACGTTGAGCATCCAGGCTCCGGTTTGTACGTTGAGTATCCAGGCTCCGTTTTGTTACGTTGAGCATCCAGGCTCTGATTTGTACGTTGAGTATCCAGGCTCCGGTTTGTTATGTTGAGCATCCAGACTCCGGTTTGTACGTTGAGTATCCAGGCTCCGGTTTGTTACGTTGAGCATCCAGACTCCAGTTTGTTACGTTGAGCATCCAGGCTCCGGTTTGTTACATTGAGCATCCAGACTCCGGTTTGTACATTGAGTATCCAGGATCCAGTTTGTTACGTTGAGCATCCAGTTTCCGGTTTTATGTTGAGTATCCAGGCTCCGGCAATTTGAAAGGTTACCCTTCAGCCTATATGGTATCTAGACCATGGTGCAGCTGTTGATGAATGCATTCATCCTATTACTGTTTTCCCCAAGCAGAGTTACTCAGTTAAGTTTCTCTTTTCTCCCTGCCCGAGTTTCTTGGTTTAAGCTTCTTTTCCCCAATGGAGTATTCTTGCAATTAGTTCAATTTTTCCGGAGATTATTATCCCTAATCAGAGTTTGCAGTTTATTTCTGCGTTTGGCAAATTTCGGAGTTCGTTGGTATTCAACCGTCTTTTCCATTTGAACGTTTGAAAGCCGTTCGCTTTTCAACCCTTCAGGTCCAAGCCGTTTGAATAGGGGCAGCTGTTGTACCCCAAAATTTGACCAACCGTTTCTCTTAATTTGGCTTATGTTTCGTTTCATTTTCATTTGCATCTGCATATCGCGTACTGTGCATTTTTCAGCCGGATTGATTTTATCGGGATTACATCCCTTTCCTCGCGTTTTGGACGATTCAAACCAGTTCGAATAAGAGGTTTATTTTGGAATTTGTGCTCTTCCCGGTGATTCAGTCTACGCCATTATTTTTAAAGATATTTCGGTGTCCGCCGTTTTACCGCTCATCTTATTGCTTTCTCGCATTTTATTCACCGATTTAATTTTCTAGATTTTATTTCCTAATTTTTAGCATAGAATTTAGATATTTTTAGATTTAATATACTTTAATAGTATTTTCTATTTTAGAATACTATAGTTTTTCTAGAGTTTTAATAGATTTTTAAATAGCTTTTTCTATTTCCTTTTGATTTTCATTAAATTTTTATTATTTCTTTTTAGGTTTTAATATAGATTGATTAGGATTATTGAATTAGCTTTGATTAGTTTTGTGTTAATTAGTTAATCAGGTTTTAGTCTTCAGCATAATCCATAATCATTTTTTGTTTCCATTAGTTTCATTACAGCTTTAATCATCATTAATTGAAGTCCATTGTGTCAGATTTTGGGTCCATTAGTCCAATCTCTCTCTCCAGTTGGATGCCACATTACCCCACTATGCTGACACACACTACCCACTAGCCGCCACATTTCCCTCTCTCTCCACCTAGTTGTCATCCCCTCACCCTCCGCATGCAAACTCACCGGAACCTCGCCGGAGAAATCAAACAACTCTAAACACCACCGTAACTATCGCCGGAAACTTCATCCAATACGCCGGAAAATTCATAGATTCATGTGTTCTTCAATTGTTTTCCAGGTTTTTTCTCCCAACTTCAGCACATTCGTCATACGAGTTTCATCATGTTCACAATCCTCATCAATGTTCATCAACAACCTTCAAGATTTTTCCAGATTTTCTCTCAAGATCTACGAACTGTCCTTCAATCTTCATCGTCATTTTTCCGAAAATCCTCAAGAACCTTCAAAGAACACTCATAAACTTTATAAAAGATCTTCAAATCTTTATCAATTTACTTTCAAGATCTTCACCAAGAATCTGTGAATCGACACCAATGTCTTCAAGAAACTCCAGATCAGAAACCGTTAACAAGCAACGATCCATAGATCTATAACGCTAGAACCTTCAGCAATCTTCAGCGCCAGTGATCCTCATCGCAACTTCAGCACGGATTCAACTATGTTATGGATCTTCAACCGTTTTCCTGAAGATCTTCGTCACCTTCATAGTGTTCATCGTTAACATTTAACCAAGATCTTCTCATCTTCAAGCGCATTTTTCAGAGGATCTTCATCATATTCACGATCTTCAAAAGCATTCCTCACCGTTTTCCAGGTAAACACTCAAAGTTTCATCTAACTCTGGAAATCTTCATCTTCTTCATAAAGATCTTCATGAAGATCCGCAAATCTCCAAATCCAAACGCATCCTTCAGATCTTCGCTCGGATCCATCAACAACATCAATCATCATCGACATGCAAACGGTAACGGAGTTGAAAGGGAGATTTGAGAAAGGTTGAAGGTGAGAAGTCGTGTGTAAAGAACGAATAGATTGGATCTTGAGAGGTTTTGTGTGCTGAGACGGAGGTAGTAGAATGGAAGGCGGTGGTTTTGTGGCCAGCGGCAGCGGAGGTTGAGGAAGAGAAAAGCTAGGGTTTGCCAAGGGGAAATGGAGTAGGGAAGATGATGATAGGTTGTGGACTCCTCAGATGGGGTTAGTGGACTTTGTTTAGCCCAACTGTTTTTGGATTACACCCTCTGTTTTCCATACTACACCACTCCTCCTACTTTTATTTTTGGTGGGTTCAAAGCCCAACTGAATTGATTGTTGTACCCCTATTTCAATGTTGCACCCCCCCTGTGATGTATTTTGTTTAAATTATGTATTATATTTCATTTCAATATTTCCTTTTTTAGAATATTATATGCACATATTTTTGTATAGAATTTTACATTCTATATTCAATTTCCTTTTAATTTCTTTAGAATCCTAATATTTCTATTAGAACTTAATTTTCTTTTTAGAAGTTGAATTCTTATTTCAATTTGTTATTGGACTTTTCATCTCATTTTCATTTTGTAGGTCGATGACGACACTTCCGTAAACCGTTATTAATTGAATTGTTGATAGATAATGTAGGATCCGGGGCCAGATTTCTTTCTCTCCTCATTTCTTTTTTCCATCTGATTTTATTTTGACTTTGCGCTGGTTTGGTCCGTGTGACACGATTCAATTAGAGAATGATTCTCAATATTATTTCTCTATCTTGTCTTTGACACGGATATCAATGCGCTACCTCATATAGTTTGACTTCTCTTATAAGTCGAGTTACGATGGTTCAACGTCACATTGGTTTTGATTCGAAACGTCATCATCAAGGATCAAAGGAGAAAAGCTGGGAAATGGAGCTTGCACGCAAAGGTCAAGGGTCAACAGAACCACTCCGTTCGGTAACGTTGTTTTTATTTCACTTCTTTCATCTCTTTTATTCAACTGTCGAGCATTGTGAGCTGTAAGCGTTAGATACATGGGAAATGATGACAGGGGGGTCTCCTCTTGCTCGTCTAGAGTGTTTAGCGTATGTCCTTAGGACAATATGCGACGCATTCGCTCCTACGTTTAGGACTTGGCGTGTGCGTCCCATTCCGTTTTTTCTCTTGCATCCTGGCGATTAAGACCTTCCCCTTTTCTCTCACATCCTGGCGATTGAGCTCTTTTCTCTTGCCTCGTGCAATTGAGACCATTTTCCGTAGTTGGCCGAACTACGGCTGCTCTGACCTCTCATATCTGTTGAGAGTACGTAGGCATAGGATTGCGATAATCCTAGCGAGCACTTTTCCCCTTCACCTGTAGTTAGCTGAACTACAGCTGCTCTGATTTCTCGTACCAGACGAGAATATGTAGGCACAAGACGCGATGTCTTAGCAAGCACACTACCAACTAATTTCTCTGTTCTCTCGCTTCCGTGCGATCGAGACTTTCCCGCTGACGACTAATCTTTCCCTTTCTCTTGCCCTAGCGCAATCGAGACCAGACCGTAGTTCTAGAACCCTTAGGTTCCCGTACCTTTAAACCAACGACATACTACGTCCGTTCTACCGCAAACAGGTAAAGCCTAAGTCTCCAATGGTCGAGCAGCATACACCTAACTGCTAGAATGTTACGCTAGTATCGTCAATCTTTCCTCTCACTCCCGTGCAATCGACATCGTTTCCGTAGTGGGAGGAAGTACGGCTGCTCTGATCTCTCATATCTGTTGAGAGTACGTAGGCATAGGATTGCGATAATCCTAGCAAGCACTTTTCCCTCTTTCCCTTTCACGTGGTTTGATTTTGTGCATTAAGATCGAAGTATGCATGTTATGAGCTTTTCCTTCTCTTCATTTCTTTCTTGCATTAATAAAGGTTGAGATGTGCTTGTGGAGGTTTTCACCCCACACAATTTCCTCCCTTTACTTGTGTGTTGTTTGCCCTTTTGTTCTCTTGTTTGCATTAAAGGTTGAGATGAGCTTGTGGAGGTTTTCACCCCACACAATTTCCTCCCTTTGCTTGTATGCTGCATTGCATATGCATTCATTCATTCATTTCTATTTCATGTTTTATTTCACATTGCTCTCTTCTTCTCTTTTTTTAACATGTTCCTTTAGGAATTCTCACTTTCTTGTTTAAGGGTAGTGATGATAGACATTAGATTGAATCCTTTGCATGATAACAAATAGGATATAATTCCCTTCTGAATCCTAACCTTAGGACCATGATGAATAACAACTACTAGGTTTTGAACTAGTTTCGCTTTAGTTTGTCCTCTCTCTTTCTTATCTCAAAACAACTTCAAAATACTTAATAAAGGCTGATGAATATTGTGCATTACGAGCCTTAAGTACTTGGGAAATGATGATTGGGTAGTTGCCTCCCAATTGACTAGAGTGTTAGCATA
Source organism: Lathyrus sativus (assembly GCA_963859935.3). NCBI lineage: Eukaryota > Viridiplantae > Streptophyta > Magnoliopsida > Fabales > Fabaceae > Lathyrus > Lathyrus sativus. The sequence continues at coordinate 133,746,280 of OZ012736.1, read as the reverse complement.
TGTCCTTCGGACGATATGCGACGCAGTCGCTCCTAGGTCATAGTCTCTAGTGCAATATGAATTACAAACAATTCAAATACACTTCTCCTCAAAAGACACAAAAACAAATGATCAAGCTTCATTTTTTTCTCTGGGACCCTTAATCATGGAAAACATTTTCATAAACAAGAGTTTTGTTAACTCTTAGTTCTACCGCAAACAGGTAACGCCTAAGTCTCCAAAGGTCGAGCTGCATACACCTAACTGCTAGAACTGATTGTTAACCCTACTCAGGTAAAAATAGATGAACAAACTAGTGTTCTTATTAGCCCAGACTACGTTTGCGCTGATTTCTCGTACCGTGCAAGAATACGTAGGTATAAGACGCGATGTCTTGGCGAGCAACCTTTCCCCACCTTTCCCCCATAGTTATCTGAACTACGTTGACTCTGATTTCTCGTACCAGATGGGAATTCGTAGGCCCAGAGCGGCGATGCTCTGTCGAGTCCCTTTTCTTTTCTTTTGTCCCAGACCTGTAGTTAGATAGTTTCGATCACCCTTCTAGATAGACAACTAAGCGTGGATCTCGTCGAGTACAACGGGCGTGAGGGGTGCTAATACCTTCCCCTTGCGTAACCGACTCCCGAACCCGAGATTTGGTTGCGATGACCAATATTATCCCGATTCGCAGGTTTTCTCTGATCATTTCCTGTCCCTCTGTTGGGATAAATAACGAACGGTGGCGACTCTTTTGTCATTGCCGACACCTTTTTTCGCAGTAGCGACATACATGTGTGTAAACAGTCATTCGATTTATGGTGAATCATGTTAGACAAGTAGGTAACAACCAAACAAATAAAAGGGATTCAATCAAGGATTTGTAAATGATAATGACAAACATCTCAAAGGGAATTCATGTATGCTTGAACATGTTTCAAGGTAAAATAACAAGTGTATGGGAATACTCAAGGTAAGGTATGAAATACATATATGCACATTCAAAGCATTTGATTTCAAGAGAATCTCATGTTAAGGGCAAGCTAACAACCAAGGTTTATATGATATTCAAACATGCCTTTAGAAATGAACATGAACATGAAATAATGATAACCAATATTTAACAACAAGGGTATACAAGTTCATACATCAAGTAAGGTTCAAACAAAGTATATTGAGGGCATACAAGCAAAGAGAATCAAAGGAATCAATTACAAAGATCAAATGAAAGCCTAAGAAACCCTAAAAAGTCATAAACTTTGAACATGCACAAGGGCAAGGAAAATAATCCTTTTTGGAATTTTCTTAATAAGAAAAGAAAATAGACATTCTCATGAACATTTAGCAAAAAGAATGGGACAAAAGTGATAAAACCAAAGATGTTATGATTAAATTAATTTGTGAAGAAAAACATAAAAACAAGTGATAAAAATATGTGGTGATCCACTCCAAGGGACTTGAACCCACACACTATCACTCACAGGTCAAAACATTACCCATCCAGTCATTGCGTGCTTTGTGAATCAAATAGAAACAAAACTAACATAAGCTAAAACATCAAATAAATCATGAAAATGAGAAAAAGGGTTGATCCGCTGGACCAAACCCAGGACTGACAAGGCAAGAGAGTGCTAAGAGTGCATGGTAAACCACTGGGGTGATGATACATCCATTGTATCACCCCCCACCAATTAATACAAGTACCTAAACATGCCTTGAGGCCTTCTAAAATGCTCCATGGCTGGCCTTAACCTTCAAACTCAGTTTTGCAAGAACTACCATAGCTTCATGAATACTCCATGAAAATGGATAATCCAAAGATCAAACTTGCTTAATTTTTCCCAAGGAAAACAATGGTACCATTGGTTTTTGTTAATAATGCTTCTAATTGAAAACCCGATAGCATGACCACAAAAGTCACATTCTTGCAATTTCAATAGTATAGACTTATTCAAACATGATAAGCAACAAATAAAGGTTCATACACATCATACACAATATGCCAAACATGTTTACATTCAATGCACATCAAAGCATAACATGGTTTGCAAAGTACCAAGTTCTAGTGAAACTTACTTCTTGAAGCAACTCTTGAAAATCCTCCAAAGATGTTACAGTTATGCTTTGCTGATTTGGATAACTTCAATATACCTCTAAGGAAGCTTTAGGATGTTGAGGAGCCTTTGGGATCCCTTGGAAAAAATGTGTCTTCCCTCTTGCAAATGAGATAAATGAGATTTTGAATCCTTGACAAATGAAGTTACAGTCAGGATTTGAGGTTGTGGATAGCTCAAGACATGTTTGAGGATGGATTTTGAAGGATCAAACTGTTTAAGAAATGTTTGAATATGGTTTTGGCTTGAGAAATGCAGAAAGTCAATGATTTGTGGATTGAGAGTTTACTTTTGGATTTCTGAGGTTTTGGATCAATGTGGTGGGTGAACACCTCTAACACATGTTTTGTGATGTGTTAGGATGATTGGTTTCGTGGTTTAGTGTTTGGAAATAATTTGGAGAAGTTTTGTGCAAAGTGATAGTTTTTAGCACATATGGTATTTTGCTTGCAAGAGATGGTTTTAAGAGTGTTTCCTCTGATTTCAAGCTCTTGTCTTCTTTCTTTCTGTCTTTCTCCTCCTTCTATTTATAGGGCAATGCTTGAAATCATATTGTGCAACTTGTTGTAACTTGGTAGTTTCAAAGTTTGGTTGAATTATAACTGAGGTTTTGATAGTTCTTATGGTTCCAAAGCAAAGTACCATGAAATCTTGAGTGGTTGGGATGTTGCTTCTGACTTTGAAATGGAATGAGTGCAGAGAGGACAGGTTGGAGGCTCAAGAAGATGATTTTGTGGAAAGGTCATGCTTTATGCAAATGGAAGTCACACCTTTATGCCAAAACTTCCATAAATGGTATGAAAGTTGAATCATGGCTCAATCATATGCGTAATGACTTCAAAAGTGACTCAAACTTCTGATATTAAGTAGATATGCAAGTTTCGAGGTTTTAACTCAAAGGATCTTACAAATTTGCTTGATCTTACAAGTGGTTCTTGGTATGAAAATGACTTAGATATCAAGCTTTGGACCTCAACATCTTCTCTTCGAAACTCCTAGCTCGCAAATGCTATAAAGGAGTTCTTGTAAATTTTTGAAAGCCCTAAACATTCTCTAAGACTTTCATGTTTTGAGAATATCTTGAATCCAAAATGATCATGGTAAAAATTGACCTTGAAGTTAATTGAAAATTGGAGTAACAAAGTTGTCTTGGAAAATTCCAAGTGTTTTTGAATTTCTCCCAAACTTTGAAGCTTCATAACTCAAAATCTAAGCATCTTTTTGCTATAGGTTAGTAGGACAATTTTGTAGTACATGAGAAAATCTACACATTGATCTTTGGAACTCACAAAATGGATGTGTGGATTGAAAATTATGACCTTTCAAAGTTGGCACAAAAACTAGGGTTTTTCCACACTTAGAAAAAATCTAAGTTTTCTTCTTTTGCAAGAAACCTCTCAAATCTTGATTTCTCATGATCCAAATCATGGATTGAATATATCTTGATGAAATTTGGCTTGGATGCTCCAATTTGAACCAAAAACCCTAAAAGTAAAAGAGTTGACTTTGTCAGATGAATATTGAATCAGATGAATTCAATTGTGTGATCTTTAATGAAATTGTATGTTGAGACTTTTCTAACATCATGATTAAGCTTCAAGGATGTGTATGAACATATTGAATCATGTCCCGAGGCTTGGCATCATGTTTCAATCAAAAGTCAAAGGCACAATTGACTTTTCCTAATAAAACCTTAATTTCGAGCCAGATGAAATTGGGCTTCAATTGACTTGTAGTGAGATCAATTGGAACTTGATTCTTGTTGAACATGGGTTTCTTAAATGTATGGGGACTTGATTTGATGATTACCAATCCAAAACATTGACTGATCAAGCAGCAGTTTTCTTAATTCCATAGATGTATACCCTAATTCAGATGAATTTAACAACAACAGACTTGAAATAAGGTTAGGGTTAGGAAACAATGCTTGATGCTCCTAGAATGGTAATGGAATCTAGGGGTCAAAATTTGGGGTATGACAGTTGCTCATATTTAAATAGCTTTACCAGATGGTATGAGAGCTGACAATCTCCATAGAATCATGTTGAAAGGGATTTAAATATAGCAAACCGAAAATTTTGTCCCTTAGATGCAATGATATGATAAGGACGATAAAAGTATGCAAGTTCTGATATTCCATGAACTCTATAATGATTCTTTATTATGAGAAATGCACAAACGCAAGATGCAGATAGACGCACAAGCAAAAAGAGGAAATCCAACACAACGAGTAACCACTCACTGGGGAAAGTCAGCAACACTAGGTAAGCTGAAACAAACCAGGGAAATATAAAGTGATCAGGCACGAGGTCCAAACATGACCAGTGTGATACTATAAAGGAAAGGATCTCCCAACAGGGGCAGGAAACAATATCTACTAGGAAAAACTGAAGAAAATAAAACTTCACCAGGGAATCCAGAAAGAAATAAATCTTCACTGGGACTAAACCGGGAAGGAACAAAAATCTCCACTGTGGAAAACAACAACAGAGAATTTCCTTACAACGAAGAGTTCAAACGAGATCTTCAGAAAATGACCGAAGATGTTGGTGACAACCAAACATCCTAGGATTCACTAGGGATGCTGGTAACAGTCAACCATCCTAAGATCAGGAATAGATGAACATTACCAATAACCATTGGGCTTTTAAACGGATATGGTAACAACCAAAACTGGGATGCCAAGAACAATTTGACTTTAAACAATACTAGTCAAAATATTAATGGACTTTCAAATAGATATGGTGACAACCAAATCAGCAATACCAATAACAATTAGACTTTAAACAATGCTAGTCAAAACATTATTGGACTTTCAGGGGATTGGTGATGACCAAAATAGAGATGCCAATAACAATTGGACTTTAAACAATGCTAGTAACTCCTAGGCTTTTAGGGGATTGGTGACGACCAAAACAAAGATGCCAATAACAAATGGACTTTAAACAATGCTAGTCAAAACATTACTGAACATTCAAACATATATGGTGACAACCAAATCGGCAATACCAATGGTAGTTGGATTTACACAAAGCCAATCAAAACATTACTGGAATTTCTGAGGATTAGTGACAACCAAACAACAGAGATGCCAATAACAATTGGACTTTAAGCGATGCCAGTCAAAACATTAATGGACTTTCAAACAGATATGGTGACAACCAAATCGGAAACACCAATAACAATTGGATTTACATAAAGCCAGTCAAAACATTGCTATACTTCGAGGAAGTTAGTAACAACTAAACTTCATGGGGAAAAGGTTGGTGACCACCAAATAGCAAAAATGATTTGAGGAAATAGTAACAAAAAACCTCACAAGGTAATGCTGGTAACTACCAAATGACAAACATCGATGATAATTCGATTCTCTATTGGAAATTGCTAGTTACAACTAGATTTCACAAGGGAATCTAGAGACAATCAGACAAGCAAAAGAAGGGGGCTAGTAACAACTAGACTGTAGGGGAAATTGGTAACAACCAAAGGTTAAAAGATGGCAGTAACCACTGATCTAGAGAGGTTTGCTGATAACCAAAGATCTTGAAAGGGGGCCAAGCGACTCTGTGGGAGACAATGGTGGACAACAACCACAATGGACACGGAAGATTTTCCAGTTACAACTGGAATTAGAAGCAAAAACGCAAACCAAAAACATATGTTAAATGCGAATGCTATGATATGATGCAAATGCTCAAAGACGCACAAGAACCGACTCTAACGAGAGACACATCAATAGAAAACTCAGAGGGAAAGACAGATCACAATCTACTTCGCTGGGGAAACAGGTGTCACACTGAATCCAGGGAATCAAGAGCATCCGAAGGCTCGCTGGGAAATAAACCCATTCCACTTGGTGAAATATAAAAACTTAGGCAAGCTTGCTGGAAATGATGGTGTAACCTCAATAAAGACACTGGACGACCCCAACTAAGGATGAGTCTTCTACTATCAAAAATGTATCTCATAGAGAACACTGGGAAAATTGTTCTTCAATCTTGGTAACCACACACGACCGAAAGAACGACCCAATAAAACCATTTGCACTAGCATTTCAATGGGAAAATATGTTGAGATTGTACATCAAGGCTTCGGCCACCCTAAGACTTCTTGGGGAATATATGATTGCCACTAAATATTTCCATGAGCCAAAGCAACTTTATGTTTTGCTAAGTTTTCAAAAACTGCTTTTAAGTTCAAAACCTTTTGCTTTCAAAATCAATATTAACAAATAAACCATGGTTCGCATAATAAAGTGTAATACCCTAATTTTTATTCCTAAGATCCCGCATGTCATTTGCATCTCATCCCACAAACAAGATCGTAAGCTTTGGTTCTCTTTTTCCTTACTCTGTAGGTTTATTCTTGAGCGATCACCGGGCACCCTTTTTTCTTGATTGTTTGATATTTGTTTATGTTTACTAACCATTGATTAAAATCCAAAAAATATTTGTTTTTCATTTACTAACTTTTTCAGGAAGAATTTGTAACAAAGATATCATATATCAGTCCCTCAGCTCGAGTGACTTTCATCTGGAAAAAGTCAGTTGATCCGTAACCAATTCAAATCATCTGATCAAGAGTCTCCCAAGATTTGATTGAATTTTATTCGAGAGACTCCAAGGTTCATGTGTTTATTTCCATGCCTTATTTGACAAGCAAAAGAATCGAGCCAGAGCCAAGACAACACATCATAAAGGCCATTTTTCACCATTTTTGTTTGTGGTAATCGATTACCAATATTGGGTAATCGATTACCCTGTGCGAATTTTGTGAAAATTGGGCAAATTCAAATTCTGCAGAATTTTTAGCACCAAATTCAAATATTGCAACATGAGAATATTCTAGACCACTTCATTTTAAATCCCCTACCTCATTATAATTAATTCCCACCATACACCTTCACTAATCACCACTTGATCATTAATTTCCCTCCAAATTCAAATTCCAAGCCTAATTTTGAATCCAAACCAAATTCAAATCCACCAAATTTTCCAAGTCTAAATCCTATAAATAGAGGACTCATTTCTCTAATTACATAAGCTTTTGATAGACAAATTCACCTTGTCAAATTCTTTCTTGACTCTCAATGTTCTCCAGTTACCAAATTCACCAAAGCTCTTTCTTCCTTTCAAAGTTAGTAAGTTCATCATTAAAACTTACTAATCTTTGAGCTAAACCTTCACCCATTCACCTTTTAATCATCACTTCTAATACATCAAGGCTTTGAAGTGTGGTTTGTGGAGTTGATTTGAATAATTTCCAGATTCTGAGTGGTAATTTCTTAATCCATCATTGTTGTTCTTGATACATCTTCCACAATGTGATATATTGTTGAATCTTGTTGCTTGATATTTGGATCTTTCAAATTGTATTCTATTGGTGTTGATTGCTATTATTTTACTTGAATTTTCATGCTCAATTGCATCCTTGATCATGAGGTATTTGCAAAGATGATTGATAAAGTTTCTGCACTTTTTTTTACTGTTTTGCTGCTGTTTTGGCAGTGGTAACTAGTTACCAGCTTTGGGTAATCGGTTACCCAATGTCTCTTTTGCCTTTTTGGCTTTGTTTTGGGATTGTTTTGGTTCTTTCTTCTTCTTCTCTCATTTCCTTTTGAGTTTTTCCTTGGAATGCACTTTTAAAGGTCCTTTTCCTCTTTAAATTCATTGGACTTAGGGTGTAGATGAAGTTGGATAAACATTTATTAATTCAAATCTATCTTTAAAGTGAATTGTTCAATTCATTTTAGGTGCTTTGAGTTAATGATATGTTTAGTGCTTTAATCCACCAAGATGAGTTGATGAAGATGAGATCGTTACCTATTTTCTTTTCGTGCGACATTTCTTTCAGAGAGTGATCCATATCAATTCTCTAGCATGCATTAGCACTAACATTGTTATTGGTCGGCCTGGGATAGTCATGGTTTCTACATAAACCCGATTACGATTGCTTAACATAGCGCTAAATTTCCCCTTAATCAGAAAGTAATCATTCGTGGCTCAAACCTATGTTTGAAAGTCCAAATATGGTTGATTATTTTTCTTAACTCCATCGCCTATGCAGCTTGTTGTTAGGAGGCTTTGATTTTATCAATCCTCTAATGATTCTTCATCAACTTTCGCTTAAGTGCAAGAGTTAACCATCGTTGATCATTTTCTCTAACAACTAATCACTAACTCACTAACGATATCATTTTACTAATTTTGTTTATGTTTCCTTCTTGCTCCCTATCTCTCTTTTATCTTTATGCTCCATTATTATTGAAATTCTGGTATCATATATTACATGTATAAGGTAATGTTCACGACACAAATTGTAAAGAGGCATAACAATTGTTAACCCAGTTCAGTGAAAACACACCTACGTCTGGGGGCTACCAAGCCAAGAAAGGAAATCCACTAAGTAGAATTAGTTTGAAGACATACAGTAGACTCACTCTAGTTTACCATCTTCTCACCTAATCTCTACCCTTGCAGTTTCTATCTATGACACTCCTAGATATGAGACACCTCTCACTCCCCCTCCATCACATCAGTGATATCAATCAACACAAAGGAAGACTTTAAAAGACACTCTTCAAAGTCACAACTTGATCTTGCTTAAATGCTTCAATCAAGTACAACACACTCTTGTTACAAGGTTTGAGTGAACAATTTACAATTAACAACTTAGTTCAATTCACACATTAAACAATGAGTGAATGGCTCACAAAACTATCACACACGAAGCTTAAACCTTACACAATTGCACACACTTTTTAATCCTTGCTTCTCTGATCTCAAGCTAGTGTTTTCGCCACTTTAAATAGTAATGTAGAATGGGCTTGGGTTGTGGAAAAAGTAACAGCAGGTTTTGGGAAGATTTCAATCTTCATAAATTGCCACGATGAAACAGATTTGATTTGATCAATCAGATCAAATCAAATCACCCTTCCAATCTTCAATCAAATTTTTGAGAATAAATCCATATCAAATCAAATTTAATCCACAGTAAGTGTATCAGAAACGCCATTAGACAACCACTAAAAACACGCAGATTCTACACCTGAATAATGAAGCAAGATTGCACATAAAGAAATGGACAAACAAACATATTCATACAGAATGTTTTGTCCATGAGTGTCAAGACATCTTGTTTGACATCATGAGATAAGTCCTGTTAAAACATCCAAAGCAACCTGCTGGTCCTGACAGACAGATGTTACGACATCCTGTAGGACATCTTGTGATTGCACCTAGTTTTACCAAAATGCCTGCCAATCAAGAACTCATAAACTCCCCCTTTGGTAAATTTTGGCTAAAACACAAAACAAATCACAAGAAAAATAAAAACCAGTAAAGAGTATAGCACGGCAGAAAAACTACACAGTAAGGAGAGTAAATGCAAAACAAACTCCCCCTCAACTTAAGCAACAAACACCACAACAGCCAGCCCAAGCAGCAACACAAAGCAGCCCACAGTCTTCTCAACCTTCAGCAACCTGTAATGCACAGACAAACAACCATATGGCTACTACAGCAACACAAAACATCCAGCAGGATCAAAATCCTGTCTGTCCAAGAAAATGAAAACACTAATCCAGCAGCAGACACCATCTTCCAACCAGCTACACACCTGCTAAAGCCATTCATACTAAAATGTATGCATTATACTCTTCTCCCCCTTTTTAGCCACAAATTTAAGAACAAAATCTAAGATATAACATTGATCATAAAGTCAGAATCAAGATGAGTAAGGATCATAAAGATCTAATAATAATACAACCCAAATGCAAAAAGAGTGCAACAAATAATGTTCATTCTGCTAAGGCAGACAAAACAAACAAAAGAAACCAAAGAGCAACCCAAAGAGCAGAAGCAGTCAACTTAATCTTCAGAAGCAGAACTAGAACCAACATATTCAACATCAGTTTGGACATCTTCACTACCATCCTCAGAATCCTTTCCAGACCTAGCCCCACCATCTCCTTTACTAGCATCATCATCATTGGCAGTGTTATCTTCAAGGCTTTGAATTAACAACTCCAATTTTATTTTTCTGGCAGTAGCTGCAGTAATTGTATCCCCTAGTTCCTTGCAAGTTTCTTTTAACTCAGAGATGATCCTTGCCCTTGAAGCAGTGGCCCTTTCAGCAGATGTCAAGACAATATCTTGAACATGTCTTCCAGCTAAAAGTTTGTAGTGAAGGGACAACACAGACTCCCTCTTGCTAGCAACATCATTAGAATTTCGAATCCCAAGGTGTTGATTCAGAATAATTTCACAAATGAGGGAAGGAAAGGCAATCGGAAGCTTTATGGCACTAGTGGTAGAATGCTAAATAATTTGACCAAAAATGTATAAACCAAAATCAAAATCCAACTTAGTACCTACAACATATATGAATCTGCCTAGTCTAGTAGCAATGGTGGAGGTATGGTTAGTCGGAAGCCAGTTTGCAGCTCCAATCCTGTGAAGGATGGTATATTTCACACTGAGTCGACCAGCAGAGAGCTTTCCTTTTGAAGGCCAGGCTTTGACTTGGTTTGCAGTGATGACTTTGCACACCGGGTTGTCAGAAACAGTCATTTCATCTTCATTATCATTTGATCTTCCCAAAAATCTGTTGATTACCAAAGAGGAAAACTTCACACATTTTCCCCTGACAAACACCTTCATATAGTCCTTGCTATTCCTATCAGTAATGGAGTCAGGAATGTTCACAATGAATTCTTTCACCAGCCCTTCATAACACTTGGAGAAACTAGTGACAATTTTGAGCAATTCAGCCTCATTGATTAAGTCCATCAATTCCTTGATATCCAGATCATCTTTACCCAGCTCTCTTTCTAGAGAAATCCTGCTTTGATACACATATTGCCACTTGGTCACACTGCTGATAGAGTGAAAAGAGACATTGTCAAGGGGAGAAACAGGCACTTGTTTTGTAGGTTTCTTGGTAGTAGATTTCTTCACAAGAGCTATGTCAGGAACATCTTTTACAACATCTTCATCTGAGTCAGTGTTTTCCAATCTGACTTTTCTCTTGTTGGTAGCAGGAGTAACCTTGTTCCAGGCTCTAGGAGGTCCAATAGGGGTCTTCTTCTTTTGGTTTTGGAAGGGGATTCCTCAAGCACAACCTTTCCTTTTTTTGTCTCCAGTCTCTTAGCAATTCCCGGGCATCATTTTTTTTAGTTCATCATCTGAGGGCATATCATCAACATCTACAACATTGTTAGCACCATTCATATCATCATTCAAACCAGTATCTTCAGCCTCATCCACATCATCATTTAGACCTACTTCATTACCCTTATTCACATCATGTACCACAGAACTGACAAGTTTTTCCATGTTTTCAGTGTTAGGGTTGTCATCAGTAAAGGGTTTTTCAGCATTTTCTTCTAGGTTCTTATCAGTGTTGGGGGGTGGATCAACACGAGAGAGAGGTGTGGAAATACCATGCACATTGTGATCTCCATAGAGGATCTTGGTGAGAAGTTCCCTAATGGATTTGTCCATATAAGTAGAGCCTTCCTTGTGTTTCATTCTAGCAATGTTATCATTAGATAAACTAGATGTTTTACCTTTAGAAGGTTGTTGGGACTCATTTGCATGAGGAAGGTTGGTCTTGGGAGCTTCATTTGTATAACCAGGAACCATGGAAATAGGGGTCACCTCAAGAACATCTTCGAAGGAGATGTTCATGGGTTAAGCATCAATGTGGGTAGTCTTTGATGAGGAAGCACCATGTTTGGGAGACATTTTGCTGTTTCTGAGAGAAGAAAAAAATTGAGTAGGATGAAGGTAGAGAATGTCCAGAGAGTCGGAGGTAGTTTGAACAGTGGTGGTGGTGTGGAAGTTGAAGGAGCAGTTGGAGGGAAAACTTTGAGAGGGGTAGTGTGCTTGAGTGAACAGGAACGTGTTGTGTAATAAAGAGGGATGTTGGAACATCTCTATTTTAAGAAATAGGCATCTTTTAAAAGCAAGAATCCCTCTTAGCAGTAATTGCTATAAATCCTTATAAATACAAATTCCCAAGTTTCCTCTTAAAGTCTCAGACTGATTTGTATGCAAGGTTTTGGTAAAATTATTAGCCAATTGATTTTCTGTAGTGACATGCTCAAGAGTGACGATTTTATTTTCAACAAGCTCTCAGATAAAATGATGTCTAATATCAATATTCTTAGTTCTGCTATGTTGAATAAGATTCTTGGAAATACTCATAGTACTCAAATTATCACAGAATAATGTTATGACATCTTGTGTGACATTATACTCATTAAGCATCCGCTTTATCCATACAAGTTGAGAACAACTACTCCTAGCAGCTATGTAATATTCTTCTGTAGTAGCCAGGGATACACAACTCTGTTTCTTGCTAAACCACGAGATGAGGTTGTTTCCCAAAACGAAGTAGCCTCTGGATGTATTTTTTCTATCATCAGCACTTCCAGCCCAATCACAATATCCAGACAGTACACACCAATATTCATGAGTGTACAACATTCCATACTTACTTTGAGACAGAAATATGGATTCTTTCATCTGTATAACTTGTATTCCAAGAAGGATAGTTAATTCCCCAACAAGGCTTGTTTCAAACTTAGATTGCATTTGTTGCACACAATGTTGAAACATCTTATCTGACATCCTAGTTTGTTTTCCTATTTGGCCTTCACTACAGATTTCTCCTTTCTCAATCTTTAGATTAGAGATACATCTTACAGAATTTATAGATATGATCTTCTTCATTCCTTGTAAATGCCTAAGTTTCTGGTGCCACATTCTTACTTCATCCTTTTTGGCAAGAGTATACTTAGAATCCTGAGCAGCCCATTGGTAACAATTGTCCTTGGATTCGACTCCTGTCATGATCAGCTCTCCCTTTTCATTATTAAATAAACACTCATGTTTACTGAAGTCGACACTTAGACCTTGATCACACAGTTGACTAATGCCAATCACTAACAGCACACTGTTAAGATCTGGTGTTCCTGAGCAGTTTAGTTTTCCAATTCCCTTAATTTCCCTTTTTTCCCCATCTCCAAAGGTCACATAGCTGGTTGAGTGAGGTTTGATGTCCACTAACAGATTTCTGATCCCTGTCATATGTCTATAGCACCCATTGTCAAAGTACCAATCTTCCTTAGTAGAAACTTTTAGGGACATATAAACTATGGAGCAAGTAGTAGTTTTGGATACCCATTATTTTGTAGCAGGAGTCTTGGCAACCCATTGCTTCTTGGAGGGGTGAGTGTTGTGGTTAGGTCTTGTCTGAGTAGTAGAATTTGGAATCCATGCAATTTGAAACAGAATGACTTTCTGTGACCAAAGCGACCACAGTGATGACATCTCCATCTTTGGAATTTTCTAGGTTGGCTGGTTTGTTTTCTGTCATGATGTTGAGACATCTGCTGGAACATCATCTGCCTTAATCCAAAAGGTTTGTGGTGATAGGCAGAGTTATTGCCTTCATGGAATCCTAACCCTGTCTTTTCTCTAGATCTTTTTCCAAATTGAAGAATCTCTTCCAAGGTTTTGGTACCACTATTCATCATTCTAACAGACTTTCCCATTTGGTTAAGTTGGGAAGTCAGTTGAGAAACTTCATTTGTTAATTTAGTGATAGTTTTAGCATGTTTAACAACCTCATTACTCAAATCATTGATAGTTGTCAGGTGTTCCTCCTTTTCAGTCTTTAACTTGATGATGTGTTTCTTCTGTTTTTCATGTTGCTGGCAGACTTCTTCACTTCTGAGCCACAGTTCTTTGTAGGAAGTTGCTAGTTCTTCAAAGGTCAATTCATCTTCACTAGAGTCTTCATCAGAATAGTATATTCCAGTCAAGGCAGTTACATGTTTAGCATATTCTTCTTCAATCTCACTGTCAGAGTCTTCATCAGTCCATGAAACAGCTAGGCCTTTCTTTGTTTCTTGAGATAGGTAGGGCATTCAGATTTAATGTGACCAAAACCTTCATGCTCATAACATTATATCCCTTTGTTGTTTGTGGGTTTTTCTTCAGTTATAGTTCTTCTTCCTGCATCATTTAACTTACTGATGTCAAGTGAGGTGTTCTTGACATTTATCTTTATATCCATTCTTTTTATTACCTTATTGAATTGTCTTCCCAGCAGAACCATGGCCTTTGATAGACTTTCATTTGTATCCTCATCAGATTCATCATCTCTTCTTTCAGTATTTGACACAAAAGTTATGCTCTTTTTCTTGTCAGCTTTGTCACTTATTCCTACTTCTAAGGCTAATAGAGAGCCAATGAGTTCATCAACTCTCATCTTATAGATGTCTTCAGCTTCCTCTATAGAAATTACTTTCATTTCAAATTTCTTGGGAAGAGATCTAAGTACTTTTCTTACCAGCTTTTCTTCAGACATCTTTTCACCTAGAGCACTTGAAGCATTTTGGCAATTTCAAGAATATTCATATGAAAGTCATGTATGCTTTCATCATATTTCTTTCTCAGGTTTTCAAACATAGTTGTAAGGAGTTGAAGTATAGACATTTTTACCTTGGATGTGCCTTCATGAGTAGTCTTTAGAATCTCAAATGCTTCTTTAGAAATTTCACAGTTGTTCACCTACCTGAATATGTTTCTATCAATTCCATTGAACAATGCATTCAAGGCTTTGGAGTTTCCCAGAGCTAGATCATCTTCTTCCTTTGTCCATTCTTCCTCAGGCTATAATTCTGTTGTAGCCTTTCCATCTTTATCAATAATCACATGATGTTCCCATCCCTTTATGACAGCCTCTCATTCCTTGTTGTCCAGAGACTTTAAGAAAGCAACCATCCTAGGTTTCCAATAGTCATAATTATTCCCGTCCAGAACAAGTGGTATATTCACAAATCCTCCTTCTTTGTCCATGGTACCAGAAAGTATCATCCCTAGATCTCACTCAGAACCAGAGCAGGATGCCTGCTCCAATACCAATTGAAGTTCTGGTATGAGATATTAGATGTCAAAGGAGATGTTCATGACACAAATATCTGTTTAATAAGACAAAGATAAACAAATAACAATTGTAAAGAGACACAACAATTGTTAACCCATTTCGGTGAAAACACACCTACGTTTAGGGGCTACCAAGCCAGGAAAGGAAATCCACTAAGTAGAATTAGTTTGAAGATATACAGTAGACTCACTCTAGCTTACCGTCTTCTCACCTAATCTCTACCCTTGCAATTTCTATCTAAGACACTCCTAGATATGAGACACCTCTCACTCCCCCTCGATCACATTAGTGATATCAATCAACACAAAGGAAGACTTTAGAAGACACTCTTCAAATTCACAACTTGATCTTTCTTAAAAGCTTCAATCAAGTACAATACACTCTTCCTTACAAGCTTTGAGTGAACAATTTACAATTAACAATTTAGTCCAATTCACACATTAAACAATAAGTGAATGGCTCACAAAACTAACACACACGGAGCTTAAACCTTACACAATTGCACACACTTTTTAATCCTTTCTTGTTTGATCTCATGTTAGGGTTTTCGCTACTTTAAATAGTAATGTAGAATGGGCTTGGGCTGTGGAAAAAGTAACATCAGGTTTTGGGAAGATTTCAATCTTCATAGATTGCCATAATGAAACAGATATGATTTGATCAATCAGATCTAATCAAATCATCCTTCCAATCTTCAATCAATCTTCTGAATAACTCCATATCAAATCAAATTTAATCCACAGTAAGTGTATCAGAAACGCCATTAGACAACCACTAAAAACACGCAGATTCTACACCGGAATAGTGCAGTAAGATTGCACATAAAGAAATGGACAGACAAACATATTCATACAGAATGTTTTGTCCATGAGTGTCAAGACATCTTGTTTGACATCATGAGATAAGTCCTGTTAAAACATCCAAGGAAACCTGCTGATCCTGACAGACAGATGTTATGACATCCTATAAGACATCTTGTGATTACAACTAGTTTTACCAAAATGCCTGCTAATCAAGAACTAACAATTATCATCTCATATCATATTATTGTTTATACTTCCGTTATATTTCCTTTGTCCGTTGGGCACGGGTTTATGTTTCCGCCATTTTTCTTTTTCCCATTTGGACCACACTTTGTTCAAAACACTAATAAAGGATTAAACCTATAAAAAAATTGGTGCTCTTAACTTTATGGTTATGCTCTTGGACTATTCTTAGACCTTGGACTTCTTGGACCCTTGGACTTAGAATTAGGACTCTTTCCTTATGCTTGGAGTATTGTGGATCTTTGCATTTATTTGGCTTGCATATTTGCTTATGCTCAAGATGGATGGAGTTATTTTGGCTTGCTATGGAGTGTGCTACAAGTTGGTTAGATCCTTCTTATCTCTAGATTTTATTTTGCCTTGTAAGGTAGTCACTTCATCTTCTCCCCTTCTTAAATTTTCAAAATGTCATCCCTTTTTCAAAACCATTCTTGTTTTCAAACTTAAAACCTCTTTCACAATAAAACCTTGACTTTTGTCAAGTGATTTTCAAACTTTGTTTTCTTTAATAAATGTCAATCAATGTTAATCATATTTTGACAAATTTCAAAAAGACTTTAAAAAAGACCAACCTCATTAAAACTTTTTGTGCCTTTGTGCATATTTCATTTTAAAAATTTTCATAAAGTTTAGACATGAGCCATTTCCATAGTTGAGATGTAATTCTTCTATTCTCCATAGTATTAAGTTGTTGAAATTTTCCACTTAGATGTTGAGTGATAGATTTGTTGATAATCTAAACAAAATCCTCCATCTTTAGGTGATGCAAATGATGTCTTATACTTGTGGGGGACTAGTCATAGTTTTCTCCTTAAAATGACGACTTGTCTTTACATTTAAAATCAATCAAAACCAGCAAATATTTGTTATTTGTACCATGAACTACGAGGTTTTGATCCTATATTTTACTTTGTGGGTACGTAGGCATGAGGCGATAAGTCTTTCCAAACACAAAAATCTTAAAAAATAATTCTCCTTTCATTTTCCCAATCTCTTTTCAAAAAAACCTTTTTCAAACCAAAAAGCATAGATATTTCAAAGGGCTCCTATAGAGTACTATAGATGTTTTGGGTGCTAACACCTTTCCATTGCGTAACCAACTCGCTTACCTAGATCTCTGTTTGTTCTTGTTTTAGAACTCTTTTGTTTTGTTCTCTCTTTTTCCTTTCCTTTTTTGTATAAAATAAAAGTGCAATGGCAACTATTTCATTTTTTTAGTTAAGTTAATTAATAACTTACACTCACAAATTTCCCCGCTACAGAGAAGTGGCGACTCTACTGGGAACACTGAACCCAGAGTCTCTGGTTCCTAGTGGGTTTTGCCTACTTTGATTTATTTATCGTTTTTTGTTTGATTTGTTTGTTATTGTTTGTTCTATTTAGTGCCTGGTGATCTGTATGGTGAGATAAGTCATATACCCGGACTTGAGTGCCCTTATGATAGGAGGGTGGTATAGTCTTGTTGGCTTACGTGGAGTAGTCCTTACTAAGCCGACATGAGATCCGCCGCTCAGCGGAGGCCCCTTTGGAATTACTGATGTCTTACGAGTAGTTATAACTGGCATTACTTTCCGACATGGGAGCCCAAGAAGCTGAGGATCTTAGAACCCTTTAACCCATCTTGTCCTTATTAGGACGTGATGCGATGGCTATTCAGGTGTAGACTTGAATTAGTTATTACATGATACCACACTCAGACGAGTTTCTCTTAGGAACATTGTTGGCCAACGAGTAGTCGTTTAAGCCGATAATATCCAAAAGATGGAGTTATGACTCTGGGAACTTTTTAGAACCTTGTTCTACAGGTGATGATATAAACTTAGTACACACCATTGTGGGTTGGTTCTTACCTTTGGCTCCATGCTCGTGCCAAACCTTTGAACTTGTGTGCTTTGTGTGTCTTGTTTGTGGGTGTTGCATCGTGCACTTATGCATTCATGGGAATTTTGTTTCAATCGGTTTTTAAGGATCTCAGAGATTTTCCTTTGCAAACATTGCAGATATTTTGATTATGGACATTGGAAGGAGAAACACTCAGAAGTACGATTTTCGAACTCCCGATCTTATAGATTTGAGAAAGTTAGTGTCCTTGGTAGTTGATTGTCGGCTTCAGATCTCGTCATGGGAGACTTCTTTTTGTTCTTTCTACCAACATTGAAGACGGTATCTTGAACACCCTTATGAAATTCTACGATCCAGTCTACCGATACTTTACTTATCCCGATTATCAGCTCATGCCAACCTTGGATGACTATGCTTATTTGTTGGGTATACCGGTTTTTGATAAGGTTCCTTATACTGGTTTAGAGGAAGTTATTAAGCCCCAAGATATTGATGCAGCTGCCTATTTGATGAAATCTAATATTGATGCTAATCTGATGTTTAAAGGAGGCATCATAGGTTTGACTTCTAAGTTCTTGATTGGGAAAGCCACTTTATTTGCTAACGCTGGCTGCACATTGGTATTTGAGGTTGTGTTTGCTTTGCTTATCTATGGACCAGTCTTGTTCCCTAACATTGACAACTTTGTGGATGTTAACTCTATTAGGATTTTCTTAATTGGGAACCTTGTTCCGACTTTACTTGGGGACACCTATTTCTCCATCCATAGCAGGACTTCTAAAAGGAATGGTACCATCGTTTGTTGTACACCTCTGTAATACCCCCAAAATTTCCCTAAGATTAGTCGAATCATCTCACATTGCATTGCATTTTTGCATTGCATTTTGGCTAACCACTAACGGGTTGTGTAGTCTGTTGATTTTGCAGGAAAAATCACGTTGTGCGCTCTTCAGCGTTAAAGGGTAAAATGGTCATTTGTTTGCAGCCGACTGTCAATTTGTGAATCTGAGTTGTAGTCAGGGAATCCGAACCGTTTGAATGTATCGTTGTGATCTGAGTTGGAAGAGTGTAATCGGGGAGGATTTGAGCTGGTTGAATTAAAGTCAATTCAATGTATTGGGATAAAGTTAGTCGGAAGAATAGGGTCAGTTGAGTTTAATAGAACAGATGGAGTTTATTCTGATAAGGTTGTTCATTTAAATTGTCGGAAGGATTAATCAAAATTTGTATCAGAGACGAGATTAATCAGAGAATTGGATGAATTTTTTAAAATAGAATTTTGTAGGTGTTTTCATTTCATTTTAGAATAAAAAATAGACATTTTTATAATGTTTTTTCATTTTCATTTTTCATATCAAAAGAAATAAAGATTTTCTCATTTTTTATAATGTTTGTTTCATTTCATTTTCATATATCAAGAGAAAAATAAAAATATAATTTTATTTCATTTTTCTTATAATGTTTTATTTTCATTTTAAATATCAAAAGAAAAATAAACAAAATAATTTTACTTCATTTTTTTAACGTTTTCAATTCATTTTTTTATCAGAAAAATAACAATTACTTTTATTTATGTTTTCATTTCACTTTTTTTATATATTATAAAAATAAATAATAATAATATTTGCCTTTCATTTATATCAAAATTAATTTACAGTTTTACAATATCCAAAATTACAAAAAAATAATTACATTTTCTTTTTCTAAAAAATCCTAAAATGCCTAAAAAATTTCTATTTTGTCCTAAGTCTTCTTCCCGATTCTCCGAATTTTTCAATTAATCTTCGGACCTGCAAAATGAATAAAACAGATAAATAATTTTTATCGGTTAAATTTTTGTCCCGATACGCTCAGAGAATATTCATCATTTGGTACGTCGGGAGGGTAACGGATTGCTCCGAAACCAACTCCGACTCATTCCCGACATTTCAGCTAAACCAGTAATATCCCTTCTTGTCTCGAGGCAACAGAGAGAGAGGAAGCGCTTCCAGAAAAGTGATTTTCAAAAGTGCTTATTGGAAAAGCACTTATTTGAAAAAGTGATTTTATTAAGAAAAATATTTTGCCAAACATGGCCTTAACATATTTTTCCAGAAGTTCCAAAGCCAACGGATCAAACAACAAATTTTCCACATTTCTGAAAAAATCAGGACAATCTTCCAACAACCAACAAACTCAACCGAGTTTCCAGCAACAATTGAAGCCATCATAAACGCACAATCCAAGGCGACAAAACGACAAATTTTTTGCAGAAACAGTCATCTTAAATCAAAACAACAAAACCAAATCCAGTCAAAAAAGACTGAGTTTATCACCATCTTAAAAATCACGATTAATAAGCCTACAGAAATGGAGCAAATCCAGCAAACTGAAGCCCAAAAAATAAGTTGAAGAAAGGATTAAAAGGACCATATAAAATCATCATAAAAAAGTTCCGAAGAGGAGAGATCAAGAACCTAAAAGGCAACCCAAAATGGTAGAGTTTCAGAGGATCTCCAAGGTCCCTCATCATCACCATCCGACGGGTTCAGAAGAAGATTGATGGCCTCGTCATCATCACCCCCAATTGATGAAGAAGAGGAGATTTTCGAAGCAACCAAAGCTCACGCGTTAAGAGTCGCGGTGCCACAACCACCACCGTCTGACGGGAAGCGAAGCCGCTGGCCTCAGAGAACTCTCATCATCGGCTGAAGCAACCAGCAACATTAACGGACCACCGAAACTCGCCGCCGCCTCAATCCTTCTCACATCGGCGAAAAACCGTAAGCATTTCTTGAATATTACTTTTGTTCCTCTCATTTTTCATTATGTTTCAGAGTGGGAGGAGAATAGGTAAATCGCATGCAAAGAAAGAGGAGAAGAAGCTTCGAAAAGCTTCATGAAACAACAATGGCTGCACGACACGCACGAGGAGGAAGAAGAGAGATTCACGAAAACAAACCCAGAAGGGGATCCGCGCCGCAGCCAAATTGGGGTGCTCAAAACCCAATTTTTTTGTTGCAGTTTTTATATGCTGCTTCAATGGGTCGGATCTGGTGGGTGATGACCCCGCCCGACCCGGTTCCTTTATTCTCTCCTCTTTTTGTCTATTTTTATTATTTTTATTATTTGTTTAATTGCTATTTTGTATTTATTATTAACTAACTATTTTTCTTTTCTTCTTAAGGACCAAAACCAACTCTTTTAAATAAAAATTAAATTAATTAAAACTAATATTTTTCTTTAAATTAATTCTTTTATTATTAAAAATGTAACATTTTAAATTAAATATAACATTTCTCTTAAAAAATAACTAATTTTCTTTTAAAATAGAATTAACATTTTATTTTCAATTAAAATTAACCCTTTTTTTATAACTAATATTAACCACTTTCTCAAAAAAATTGAAACTAACTTTTTTGAAAAAAAAAATAATAATCTAAACTCTTATGCCTTGCCATTGGTCATTGTTAGGTTGTACCGTTGACTGTGTTTTATTTCTCGTTCATCTTACGCTTCACGTTCAGCTTTATTTTCCGATTGTAATTAGGCAAGAACGTTGTCGCCATTAATATTCCTGCTTATTGTTTGGTTGTAACCTTATGCGAGGCCATTGTCGCAGTTATTTATTCTTTCATTTTTGGGATTTGTAATTACGCGAGTGATCGTCAAGATGCTTTTTTCTTTACTGCTTTCCTTATTTTCGTACTTTAATTCCGCCATATAATAATTCATCTTTTGCACTATTCACCGTCAAACCGTCCGAAGGATTAGGTCTAACAGTTTGACCGCCGAGTCAATAGCTTTACCCTTTTGAATGGTTCAAACCCTAATAGCCTAGGCGTCCCGCCGTGGACAAAAATGCCTTTTACCCTAGCATTAGGTCAAAGAGTCGTCGTACTCTGTTTTAGAGTTTTTCGTCGTGGAACATTTAGTTAACCCTATTTTCAATTAACAATTTCAACGTAGAAATAGGAGTCGCCGCACTCCACATAAGCATTCCTTAAGAAACATTTACTCCCCTTGAAACCTTGACCACAGTCTAGAAGTTTCTAACCTCCCTTTCGAGGGGAACTACGATTACTCTGATTCCATTCCCTATCCAGGATACGTAGGCATAAGATGCGAGTCTTGCCGAGTAAACTTAGGACTAACCCTTAGGTCTCTTTTCACTCTTAACCCTTAGCTCAGTATATACCCTAAAGCAAATAATAAAGCAAAATAGTAAATATAAACAAAAAGTTCCTGTAGAGTACTATAGAAGTATAGGGTGCTAATACCTTCCCTTAGCTTAACCTACCCCTTACCTAGAGCTCTCCCCGCATTTTTTTACGATGCAAAACTTAGGTTTTCCTTCTTTTGACCTTTTCCTTTGGATAAATCAAAGTCGGTTGTGAATCAAAGATTTGCGATTCGAATTAATTAATAATTTGATATCCTATTCTAACCGCAACAACCTCTATTATACAATTGGTTCATTTCGCATTTGCCATAGTCACCTATTTTTAGAGAGAACAGAAAATGGCGACTTCACTGGGGAATAGCCATAATTTTTAAAGGTTACCCCTACTTTGTTTTATTTTACTATTTGCTTCATTATTTATTTGCTTGTACATATATATTTGTTATACCTTGATTGGGTTATCTACTTTGTTGTGAGATAAGTCCTACACCCGGACTTGAGTGAACTTATTATAGGAGGTGATCTATTTGACGAGACTTATAGGGAGTTGAATCCCGACCAAGCTGACTTGAGAATCACCGCTCAGTTGAGGCCCTTTTGAAAGGTAGTTCTCTTGAACGAGTAATCGTGAAAACACTTACTATCTTCGATTAGAGCCTATGATACTGGGGACCGTAGTTACCTTAACACCACCTTGGCCTTATCTAGGACGTAGTGCGGGAACTATGAGGGAGTAATCCCAAAATAGTTGCTACGCGATACTACACTCAAAAGAGGTTCTCTTGAGAATATTATTAACCACCAAGTCAATTGGGGAATTGATAATATCCGAAAGATGGACTGGTGACTTTGGGCACTGATTTAGAACCCTTGTTCTGCAGGTACGATTAACCCTATAGTACATACCTTTTAGGAAGGGTAGACCTTGACTCCACTCATATACCTTTAACCTAGGACCTTGTGTGGATTTGTGCATTGCATCCATAAAGCATCACATTGCATTACATTCTGTGGAATTCAAACTTTATTTATGAACATTGCAGGATACCATGGATTACAATAAGAGAAATACTTTGAAATATTCTTTTAAGAATCTTAAGTTGGATGACCTAAGGAAGTTAGGAGCTTTGGTTGAAAATCAAGAGGGGTTCGGAAACAAGTATTGAAGGTTGTTATTGTTATTGAGACTCCAAGTGAAGGAGGGACTTCTTTCTACTTTATTACAGTTCTATGATCCAGATTACCATTGCTTCACGTTCCCAGATTATCAGTTATTATCTACCTTAGAAGAGTACTCTCAGTTGGTGGGGTTACCTATTTTGGATAGGTCTCCGTTCCCTTTCTTGGGAAAGGACCCTGAAGAGCAAGACATTGCTAAAGCCACATGCTTGAAGGTGTCCGACATCAAGGGCAATATGGTCACCAAAGGCGGAACTCTTGGGTTAACTATAAATTTCTTAATCAAGAAAGCCCAATATTATGTCGATCATTTGAGCATCCCTACCTTCGAGGCAATCCTCGCTTTGCTTATTTATGGAGTGCTGCTCTTCCCAAGTTTTGAAGGATTCATTGACATTAACACCATCAAATTATTCATGAAGAACAATCCGGTACCAACTTTATTGGGTAACACTTACCATTCCATACATCTCAGAAACTTTCATGGTAGAGGAATGATCACTTGCTGTGTGCCTTTATTATACAAGTGGTTTATTTCGCACTTGCCCAAGTCTTTTTTGAGTCTTGATAAGGGACTTTGGTCACCAAGGGTCATGGCGCTGACACACTCGGACATCGATTGGTATAATCGTGTGTATGATGGAATACTAATTATTGACGGTTGTGGAGACTTTGCCAACATACCTTTACTTGGTTTTAATGGAGGAATCAACTACAATCCAGTTCTAGCTCGCCGACAGTTAGGAGAACCCTTGAAGGAACCGCCTAAGAGTGTACATGTGGAGAAAATCTTTTTCAAAGACAATAAAGAAGTTCAAGATCAGATTGTATCTGCCTGGCATCATTTTTACAAGAAAGGCAAAGAAAGTCTGGGAAAGCCGAATTGTGTGTCCATGGAGCCTTATCTTCATTGAGTCCGAGAAAGAGCCATCAAGCTGAAGATGCCTTTGTTAGAACACAGATTGGTGTTTCTTATATCTCTATGTTTTGATGATAACTTTTATGGAATTTTGTATTGAGAAAATATACACTCTAAAATTTGTTCAAGTATTATTGTTTCAGGTATAAAATTAAATAGTCTTAAAAGAAGCAAATAAGTATAAAGAAACTATGCAAAGATCTGAAGCATCAGATGCAACACTATCAGAAGATTCTGAAGCGCTGCCAGAAGGATCTGAAGCAGAAGCTACAGAATGATCTGAAGCGTTACTGAAAGAAGTATACAAAAGCTGAAAGCTCTGATCTTATCAGACTCTGAAGTTATTTTCACTACAAACTTAGAGGCTTTTATAACCAGACTCTTATCATTAATATTCACGCTCAAAGCACATACTGCTGCATACTCTGATGAAGACTCTGATCAAGACTGAAACTCTGATACATTAAAGATCTGATCATCTATCAAGACTCTGGACTTATCATTCATCTTAATCTCTGATCATCTTAAAGCATTTCATACCTTTTAAGCTTACTACAAGTTCTAAAGTGCAGATTGTGAAGACTTCATCTTGAAGGAAGCTTGTTGAAGAAGCTGTAAACTTGATTAGATGTGGTGCTACTTCCAAAGTAACCAAACGGCTAATTTATCCAAAGAAGTGACGTGGTGCAAATCCCAAAGCTTCTACAACCATACCTTTCTGCAGAAAGCATATATCTGCCCATACTTTTGGTGATGAAAAGTCATACAATCAAATATTATATTCAGCTGCACATCACTCAAGGCATTTGAAAAAGCTATAAAAGGAGAACTACTTCAACATTTTTGAAGCTGCTAATTCACTACTCATCACTTGCTCATTGCTAGTTCACTCAGAAAGAAATATTCATATACACTTGATTCATCAAAGTGAAAATCTCTCAAGATCTTACTCATTTGATCTTTCATAAAACCATATAGTTTTTGTTGTACTTAATCTTAAGTGTAAACATCACAATTGTGATACAGCTTATTAGAAGCATTCAAACACTTGTTAGTTTATATTAAATTGTAAGAAGTTCCTTAAGAAGACCAATGTGTGGTCAGTAGTTCTTGAGAAGACTAAGACAGTTGTTCTTAGTGCTTTCTATTGTAATCAGTTGATCAATAGTGGATTAAGTCCTTGCAGAGAAAGGCAAATCATCTTTGATAAGGTGGACTGGAGTAGTTGAGTTCAACGAACCAGGATAAAAATCTTGAGTTACTTTTATTTCCATATTTCTTTAAAACTCTTATTCAACCCCCCTTCTTAGTGTTTTTCTCACCTTCAGTTGGCATCAGAGCTCCGGTTCTGTTTGTGCTATCACTTAACCGTGACCAGAAAAGATCCAGTGAGAAAAACTCTTGATACTCTTGGTTGATATACATTATGGCTGCTGAACTCAAACACCCAACAACAACAAATATGAAGAAAGAGGCAGCACAAAACCTCCCATGTTTGATGGAGAGAAATTTGATTATTGGAAAGATAGACTGTAAAATTTCTTTCTAGGATTTGATGTTGATCTTTGGGACTTAGTCATTGATGGATATGTTCATCCCACTGATGGGAATGGCAAGAAAGTTGACAGAAAATCAATGATTGAGGAGCAAAAGAAGGAATTCAGAAATCACCACAAGGCTAGAACTATATTGCTAAACGCTATATCTCATACTGAGTATGAGAAAATAACCAACAGAGAAACTACCTTTGATATATTTGAATCCCTGAAGATGACTCATGAAGGGAACTCTCAAGTCAAAGAAACCAAGGCTCTGGCGCTGATCCAGAAGTATGAAGCTTTCAAGATGGAAGAATCTGAATCTATTGAAGCAATATTTTCCAGATTCCAGATTCTCAATACTGGCCTAAAGGTTCTGGACAAGGGTTACTCTACAGCAGATCATGTCAAGAAAATAATCAGAAGCTTGCCAACCAGATGGAGACCCATGGTCACTGCTCTGAAGCTGGCAAAGGATCTGAACAAGATTACGCTGGAGGAACTAATCAGTTCTCTAAGGAGTCATGAGATTGAACTAGAGGAAGATGAGCCTCTAAAGAAAGGTAATTCAATTGCATTAAAATATAATAAATCTGTTAAAGCATTGCAGGTATTAGAAGAAAGATCTGAAGAGTCTGCTTCTGAAGATGAAGAAGAACTATCCTTGCTATCCAGAAGAATCAATAAACTCTGGAAGAATAAGCAAAGGAAGTTCAAGAACTTTAGAAAACCAGATCAACACAAAGAATCTTCTGGGCACAGAAAATCTGGAGAACATTCTGGATACAGAAGATCTAGAGAATCCTCTGGACACAGACGATCTAGAAAAAGAGAGGTTGCTTTATATGAATGCAGAGAACCTAGGCACTACAAGAGTGATTGTCCAAAGCTTCAGAAGGAGAACCCAAAAAGATAGTCAGATCATAAAAAGAAAGTTCTGATGGCTACCTGGGATGACTCAGATGCATCTGATTCGTCATCAGAGTCAGAAGAGGAATGTGCAAATGTGGTATTCATGGCTGACATTGAGGACAGTGCTGAATCATCTGGATCAGAATCAGAATCTGATTCTGAGGAGGTATTTGCTGAACTTTCTAGGCAGGAACTTGTTGAAAGTTTATCTGATATTCTTGAAAACTATAGTAAAGTTAAACTCAAATACAAAACGCTTCAAAAGCATATTGAATTTGAGAGTAACAAGTTTGAATCAGAAATAGATGAACTAAAGACTGAAAATCTTCAACTGAAAAATAATTTAGAATCTGCTCAATTAAACTCTGATTCAAAATCTGAATGATGCTCTAAAAATATTTTACAAGAGTATGACTATAGTTTCAGGAAGTTTCTAACTAAAAGCCTAGATAGAAGAAAACTGGCTTCAGTGATCTATGGTATTAGCAGAAACTATAGAATAGGTGTTGGATATAAATCTTTCTCTTATGAAGATTCAAATCTAAAATCTGTAGATAAACTGGATATCAAGTATCCTCCTTTAGATTCTCAATTTACATTTGGTCACATGAATGATATTAAACACACAAGTTCTAATCAGAACAAACATGTGTTTAATAAATCTAAAGCTAATCAGAACAAGTCTTATGTTGAAAGACAGAAGTTCCGAAAAAGCTTTAAGGCAACTAACCAAAAAGGACCCAAGAAAATCTGGGTACCTAAGGACAAAATAATCTATGTTGCAGACATCCTTAGCAGCAAAGTCAAGACTCCAGTCATGGTACCTGGACTCTGGATGCTCACGACATATGATGGGAAAAAGGTCTATGTTCCAAAGTCTGGAGCTTAGATCTGGAGGAGATGTCAAGTTTGGAGGGAATCAGAAGGGCAAAATAATTGGCTCTGGAACCATAGGCAATGGTAAACTTCCTTCCATAACTAATGTATTGCTTGTTGAAGGGTTAGCTCATAATCTATTGTCCATAAGTTAATTAAGTGACAATGGTTATGACATTATCTTTAATCAAAAGTGTTGCAAAGCTGTTAGTCAAAAGGATGACTCAATCCTCTTTAATGGTAAAAGGAAAAACAACATTTATAAAATTAGTCTTTCAGAACTTAAGGTTCAGAATGTTAAATGCCTTATGTCTGTTAATGAGGAGCAATGGGTATGGCACAAAAGATTGGGTCATATTAATATGAGACGTATATCTCAGATTAATAAGCTTAATCTGGTCAGAGGACTTCCTAATCTGAAGTTCAACTCAGATGCTCTTTGTGAAG
This sequence comes from Lathyrus sativus, assembly GCA_963859935.3. Lineage (NCBI taxonomy): Eukaryota > Viridiplantae > Streptophyta > Magnoliopsida > Fabales > Fabaceae > Lathyrus > Lathyrus sativus. The sequence continues at coordinate 133,718,312 of OZ012736.1, read as the reverse complement.
CATGTCAGAAAGGAAAATTTTCAAAATCATCTTTTAAATCCAAAAGTGTTGTTTCAACTTCAAAACCATTAGAGTTACTTCACATTGATCTGTTTGGACCAGTGAAAACTGCATCCATTAGAGGCAAGAAGTATGGATTAGTCATTGTTGATGACTACAGCAGATGGACATGGGTAAAGTTCCTAAAACACAAGGATGAGTCACACTCTGTGTTCTTTGATTTCTGCAAACAAATTCAAACTGAAAAAGATCTCAAAATTGTTAAAGTCAGAAGTGATCATGGTGGTGAATTTGAAAACAAACATTTTGAAAAATATTTTAATGAAAATGGCATTGCTCATGATTTCTCCTGTCCTAGAACTCCACAACAAAATGGAGTTGTAGAGAGTAAAAATAGAACTTTGCAAGAGATGGCCAGAACCATGATCAATGAGACAAACATGGCAAAACATTTTTGGGCAGAGGCAATTAACAAAGCATGTTACATTCAGAACAGAGTGTCAATTAGACCTCTTCTGGAAAAGACTCCTTATGAATTGTGGAGGAATAGAAAGCCAAACATTTCTTATTTCCATCCTTTTGGATGTATTTGTTTTATAGTAAACACTAAAGAGAATCTTAACACGTTTGATTCTAAAGCACAAAAGTGTTTCATGCTTGGATATTCTGAACGCTCTAAAGGCTACAGAGTATACAATACTGAGACACAGATTGTGGAGGAATCTATACATGTTAGATTTGATGATAAGCTTGGCAATCAAAAGCCAAAGCAGATTGAAAACTCTGCAGATGGAGAAGTTATTCTCATAGAATCTGAGAAACCAGAGGTAGAGAAAGCTCAAGAAGAAGCTAGGCCAGATGCTACTCCATTAGCTGCTCAGATGAACAACATGAATATTTCTGAAGAACCAACAGTTAAAGGATCATCCAGAATCAAGGCTTCTCATCCAGAAGAAATGATTATTGGAAAGAAAGATGACCCTATAAGAACAAGGTTGTTTATCAGATCATCTGGAACATCACTTCTTGGGTTGGTGTCTATTATTGAACCAACATCTGTGGATGAGGCTCTGAGTGACAATGATTGGATACTTGCAATGCAAGATGAGCTAAATCAATTTACAAGAAATGATGTGTGGGATCTGGTTCCTAGACCAAAAGGTTTCAACATTATTGGAACAAAGTGGGTATTCAGAAATAAACTAAATGAGCAAGGAGAAGTTGTAAGGAACAAGGCAAGGCTGGTAGCTCATGGGTACAGTCAACAGGAAGGTATTGATTACACTGAAACTTACGCTCCAGTGGCAAGGTTAGAATCTATACGTCTTCTTATTTCATTTGCTGCACAACATAACATCACTCTATATCAGATGGATGTTAAGAGTGCCTTCTTAAATGGTATTATAGAAGAAGAAGTTTATGTCCATCAACCTCCTGGTTTTGAAAGTAGTAAATTTCCAGATCATGTTTTCAAACTTAAAAAATCTCTTTATGGTTTGAAACAAGCTCCCAGAGCTTGGTATGAAAGATTAAGTAATTTTCTTCTGGAAAAGAACTTTATCAGAGGCAAAGTGGACACAACTATTTTCTGTAAAACAATTAAGAAAGATTTATTAGTTTGTCAAATTTATGTGGATGATATTATTTTTGGATCTACCAATATTATAATGGGAAAGGAGTTTGCTTTGTCTATGCAGGCTGAATTTGAAATGAGCATGATGGGAGAACTTAGATTCTTTCTGGGAATCCAAGTAAATCAGACTCCAGAATGCACATATATTCACCAGACTAAATATGTCAAAGAGCTTCTGAAGAAATTCAATCTGAATGAAAGCAAATTCGCTAAGACTCCAATGCATCCTACAAGCACACTTGGTAAGGAAGAGGTAAGTAAGAAAGTTGATCAAAAACTTTACAGAGGTATGATTGGATCTCTCTTATATTTGACTGCTTCAAGACCTGATATTTTATTCAGTGTGTGTCTGTGTGCTAGATTCCAATCAGATCCTAGAGAATCACACTTAACAGCTGTTAAGAGGATTCTAAGGTATCTGAAAGGTACTACTGATGTGGGTCTATGTTACAGAAGATCTGATGAGTATAAATTAGTTGGATTCTGTGATGCTGACTATGCTGGAGACAGAGTAGAACGTAAAAGTACTTCTGGAAGTTGTCAATTTCTTGGAAGTCATCTGATCTCTTGGTTCAGCAAGAAGCAACCCACAATTGCACTTTCAACAACAGAGGCAGAATATATTGCTGCTGCTGGATGTAGCACTCAGATGCTCTGGATGAAAAGTCAACTAGAAGATTATCAGATCTTTGAGAGTAACATTTCTATCTTCTGTGATAATACTTCTGCTATATGCTTATCTAAAAACCCCATTTTACATTCTAAAGCTAAGCATATAGAGATTTAACATCATTTCATCAGAGACTATGTTCAGAAGGGAATTATCAATTTAAACTTTGTAGATACAGATCATCAGTGGGCTGATATCTTTACAAAACCCCTTGCTGAAGATAGATTTAAATTTATTCTGAAAAATATCAGTATGGACTTCTGTCCAGAATAGAATATTCATCAGATGAAATTTCTTTCAGATGATAAATGTCTAAACTCTGAAGTATTTTGTTTGTTGAATTCTGTGTTTATTTCTTTGTGTGTAAATCTGAACTAACAAGGCTCAGAGGATCTGAACATTGCTTAACGTGTCATTTCTCAAAGAGTTTCAGAGGCACATGCAAGCAAACACGTGTAGCTCAGAATCTGGAAAGGTAGAGTGCACCATACTGAAGTGACATTTGAGGTATTGCTTTGAAAATCCAAAATCTCTTGATTTCCCCCCTTCTGTCAGAATCTTAAATGTTTGATATGATTTTATTCCTTGCATTAATTGCTTGATTTGATTATGTGTGCACGCTTAAGTGTATGTGTTTTTTGCATGACCTAAAAATTTTTTCCTATAAATTCTCTCAAACTCTTCACAAATCAAACTTTACATATGCATTTCTGCCTTCTCTATTGTTTCCATCTTATTTCAAAACCCAAAAATCCTCGTAAACCCAGACGCATCTCAAGAACTTCAATGACTTCACCTTCATCAACACCTGCTCAGATGAAAACTTCAACTGTTGCTGCATCATCTCCTAATGCTGCTGGTTCATCCCAAACTGTTGTTGTGTACAAAGCACCAGTAAGAACTCTTCTCACTCCAATCAAAGAACTTGAGGTTCTGTGTGAGAACTTTGTGGATTTTGAATCCATCAAAGAAAATGGTTATGATCTCCTTTCAACTATCAAAGCTCAGAACTGGGAAAAGTATTTTGACAGGATGATGGGTCCTGTTTATCCAGCTTTGGTAAAAGAATTCTGGATACACGCTCAAGTATGCCCTAAGTTTATTCACTCATCTGTTCTTGGGAAGGAAATTGTCATTACTGAAAAATTAATCAGACAACTACTTGAGTATAAGGAACTGAGGGAATCACAAGTATGGCTATTGATCGTGTGGATTTGGCTGTCATTTTTCAAGAAGTTTGTGTTTCTGGGGAACCATCTAACAAGGTCAGAGATCTAAAACCTATTTACAGAATCTGGGCTAAGATCTTCATGAGTTCAATCTTTCATAGGAAATATTTTAACTCACCAGATTATGTAAATTCAGAACAAATGTACTTCATGTACTGTATGAGGAAAGGAAAGAAGGTGGATTTACCTTATCTTCTGTTCAGTCATCTTCTGAACCATATCAAAGAAACAAGAGAAGAAGTTAGGGTTAAAGCTGGAAAAATCACAAATTGGATCCCTATGGGAAGACTGATATCAGACATTCTAACAGAGAATGGTCTTGTGAAACATCTGTTTGATGCTGGGGTGACAGAGGATTTGTCCTATGTTATAGGATCTGTCATAAATGGGAACACTCTGAAGAGAATGAAGGTTATTTTAGAGCTTGCTGGAAAACCCAAGAAATTTCAATCTGAAGACGTCAGTAGAAGGAGAATTCCTCTAGCAGATTTTCCTATGTTCAGTGCTGATGAACCTAGGCACATCATTCTGACATTCATTGTTGAATGTTTAAGAGATGGTATTCCTCTGCCTGCTAACATAGTACAGAAGGAAGGAGAAGTATTGCCAAATCTTATAAGAGAAAGGCGCAGGAAAAGAAAGGCTAAGGAAGGATCTTTTGCACGGCCCAAGAGGAAAGCCTCTGATGCTGGTGACAAGCCTGAAAAGGACAAGAAGCAAAAGGAAAATCCTCTAGAAGCTATTGTGGAAGAAATCAGAGAAACAATTCACCAGGTATTAACATCTGATCCCAAACCATATGTACATTCATCCTCACCTTCACCTCCACCATCTCCTCTTAAATCATCTAAACCCATTTCATCTCCTAACAAGCATTCTCAACCATCTTTTGTTCAACTACCATCTGAAACCCCTCAACTGAAATCGTCTGAACATCAACCTCCTCAACCAAACAAATCTGAAACACCACAACAACCATCATCTCAATCACAAAAACAACAATCATCTGAACAACAAACACAATCAGAACAACAAAAATAATCTGAACCACTCTCATCTACTCAACCACCAGAAGAACCAACCATCAAAAATCCTCAACCATCTGTCCAACAACCATCTGAAAACATTCTGGATATATCACCACTTGCAACTTTGTATGTCCTCTCTTCAACTTCATGTCATTCAACTGAATCATCTGATTTTGATGAATTTGAAGTCCCCTCACCAACTAGCTTACAAATTCCTGATCCCTATAAACCACTATCATCTGATCTACCTGCATCTGAAAACCCTCTTCGCTTCAAATTCAACTTCACAGATTTTAGTTCATCCTCATCTGATGTTGTTATATTAACACCATCTGATATTGACACCTCCATTCCTCAACTTACCATACCACAAACATCCATACCCCAATCATCTAAACGTCCATCATCTGATCACCCACCTCCTGAACTAACTCAAACACCTCCTGAACCATCACAACCTGTCACCTTAGAAGACTTTCTCAACCCAAAACCCAGATCAGATGTTTCTACTCTGTTCAAGAATTTCAAGAAGGAACTACGTAAAGGAATTGCTTCTGTGGAGAGAGAATGCATGGCTAGTTTGGATCCTGCTAAATCTGAAGCCTCTTGGAACAGATTCATATCAAAATTCAACTCTGCTGCATCTGACCTCAGAACACTCTGTGCTGATGATGCAAAGGCTAAGTTTGCTGAAATGGTTAGACAAACTCTGCTGAAATTATCACAACTCCAGTGCTTCTTCTAGAAGATGCTCCTGCTGAAAATTCTGCAATGATAGAAGATACTCCTGCATCTGACATGGAGATTGATCATCCAATGGCAACTGCATCTGCTTCTGAACCTTCTGTATCTGAGATGAAGACTGAGATTCCAGATGTTGTCCAAGAAGTCAAGGAAATCAGAACATGGATGATAAAACAGGAACAAACTACTGAAGAAATCAAGACTTGGATGGCCAAGCAAGAAGAGTCAACTGCTAAGATTACGAATCTTCTAACACTGATTTCTTCTCGCAAGCCCTAGTTTTCTTTTTCATGTCTTTGCATTCTCATGTTTGCATGTGTTTTCTGTTTGTTTTTTTTTATCATCTGCTCTACGAACTTCTTATGCTTTGTGATTTTCTGATCTGATTAAACCTGGCTATTTTGTCTTCCATTCGTATGTCATATTTTTCTCTCTTCTTCTGTTATCTTTTCTGTCTTTAAAGATCTTTTTGATTATGACAAAAAGGGGGAGAAAGGGAATTTGATTGTTCAACATAAGCAAATGCTAAAAATGAAATTCAGACATTGTTTTAATCTAACATTGAATCTTAAGACTTCAGATCTCATCTAACAAAATAATCTGAAGTTACCCTGAGAATTATCCAATCAGGCTCTGATCCTTGAAAACAAACTCTGGAGAGCAAGTTGATGCTGAGTTTTTCTCTCATCAAGGATTCCTACAAGGTACTGAAATATACTCAAGCAAAAAGGGAAGTGTTCTCATCTATTAGAGTATTCATTTCAGGGGGAGATTCTTAATCTCAGGGGGAGTTATTTATTTTATTTCTTTTCATTGAACAAAATTCCCTATGTTTTGTCATCATCAAAAAGGGGGAGATTGTTAGAACACAGATTGGTGTTTCTTATATCTCTATGCTTTGATGATAACTTTTATGGAATTTTGTATTGAGCAAATATACACTCTAAAATTTGTTCAAGTATTATTATTTCAGGTATAAAATTAAATAGTCTTAAAAGAAGCAAATAAGTACAAAGAAACTATGCAAAGATCTGAAGCATCAGATGCAAGACTATCAGAAGATTCTGAAGCGCTGCCAGAAGGATCTGAAGCAGAAGCTACAGAATGATCTGAAGCGTTACTAAAAGAAGTATACAAAAGCTAAAGCTCTGATCTTATCAGACTCTAAAGTTCTTTTCACTACAAACTCAGAGGCTTTTATAACCAGACTCTTATCATTAATATTCACGCTCAAAGGACATACTGCTGCATACTCTGATGAAGACTCTGATGAAGACTGAAACTCTGATACATTAAAGATCTGATCATCTATCAAGACTCTGGACTTATCATTCATCTTAAGCTCTGATCATCTTAAAGCATTTCATACCTTTTAAGCTTACTACAAGTTCTAAAGTGCAGATTGTGAAGACTTAATCTTGAAGGAAGCTTGTTGAAGAAGCTGTAAACTTGATTAGACGTGGTGCTACTTCCAAAGTAACCAAACGGCTAATTTATCCAAAGAAGTGACGTGGTGCAAATCCCAAGGCTTCTACAACCATACCTTTCTGCAGAAAGCATATATCTGGCCATACTTTTGGTGATGAAAAGTCATACAATCAAATATTATACTCAGATGCACATCACTCAAGGCATTTGAAAAAGCTATAAAAGGAGAACTACTTCAACATTTTTGAAGCTGCTAATTCACTACTCATCACTTGCTCATTGCTAGTTCACTCAGAAAGAAATATTCATATACACTTGATTCATCAAAGTGAAAATCTCTCAAGATCTTACTCATTTGATCTTTCATAAAACCATATAGTTTTTGTTGTACTTAATCTTAAGTGTAAACATCACAGTTGTGATACAGCTTATTAGAAGCATTCAAACACTTGTTAGTTTACATTAAATTGTAAGAAGTTCCTTAAGAAGACCAAGGTGTGGTCAGTAGTTCTTGAGAAGACTAAGACAATTGTTCTTAGTACTTTCTATTGTAATCAGTTGATCAATAGTGGATTAAGTCCTTGCAGAGAAAGGCAAATCATCTTTGATAAGATGGACTGGAGTAGTTGAGTTCAATGAACCAGGATAAAAATCTTGAGTTGTTTTTATTGCCATATTTCTTTAAAACTCTTATTCAACCCCCCTTCTAAGTGTTTTTCTCACCTTTAGCCTTACCCTCACCAAGATCCTTTACCTCCAAGAGGGGAACCTGTTCTAGTGTTCATGTCCGAAGCTGAAAAGTTGGAAATCGCTTTGAGGAAAGCACGACATGAGGCGGAAGCATGGAAAACTAAATATCAGATTATCGTCAGTGAGAACGAAGAGCTACAAAATCAGCTTCAGTTGAAGAATGAAGAAGTACTTTCCTACAAAAAGAGAAGAATCTACGACGATTTATTTTCCTCCGACTCTCCGCCTACTCGTTGAAGTTGTGGACTATGCTTCCTTAGGGCTTTCTTAGCTTTTATTTAGTTTTTTGTTAAGACTTTTAAGAATATTTATTTGTAATCCCTTTTCAAATTAATAAATAAAATCACATTGGTATTCTGCGATATTCGTAAATATTTGAATTCCATGAAATCTTTCATTCGCATTTTGCATTTTAGCATCATATTTTGCATTAAATGTGTCTCCCGGTTTCTCATACTCAGTTCTCTCGCCTTCCAGCTTCGTCACCCTGAGTTCTCTGCATTGATACAACACTAGAGCCCGAGCTCGAAAAAGGATGGAAGAACAAGCTCAAGAGATAGATCGTGTCAAAAACAAACTCGGATAGCTCCAAGGAAGGGTAGGACAGATTATGGAATTGCTCCAAGTTATCAATGCAAGGATGGATACTCAGCCTACTGTGGTCTCTGAGATTAACGCTACTGTTGCAGATCCTCCACCGGTCATTACTGTTGAGAATGCATATCCTTATGGTCTTCCACAGGGTTTCGTACCTCCTATTGTTTCATCAGTGCCACAAGTTGTTCCTATTGTGCAACCAGTTCCGGAAGTTGTGCCTTTATTTTCCGAACCTCCTCGAATAGTTCCTACTTTCGCACCAGCGACTGTTCACACTCGTGTACAGCCCTATCTCAATGAGCCTGTTTATGAGATTCTTGATGATAATGATGATGATGGAAACGAGCGCCATGAAAGGCTTCGGGAGAATGTTGAAACTATTGAGAAGAGATTGAGGAAGATGGAAGGGGACCAGATCTTTGGTGCTGCTGCAAGAGATGTCTGTTTGGTTTCCGGTCTAGTTGTTCCACCCAAGTTCAAAATTCCGAACTTTGATTGCTATGAAGGCACTACGTGTCCTAAAAATCATTTGATTATGTACTACCGCAAGATGGCTGCCCACGTGGAAAATGATAAGTTGGTAATTCACTATTTCCAAGACAGTCTGAAGGGTGCTTCCTCCAAATGGTACCTGACTTTGGATCAGTCTCGCATCAGGTCTTTTCAGGATTTATCCGATGCTTTTATTAAGCACTACAAGTACAATATAGATTTGGATCCCGACAGAAGACAATTGTTAAGTATGGCTCAGAGGAGTTCCGACACATTTAAGGAATATGTTCAGAGGTGGAGGGAGATTGCTTCACAAGTCAAACCTCCTTTTACTGATAAGGAACTAGCTGATTAGTTTGTTGACATCGTTCGTCCCGAATTCTACGAGAGGATGGTGGGTAGTGTGACTACGAATTTCGCTGACATTGTTGTTGTTGGGGTAAAGGTTGAATTGGCTCTGAAGAGTGGAAAAATGACAGGGGGTTCTGTCAATTCAAGCTCAAAGGATCAAGCTAAGAAGTCTTCTTTCAATTCTCAGAAAAAGAAGGAAGGCAAGACCCACGCTGTATCTTCAGGTAAAAGAAGAAATCAACAGTATCAGCATCCACCGCAGTATGCTCCACCTCAAGGGTATCCGGTTCAGTATGCTCAACCGCCGTATGTGGCTACTGTTGCATCGTCTTTTAATCAACAAGCTCAACAAGCTCCCGCTTATCAACCTATGCAACACGCTCCTAGTTATTTGCCTCCGGTCTATCCTCCTCCTATGTATCAACAAGCGCTCAACGCTCCTGTCACTCAGCAGCCAAGGAATCAGGCACCTCGTCAAACTACTCCGAATAGGAGACAATACAAGCCTTCTACTTCGATTTCGATGACGTTCACTGAGCTGTATCCGTTCTTAGTGCAACGAGGTCTAATTACTACTAGAGCTCTGGGTCCACCTCCCAATCCATTCCATGCCAACTACAACACCGACGCTCATTGTTTATTTCATGAGGGTGCACCCGACCACGATTTAGAAAATTTCTATGCTCTGAAGAACATTTTCTGAGATCTGATGGAAAAGAAGATTTTGTCCTTTGACGACCCTCAACCAATTGTCAAAAGCAACCCTCTGCCTAACCATGGGGCTGTTAATGCCATTGATGATTCGTCCGACGAAAATTTTATTCTTGATGTAGCTCAGATCAAGACTCCTCTCAAGGTATTCCATACGAAGTTGTTTGAAGCAGGTTTAGTATCTATTTCTCATGCTGACTGTGCAAGTTGTGAGGTTCGTGTTAAGGGTTGTGTTGTGGTTCAGAAGGATGTTCAGAAATTGATCGACAATGGTTTTCTGCAAGTGGTTAACAAGGTGAAGAGGGATGAAGTTGTCGTGATTGAGTCTATCTTCAACTTGCCAAAACCGAAGGTTAAGGTGCCCGTGTTTAATCTACTGCCAGGGGCAAGTTCTGCCAAGCCAATGTTCAATATATCGAAGCCAGTTGCTCCGATGATGGATCATTCGAAGCCAATAATTATTCAGAAATCGAGTTCGTTCCCTTTCAATGATCCTAAAGTTGTACCCTGGAAATATGACATGACCATGGTTAACAAAGAATCTGGGAAGGTCATTCTGAGGGAAGAAGTGAAGACTGATAGTGAAACTGTTACCAACATAGTTAGGGCAAGCAGGATGAATGGTAGTGGTTGCATTTATACTCCCCATTTCAATGAGGCTCCGCCTAAGGAAACGGCTACCACTACTGTTGTGCCTGCCAAAGACAAAGAGGAGGCCACTAATGATGAAGATGTTGAATTCTTAAGGATCATCAGAAAGAGTGACTACAAAGTTATTGATTAGCTTCACCAGACTCCTTCGAAGATCTCTATTTTATCTCTGCTGTTGAGCTCACCCGCTCATAGGGCTGCTTTGCAGAAAGTATTGACTCAAGCTCATGTCGCTCAGGACATTACTACTGGCTAGTTTGATAGTGTGATTGCCAATATTACCGCCTGTAATACTCTCAGTTTCAGCAATGAAGAGCTATTTAGGGAAGGTCCGAATCATAACCGTGCTTTGCATATATCAGTGAAGTGTGAGGAGGATAACTTAGCGAGGGTGCTTGTGGATACTGGTTCATCATTGAACGTCCTACCCAAGAGAGTTCTTAGAAAGTTGGCTTATATATAGGCTATGGTGAAGCCTACTTCGTTGATGGTCAAGGCTTTTGATGGTTCTCGTAGATCTGTGATTGGAGAAGTGGAACTTCCAATTCTTATTGGTCCGCATGTTTTCAATATCACTTTCCAAGTCATGGATATCAATCCCAATTACAGTTGTCTACTCGGAAGACCTTGGATCCATGCCGTTGGGGCAGTAACTTCAACTTTGCATAAGAAGATGAAGTTTGTGGTCGACGACAAACTAGTTATTATACATGGTGAGGAGGATTTAATGGTCAGTAATTTATCTTTGTTCCGTTATATTGAGGATGATGAAGACGCGTTGGAAACTTCTTTCCAAGCACTTGAGATCACCAACGCTGTTTTAGAGGAAGTCGAAGAGACTGTGGAGGGCCAGAGTAGTCCATCTTTTGCATCCTTGAAGAGTACCAGATTAACAATCGACAGGGGCATCCTTGATGGTTGGGGAGAGGTAATCAACGTCAAAGCCAAGACTGATCACCACGGGTTGGGTTACATACCAACTCATGATAAAGCTTCTACAACTATGGAAGGGCGTCCGAAGTTCTTTCAAGAAGTGTTTGTCAGCGGAGGTTTTCAAGTTAATACCATCAGTGACTATGATGAAGACGAAGATCTGAGCAACCTGGTATTCAAGAGCGATGCAGCTTTGAGCAACTGGGAGGCTATAGAGATTCCTGTTATTTTTCCCGTTTCAAAGTAATTTAACATTTTCATTTACGTTTTCACATCGATAGCTCTGCCCAAGGCTATTGGATTGCTTTGTAGGGCCACCTTTCATTTTCAAAACAATTATTAATAAATGCATTTTGTTCTACTTCCACTTTGTTCCATTAGCGTTTTTCGTTTTCACCTTTTTAAAATGAAATTGGCAATCTTTTCAAAAACTACAAAATAAAGCATTTCCACTCACTTGCATTTTCATTGAACATTTAATAAAATAAGCCTTTCAACATGCAGTGACATTACAACCCTTGTTGAATCCAATGACTCTACTGTCACTCCTGACTGGAATTCACCCATTTATCAAGCTGAAGATGGGGGTGAAGAAGATTTTGAAGTACCCGCGGAACTGACAAAATTGGTTGAGTACGAGTACACAGAACTTCAACCATACAAGAAGCAGGTAGATTTGATTAATCTTGGCACAGATGAAGACATGAAAGAGGTCAAGGTTGGTGCAGTGCTTGGGGCTGAGGTCAAGCAGAGATTGGTCAAGCTTTTGAAGGATTATGTTGATGTGTTTGCATGGTCGTATCAAGATATGCCCGGTTTAAACACAGATATTGTAGTTCACAAGTTGCCGCTTAGGCCAGAATGTCCGCCTGTCAAGCAGAAACTTCGAAGAATGAGACCCGACATGGATTTGAAGATTCGAGATGAGGTTAAAAACAGTTGGATGCAGGTTTCCTTGTAGTTTCGAAGTACCCTGTTCGGGTTTCCAACATTGTTCCAGTACCCAAAAAGGACGGTAAATTCAGAATGTGTGTAGATTACAGGGATCTGAACAAAGCTAGTCCGAAAGAAGATTTCCCTCTGCCTCATATTGATACACTTGTCGATAATACAACTAGTTTTGCAGTCTTTTCCTTTATGGATGGTTTTTCCAGTTACAATCAGATTAAGATGGATCCAGCTGATAGAGAAAAGACTACATTCATTACCCCTTGGGGAACCTTCTGTTACAAAGTTATACCCTTTGGTTTGAAGAACGCAAGGGCAACCTATCAACGTGCTATGACGAATCTCTTTCATGACATGATGTACAAAGAGATCAAAGTTTATGTGGATGATATGATTGCCAAATCTCATAACGAAGAGGAACATTTGGTTCATCTGTTGAAACTGTTTGAACGACTCAAGAAGTATTAGCTAAAACTAAACCCTGCTAAGTGTACCTTTGGTGTTAGATCCGGAAAGCTACTTGGTTTCATCATCAGCCAACGAGGAATCAAGGAAGACCCTGATAAAGTCCGAGCCATTCAAGACATGCCAGCTCCGCTGACTGAAACCCAAGTCAGAGGTTTTCTTGGACGTTTGAACTACATCTCCAAGTTTATCTCTGAAATTCTGGCAAGCACACGATGGATGTTATTCCCAAGGTTATAACATCCATTGTGACATCTGCTACTTAACAGCTAATACTCAGTAATAATAAAAGCAGTAAATAACACAGTAATTGTTTACCTAGTTCAGTGTCAACAACACTTACATCTGGGGGCTACCAAGCCAGAGAGGAAATTCACTATTAGTAGAATCATTTTAGATTTAAACCTCTAGTTTACACTCCTTACTTAATCCCTACTCAATGACACTTCAACCTAGAGACACTCTAGACCTGAGTATACCCACTCACTCCCCCTCATTCACACAACAGTGATATCAAACAATTACAGAAGACAATATGAAGAGACACTTCATACACACCTTGATCTTGCTTCATAGCTTTGATCAAGGAACTCACACACTCTTGCTTCAAATCTTCGAGTGAGACACAACCTAGAAACTATCTATCTAATGCAAATCATCCACCAGACAATTGCTTGGATTACAAGTATTCCTAGATAGAATTCACACGTGAAGACTAGCTTTCTTCACATACAAGGACTCTGCAATCTGCACTCTTGCTTCTTCTGTTCACAAGGGCTACTCTTCAAGATTGCATCTTCTGATCTTTATAGCAGCTGTCAGTCCTTTTGGGCCTTGGTGCATCAATTTGGTTTTATTCATAACAAACCTATTTTCAATGATCTGCACACTTGCCACTTAATTCATGGATATTCTGGTTCACCTAGGGCTTCTAGAAAGTCTTCTGATATCCAGCTTGAGCAGTTATTCTGTTTCCTAGTTTATAGATACCAGAAAAACAACCTTGCCCGCTGGATGTCTAACGTTCATTGTTATGACATTCTGTATGACATTCAGCTTAACTAAGTTAACTTATAGTTAACTTACCCTGCACACACATCATTAAGTATGTCCTAACATTTAGTATGACATACATGCACACTCTAAAGTTTTGCCACAAAATGCAGCCAATCAAGAGCACTTACAATCTCTAACATGATTGCTACTTGTGAACCGATATTTAAGTTACTCTGCAAGGGTCAGACTGTTGATTGGAATCTTGATTATCATAGGGCGTTTGAAAGGATAAAGGATTACTTGCAAGAGCCTCCTACCTTAATTCCTCCTGTTCCGGGAAGACCACTCTTCATGTATCTTTTTGTTCTAGAGAAGTCTATGGGTTGTGTACTTGGGCAACATGATGAGACTGAACGAAAAGAACATGCTGTCGCTTGCGCGAAAATAAGGTGCCGGCAAAACAGAAGAGTCGCCACCTTTCGTTATTTATCCCTCAGAGCGGGAAAGGAAACGATCGGAAAAACCTGACGAATAAGGGTAAGACAAGGTCATCGCAACCATTGTCTGGGTTCGGGAGTCGGTTACGCAAGGGGAAGGTATTAGCACCCCTCACGTCCGTCGTACTCGACGGGATCCTCGCTTGTTTGTTTACTTGGACGGGTTGGTTATAATCTATCTACCTATCAAGGCTGGCTGAAAAAGAAAAGAAAAATGACTCGGCAAAGCATCGCGCTTTATGCCTACGTATTCCCGTCTGGAACGAGAAATCAGAGTCAACGTAGTTCGGCTAACTACGGGTGAAGATGGGGAAGGTTGCTCGCTAGGACGTCGCATCCTATGCCTACGTACTTTCATCTGGTATGAAAGATCAGAGCAAACGTAGTTCGGGAAACTACGGATTATCTCCTGAAAGAAGTGTTTTTTATTATGTTTGCGATTTCAACCGCACTAGAGACTATGACCTGAGAGTGAATGCGTCGCATGTCACCCAAAGGGTACCATACTAAACATCCAGACTGTGGAAAAGAAATTCTCCCACAATCCTTTCTCAGATAGCTTAAGGCTCGTAACGTACGAAAGAAATCATTCATGATTACTGTATCTTAAACTGCTTTGAGATGAGAAGAGAACAGGCCCAACTAGGGGGGAGACTATCAAGTCCTACTGTTATCATGCCATGGATTCATCCTATGGTTGAGGTTTGAACAGGGAACTCCTAGATGTTGTCATGCATAGGTTTCAACCTAAAAGTCTATCATCAAATCCTCATCAGAAGAAATGAGAGTCCTAAGGGATCATATCAATGATACACCACAACAGACAAAAGCATCAGCTTTAACAGTAAAATGCATGCAATGCAAGTGAGGGAGGAAATGTGTGTGGGGCTTCAGCCTCCACAAGCTCGTCTCGACCTCAAGCCAGTCATGAAATAACAGTAATCATACTGAAATAAACAACATGCTATCAAGCACAAACAGTAAACTGTAATCATACAGACAGGAGAAATGAAATGCTATCAAGCAAAATAAACACATGGGCAAGGGAGCTGGGCTCTACCGAATACCCGCAAGCAAAGCCAAGCAATAACAATACAATCAGATGCACTCATGCTCTTAGACTGAACTTATTCTAAATGTGCTTAATCTAATGCTGCAGACAAATCAGACAAAACACACAATACATCAAAGAAAACAGAAGAAAGCCTCAGCTCCTTCAGCAGCAACCCAGTCTTCAGACTTCAGAGATCACTTGCTTTCCAGGTATCAACCCTACACCATGAGTATCAACTCATCTTCTCCCTTTGAGCTTCAGCTTCTTTGATCAGCTCTACCTTCAGGCTTCACTATCTCCAGGGATCTTCAGGCACCCACTTGGTCTTCACAGAGTCTTCAGACTTTAATAATCTTCAAGGAATCATCCTCTTCAAGGCTTCAGCTTCTATCTTCAATGACTCCAATGCTCCAGCAAACAAGATTCAGTCAACAAGATGAGTGGGGGATGTTACAGTACTCACTGACTTCCAAAGGATGCCATTGAGGACTTAACATCAAAAGAAAGGCTCTCTCAAAGTTCTACCTTATAGGGCAAGGTCACTAATCCCTCCAAAGGAGAGAGGTGAATACCCTTAAGGGACTCTATGTCACAGAGAAGAAAGGAGGTGAACAAGACACTCCTTGTTTATTGAACAAAATATTCTATCTAGGGCTCTGCCTATGCACCTATAAACCTATAAACCAAACAACAAAAGCTATGCTAAACTCCTCTGCAAGGTCTTCAAAGCTTCCATGATGATCCACAAGGTCTTCAACTCAATCCTCAAAGCTCACACACTCAAAAGAGAAGGAAAGAAAACACAACAATACAACTTATGCCTTTAAGCAACACACATACTATCCATACATTCAAAAATCAATGAAAAATACTAAAATACCATACAAATTCCTAATATAAATTCTAGGGGATCCTATTTAACTACCCTTAAGTCCCATATATTCCCCATACACTAACCTGTCCTAAAAACCCCAAAAATAAAATGCTGAAGTTTAAGTACACAACCTAAAACCCTAATTAGAGCACCTACATGTCTAACAATCAAAATACATCAAATTTTAATCCACAAATCTAGTAATAAATCCAGAGAATACTACAATGCAATATGAATCACCACAAAAAAGAATGGGCAAAAAATCTATTTCTAAATGCATGAACAAAAATATACAAATCCATGTATGAAATGAATGGTTAAAAAAGTGCATTTATTTGTAAAATATGCAAAAAATACCAATTAAAATATAAAATGCAATTTTTATATTTTTTAATTTTCTAGACATTTTAATGAAAATGTTAAAAAAAGAATGAGTTAAAAATAATATTTTTTCATTTAGTTATGATTTTTGGAAAATTAATGAAATGTGAAGAAAATTGAAAAATAAAATATACAAGAGAAGGAGAGAGGGGGTGAGAATAGTAGTGGATGCAGTTCATTTCATTTGGGCCAGCGCGCGTGGGGGGTGTGAATAGAAGGCAGACTAAGGCCCACACGGTCACTAAACCAAACGCAGCGTTTAGGTTTTTAAATTTCCCTCCGTTTTCTTGGATCAATCTGGGCCGTTGGATGCGATTGAGAAGTCAAATATTCAAAGGAGATGGACGGTTGTGATTACGTCTTCTCCAACGAACCAAACTAGGGTTTCAGAACCAGTTTTCATGCATGCAGCTTCTACTCCACGTATCTCTCTCAACTCTCAATCATTCCTCACGATCCAAACATCAAAATTCATCTACTCCTCTCCCTCTACACAACCACGGTGTTAGAATCTTCTAACTCTCCCTCAAGAAAAAGATACGAAGGCTGCAAGTCTTGTCCTCCATTCTTATGCTCTGGTTTGCATGGTTATGAAATGATCTCATATTAATCAAGATTATACCACATGCTAAGGGGATCATGCTGAGCTAAAAACCTAAGAATATAGTAGCCTAGGGTGCGTGTTCTTGATCTCTAAAGTTTCATGTCAAAACTTCAACCTCCATGAATCATGCTCAAAGTCTCAAGATCTCATCATCTAACTTAGCCTAGCCATTCTATGCCTAAATCATGGTATATCTACGCATAATTAAGGTGAAAAGGAGAAGGAAAAGAACCTGTCAAGAATGAGAAGAAGGTGATGCTATGGCACGATTCAAGCCTTGTAACTTCTCCACAGTGATCTTCCAATGGTGCTTTACTTTCTGTATGCAAGATCCTTGAAGATGAGAGCTTGTAGTAGTGACTTTTCTCTTGAAATGCAGCTATGGTGCACCTTGAAACCCTAGCTCGAATCTCCTTCTTCTCTCCTCAATTCTTCAACTTTCACCAACCTCTGAACTCTCTTCATGGCCCTCTTTAAATAACAAGTGGTGGAAGGGGCTAGAATCATCTAGATCTTTCTAGAAAGTATTGAAAATATCACCACATGAGAACTTGAAATATCATGATATTTTCTTTCATACCTTGCCAAAATCCCTTGAATATGTCTTTACATGAGATATTAAGTGTGTATGAAGGAAATCAGCCCTTACATTTGGCTTGTGTAAGGTTTTTCAACATTGCCTTATAATGCAAGTAATAGATTTACAAAGAAAGTCCCTTTTTTAGACCTCAAATGAAAAATCTATCTGAACCAAAGTTCTCAAAATAATGTTTCCAATCAAAATGATATATTGGATGACCTATTTTGGATTCCTAGATCCTCCAAACCAATTTTCAAATTCAACTTTTCAAACTTATATGCCATTTTTAGTTCAAATTTGACCAATCATGCAACTTCATGCTATGAGCTTTTCCAACAATTTGCGACCTTCTTTCTAGACTTAAAATCACATTTTGAACAACTTTCATGTTTTGAGTTTTTCCATTTGAGGCTTGGAAATAGGAGTTTTAGGCATTGGCCAAAATGACCTATAACTGACAAATGACCAAAATACCCCTGTCTTGTTCAAACCATAAGTTGAGTTCCATAAATCCTATCAAGGACTTCTACCACTCAAATTAAAGCTAAGAAGATGCCCTTCAACATTCATGTTGACCAAGAGATCATAGGAATCATCCTACTAGGGCAAACGTTGTCTGCAAGTTGGGTGACTTTCAAGGACCCAGATTCACACACCTCAGCTGACCTGTAATTTGTCAAAACCATAACTTGAGCTCTGTAACTCCTATCAAGGACTTCCACCACTCAAATTAAAGCTAAGAACAAGCTCTACAACATTCATGTTGTGGGTAAGATGAGATATCAATCACATCTAGAGCTAAAACTGCCTGGAAGATAGGGATCAAATTAGGGTTTTTTCACTAACAATCCTTGGAAACCCTAACTTGAAACTTCTCAAACTCCTCAATCATGATGAGTTGGTCTAGGAATCATCTTTATAACATATCCATACATCATTCCATGATCTCATGGCCCCTGGATTAGGTCTCAACCTTCTCCAAATTTTCAGTTATCCTAGGGTTGACCCAGACAAAACCCTAATTCTATCATTCATGGTTGAATCCTCTGAATTCTTGCACAATGACTTCTCTGAGCTTCATGAATGGCTATCAAGACATCTCATAATCTTTCTCAAAACATCAAGTTCATTCTCAAAGTCTCAGAATCATCTGAGGGGCACCCACAACTCTCAAGCTGTGAAGCACACAAACCTGATTTCAACCCATTCCTCTGAGGATCTCTTGAACTTTCTGATGAAGGTATCCACTTTCAAACACTCAGTGAATAAATAATTGTTGGCCAAATTTTGGGGTGCAACAGCTGCCCCTATTCAAACGGCTTGAACCTGACTGGGTGAGAAGCGAACGACTCTCAACCAATCAAGGTGCGAGACGATTGAATACCGGTAAACCCGAAAATTTTCCAACTGCACGAGCACACGGTACTCTGCGGGGAACAAATCTTCGAATATTGCAATGCTAGCTGCACGGCCGCTAGCTGGAGAGATACTGATCTGACACCGCCGCCAGTTATCCTCGTTAACTTCTTCTGATATTGCCTTCAGACAACCACATCACCCAACATCGCCGCTGGAAGACTAAACCACCTGACCTTATCGTCAAACAAGATTCTGAGGAACGCCCAACATCGCCGCTGGAACACCAAATCATCTGACATCGCCGTCAAGAACAACCATAACTCGGGGAAACAAGCGCCCAACATCGCCGCCGGAGACCTAAACCTGAATCACCAAAATATCCAACATCGCCGCTGGAGAAAATACAACAATGAACAAAATACCTCGCATCACCGCTGGAGAGAATACAACACTGAACAAAATACCCCGCATCGCCGCTGGAGAAAATACATCTCTAAACAAAGTACCCTGCATCGCCGCTGGAGAACTAAAGGATCTGCGTCACCTAACATCGCCGTCGGAAGACTGGATCACCTTGACACGCCCAACATCGCCGCTGGAAAACTGAATCTGACATCGCCGTCGGAAACAAACATCCTCTCAGAGACACTCGACATCGTCGTCGTACAAACATCATCTTTACTGGGGATTTAAAGGGTTTGACCTCGCCGTCAAACAAACATAATTTGACCTTGCCGTCGAATCCAAACGTTCAACCTCGCCGTCGAACAAACATCCAACCTCGCCGCCGGACAAATGATGATCTGACCTCGCCGTCAAATCCAAACGTTCAACCTCACCGTCGAACAAACATCCAACCTCGCCGTTGGACAAATGATGATCTGACCTCGCCGCCAAATCTAAATGTTCAACCTCGCCGTCGAACAAACATCCAACCTCGCCGCTGGACAAATGATGATCTGACCTCGCCGCCAAATCTAAACGTTCAACCTCGCCGTCGAACAAACATCCAACCTCGCCGCTGGACAAATGATGATCTGACCTCGCCGCCAAATCTAAACGTTCAACCTCGCCGTCGAACAAACATCCAACCTCGCCGCTGGACAAATGATGCAACCCTGAACAATTCTGACCTGGGGTTCACCCCTGGTGAATGGAACAAAAGGTACACTTGCGTATTTGAAACTACTCCGCTGGGACTGAGAGACTTAACCGAGCACACTCTGATCTGGGGGTCACCCTCAGAACCATAACGAACATCGGAATACTACTGCACACTACCCGCCGTAGAACTTCAACATCGAAGATATATGAAACCCTGGCCCCTGGCCATTTCTAGCTTCAGCTAGAAAAGATCTTCAAGTACTTCTGAAGATAGGTGAAACCCTGGCCCCTGGCCACTCCAGATCCGCTGGAGAATCCTCAAGTTCTTCTGAAGAAAGATGAAACCCTGCCCGTCGGCTATTCCAGCTTCAGCTAGAAAAAGCATCCTTGGCCTTCAAGGATGTAAACTTTGCCCGTCGGCAACTCTGCAGGAGGCATCTTCGACATCAGTCTAAAGAAATGGTCCTTGGCCTTCAAGGATACATGGATATGCCTTCAGGCAACTCCGCCTCTGCTATAGAGCATCCGAGACTTCAGTCAGGGGTATACTTCAGCCTTCAGTCCGAAAAATGAATCCTAGGTTATTCATGACCTTGGGGATAACCTTGCCCTCAGGCACCTTCGCTTCAGCTTGGGAAATCTATGACTTCAGTCAGAGAAATGGTATCCTGAGCCATTCATGATTCTACGGGGATTCAAACACTTTGCCTTTAGGCAACACTCCGCTTCAGCTGGAGAAACATCTTTGACTTCAGTCAGAAGAAAAACTATCCACTTGATCGCAATCAATCATCTCCTCAGGACAACCGACTTGGTCTTCAGACCAACACGGATCATCTTGAATACAAAAATTTGGAACCTTGTCTTCAGCCACACGTTGATTCATCAACAAGAACATCTGAACTCACCGGAACCTTCTGATACCGCCTTCAGGCGTTTATGAAGTCAATCTTCAGTTTAGACATCACTGTTGGAGCAGACATATCACGCTGCTAAGGTCTTCAAGAATCATCTCGAACAAACAAATTCGTCAGGCACCTTCAAGAATCATCTTGAACCGATAACCATTTTGGAGACTTTATTCTGCGGGGTATTCCAGGAACCTTCCTGGGCAACTCTTGCTGGGGACGCTACTGGGGAGCTCAAGCATCATACTAGGCGAACAACTCGGGAAGCTGTACTGAGGTCTTAAGAATCATCTTAAGCAAACGGCCCTGCTGAGGAGTTCAAGGGTCACTTCGAACTGACTTCGCTGAGGATCTCAAAAATCATCTTGAGCGAGCGACCGTGGGGATTACACCGGGGTCCTTAAGAATCATCTTAAGGAAGTGACCTTGTTGGAGAGAATGTCAGGAATCCTCCTGAGCAACTGATCCTGTAAGGCAAGAATAATAATGACCTAGATCATGCTTATGATGCACATGCTTCTGCGCCATGCTCCACACGGTGGAAATGCTATGCGTTTATGCTAAATGCTGTGCAGTCATGCACAATGCTATGCAGCGTTAAATGCTATGCAGTGTTGAATGCTATGCAGTCATGCCCAATGCTATGCAATCCCGTCAGCAAAATAAATGCCGAAGGGGAGATCCTCCTGTCAAGGATACAAGCACTACTCAGGTAGAGGAATCATCCTGCTGAGGAGAACGTGGGCACGCCAATATCAATCAGGCTCTGTCTGGGGAAATGATCTTCTGCGGACTGCTGCATGGAAAACAACTTCAGTTGATCTGCTGCGGGGGGACGAAGCTCTACTCGGACCCGCGGGTATCCATCGCGAGAATAAACTGCGCGGCCGTCTCGGCTACTCTTCTGGGGAGGATAACTCTGTGGGGAAACAACTTCAGCTGTTCCAGCACTCTACTGGGGAAAGACCAATCATGATCTGATCAACCTTCAAGGACTCGGCCCTCCTGGGCATCTGCAAACTCGGCTGAGGAAGGAGAAGTCATTCTGCCTCGCTGGAGAGTACGCGACCCTGGGGAGATACAGCGTCAGCCGTTCAACATCTGCTAGGGGAAATCCACTCATGGTCCCAACTGCTTCCAAGGATTCTGCTTTTCTGCGGACTCAGCCGGGGAGAGAAATCATTCTACTTCACGGGAGAGTACGACTCTGATGAGGAAATTCAATTTCGCTAGGGAAGAAAGAATCATCTGACTTCGGGGGAGAGTACAACTCTGTAGAGGAATACAACATCAGCTGTTCTAGCACTCTACTGGGGAAAGACCAATCATGATCTGATCAACCTTCAAGGACTCGGCCCTCCTGGGCATCTGCAAACTCGGCTGAGGAAGGAGAAGTCATTCTGCCTCGCTGGAGAGTACGCGACCCTGGGGAGATACAGCGTCAGCCGTTCAACATCTGCTAGGGGAAATCCACTCATGGTCCCAACTGCTTACAAGGATTCTGCTTTTCTGCGGACTCAGCCGGGGAGAGAAATCATTCTACTTTATCGGAGAGTACGGCTCTGGTGCGGAATTTCAATTTCGCCGGGGAAGAAAGAATCATCTGACTTCGGGGGAGAGCACAACTCTGCAGGGGGAATACAACCTCAGTTGTTCCAATACTCTACTGGGGAAGAGGGAATCATCCAACTTCAGGAGAGAACATGACTCTGGTGGGGAATCTCAATTCCACTGGAGACTTTACTAGGGAAACACGAGCTTCGGCACCCGAACACTTCTACGAAATCTGCACTTGAGACCCGGTGCTGGGGAAGAATCCTGCTCCGGGGGTATGCTCTGCACATCTTCCGGAAGGTGCTACACCTGCAACAACACAAACAAACAAGACAAGATTCCCTCCTCAAAGGGTCCTATCCAGGTTATTATCTCGTGACAATATTCAGTTAATCAATTGTTTCAACAATCAATGGGCCTAGGCCCGTAAGTTTATGTATGCGCATTTTATCAAAAAAAAACATCGGCGTTTTCATTCGTAAACAAAACAGATAAATGCTAAACAGACAAGTAGAATTACTGAATAATGTGCATTTTATTGATGATGAACCCCTGAATGGGCAAAAATGTTTTACAACAGAGGCAAGCTCCTGGAATGAGGAAGCCGCACGAAAAAAGAAAACATAAATATACATCAGTATATACAAATGTTGGCAATCGAGGCGTAGACGAACACCATGAGTTGATCCCTCTAAGACCCACTCGACTTTGATACCTCTCCGACGCTTCAGCTTTGGAAGAGATTGATTCAGATAAACGGCCCTCAGGTCTTCCGAACCACTAAACAATGAAAGTCCATACGCGGAACGCAGTCGTTTGCTTATTCAAATCCCTAACTTTTGCGTGAACCGCCCTTTCGGGTTTTCAGTTCACCGGGATACCCTTTTTTGCCGAAGCCGCCCAGTGTAGGTTTTCGACTTCGCGGGTGTACATTTTTTCAATATATCCCTAATTTTTGCCCGAACCTTTTATTCTGTTTTTGGTTCGCCGGGATGCCCCTTTTTTGCCTGGACTCTTTCTTTTTTGTCCCGCGGGTCTCTTTCAAGCAAAGTATTTTTTGACTGCGTCCGCGTTCACCGGGGATGCAAAATCTTCACCATCCATCGTGGATAACAACAAAGCTCCTCCTGAGAAGACCTTGCTGACGACATACGGCCCCTCGTAATTCGGAGTCCACTTGCCCCGGTGATCGGAGTGTGGCGGAAGAATTTTCTTCAGGACGAGATCACCCGTCTGAAAGCTTCTAGGACGCACCTTCTTATCGTAAGCTTTCTTCATTCGGCTTTGGTACAGACGACCAAATGCAATCGATGCTAACCTCTTCTCGTCCATCAGGCTGAGTTGGTTCAAGCGATTCGTAATCCATTCTGCCTCGTCGAGTTTTACATCAACCAAAACCCGCAAAGAGGGAATCTCCACCTCTAACGGTAGGACAGCTTCCGTACCGTACACCAAGGAGAAAGGAGTTGCCCCGGTCGACGTACGCACCGTCGTACGATAACCGTGCAAGGCAAATGGCAGCATCTCGTGCCAATCTTTGTACGTCACAACCATCTTCTGAACAATCCTCTTGATGTTCTTATTGGCCGCTTCAACAGCGCCATTCATCTTCGGCCGGTAAGGAGATCAGTTGTGGTGTTCAATCTTGAAGCTCTGGCACAGCTCCTTCATCATCTTGTTGTTCAAATTCGAACCATTATCAGTAATGATTAGCTCGGGAATTCCATAGCGACAGATGATGTCCCTCTTTATGAATTTAGCTACCACCTGCTTGGTCACATTAGCGTACGAGGCTGCCTCCACCCACTTGGTGAAGTAGTCAATAGCTACCAGAATGAAACGATGACCATTGGATGCGGTGGGCTCGATCTTGCCTATCATGTCAATGCCCCACATGGAGAACGGCCAAGGGGAGGACATGACATTCAATGGGCACGGCGGTACATGAACTTTATCAGCATAAATCTGGCATTTGTGACATTTCCTCGCGAATCTGAAGCAATCCGACTCCATAGTCAGCCAGTAATACCCTGCTCTCAGGATCTTTCTCGTCATGGCATGCCCGCCGGCATGCGTACCAAATGTGCCCTCATGGACTTCTTCCATGAGCATACTTGCCTCTTTCTCATCTACACATCTGAGCAGCACGAGATC
This sequence comes from Lathyrus sativus, assembly GCA_963859935.3. Lineage (NCBI taxonomy): Eukaryota > Viridiplantae > Streptophyta > Magnoliopsida > Fabales > Fabaceae > Lathyrus > Lathyrus sativus. The sequence goes on along the minus strand of OZ012736.1, from coordinate 133,693,617 downwards.
GTGGTTTCTCTTATACAGCACTCCATCAGGATTGAGATAAAAGTTTCCAGATAGCCTCCTTAGAGTCTTCTTATCCTGGGTGGACGCACCTGTAGGATACTCCTTAGTCATAAGGAAGGTCTGGATGTCGTGGAACCATGGCTTGCCGTCAGTGGCATCCTCGATTGCAAAGATAAATGCCGGTCTATCAAGACGCGAAAGTACAATTCTTGGAGCCTCATTCCAATAATTGACTTTATACATGGAAGCCAACGTAGCTAAAGCATCAGCCATTTGATTTTCAGCCCTGGGTACATGATGAAGTTCCACTCGATCGAAGAATGGAAGCAGCCTCCTGGCATAATTCATGTACGACACTAGATTCGCTTGACGAGTTTCCCACTCCCCTTTGATCTGATTGATTACAAGCGCTGAGTCACCATATATGTCTAGATTCTTGATTCTCAAATCAATTGCCTCTTCTAGACCCATAATACATGCTTCATACTCGGCTTCATTGTTGGTAACTGGAAACGTCAGTCTCGCAGTAAAAGGGATGTGGGATCCGTGAGGAGTCGTAATGATGCCCCGATACCACTTCCATAGGAATTAACTGCTCCATCGAATATCAACTTCCACTGAGATCTCCTATCCGGCCCTTCATCGGGCAATGGCTCATCGCAGTCCTTTACTTTGAGAAACATAATGTCCTCGTCAGGGAACTCGAACTTCATTGGCTGGTAGTCTTCGATTGGCTGTTCGGCAAGGTAATCTGACAATACGCTTCCCTTAATGGCTTTCTGAGAGACGTACTGAATATCATATTCTGTTAACACCATTTGCCATCTGGCAGTTCTGCCCGAAAGAGCCTGCTTCTCGAAGACGTACTTGATCGGATCCATCTTCGAAATGAGCATAGTGGTGTGGTTGAGCATATACTGTCGTAGACGTCTGGCAGCCCAAGCTAATGCACAACACGTCTTCTCCAGCATCGAGTATCGAGATTCACACTCAGTGAACTTTTTACTCAAATAATAAATGGCATGCTCTTTTCTGCCCGTCTCGTCGTGCTGACCGAGAACACACCCCATACTATTCTCCAGAACCGTCAAGTACATGATCAATGGCCGTCCAGCCACTGGGGGTATCAAGATTGGAGGCTCTTGAAGATACTGCTTTATTTTGTCGAATGCCTTCTGGCAATCCTCATTCCAAGTAATCGCCTGATCTTTCTTTAACAGCTTGAACATCGGTTCACAAGTGGCCGTGAGCTGAGAGATAAACCTTGCAATGTAGTTTATTCGGCCCAGGAAACCACGAACTTCTCTTTCTGTTTTCGGCGCTAGCATTTCTTGGATAGCTTTTATTTTCGCAGGATCAACTTCAATACCTCGTTCACTAACGATAAACCCCAGTAACTTTCCAGACCGCACTCCAAAAGTGCATTTGTTAGGATTCAGCCTCAGCCTGAACTTCCTAAGCCTTTCAAACAGCTTCAACAGATTGACCAGATGCTCTTCCTCCGTTTGGGACTTTGCAATCATGTCATCAACATAGACCTCGATCTCATGATGAATCATATCATGAAACAAAGTTACCATTGCTCGCTGGTAAGTGGCCCCTGCGTTCTTCAGACCGAAGGGCATTACCTTATAGCAAAATGTTCCCCAGGGGGTAATGAACGTCATTTTCTCCATGTCCTCCGGTGCCATCTTAATCTGATTGTAACCGGAGAAGCCATCCATGAACGAAAACACGGAAAACTGGGCTGTATTGTCGACCAACACATCGATATGAGGCAACGGGAAGTCATCCTTAGGGATCGCCCTGTTCAAATCCCGATAATCGACGCACATGCGTACCTTACCGTCCTTCTTCGGTACAGGCACTATGTTGGCGACCCACGGAGGGTAAGTGGTAACGGCTAGAAATCCTGCGTCCAACTGCTTCTGGACCTCTTCTTTGATTTTTACAGCCATGTCTGGTCTCGTCCTCCTGAGCTTCTGCTTGACTGGAGGGCAATCTTCTCGCAACGGCAAGCGATGAACCACGATATCAGTGTCGAGTCCGGGCATATCCTCATACGACCAAGCAAAGACGTCACTATACTCTCGAAGCATCTCGACCAGCCTATGCTTGACATCATTCTGCAGCGCAACCCCAATTCTGACATTTCTGACGAGCTCCTCAGAACCCAGATTTACAATCTCAATATCCTCCTCGTGAGGCAGAATAACCTTCTCCTCCTGTCTCAACAAGCGGGCCAATTCTTCCGGAAGGTCTTCGTCTTCATCAATCTCATCCTCGGCTTGATAGATCGGGCAATCAAAGTCGTAGTGAGCCGTAGAAGGTCCAGAGTCGATGTCGTCTGTTACGTGGATCCTGCAATAACAAGGGTTAAGTTTAAAGCAGGAATATGCAGGTTAGCACGAACCCCGTTGCCATTTTGCTGTTTTTTCGAAATAAACATAAAATAGGAATAACAGAGAACACAATATTTGATTACGAAGAAAACGCCTTTTATTTATTAACAAAATGCATACACATAATCCAACAAGGCCCTGACAGTAAAACCACTATGCCCCGGGCAGGGCATAGGGTTGTACAAAGATTGTAAAAAGCAAATCATTACTCTTCACTTGTCGGCTTGATAATCTCCTTGATGGTCCAATTGTGGAGGCGCTCGCCTGGCTTGCTCGGTTGAATCCAGGCGTCAAGATCGCAATCACTGTCCCCGCTGTCCTCCGACGCAGCATTGATACTCTCGAAGATTACTCCCCCTTGGTGAATAGGATCGGCCCTTTCCCACGAGACGAGCTACCAGAAGAAGATGAAGCTTCAGCTTGCGGAGAATATCCCAATCCAAACTTATCCTGCTTGATTGGTATATCCAAAACATGCCCCCAGCCTGGGGTAGAACCGGCTTCGACAACGGCTCTAGCTTCCTTAAACGAGGAGAGGTTCAACTCTTGCTTCTCTGCGACGACGGGAGCCACCTCCTTCACTCTGACGGTTTCAAAAGCCTGGCAAAGAGTCTCATGGATCTCACCATCCATTTCAACGTATTTAAAGGACGACAGGTGGCTTACCATGATGTCCTCCTCTCCACAGACTGTCACTATGCTGCCCCCAACAGCATATTTAAGCTTCTGATGCAGCGTGGACGTCACGGCACCAGCAGAATGGATCCATGGCCGACCTAAAAGGCAACTATAGGCGGGCATGATATCCATGATATAGAAAACTGTGTTGAACGTCTCTGGACCAACTTGAATTGGCAGGGTCAATTCTCCGAAGACGTGGCGCTTGGTTCCGTCAAAGGCTTTCACGACCAGATCACTGGGCGTGCACAGCAGTCCACGGGTATCCAACTTCATCAGTGCCTTCTTCGGAAGCACATTAAGCGAGGAACCCGTATCCACTAGGACATGTGACATAATCGTGCCTCTGCACTCTATTGAGACGTGCAAGGCGCTGTTGTGATCTCTTCCCTTAGGAGTCAGCTCCAGATCTGTAAATCCCAGCCCATTACCAGCATTGACATGGGCTACTACTTCCTCGAGTTGATTCACTGATATCTCCTGCGGCACGTATGCAGCATTCAATACCTTCAGCAATGCATTGCGGTGCGCCTCAGAGCACAACAACAAGTTAAGAATCGAGATCTTTGACGGAGTCTGATGAAGATGATCTACAATCTTGTAGTCACTCTTCTTGATTAGTCGCATGAACTCTTCAGCATCTTTAACCAGCAAGTCCTTCTCTGCCCCTGCAGGGACCTCTTCGACAGCTTTACCTTTACCCTTATCGACAGCGTCGGCTTGGACCACTTTCTCTGCTGCAACCTCTGCTGGTGCGAACACTCTACCGCTCCTAGTGATGCCACTGACTTCAGTAAGATTCTGCACAGTTGACTCGAACGGCTCAAGCTCTATCTTTTGGCCATTACAATAAACCTCAGCGCCATAATGCCATGGAACGGCATTGGTACTCTCGAATGGGATTGGTCCGGCCCTGGTGATGGTAATAGTAGGCGGACGAGGCGCATAAATAGTGATAGGGTGGCGAGGAATGGTAATGGTAGCAACTTCGTCTGCCTGCTTCAGCACAACTTCCCCTGATGCACTCTCAACGCTCCGGCTGAATTGCAAAATACCCTCGGACATCAGACTTTGGATACCTTCGATCAGCTGCTCACACCCATCAGGAAGCGTAGCACAAGCCATACATAATTCTCCACATCCAGGAAAGAAGCCCTTCTTCAGCAACTTAGCCTTGACAAAACTCAACGGCGTCTTCAAATCTTTGACATCAGTCAGCAAGTCCGCACTCTCCTCGGTGATGACAGCATTCACCCCGCCCCCCTTATGATGAGGCATTGGATTCTTGGTGACGTTGGGCACGTTGTCAGAAAAGTTGATAACCTTGGCGTCCACCAAGTCCTGGACTTTGTGCTTAAAAGCTTTACAATTCTCAATCGTATGGCCAGGTGCCCCAGTATGGAATTCACAAGTAGCACTGGCATCATACCCCGGTGGTGGCGCCCCTGTTAAGGGAGCCAACGTCCTCCTTTGAACTAATTGGAGCTGAAGCAATGTTTGCAGAAGCTGTGCATATGACATAGGTGGAGTATCAAACTGACGGCTTGCCATAGGAGCCCGATTCTGATATCTTTTATACCCCTGCTGATTCTGCTGCTGAGGCTGCTGCTGTTGCGGCTGCGGCGGAGCAGCTGGGATGTTTATGCTAGAAATCTGAGACTGAGGGCCCTTGCCCTTTCTCCTAGCATTAGTGACAGCACTGGCATCTCCCTCTCGACGCTTGCCAGTATAGGGTTTCTTGCTACCTCCTCCAGCTGAGGATGATTCGCCCTGAATTTTTCCGATCTTTATACCGTTCTCAACATGCTCGCCCAAAGTGATGAGAGCCGAGAATGTTCCAGACATGCCACTGACCAGCTTTTCATAGTAGATTCCGGGAACGGTAGCCACGAACATTTGCACCAACTCACGCTCAACCATCGGCGGTTGAACCCGGGCAGCCAATTCACGCCACCGCTGGGCGTATTCTTTGAAGCTTTCGTTGTTCCGCTGTGAGAGATTCTGAAGCTGAACTCGGTTGGGAGCCAAGTCGCTATTATATTGATAGTGGAGAACAAACGCTTCTGCAATCTCTTTCCAGGTGCGCACAGCAGCGGGCTCCAAGCCCATATACCATTCGAGCGATGGCCCAGAAAGACTATCCTGAAAGAAGTGCATCAGCAGCTTCTCATCGTCAGAATAAGCGGACATCTTTCTATAATAAGATCGGAGGTGGACCCGGGGGCAAGTGGTGCCCTTATACTTCTCAAAGGTAGGCACCTTGAACTTGTGAGGTACTTTAAAGTCAGCAATCAACCCGAGGTTGGACATGTCAACGCCCAATGTGTTCTGATTTTCAATGCTTCTCATCTTGTCTTCCAGCGCCTTGAACCTGAGTCGAGCCTCGGCATTCAACTCTGCCTCTATACCTCTCTGAGAGAATATATCATCCTGATGGTCCTCCAGCCACAGTTTAGGCACCACCAAATTTCCAGCACCGGCATTGCCGTTGACCGGCCCCATGTTAACATTGGCCCCCAAACTAACTTTGACGGCGCCCGCCGTGTTGAGTCCGAGATTAGTCATCAGATTGCCGTTAGCACTGCCGTTGCCCCCGGCAGCAGGAACAACGTTCTGTGGAGTATCCCCTTGAGGAGGAGTAGGCACGGCCCCTCCATGAAGTATGCCATTACTGTCAACCCTGGAGATCAGAGGTTGAACCAGAGTACGAAGCTGATCTTGACCATTCGCGACTACCTGCATCAGCTCCATAAAACGATCCATCCGCTCACGGAGCTCTTGAACATCTGACTGTACCTGGTCCATAATCCTTGTCTGATTAGCGCGAGTTGAGTAGCGGTGGATGGGTCTTTGATCAATCCTGGAGATCGAAAGCAGCGCGGAACCTGAAAAACCTGTCAACAATAAAGGTTAGGAAAAACAATAAGATATACACTATGCAAATATGCTTCATGCAGATGCATGCGTGTGTCTGTGTGCGTGGGAGATTTTTCCCCGATCCTAGTGCCTTAGTGACGGTGCTGATAATAACAAGAGGAAGAAGAAATCCGACCCCAATCATGGAAACATCAATCTCATATATATATGGAAAGGCCTGTCAAGGCTGTACACAGTATCAGCGAGTACAAATCAACAGCATGACCTCAGCCAACAAGTCTGGTGATGGTCAGCATACATCAAAGATAAAAAACAACAGGGATATAACTAGTCAAGTACGGCCACGGGCGCGATACTCTGCTAATAACTCCTTTGTCTCCGAATGATCTGGCGAAGTGAGCAACCCCTCGACGAGTAGTTCCCTCTGCCTGATAGTATGCTGAAGCCCCTGAACTGAACTCTCCCAAGCGCCCTCGCCAAAGCAATCTTCCAGCTTCCGCTTCTTAGACTCAAACATCAGCTTGTGCTCCTTCAGGCTAGCAATAGCTTTGTTGAGACGGGCTTCAGCAGAGTACCTGCGGGCGGTCTCTTCATCAAACCTCCGCTCACTGTCCTTCACTTCAGTCTCTAGCTTAGAAATCTGCAGCATCAGCTTGTCTTCTCGCTCCTTCCTGGTGGCCATGGAAGTCTTCCAATGCTGGTCGAATTTAGATATTCTCCGATAAGCTTCCTCTAAATGCAGCTTCTTCGTAGCTAGCACATCATTAGCAGCTCTGAAGTCTTGACCCAAGCGTTCCCGATCAGCAATCTGCTTTGCCAAGTCTGCACCCAGCTGGCTCACCGACTCTGTTTGCTTTTTGAGAGCATGCACGGCTTCGTTCCTCTCACTTCGAAGCTGAGCTAACTCCTTCTCTAACTCTGCATTTGCCCTCTTCAGTTCATCACGCTCAGCTAATACCTGGTTGTGCTGATGAATGGACACAGTGGTAGGCTCTTCGACTGGTGGAGGACTCTCTGGTCTGACATGAGGGAATGGCATCCCTATAGCGCTGGCTCTGGCTCTGATCCAATCTGAATAAGGAGGATAAGCTTGGTTGTCGCTCTTCCCCAACAAAGACTTTCCTCTCGTGCTGATATTGTTCCACGCATACTGAAGCTTGGACAACAATTCCCCCTCTAGAATACCCGTGAGGTACAGAGATTCCCGTACCTCTTCTTCCTTCGGTGGATTCCTCAAAGCATATGCAAACTGACGAACTAGCAATGATGGGTTGTAGTTGATGCAACCCTTCCTACCTATCAGAGGTACGTTAGGAAACCCACTACAACTGAAGATCATCTCGGTGCCTAACCTGCTTCTGTCAACGAACCAAACAATGTCTTCTACTGACAAGCTCATCAGACGCTCAGGCCACTCAACTGTGGCTGCAGACAAGGCAGAAGAACCCCTCTTGGGCAAATGACTATCAAACCACTTGTACAACAACGGTACGCAGCATGAAACATTCTTCCCTCTCCGGTTCTCATTCTTGTAATGCACTGAATGGTAGACGTCTCCGATCAGAGTAGGGACTGGATTCCCTGAGGCAAAGATATGGAATGCATCAAAATCTACGAAATCAGGCATGCTGGGAAATAGGATGATGCCATATATGCATAAAGCAAGGATGGCGCTGAAGGCGTCCCAACATTTGTCCTTAGCACACTGCTGAGCCTTAGCTATCAGAAACTGCAGAGAGAACCCTGGGACCTTGTTCCAACTCGTCACCACTAACTCGGAAGCGCTCAAATGGAGTGAGGAAGCCAAGCTAACCATATCAGGCTCAGCATCCATGTGGACAAAAGGCATCTGCCTTTTGATAGGCACACCCAACATATCAGCATACTCTTCCAATGTCGGCGCGAGAACGAAGTCACGAAAAGTGAAACACCTCAAGGGAGGATCATAAAACTGCAGAAGAGCATGTAACCCATTCAACTCAGACGCAGAAGGTTTGTAGACCAGACCAAGCAACTTGCCATAAGACTTCCTGAACCTATCCTTCACAGAATTCCCTGCCAGGGCTATCAAACCAGTCAGCTTCGACACATCGGGGGTCGGGAATTTGTACGCAACAGTCTTCCTGAGAGAAGCCATAACAACAGTAGGAGACGGGAAATCCTGGATCGGGGAACGGTACCTGCAACACAGACACACGTTAATGGAATGCAGATGAATGCGTAAACTAATGCAAAATGCAGGTATGCAATAATATATCCAGGTGGCTGCTGTAGAGATTCGGTATCAACAGTTACTGATGAGGACGAAACCCCGATGTAAAGCCACTGATCTGATCTGCTGAGAATAACCATCTGATAGGATCGAGATCAAAATTCTGCTCTGTCAAGAGTAAGTGTATGATAATAAGGACCCCGGGCGCAAGATCAAGAAACATCTGTTGAAGTCTTCAGACCCCAAATCAAAGTCTGCCCTATCAAGAACAAACACACAGCTGCTGATGAGATCTTCAGACCTCACTCAAAATCTGCCCTATCAAGAACGAATAACATCTGCCGACGAGGCCTTCAGACCTCACTCAAAATTTTCTCCATCCAGAACAAACCACTGATGATAACATACTGATCAAAGCCTGCTCCATCAAGAACAGACGAACACCCGATGATAAGATCCTCTGACCAAACTCTTTCTCTATCAAGAACACATCTGTAACTGAGAACCCAACATAACTGATTTGCTGTCAAGAAAACCAGGTAGTCTGAAGGTCTAAGTTTCCTGCAATAAACCCAGTCCCACTCACAGGTATGGACCTAGACTGACTCAAGGTACGGCATCCTATGCGTTCATCAGCGTCACAGACTTTCAAAACTGATGATACGATTCCCAGAAGGAGTGGCATCATCAAGTCCTGAAGAGGCCTCACTTAGCTGAATCACAAATGATCGGTCCCCAGAGTCGACAATCCACCAAACCAGCAACCGTCTCAACCCAAAGGGTTGAAAGTGAAGCCAACCGGATGAACCTCGTCTGAGCGTGGATTTCATGAGACACTAGTGCCTGCAAAGCAAGCACGCGCCCACTAATTTCCACTCTAAGTCTATGGTGCACTCAAGCCTGGGTCTGGCTTCTCACTCAATCCGAACTCCCAACCCACAACAGCACAAATAATCATATTTTACTGAATATAAAATGCGGGAAATAAAGTGCGAGAAGTAAAAATGCGATAAATAAACGCAACCCAAAAAGCAAACACACAAGCGGTAGGATTGACTCTCTTAAGGGACGTTGGATCCCAAAACTGACTCGCTTTCGGGACGTTGGATCCCTAGGAAACTATCAATTCCCCAGCAGAGTCGCCAGCTGTCGCTTGCGCGAAAATAAGGTGCCGGCAAAACAGAAGAGTCGCCACCTTTCGTTATTTATCCCTCAGAGCGGGAAAGGAAACGATCGGAAAAACCTGACGAATAAGGGTAAGACAAGGTCATCGCAACCATTGTCTGGGTTCGGGAGTCGGTTACGCAAGGGGAAGGTATTAGCACCCCTCACGTCCGTCGTACTCGACGGGATCCTCGCTTGTTTGTTTACTTGGACGGGTTGGTTATAATCTATCTACCTATCAAGGCTGGCTGAAAAAGAAAAGAAAAATGACTCGGCAAAGCATCGCGCTTTATGCCTACGTATTCCCGTCTGGAACGAGAAATCAGAGTCAACGTAGTTCGGCTAACTACGGGTGAAGATGGGGAAGGTTGCTCGCTAGGACGTCGCATCCTATGCCTACGTACTTTCATCTGGTATGAAAGATCAGAGCAAACGTAGTTCGGGAAACTACGGATTATCTCCTGAAAGAAGTGTTTTTTATTATGTTTGCGATTTCAACCGCACTAGAGACTATGACCTGAGAGTGAATGCGTCGCATGTCACCCAAAGGGTACCATACTAAACATCCAGACTGTGGAAAAGAAATTCTCCCACAATCCTTTCTCAGATAGCTTAAGGCTCGTAATGTACGAAAGAAATCATTCATGATTACTGTATCTTAAACTGCTTTGAGATGAGAAGAGAACAGGCCCAACTAGGGGGGAGACTATCAAGTCCTACTGTTATCATGCCATGGATTCATCCTATGGTTGAGGTTTGAACAGGGAACTCCTAGATGTTGTCATGCATAGGTTTCAACCTAAAAGTCTATCATCAAATCCTCATCAGAAGAAATGAGAGTCCTAAGGGATCATATCAATGATACACCACAACAGACAAAAGCATCAGCTTTAACAGTAAAATGCATGCAATGCAAGTGAGGGAGGAAATGTGTGTGGGGCTTCAGCCTCCACAAGCTCGTCTCGACCTCAAGCCAGTCATGAAATAACAGTAATCATACTGAAATAAACAACATGCTATCAAGCACAAACAGTAAACTGTAATCATACAGACAGGAGAAATGAAATGCTATCAAGCAAAATAAACACATGGGCAAGGGAGCTGGGCTCTACCGAATACCCGCAAGCAAAGCCAAGCAATAACAATACAATCAGATGCACTCATGCTCTTAGACTGAACTTATTCTAAATGTGCTTAATCTAATGCAGCAGACAAATCAGACAAAACACACAATACATCAAAGAAAACAGAAGAAAGCCTCAGCTCCTTCAGCAGCAACCCAGTCTTCAGACTTCAGAGATCACTTGCTTTCCAGGTATCAACCCTACACCATGAGTATCAACTCATCTTCTCCCTTTGAGCTTCAGCTTCTTTGATCAGCTCTACCTTCAGGCTTCACTATCTCCAGGGATCTTCAGGCACCCACTTGGTCTTCACAGAGTCTTCAGACTTCAATAATCTTCAAGGAATCATCCTCTTCAAGGCTTCAGCTTCTATCTTCAATGACTCCAATGCTCCAGCAAACAAGATTCAGTCAACAAGATGAGTGGGGGATGTTACAGTACTCACTGACTTCCAAAGGATGCCATTGAGGACTTAACATCAAAAGAAAGGCTCTCTCAAAGTTCTACCTTATAGGGCAAGGTCACTAATCCCTCCAAAGGAGAGAGGTGAATACCCTTAAGGGACTCTATGTCACAGAGAAGAAAGGAGGTGAACAAGACACTCCTTGTTTATTGAACAAAATATTCTATCTAGGGCTCTGCCTATGCACCTATAAACCTATAAACCAAACAACAAAAGTTATGCTAAACTCCTCTGCAAGGTCTTCAAAGCTTCCATGATGATCCACAAGGTCTTCAACTCAATCCTCAAAGCTCACACACTCAAAAGAGAAGGAAAGAAAACACAACAATACAACTTATGCCTTTAAGCAACACACATACTATCCATACATTCAAAAATCAATGAAAAATACTAAAATACCATACAAATTCCTAATATAAATTCTAAGGGATCCTATTTAACTACCCTTAAGTCCCATATATTCCCCATACACTAACCTGTCCTAAAAACCCCAAAAATAAAATGCTGAAGTTTAAGTACACAACCTAAAACCCTAATTAGAGCACCTACATGTCTAACAATCAAAATACATCAAATTTTAATCCACAAATCTAGTAATAAATCCAGAGAATACTACAATGCAATATGAATCACCACAAAAAAGAATGGGCAAAAAATCTATTTCTAAATGCATGAACAAAAATATACAAATCCATGTATGAAATGAATGGTTAAAAAAGTGCATTTATTTGTAAAATATGCAAAAAATACCAATTAAAATATAAAATGCAATTTTTATATTTTTTAATTTTCTAGACATTTTAATGAAAATGTTAAAAAAAGAATGAGTTAAAAATAATATTTTTTCATTTAGTTATGATTTTTGGAAAATTAATGAAATGTGAAGAAAATTGAAAAATAAAATATACAAGAGAAGGAGAGAGGGGGTGAGAATAGTAGTGGATGCAGTTCATTTCATTTGGGCCAGCGCGCGTGGGGGGTGTGAATAGAAGGCAGACTAAGGCCCACACGGTCACTAAACCAAAAGCAGCGTTTAGGTTTTTAAATTTCCCTCCGTTTTCTTGGATCAATCTGGGCCGTTGGATGCGATTGAGAAGTCAAATATTCAAAGGAGATGGACGGTTGTGATTACGTCTTCTCCAACGAACCAAACTAGGGTTTCAGAACCAGTTTTCATGCATGCAGCTTCTACTCCACGTATCTCTCTCAACTCTCAATCATTCCTCACGATACAAACATCAAAATTCATCTACTCCTCTCCCTCTACACAACCACGGTGTTAGAATCTTCTAACTCTCCCTCAAGAAAAAGATACGAAGGCTGCAAGTCTTGTCCTCCATTCTTATGCTCTGGTTTGCATGGTTATGAAATGATCTCATATTAATCAAGATTATACCACATGCTAAGGGGATCATGCTGAGCTAAAAACCTAAGAATATAGTAGCCTAGGGTGCGTGTTCTTGATCTCTAAAGTTTCATGTCAAAACTTCAACCTCCATGAATCATGCTCAAAGTCTCAAGATCTCATCATCTAACTTAGCCTAGCCATTCTATGCCTAAATCATGGTATATCTACGCATAATTAAGGTGAAAAGGAGAAGGAAAAGAACCTGTCAAGAATGAGAAGAAGGTGATGCTATGGCACGATTCAAGCCTTGTAACTTCTCCACAGTGATCTTCCAATGGTGCTTTACTTTCTGTATGCAAGATCCTTGAAGATGAGAGCTTGTAGTAGTGACTTTTCTCTTGAAATGCAGCTATGGTGCACCTTGAAACCCTAGCTCGAATCTCCTTCTTCTCTCCTCAATTCTTCAACTTTCACCAACCTCTGAACTCTCTTCATGGCCCTCTTTAAATAACAAGTGGTGGAAGGGGCTAGAATCATCTAGATCTTTCTAGAAAGTATTGAAAATATCACCACATGAGAACTTGAAATATCATGATATCTTCTTTCATACCTTGCCAAAATCCCTTGAATATGTCTTTACATGAGATATTAAGTGTGTATGAAGGAAATCAGCCCTTACATTTGGCTTGTGTAAGGTTTTTCAACATTGCCTTATAATGCAAGTAATAGATTTACAAAGAAAGTCCCTTTTTTAGACCTCAAATGAAAAATCTATCTGAACCAAAGTTCTCAAAATAATGTTTCCAATCAAAATGATATATTGGATGACCTATTTTGGATTCCTAGATCCTCCAAACCAATTTTCAAATTCAACTTTTCAAACTTATATGCCATTTTTAGTTCAAATTTGACCAATCATGCAACTTCATGCTATGAGCTTTTCCAACAATTTGTGACCTTCTTTCTAGACTTAAAATCACATTTTGAACAACTTTCATGTTTTGAGTTTTTCCATTTGAGGCTTGGAAATAGGAGTTTTAGGCATTGGCCAAAATGACCTATAACTAACAAATGACCAAAATACCCCTGTCTTGTTCAAACCATAAGTTGAGTTCCATAAATCCTATCAAGGACTTCTACCACTCAAATTAAAGCTAAGAATATGCCCTTCAACATTCATGTTGACCAAGAGATCATAGGAATCATCCTACTAGGGCAAAAGTTGTCTGCAAGTTGGGTGACTTTCAAGGACCCAGATTCACACACCTCAGCTGACCTGTAATTTGTCAAAACCATAACTTGAGCTCTGTAACTCCTATCAAGGACTTCCACCACTCAAATTAAAGCTAAGAACAAGCTCTACAACATTCATGTTGTGGGGAAGATGAGATATAAATCACATCTAGAGCTAAAACTGCCTGGAAGATAGGGATCAAATTAGGGTTTTTTCACTAACAATCCTTGGAAACCCTAACTTGAAACTTCTCAAACTCCTCAATCATGATGAGTTGGTCTAGGAATCATCTTTATAACATATCCATACATCATTCCATGATCTCATGGCCCCTGGATTAGGTCTCAACCTTCTCCAAATTTTCAGTTATCCTAGGGTTGACCCAGACAAAACCCTAATTCTATCATTCATGGTTGAATCCTCTGAATTCTTGCACAATGACTTCTCTGAGCTTCATGAATGACTATCAAGACATCTCATAATCTTTCTCAAAACATCAAGTTCATTCTCAAAGTCTCAGAATCATCTGAGGGGCACCCACAACTCTCAAGCTGTGAAGCACACAAACCTGATTTCAACCCATTCCTCTGAGGATCTCTTGAACTTTCTGATGAAGGTATCCACTTTCAAACACTCAGTGAATAAATAATTGTTGGCCAAATTTTGGGGTGCAACACATGCCATATACTATCTAAGCAAGAAATTTACTGATTGTGAGAATAGATACTCACTCTTATAGAAGACTTGTTGCACGCTAGCATGGGCTGCTAGGCGTCTCAGAAATTACATGATTTGTCATACTACCTTGTTGATTTCAAAGATGGATCCGATAAAGTACATTTTCGAAAACCTGCTCAGACTGGAAGACTTTCCTGTTGGCACATGTTGTTATCCGAATATGACATCCAATACGTACATCAGAAAGCTATCAAAGGAAGTATCTTGTCAGATTATCTTGCAGACCAGCCAGTCAAACATTATGAGCCTCTCAAGTTCGACATTCCTGACGAAGACATTATGTTAGTGAAAGATTGCGAAGAGCCAAGTTCTGAGGAAGGTCCCCAGCCAGGCCTCTAGTGGAAGATGATGTTTTACGGTTCCTCTAATTACAGTGGGCATGACATAGGCGCAGTTTTGATGAATCCAAAAGGTGGATATACCCCATTTACAGCAAGGTTAGACTTTGAATGCACGAATAATATTGCCGAGTATGAAGCATGCATTCTTGGCCTTGAAGTGGTTGTTGACCTTCGAATCAAACTTCTCGAAGTGAGTGGAGATTCAACTTTGGTTATCTATCAGGTGAAAGGTGAATGGGAGACCAAACATGAGAAGTTAGTCCCGTACAGAGCCTACATTGTTGAATTGATTAAATACTTCGATGAGATCAAGTTCAAACATGTTCCGAGATCTGAGAATCATATTGCTGACACCATAGCCATGCTGACATCCATGTGGAAGGTCAGATTTGTCAATGACTCGCCACTCATTCGAATCGAACGTAGAACTGAGCCTGCCTACTGTCTGGTGATTGAAGAAGATGAGACTGATGAAAAGCCTTGGTTTCACGACATCAAGAATTATTTTCTCACGCAAGAGTATCCAGCTGATTCTACTCATCTTGACAAAAGGACTTTGAGAAGACTGGCATTCAAGTTCTTCATCAGCAACGATGTGTTATACAAACGAAATCACAACATGGTTCTACTTAGATGTGTTGATAAACATGAAGCAGACATGTTACTCCAGGAGATTCATGAAGGGACGTTTGGAACTCATGCCAACGATTATGCAATGTCCATGAAAATCTTAAGAGCTGGGTATTACTGGTTAACTATGGAATCAGTTTGCATTCAATATGCCAGGAAATGTCACAAGTACCAAGTCTTTGCCGACAAAATGCATGTACCTTCGGCACCGTTGAACGTTCTGACTTCACCGTGGCCTTTCTCAATGTGGGGCATTGACATGATTGGGGAAATTGAGCTGAAAGCTTCTAACTGTCACTGATTCATTCTAGTTACCATTGATTACTTTACCAAGTGGGTAGAAGTTGCTTCCTATGCCAACGTGACCAAGCAAGTTGTTGCCTGCTTCATCAAGAAAGAAATTATCAGTTGAACACTTCACCTGCACACCCTGCAGTCACAGATACAAGCATCCATCCTGTGGATGTCCAGACATTTAGAATACCCTTCTGAAGTCACACACACCTATGCTACTCCCCCTGAAGAGTTGCACAAGACTCTCTGCACATATTTATCCAGTCTGCTCTGGATGTTATGACCTTCAAGATAACATCCTGAAGTACACACACAAGGTTTGCTCCTAGTTCTAACATACATTCATTCCTATCCAGGCTAGACATGCATATCACTTTATTGCTAACAACACTATCAGCTGTTATCACTCATTTCATCAGATGCACCTGTGGTTATACCTGCAAGCATGCAAGTCTCATATCATATGCACAAAGCCACATATGTTCAATCCAGTTCTCCTTGTTCTTCCGCCTGCTGTTAGCTCACATATTATTCTCTCCCCCTTTTTAGCAATAAATTAAGATCCAAATAACATAGATCATCATAGGTGACATCACAATTGTTAGGGGTCACATTACAACAAAACTGCTCTTTGAAGAGCATCACAAATGCAGATTATACAGAAAAATCAAATTTGACAGAAACAGCAACACCCTTTTCTCAATCTTCTTCATCAGAGGAAGAACTGGAGTCACTGTCATCCAAATCTGATAGGGAGATGTCCTGGTTTCCATCATACGAGTCTTCTTTTGGAAATTCAGAGTCATGAGGGGGATCTCTGCGAGCTAGGGGAATGGTGAAGCCCTTAATAGGCAGTCCTCTTTTGATGATATCGTCAGCAATTTACCCCATTGTTTTGGCCACGTATGTAGAGCCTTCTTTGTTTAGTATACTCCTAAGATGTTCTTCAGTGGGATGAGGGTACTTGGTCTTTGGATTTTCAAGGGAGGGAGGAGTATCTTTGGAGGATTTGGGAGGGGACTTAGAGGAATATCCTTCATGATATGATGACATGCTTTTGTCGAGAGTGAAGGTCTGAGAGAGATGTGGGAAGGCAATGGGAGTGAAGCGACACGTTTGTGTGGAATGGAGAGCTTTATTGGTCAATGACTTGGACTGCATTGATGTTGTAAAATTCTCACGTGTCATTAATTGCTATGAATCCTCATACATGCAAATACCTAACTTTCCTCTAAGATTTTCAAATTGGGCAGCATCTAGAGCCTTGGTAAAGATGTCAACTAGCTGTAGTTTAGTGGATACATGCTCTAAGGAAATCACTTTGTCTTCCACAAGATCTCTAATAATGTGATGTCTTATATCAATGTGCTTCATTCTGCTGTGTTGGATTGGATTTTTGGAAATGTTAATAGCACTGACCTGTAGTCCAAGGAAGTAGGTTAGTTCTCCACACATACTCATTTCAAACTCAGGCTGCATGTGATTAACAAATTGCTTCACCTACTTTTC
Source organism: Lathyrus sativus (assembly GCA_963859935.3). Taxonomy (NCBI): domain Eukaryota; kingdom Viridiplantae; phylum Streptophyta; class Magnoliopsida; order Fabales; family Fabaceae; genus Lathyrus; species Lathyrus sativus. Next base: position 133,676,603 of record OZ012736.1, on the reverse strand, counting down.
TGACACTCCCCCGAATATTATGTCATCCACATATATCTGGGCAATCATGATTTCTCCACCCTCATTTTTTTACAAATATTGTCTTATCAATTCCCCCTTTTCTGTATCCTTTTTGTGGTGAGAAACTCAGTTAGCCTTTCATACCATGCTCTAGGTGCCTGTTTTAATCTATAAAGTGCCTTCCTTAGCTTGTATACATGGTATGTTAAGTTAGAGTCCTCAAATCCCTTGGGTTGTGCCACATATACTTCCTCAGTTAGATATCCATTCAGAAAGGCACTTTTTACATCCATCTGAAATAGTTTAAATTTTAGGATGCAGGCAATTCCCAACATCATCCTGATTGACTCAAGTCTTGCAACTGGTGCAGAGGTTTCATCAAAATCAATTCCTTCTATTTGAGTATACCCCTGAGCCACCAGTCTAGATTTGTTTTTTACTATGATTCCTTCTTCATCTGACTTGTTCTTGTAAATCCATTTGGTTCCAATGATATTTGTTCCTTCAGGTCTTGGCACTAGTTCCCATACTTCATTTCTTTTAAACTGCTCCAATTCCTCTTGCATAGCCTTGATCCAATATTCATCAGTGAGAGCTTCCTTAACATTTTTGGGCTCAACTTTGGACACAAAGCAGGAATTTGAGATGACTTCTCTTATTCTAGTCCTTACTCCACTGTTGAGGTCTCCAATTATAAGATCTTTGGGGTGATCTTTCAGGATTCTAATAGAGGGTTCTTTGTTTCCTGTTTTTGGTTCAGAATGTGGACTTGTAGTTTGGGTGTCTTTAGTCTCCTCAGATGGAGTCTCAAGCAATGTTCCAACATCCTCTATGACATTGATTTCTTCAATTTGATCAACAATGACAACATTAATGGATTCCATTAATACTTTTTTTCTGGAGTTATATACTCTGTAGGCTCTGCTGTTAGTAGAGTATCCCAAGAATATTCCTTCATCACTTTTCGCATCCATTTTCCTTCTTTGTTCACGATCTGTCAAGATGTAGCACTTGCTTCTAAACACATGAAAATACTTCACAGTTGGTTTTCTTCCTTTCCACAGTTCATACAAGGTGGAGGATGTTCCCTTTCTCAGGGTAACCCTGTTGTGAACATAGCATGTTGTGTTTATTGCTTCAGCCCAGAAGTGCATAGGCAGCTTCTTTGCATGAATCATGGCTCTAGCATATTCTTGAATAGTTATGTTTTTCCTTTCTACTACTCCATTTTGTTGAGGAGTGATAGGGGAGGAAAATTCATGGCTTATGCCTTCAGTCACACAGAACTCAGCAAACTTGCAGTTTTCAAACTCCTTTCCATGATCACTTCTGATCCTGATAACACCACTCTCCTTTTCTCTTTGGAGCTTGGTGCACAGTTCTTTGAAGACTTTAAAAACATAAGATTTTTCTTTGATGAAGTTTATCCAGGTGTATCTGGAGTAATCATCAACCACCACATATGCATACCTTTTTCCACCAAGGCTTTCTACCTACAATGGTCCCATCAGGTCCATGTGCAGTAGTTCCAGAACTCTAGATGTGGTTAGATGTCCAACCCTTGGATGGGATGTCTTGGTCTGTTTGCCCACTTGACATTCCCCACATACTTTTCCCTCTTCAATAGTCAGTTTAGGAATTCCTCTTACAGCCTCCTTGGAGATGATCTTCTTCATTCCCCTTAAATGAAGATGCCCAAGTTTTTGGTGCCATAATTTTACTTCCTGTTCTTCTCTTGCCACAGAGCACATTGTGGATTTACTAATGTATTTTGGCTCCTACAAATAACAGTTGTCTTTGGATCTCAGCCCCTTCATCACTTCTTCATTTTCACCATTTGTGACCATACATTCTCCTTTAGAGAACTTCACACTTAGTCCTTGATCACAGAGCTGACTGATACTGATCAAGTTGGCAGTTAGTCCGTTTACCAGCAACACATTGGTTAGGTTAAGAACTCCAGGGCTCTCAAGTTTTCCAACACCTTTGATTTCCCCTTTTGCTCCATCACCAAAGGTCACATAACTTGAGGAATGTGAATTGATATCTACCAACAAATTCTTAATATCAGTCATATGCTTGGAGCAACCACTATCAAAGTACAAGTCTTCTTTAGCTGACACTCTTAGAGGTGTGTGCTATCAGACCAACCTCCTTGGCCACCCAATTTTTTTGCTTGTAAGGCACCTCCTTCTTGAGTTTGGCATATGACTACCTTTTGCCATGAGTGCTTTGTTTGGCCTTTCCTTGACTTGGAAATCCATGCAGCCAGAAGCACACAACTTTAATATGCCCAATTTTTCCACAGTGGTAACACCTATGCCTTTGGAATTGTCTTTTGACTTGATTCCAATTTTTGAGGGGTGGAAGTTGTGACATTGGTCGTGACATCCTTTTTAACTTTTGAATCTCAGGTTGTAATCTCTTGAGTTTCAACACTGGATTTTGTCTCTCAACAAATCCTAGCCCAGACCTATCTCTTGCAGTCTAACCAGTCTGAAGGATTTCCTCTAGGGTGTCAGTTCCAGAATTGAGCATCCTTATGGATTTTGTCATTTGATCCTTTTTACCTTTCAACTCATTCACTTCACTTCTGAGTGTGTTTATTGTGGCTAGATGCTCTCTCTTTTCATCTTCTAATTCCTTGATGATTTTCCTCTATTACTCTCCCTGCTGGTACAGTTCTGTGCTTTTGATATGAAGCTTTTGATATGATTCTGCAATTTCCTCAAAATTCAATTCTTCTTCACTTGAGTTCCCTCCAGACATGCACACACTGTTGAAGTGACCGTTAGGCCTTTTCCCTTCTTTTTGAGGTATGTGGGGCATTCCCTCCTAACATGTCCATATCCTTCACACTCATGACATTGGACTCTTTTGCTTTGGTAAGCTTTGTCTTCAGCTTGGCTACTGTTAGAGGAGCTATTTTTGATATAGGACTTTGACTTCTGATCTATTCTTCTGATCAGTTTACTAAATTGTCTTACAAGTAGTGCTATTGCTTTTGACAAATTTTCTTCCTTTTCACCATCTTCTTCATCTGAATCAGCAGTGTTTGAGACCGAAGCTATACTTTTGCTCTTTTTCTCCACAGACTGATCACACATGCCCATCTCAAATGTTTGAAGAGAACCTATAAGTTCATCCACCTTCATGTTGCATATGTCTTGGGCTTCTTCAATGGCTATTACTTTCATAGCAAACCTTTTAGGTAGTGACCTTAGAATCTTTCTTACAAGCTTCTCTTCAGTCATCTTTTCTCCCAGAGCCCCTGAGGTGTTTGTAAGTTCAAGAACATTCATGTAAAACTCATGAATGGTCTCATCTTCCTTCATTCTTAGACCTTCAAACTTGGTGGTCAGCATTTGAAGTCTTGACATTTTGACCTTGGAAGTTCCTTCATGAGTAGTTCTGAGAGTGTCCCAAACATCCTTTGCTAGTTCACAGTGGTGTACCAGCCTGAAGATGTTTTTATCTATGCCATTGAACAAAGCATTCAATGCTTTAGAGTTTCTAAGAGCTAAGGCCTCTTGCTCTTTGTTCCATTCCTCTTCAGGAATCAACACATCTACTCCATCCTTGTCAGTCTTCACAGGATGTTTCCACCCTGAATTCACAGCTCTCCAAGCCTTGTTGTCTATAGATTTTAAGAATGCAATCATCCTTGGTTTCCAATAATCATAATTAGATCCATCCAGAATTGGAGGTCTATTAGTGAAACCTATATCTTTATCCATAGCCCCAGAATTTGTTTTCCCTAGATCTCACCCAGATTTAAACAGACAGGGTGCCTGCACTGATGCCAATTGAAATTCTGGAAAGCACAAGATGAATGTTATTCCCAAGGTTATAACATCCACTGTGACATCTGCTACTTAACAACTAATACTCAGTAATAATAAAAGCAGTAAATAACACATCAATTTTTTACCCATTTCAGTGTCAACAACACTTACATCTGGGGGCTACCAAGCCAGGGAGGAAATTCATTATCAGTAGAATCAATTCAGAGTTAAACCTCCAGTTTACACTCCTCACTTAATCCATACCCAATGACACTTCAACCTAGAGACACTCTAGACCTGAGTATACCCACTCACTCCCCCTCAATCACACAATAGTGATATCAAACAATTACAGAAGAAAATATGAAGAGACACTTCATACACACCTTGATCTTGCTTCACAACTTTGATCAAGGAACTCACACACTCTTGCTTCAAAGCTTCGAGTGAGACACAACCTAGAATCTACCTATCCAATGCAAATCATCCACCAGACAATTGCTTGGATTACAAGTATTCCTAGACAGAATTCACACGTGAAGACTAGCCTTCTTCACTTAGAAGGACTCTGCAATGTGCATGCTTGCTTCTTCTGTTCTCAAGTGTTGCTCTTCAAGATTGCATCTTCTGATCTTTATAGCAGTTGTCAGTCCTTTTGGGCCTTGGTGCATCAATTTGGTTTTATTCATAACAACCCTATTTTCAATGATCTGCACACTTGCCACTTAATTCAGGGATATTCTAGTTCGCCTAGGGCTTCTAGAAAGTCTCTTGATATCCAGTTTGAATACTTATTCTGTTTCCTAGTTTATAGATACCAGAAAAACAACCCTGCCCGCTGGATGTCATATGTTTATTGTTATGACATTCTGTATGACATTCAGCTTAACTAAGTTAACTTATAGTTAACTTACCCTGCACACACATCATTAAGTATGTCCTAACATTTAGTATGACATACATCCACACTCTAAAGTTTTTCCACAAAATGCAGCCAATCAAGAGCACTTACAATCTCTAACATGGCTGCTACTTGTGAACCGATATTTAAGTTACTCTGTAAGGGTCAGACTGTTGATTGGAATCTTGATTGTCATAGGGCATTTGAAAGGATCAAGGATTACTTGCAAGAGCCTCCTATCTTAATTCTTCCTGTTCCGGGAAGACCACTCTTCATGTATCTTTCTGTTCTAGAGAAGTCTATGGGTTGTGTACTTGGGAAACACGACGAGACTGGACGAAAAGAACATGCCCTATACTATCTAAGCAAGAAGTATACTGATTGTGATAATAGATACTCACTCTTAGAGAAGATTTGTTACACGCTAGCATGGGCTGCTAGGCGTCTCAGACAATACATGATTTGTCATACTACCTTGTTGATTTCGAAGATGGATCCAATATAGTACATTTTCGAAAAGCCTGCTCAGACTAGAAGACTTGCCTGTTAGCAAATGTTGTTATAAAAATATGACATCCAATACATACCTCAGAAAGCTATCAAAGGAAGTATCTTGTCAGATTATCTTCCAGACCAGCCAGTCGAAGATTAGGAGCCTCTCAAGTTCGACTTTCCTTACGAAGACATTATGTTAGTGAAAGATTGCGAAGAGCCATGTCCCGAGGACGGTCCCCAACCAGGCCTCTAGTGGAAGATGATGTTTGATGGTTCCTCTAATTACAGTGGGCATGGCATAGGCGCCAGTTTGATGATTCCAAAAGGTGGATATACCCCATTTACAACAAGGTTAGACTTTGAATGCACGAATAATATCACCGAGTATGAAGCATGCATTCTTGGCCTTGAAGCGGTTTTTGACCTCCGAATCAAACTTCTTTAAGTGAGTGGAGATTCAACTTTGGTTATCTATCAGGTGAAAGGTAAATGGGAGACTAAACATGAGAAGTTTGTCCCGTGCAGAGCCTACATTGTTGAATTGATTAAATACTTCGATGAGATCAAGTTCAAACATGTTCCGAGATCTGAGAATCATATTGCTGACACCATAGCCATGCTGGAATCCATGTGGAAGGTCAGATTTGTCAATGACTCGGCACTCATTCGAATCGAATGTAGAACTGAGCCTGCCTACTGTCTGGTGATTGAAGAAGATGAGACTGATGAAAAGCCTTGGTTTCACGACATCAAGAATTATTTGCTCACGCAAGAGTATCCAGCTGATGCTACTCATCTTGACAAAAGGACTTTGAGAAGACTGGCATCCAAGTTCTTCATCAGCAATGACGTGCTATACAAACGAAATCACAACATGGTTCTGCTTAGATGTGTTGATAAACGTGAAGCAGACGTGTTACTCTAGGAGATTCATGAAGGGACGTTTGGAACTCATGCCAACGGTTATGCTATGTCCAAGAAAATCTTGAGAGCTGGGTATTACTGGTTAACTATGGAATCAGATTGCATTCAATATGCCAGGAAATGTCACAAGTGCCAAGTCTATACCGACAAAATGCATGTACCTCCGGCACCGTTGAATGTTCTGACTTCACCGTGGCCTTTGTTAATGTGGGGCATTGACATGATTGGGGCAATTGAGCCGAAAGCTTCTAACGGTCACCGATTCATTCTAGTTGCCATTGATTACTTCACCAAGTGGGTAGAAGTTGCTTCCTATTCCAACGTGACCAAGCAAGTTGTTGCTCGCTTCATCAAGAAAGAAATTATCTGCCGCTATGGAATTCCAAGCCAAACCATAACTGACGATGGTACCAATCTGAATAACAAGACTATGAAAGAGTTTTGTGACAGTTTCAAGATTTCACATCACAATTCTTCGCCATACCATCCTAATATGAAAGGAGTCGTTGAAGCCGCGGATAAAAATATCAAGAAGATCCTGCAAAAGATGGTCAAGACTTACAAGGATTTGCATGAGATGTTACCATTCGCTTTGCATGGATACAGAACTACAGTCCGAACTTCAACAGGGGCAACCCCTTTCTCATTGGTATATGGAATGGACGCCGTCCTCCCCATTGAAGTTGAGCTACCTTCCTTAAGTGTATTGAGGGAAGCCAAGCTAGATGAAGCTGAGTGGGTTCAAGACAGATTTGACCAGCTGAATCTCATCGCCGTCCTCCCCATTGAAGTTGAGCTACCTTCTTTATGTGCCATGGAATGACATCTGATATCATGTGTTAGAGGATGCAATGAACTAGATCAAAAAATAATCCAAGCAAATCCAAAGTTTCATCCAAAATCCATTTGTTTATTAAAGAAAAGTACAAAAGGTACACCATAAGAGAGAGTGTTTGTGGCTGCAGTGTGGAGGGTGTATTTTTCTCACTCTTTGGTCACTTATCATAGCTTATTGCTAGCTAGTTTTAGAGGTCTAACCACCTTGGAAGCAAGCAATACTAGCAGGGCAAAATCACACTTAGATTCATGAGATTTTTCACCAAAACCACTTTAAAAACCACTTAGGCAAATCTGACCTCACCTCTCACTTTGTCTATAAATAGAGGTTCCCTATCATGTTATCCCACACACCAGAGCTCTCATTCTATCTTGCTTTGCTTGTAAGTGAAGAAAGTCACAAAACCACCAAAATTGTCTTGTTGCAAGTTTCACACCAGCATCACTTTTAACCTTTCAGCCACCATAAAAACCATCCACATAAACCTAAAATCACCATTAGAAGCTATTCTAATCATTGGTTTCATCAAAATCACCATAAATCCAAAAGTAAACTTCTCACTCACTTAAGTTTGAATTTTATGCATAATATGGAACAACTCACTACCTAGATCAATTTCCACAACTTTGACACTTGGAACACTTTCTATTTATGTCATAATAGCTGTTTGAAACCTTAAACAATAATTGGAAATCCATTTGCTCAAACTATCTTCAAAAACCACTTGTTACTTCAAGATGAAGCAATTTCACAAGCTTGCTCAAAGGAGGGAAGGATGTCTTGCTCTTGCTGCTAGTTTGCTTTTGAAGGTCTACAAGAGGTAGGTGACCTCTAACTCTTGCTCTTTCTCATATATTCATTATATAGATTTGTTGATCATGAGTTACATATGTATGTACTTGTTGTCATAAACTTGTGAAACATTTTAGTGCATTTGATCATTGATGGTTAACATTGTTATGTTAGGTTTATGTTTGCTGTTAAGAATTTGGTTTCCATGATAAAACTTGTGTCTGTTGTTAGCATGATGTTTGTTGACTGTTATTTGAAACATTGACTTATGTCAAGCCTACTAATGTACAACATGTTCTTGTTAAGATTGCAAGTTGTTCTGTTAATGTTTGTGTTAAAGATTTTGTTGGTAGAACTACATATTGTTGTTAGGATGTACAAGTACTGTTGAAACATATGATGCATTGTTGGTTAACATTGTTATGTTTAAAAAATGAATTGGTTCTGTTAAGAGCCATCTTAAGTTTAAGTTTGTCAAATCCCATGGGCTGTCAGCATGTTTGATTGGTTGTTCAGATGCCATGCAATATGTTTATTGTTGCCTCTGTTGAAATGATTCACATGGATGCTGCTGAAGCATATGATGATCAATATTGTCCTGGTTTTGTACATTACTGTCAAACCTGTTTCTCATAACTAAAGCCTGTTGTGAAGTAGTAACTGTCATGAATATATGTTTGACTTGGCATTGTAATGTCAAAATGTGGTACTGCATAGTTCTAAGTTTGGTTTTTTGTTTGGTTAATGAGTTGTGACTTCATGTATACTTTGACAAAATTGTTGAGTGAATTGGACTTTGACATATTTTTAAGTTGTAACTATGTTGTCAAGTACAGTCTGAGTTTGTCAACTCATGCCTTATGTTGTTGTTATTTGTTGTTGGAATCATGTCATTAAGGCATGATTGTTGGATTTCTTCATGATTATTGTTTGAAACCTTGGTTGTCCAATTTCTGTTTAAGCTTGTCAACCTCTTTGATGCATCTATTTATGTTGGATATTATAAAATAACCTTGACTATTTAAGTGTAAACCCTTGAAGCTTCTAACTTTGCATTGGCACCATAACTGTTTTGGATCTTCCAACATCAAATTCATTTGTAACAGAGTAGTCATATTTGGATTTAGCAAGATTTTGAACTTGGTTTCTGGATAAACCTCACTGTTAACATATTTGAAACATGAGTAGACCCTTACTTGTGTGTAATTGCATCTATTTTGATCCATAAACTCCATCTATTTTGATCCATAAACTCCAAAATGCATCTTAAAATCTCAATTTGCATGTTCATTCGAATTTTGTTATGTGTGCATCATTTTAAAATTTGGTTGATACCATTTCATTCCTCTCTAAATTTCAAATTGAGTAGACTTTAATTTTGTAGAAATTGGTTGAGATTTATGGAAATTTGAATGAAATCGTTTTGAGTTTTTGACTTGCTTTGTTCTTGTCGTTTTGCCCAGAAAACTTGACTTGTTGGGTATAAGTTTTACTGGGGTGGCTTGATACATTGGATGTATCGCCACCCCACTGGTTATGCCTTGTGTTTCATGTATCTTGCCATTGCCATTGCCTTGTGTTCGATCTTCAGCGAGGACAACTTTTTTAACATTTTATGATTTTTCATGTTTTAAATATTTTACTTTCCTTTTTCATTAATTGTTCACACGCGCATGGTGGTAGAAGTGGTGAGATTTTGGTCCACGATCCATTAGGTCTTAAGTTCAAGTCTTGGTGAAGACACTCCTTTATTTTTAATTACTAAATTATTTTTTTTCTTTAAATTTCAAAGTAAGAACCTCTTATGTTGAGTCTTGTAAGAACCTATCTCTATCATTATTGTAATATCTTTGTGTATATTGGTGGTGACCATTTTCTTGTGTTGATCCTTGCTTGATATTATCATGTCCTTGCATGCTCTTGGTTGTTACCTTGCCCTGTCATATGTTTATCATGTTTGAATGAATGCTTGTGTATGCTTTTGTTAAGTTATTTCCCCAAGTGATGGAACTTGTTAGTTCGCATCCAGTTGCCTCTCATTTCCCATTCCAAAGGAAAGTCTCTCTATTGACCCTTGGGTCATAGATAGATCATTACCCCACTCCCTTTGACTTTGTTAAGTCATTTTGAACCATAACTTAGTTAAGATAGAACTTAGCCTTTAGACTTTGCTTTAAGTCTAAAATACCTACCCCTTGTAAGAAGTATCTTTTCAATTAGAACTTTAAGATAGAGTTTGTTAACTCTATGTAAGAATCATTGTCATGATTACTTACTCCCCTCTTGGATTTAGTAAAAGTCAATTTAGATCTAGAGAGTTTGATTAAAATCTACACAAGCATTGTTATGTTTGTTCCCCTAGAGTTTTGACCATAGTCAAGTACTTTTTAATCCCTAGTGAGATGAACTACGGTTGCTCTAATTTTATCCTAGTTAGGATACGTAGGCAGAGGATGCGATATCTTTGCGAGCAAACTTAGAAACTATCCCTAGGTCTTTACCTACAACTTTACCTCATACCCTAATCCCAAACCATAGCAAACATTTAGCAAGCATAGCATACAAACATACAAAAGGTTCCTGTAGAGTACTACAAATGTTTAGGATGTGAAATACCTATCCTAAGCATAACCAACCCCCGATCCCCGATCTCTTAGCATTGTTGTTACATCGCGCAAAATGTCTTTCTTTCTTTAACCTTTCCTTTGGGATAAATCAAAGTACGGTTGTGAATTTAATGAATTAAGATTCAAGTTAATCAATAGCTTGGTATCACGATTCTCACCGCAACAGAAATGGTGACTTCACTAGGGATTTGCCTAAAACTTGAGGGTTTAGCCTATTTTGTTTATTTGTATGCTATATTTGGGAATATTTGCTTACATGTATATTTGTCAATATATTTGTATTGTGAGCATCAGGTGCTTTGAGTGGTGAGATAAATCCTAACCCGGATTTGAGTGACACGTGAGATAGGATTGTGATAGGATCAATAGTTGGGCTAATGGGAGTAGTCCCAATATCCCTGACATATGATGTAATCACGCTCAGTGGAGACTCTTTGAGATGGTTAGTAATGCATGAGTAGTTGTGTATTTACTAATTGTTTCAATATGAGTCTTGAGCCTAAGGAGGCTTTGTGTGTGCATATGCATTGTATTTGTGAATACTTGCCTTTGTATTGTGTGTGCATCATCTCATCATCTCATCAAAGCATTTCATATTGCGACTAGTTTTGTAAAACTCAGTTGATCTCTTTGTGCAAAGTCCAGAGACATATCATGGATATTGGAATGAGAAACACCAAGAGATACATCTTCAAGAAGCTCAATATCTTCGAGTTGAGAAAGCTAAGAACTATGGTGTCAGAAGACTTTGGAAAGATATATGGAAAGATCCTAAGCCTAGTCAGGATAGGAATGGAGGAAGAGATTTCAATGAATTAAAGCATTTCTTTCTTTCTTTTACCTTTTCTTTGGGATAAATTAAAGTCCGTGAATTTAATGAATTAAGATTCAAGTTAATCAATAGCTTGGTATCACAATTCTAACCGCAACACAATGGTAGTCATCGTCAGCAACATGTAGCGTCTGTTACGCCAGTCATCAATGCTGCTCCTACTTCTCAAGCTACTTCAAGTTATCAACCACGTTTCCAATAGAAAAAAACTGAGCAAGGTCATGTGCAGAGGAAATTGCAATTTGATCCCATTCCAATGTCGTATGCTGACTTATTTCCGGCTTTGATAAAAACGAATTTGGTTCAGACTCGCGATCCTCTGGATTTTCCTACTGATATCCCATGGTGGTATAAGCCAGATGCCCATTGTGCATTTCATCAGGGTACCCCGGGGAACGATATTGAAAATTTCTATCCTCTGAAATATGAAGTTGCATCGTAAAAAGTGGTATTCTGTCTTTTGAATATACCAATCCTAATGTGAAAATAAAATATGTTGCCTAATCATGGTAACGCGACTGTCAGTATGGCATATGGGTGTCCTGGTACATACCACATTTTTTATATTCGCTGGATTCGGAGGTCACTTGTTGACATGCATGCTACTTTGAGTGAATTCAATGATATTGAACATGATTATGCTGCTTGTTGTATTTGTTTGTTAAACCCTTGTGGGTGTGTGATTGTAAAGAGGGACTTACAAAATATGATTGATCAGAATTTGATTTAGGTTACTGTAAACAAAAATGAAGTTGAGAATGAGGTGAACGTCATACTTCCACATTTCAATATCCCGGAACAAGTTATAATTCCTTACAATTGTCAAAACTCTACTGTGACACCTTTGGTTATCCGATTTCATGGCCCGGTACCATATGAATTAGATAAATTTATTCCCTACAAATACAATTCTACTATGTTAGAGGATGGAAAAGAGGTTCCCAATCCTTCTCTTCCCTCAGTTATGACTATTACTGATGTAGGACGCGTGACCAGAAGTGGCAGGGTATTTGCTAATGTACCCTCAAAGACAACTGAAGATGTTGTGGGTAAGCAAACTCAGTTAAAGACTTTTGTTGAATCTGATCAATCAAGTGATGTGAACAAAAAATTAGATAATGATGAGGTATTAAAATTGATCAAGAAGAGTGAATATAATATGGTAGATCAACTGTTGCATACACCATCAAGAATATCTGTTTTATCTCTGTTAATAAGCTCTGAGGCTCATCGTGAATTGTTGCAAAATTTTTTGGAACAAGCTTATATAGATCATGATGTGACTGTTAACCTGTTTGACAATATTGTTGCCAATATCACTGCATGTAATAATTTGAGTTTCTGTGATGAAGAGTTGACCGAGCATGGAAGAAATCATAATTTGGCTCTGCATATTTCCATGAATTTCCAGGAGGACGCTCTATCCAATGTGCTAGTTGATACTGGGTCATCATTGAATGTGATGCCAAAATCTACTTTATCCAGATTGTCTTATCAGGGTACTCCTATGATATTCAGTGGGGTTATAGTGAAAGCCTTTGATGGCTTAAGGAAAACTGTGATTGGAGAAGTTGATCTCCCTATCAAGATAGGTCCGTGTTTATTCCAGATTACTTTTCAAGTCACGGATATTCATCCTGCTTACATTTCTCTTCTAGGACGCCTGAGGATTCATGAAGCCGGAGCTGTCACTTTGACACTCCACCAAAAGTTGAAATTTGTCCAGAATGGAAAACATGTTGTTGTTGGTGGAGAACAGGCTATGTTGGTAAGCAGTTTTTTCGTCTTTTTCTTATATTGATGCTGTTGAAGATATTGGAACTCTGTTCCAGGCTCTTTCTATGGTTGATGATGCTGTTAAGAAGAATGGGTGTCCATGTCTTCTCTAAAAGATGCACAACATGTGTTGGAGAGTGGCCAAGCTGATAGATGGGGCCGAGTTATTGAAGTTGCTGAGAAAAGAGATAGAGTTGGTTTGGGTTTTACATATGGTTCAACCCGCAAAGAGCTGAAGATTATTCATGATGTTTTTTGAAGTGTTGGGTTCATCCATACCAAAAATTATTCTCTGTAATTATTGAAGGTGACTCTGAAGGTTACATCTCATATGGTTCTAAAAATGATTCCATTTATGCTGAAGACTGAGAGCCTTATTTGGAAGATCCGGGATATGACTCTAAGACAGAAGATGCATATGTACCCTTCTACTCTCCTCGACCGAGACTTAAGAGACCTGAGTATGAAGTCAGTGCTATCATTGAGGATGATCAAGAGGAAGAAACACCCAACTTTTTGATGCGTGGGTTGTGTCGCTACTGCGAAAATCGGCGTCGGCTATGACAGAAGAGTCGCCACCATGCGTTATTTATCCCAAAGGAGGGAAAGGAGACACTCAAAGTAAACCTACCGCAAAGACGGGAAAGGAATGGTCATCGCAACCAAATCCTGGATTCGGGAGTCGGTTACGCAAGGGGAAGGTATTAGCACCCCTCACGTCCGTCGTACTCGACGGGATCCACGCTTGTTTTCTAGTACGGATTGTTATTCTATCTACACCAAGGGTCAAGGCTTAAAAGAAAATAAAATGACTCGGCAAAGTATCGCACTTTATGCCTACGTATTCCCATCTGGAACGAGAAATTAGAGTCAACGTAGTTCGCCTACCTACGGGAAAGGAGGGGAAGGTTGCTCGCTAGGATACGGCATCCTATGCCTACGTACTTTCATACAGCATGAAAGATCAGAGCAAACGTAGTTCGGGCCACGGAAGACACAAATTTGTCTGTTTATCTTTTATCCTTCTAAAAAAGGGTTTTCTCCTGATTATGGGTCAACGAGGACAAAAATGTCGTTTTTGATTGGTTTTCAGTCTTTTACGCAAGAACTGTTTTTTATGATGTTTGCAATCTCTGACGCACTACATACTATGACTTGAGAGTGACTACGCCGCGTGTCACCCAAAGGGTACCACACTAAGCAGCCAGACTACTGGAAAGAAACTCCCCAACAACCCTTTCTCAAATAGCTTAAGGCTCGTAGCGTATGACGTCGATTAACCTTATTACTGTGTTTTTGAGTTGTTTGAGATAAGAAGAGAAACGACGCTTTAAAATCCTATGGTTGAAAATGGGAATCAAAACTACCCTAATGCTATCATGCATGGGTGAACACCTAATGTCTGTCATATTTCTCTCTTGCACAGAGAAAAACAGAGATCCTAGGGGATAAATGGAAAAGAAACAGATATACAGTAAATAGTAAAATGCATGAGATGCAGCAATACAAGCGAGGCAAGGGAGTCCCACTCAACCTCGAACCTGGGAAAACAATAGGCAAAGTGAAACAGCTTTACTTCAAACCTAAGGGGAAAGCTGAACAAGCCAACAAACAATACAGAAAAAGAAATAAAACCCAACACCAGCTCTGACAGCAACACCAGCTCCTACAGTAAGCAGTTCAAACAGCACCAGCTCTGACATCTACAGTTGATTAACAGCAAACAGGTTGACAACACCAACTTCAAGCAAGATCCCATTTTCACTCTTAAATGATCCCCAAGCTTTAGATAAGCTCCTGTCTTCAAAAGTAACCCCATCTCTAGCAAGCAATGAACCCCAACAAATAAACAGCTTCAAACAGTAGCAAAACCCTAATTTCAACAGATATCCAGCTTTGACAGGCACAAGCTTCATCTTCACCAATCTTCAATGCACTTCTCATCTTCAATGGACTTATATCTTCAAGGCAAGCACTCACAGGAGAGAATCACTTAACAGATTAAGTTGAAATGCTAAACAGCTTATTGACAACCAAAGGAAGCCTATAAGTGTTTAACATTATAAGAGAAAGGTTCCCTCAAAGTTCTACTTCCAACATAAGCCACTTATCCCTCCAAAGGAGGGATGTGAATATCTTAGAAGGACTTCTTGTCATAGGGAGGAATAGAAGCACAAGATGCTTTCTATTTTTGTAAGAAGAAATCATTCTAATCTCAGGCTCTCCCTATTTCTCCTATCTCCTAAGTCTTCACAAACCATCTTCCAGGAGAGGAATCTTCATGCATCAAGCTCTATCCCTTGTCTTCAATCATCATCCAAAATCTTAATAAGCCTCAACAAGCCAAAACTCAAGCCCAACACCCAATTGAGATGCCCAAAACCCAACAAACAAAACAACATCCCAAGTGGGAAACACACCAATATCAACCAAATTGCAAAAATCAAGTAAAATAGTAAAACTCATTATAAAATCCTAGATTAATTTCTAAGGGAACCTAACTATATACCCTATACCCCATATAGACCCCATAACCTAAATCAACTATTAAACCCCAAAACTATGCCCTAAAATACACCTAAGTGTTGTGAAACCCTAATTCTGATACCTCTCCTATCTATCTCTCAAATTAACCTATGTTTTAGTCACAAAAACATGACAAAAATTCTAAGGGTACATACTTCCCTAATCTAATCAACCTCACAAGAATCAATCAAAAATCATGCACCAATCTCTCATACTAAATTCAGAAAAATTAAGTATCAAACAAATGCAAAATAAAAGCAATAATATTGTAAAATATACCAAAAAAATAAAATGCAAGAAATTAATATTTTTATTATTTCACAATTTTCTAGAGGTCCTAAGGAAACTAGGGAAAAAATACCATCCTAAAATGATTATTTTTCAAATTGATATGAATTATTTACTAATCCTATGCAAACATGAAATAAAATGAAAAATCAATTAAAAATGAGAAACAGGCGTGGTGAATAGCAATTTTATCTAGTTCAAAATAAAAGTTGGGCTCAGGAGGGGGTGCAGATATCAAAATGCACTAAGCCCATCCAGTCAGAAAATAATGGAAAAAACTCAGGAAAAAATGGAAAGGGCCTGTGGCGAATAGCAAACAATTTGCATGCCATTTCTCTTTGGGTCCAAAGGAGGTGTGTGTTTAGCAATCCTGGTATATGGCCCAAAACGAAATTCACTCTGAGAGGGGTGCCATGGGGAAACGGTGGGGAGGATCAGCAACAAACACCATGGGCCTAAGGCCCGAATCCATTACCACCCAAACTCAGCAACAAAACCCTAACTCTATCTCTCTTTCCCCTCCTACTGTTCATCATCCTCCCCAAACCCTAACAGCGCATCTCCAAACTCTCCATCCTCCCTCTCAGATTCTTTAAAGCCACAAAATCTTCGCCCGCTTTGTTCATCAAAGACCAACACCTTTTCCATCTCTCAGCTCAAACCATCTCCTAACCTAATGTATTACACAACCTATTGCTCAAACTAAACTAGTTCCGCAACTAAACAGCCACAAATCAACAAGTTTAATCAGTTCATAGCAAACCTGGAGGCGCTACAAAGATGATACTCTGGAGGCGTTGATGAGCGGAGATCCTCTGAAGACGCGTGTTCCTGCTGACGAGCTTATGCGATAGCTTTGAAGGATCGACGATTCTGGGGACTCGTTGAAGATGTTCGATGTTGGTGGAATTATAGCGAGGAACGAATGAAGGTCTTGCGAACTTGACGCGGAACGATGACGATCTTGAAGTCCTTGATGGCTCAGAGATTTGCTGACGAAGAACGCTATGAAGAATCTAGTGACGCTCAATAACGTGACGAAGGTTTGGCAAACGGGACGAAAATCTGGAGAGCTCGTTGAAGATCCTTGTTGAAGGTTCTTGAAGATCTAGGGGGAAAACGGTGAATCTGGGCAAACTGGGGATGTTGGATGAAGATCTTGATCAAATCTGGAGAAAGTTCTTGATGATGAACATTGGTGATGGTTCGGATGAACAGACGATGGTTTCTGTAAATCTCATGAAGATCGGATGAAGATCGTTGGATGAAATTGATGAGATCTGGGAAGATTGATGAAGTTTGTAGTTTCCGGCGAGCCTCCGGCGACGGTTGCGGTGGCCGGAGGTGGTTGCATGGCCGGCGGCAGGGTCTCCGGCGAGGCTTCGGTAATGGAGACCAGCTGGCGAGCAAGCAGCAGAGGGTGAGGGAGGAAGGGACGCGTGTGGCAGTGGAGAGAGATCAGAGAGACACGTGGGAGAGAGAGGGAGATAGGTGGCAGAGAGAGAGAGAGTGGGGTGAGGTGAGGTGTCAGAAAGTGGTGATGTGGAAGAAGAGAGGGAGACACGCGTGGGACCCCTTATATAGTGACACATGGCATATTTCTGGACTTTGACTGGGCCTTGATTACTGGATAATGGCCCACTATAACTCTGATTAATTGGACTAATGAATTAAAACGCAATTAACCTAACAATTAATAGAAAATGAAAATACTAATTAAACTGCTAATAAAACAAAAAAAAGAATAAAACCCTAATTAAAACTATTAACCAACCTAATTAATAAAAGCTGACTAATGATTAATACCTAATTAAACCCTAAACGAAAATTAAAGCCTCTTAATCAAGAATTTCTAATTAAAGCTAGCTAAACTGACAATTAAATGCTAATAACCCCAATATCCTAATAAAGACCCATTAATCTGTAAAAAAGAATATTAAAACCTATATTAACCCTATTATATTCTAAAAACAAATGAATTAGTATCAAAAGAAAATTGATTAAACCTAGAAAATGAATTAAATCTATTAATTGTTAAAAAAAACACTTACTATCTAAAATATGAATTAAATCTATAAAATTCTAAACCTATTAAAAATAAAGAAAAAATCTATTAAACCTATTTAAATCTATTTAAAAAAAACTAAAACCCTATTTAAATTCTATATCAAAATTCTTTATCACTATTTATTAAAACTAAAATCTAACATTATTATACTCCCTTTTTTTAAAATCATATCACAAAACTATTTAAAAATAAATCTAAAAAGACTATTTAAAATCTATATAAAAAACTATCCCATTTAATAATAAAAGAACTAATATCTAATATGCTAAAAATCTATTAAAACTATTTAAAAAAGAGAATATCTATTTAAAAAAATCTAGAAAAATCTATTAAATTCTATAAGAAAATATCTATAAAAAAATCTATTAAATTCTATTACAAAAATATTAACCTATTTAATACCTACAGACTCAAGTAAATCTATTAAAAATCTATTAAAATGCATTAAAAATCTTGAAACTAAAAGAGAAAATTCTAAAAAATCCAGGAAGCCGATTAAATCGATTAGAGAACAATTGCGCAACCATAGCAGAAACCGGGCACCGAGATGGCCTAAAAACACAGGGAACGAGCACCAATTCTCAAAATACACTTATTCAAACCAGCCTGAACTGCCTGAAACGCCAGGGGCTGTAACCCCGATAAAATCAATCTGACTGAGAAAATGCAATGCCTGCAGTATGCGAATGCGAATGCAAAATGCGTCGAAACATAAACCATATATGGGAACCGGTTGGTCAAATTTTGGGGTGCAACAGCTGCCCCTATTCAAACGGCTTGGACCCGATTGGGTGAAGAGCGAACGACGTTCAAACATTCGAGGTACGAGACGGTTGAATACCAAAGAAACCCTGAAATTTGCCAAACGCAGAAATAAACTGCAAAACTGCTTGAGAAGCAACGTCCACCTGTGTGACGCCACAGGTATTGAACTATCTTCGCAAAAACACCTCCGTCCACCATTGGGCTAACCTCGTCAACACCAGAAGAGGAACCAATTCGTTAACACTCATAGAGATTCTGTCATCTGCCTGATTACAGGAAAGTTCATCCACCTGTTTCATACGGGAAAACACATCTTCCTGATTCATACAGGAAAGTTTGTCCGCCTGTTTCATACGGGAATATTATCTGAATACCGTTTCCCTGCCTACCTTTGCAGTAGCTACCTCCGTTGGTCCCAAACCCACAAACGACTTTGATGAGGATTCTACTGGGGATAGTAACACGAGGAAATCATGGCGACTTCCTTGGGGAAAATACTTTTGTCAAATATCGGAACACAACTCACATACTCTGTCTATCACGGGAGAATTATCTATCTGGATACCGGAAAGTTCATCTGCCTGCTTCATACGGGAAAAGTCATCTGCCTGATTCTTACAGGAAAGTTCATCCGCCTGTTTCTTACGGGAAAATCATAACACATCTGCCTGATACATACAGGAAAGTTCTTCCGCCTGATTCTTACGGGAAAATCATAACACATCTGCCTGATACTTACAAGAAAGTTCATCCGCCTGATTCTTACGGGAAAATCATAACACATTTGCCTGATACATACAGGAAAGTTCATCCTCCTGTTTCTTACGGGAAAATCATAACACATCTGCTTGATACATACAGGAAAGTTCTTCCGCCTGATTCTTACGGGAAAATCATAACACATCTGCCTGATACTTATAGGAAAGTTTATCCGCCTGATTCTTACGGGAAAATCATAACACATCTGCCTGATACTTACAGGAAAGTTCATCCGCCTGTTTCTTACGGGAAAATCATAACACATCTGCTTGATACTTACAGGAAAGTTCATCCGCCTGATTCTTACGGGAAAATCATAACACATCTGCCTGATACATACAGGAAAGTTCTTCCGCCTGATTCTTACGGGAAAATATAACACCTCTGCCTGATACATACAGGAAAGTTCATCGACCTGATTCTTACGGGAAAATCATAACACATCTGCCTGATACATACAGGAAAGTTCTTCCGCCTGATTCTTACGGGAAAATATAACACCTCTGCCTGATACATACAGGAAAGTTCTTCCGCCTGATTCTTACGGGAAAATCATAACACATCTGCCTGATACATACAGGAAAGTTCATCCGCCTGTTTCTTACGGGAAAATCATAACACATCTGCCTGATACATACAGGAAAGTTCTTCCGCCTGATTCTTACGGGAAACACATAACCTTGGATATAGCTTCCTAGCCTGTTCACGGTAGTAGCTAACTCCATTGGGGATATTCTGAAAATAACTACTCGACACCCATTCTGACAACAAGTGACCACTTCTGAATTTTGATTCATGAAACCCTGAAATGCTGCCGCAACAGCAAACCTGAAGAAAACACTCCGCTGATCGGATAAGATAAACTCCAGCCAGTAACTCTGTGGGGAATGACAACAAGAACTATGTCACCATATGTCTCACGGCGAGACCTCAATCATCTGGTAATAGATCTGAGATAGAACCCCATACTCCTGTTGAGAAACACACCTGAAAAGCAAAAGGTTGACCAACCTGATTTATGTTTCAAAATGCGTATGTTTGGCAATGGCGTAATGCTCCATACGGCATGGAAATACTACGCTTTTTCTGGATAGATGCAAACATGATAATGGATGCAAATGCAAATGCAGTTTCAGGCTGCTGGGGAGCTCTGATAAGCTTGCTTCAACACGGCTGTTGAGGACAAATACCACCCCGTTGGGGATGAACAGATATCGCGAACTATTCTGGCAAAATAAATGCCGGAGATACAACCCACTCTGCCGGGGAGAGATTACACATCGATTTCCACTGGGAGGAAAGAATAACACCTGCAGGGAAGACTAACTCCACTGGGGGAGAAGCAACCCTTCTGGGAGACAACTGTCTGGGTACAGTTTACGAACTCGGAACTACCACTCCGCTGGGGATAAACATCCTGACGAAGGCATGACGACCTGTGGGGAGAAAGAAAACCATCCTCGGTGGGGATAATCCTTCTGACCTTACTATCTTGGTTGTGCGCCATGGAAACCCTCCCAGCTGGGGATTGAGCGTGCACATCTTCGATTCTCTGGGGAGTATAACCCCTGCATGGGACACTGATCTCAACTAGCTGGGGATGTACTGTGGGCAACTCCCATGAGGATACTCTTCTGGGGGAGCTAATCCTTCCTTCGGTAAGGGATAACATCATTCCAACTCTCTAGGGATAAGATGCGACTAGCCGAGGAATGACATCCACTGAAGTCAGGCTCTTCATCATGAACTCCATCCACCTTCTCGGAATTTTGCCCCAAAAATCAACCTGCCCCAGTCTGAAACACTTCGTCTTGAAAGGAAAAGCTAGCCATGGTGCTACCTCATAATACCTTGCCCCTGAACCGGCACCAACTTCCTGATAAAGACTCTTCAATTTCTGTACCCTGACGGTTAGATATGAATTGTTTCTGCACGTCAAAGCCAAAAGTATGTCCCAACAAAATCTTTTTTTCTTAGGGTGATCTGCCCCGGTCTTGCAATAACCTTTTGCCCCTGATCGGTCGATTCGTGAAGCAATGCCCCTAGCTGCGAGAGATCTGCCAAATCTCGACCTTACTTGCCCCAGATTAACTGATTCTTGGATGGCTGACTCCCACTGGGGATTAATTGATATATCCTGCCCCGACTCACGAAACATTCAGACATTCTGCATTCTATCCTGATCAGACTTCCCACTGTAGGAAACTCTCAAGTTGTTCTGCATAAAAGATATATTAAATGCAATGCATATGACAGTTTCAAAATCCAAGTCTGTTCACTGGAAAAAAAAATTTGTGACATATAATGAATCAATTATCAAAATGTCAATATTAATGCTGATAAGAGGAACCCTTTTAAGAGTCAGTTTCGATGTGATCTTTACCGGAGTATGCTCTCGAACTAAACCTGTTTCAATTAGGACTTTTTCGGGTTGTAACGTGGTCAGGTTCACAGTTAACAAGGAAAGATATAGGTTCAAAGTTTATTTCGACCCACCCATTCTTCGTGATGTCCTCCAATCCTATGTTCAGCTAATTTGACTTCAGCGTTCACCTATTAAAGGTGGAGTGATAGGAGTGATGGTTCAAGATACCACTTTCTTTTCGGAGTGACAGTCATTCGCTTATCATCTTTGGGTGCCTAGAGTCACACGATTTCGTTCATGTTTGAGGATTTTTCTCTTGTAATCCTTTTCATTTTTTCGCTTTTTTGTTCCCTAATTTTTGCCTAGACTAACTCTTTTGAGTTTCTGATTTTGAAGTCCAGCGGGATACCCTGATTTTTGCCTAAGTCGCTTATTCACAAGATTCGACTTAGCGGTTTTTTTTTTGAACAAATCGTATAGCATCGGCTCGTATGACTTGTTAAAGAGATTGTGACTGTTTCACTCCTGATCGGCCAGGTTTAACCATCATGGTTTTTTTAGGTACGATCTATAACGGCGTGATTGACCCTAGAACGGACACTCGTTTTGTTATTTGAACGCTTGGTAAAATTAACTGACACCTACCCCGCCCCGGGTTAAGATTGAGGGTTTTTCATTTTCAGAAAGAAACTCCTACTACTAGGCTCAAAGGGGTTAACAAGGGATTATCTTCCTTATATCTCCGGTGTTTGTAGATTTGAAACAATGCCTGTATATCGTCAACAGGTTTTTTATCCAAGAGCATACAATCAGAAGTTTTTCCGTCATCGGTTTCGTCATCCTCCCCGGATTCCACTTAACAAGCGTTTGAAATAAATGAAAACAACAAGGGTGAACACAACTGGATTAATTCAAAACATGCATATTTATTTCTTTTATCAATATCAGTTGAAAAAACAACAAATTTTACAAACGAAATTTGCAATTGAACAGAAAGGCATCTACAAATGCAAAGACATGAACAAGATAACATGAAAAATTCCAGTGCCTCAAAACCGGACTTCTTGCACCCTGACTTATTGGCGAGTCAACCATCCTCAGAAACAATTGTTGGAGGTAGCCTGCTGCTGTCTTGACCTGCTTCCCCCGGCCCGACCAAATTTAGGAACCTTTTTCATCAACCCGACCTTCGCTTGTCCGTGGCCCTGCACCACATTGGGGACCCTATCAGAAAAGATGATAGCCTTGCTGTCGATCAAATCTTGGACATTATGCTTGAAAGCGTGGCAACCCTCAATATCTTGTCCGGGTGCCCCGAAATGAAACTCACAATGCTTACTGGTGTCGAAACCAAATGGAGGTGCGCCCGTTGGTGGGGCCTGTCGCTACTGCGAAAATCGGCGCCGGCTGACAGAAGAGTCGCCACCGTGCGTTATTTATCCCTCAGAGCGGGAAAGGAAACGCTCGAAGTAAACCTCGCAAAAACGGGGAAAAGGTATGGTCATCGCAACCATAGCCTGGGTTCGGGAGTCGGTTACGCAAGGGGAAGGTATTAGCACCCCTCACGTCCGTCGTACTCGACGGGATCCACGCTTGCTTGGGTTGTCTACTGGATGCAAAACAATCTATCTACGGCTGCTAAATCTAAACGGAAGGGAATTGACTCGATAGAGCGTCGCACTCTATGCCTACGTATTCTCAAGAGAGAAAGTCAGAGTCAACGTAGTTCGGGACTACAGGGAGAATTGGCTCGCCAAGACCTCGCGTCTTGTGCCTACGTACTTCCACTGCATGGAAGATCAGAGCTTTACGTAGTTCATACTAACTACGGCTAAACAAAACATTCTCACACAGCAGTGAGAAAAACAACTGGTTTCACAGGGTCGGGAACCTATGGGCAAAACTATGGCTTGGTCTCAAATGCACTCGGGCAAGAGAGAAAAAGGGTATCAATTAGTCGTCAGCGGGAAAATCTCGATCGCACAGCCGCGAGAGAACAAAAGTCAGTCGTTAGTGTGCTCGCTAGGATATCGCATCCTATGCCTACATATCTTCGTCTGGCACGAAGAATCAGAGCAGCTGTAGTTCGGCTACTACGGGACCACAGCTCAAATCTCGTTTTATTAATCTCTGAAAAATGATTACAATGAGTTGAATACTGAAATAAATCTCCTAGGAAACGCTATCATATTCTATCCTTGAAAAATCGAATGAAAAATAGCCCCCTAACAAATGGGCCTCTAAACTATCTCTAAAAATCGGAAAATAATCTCTATGAAAGAACCTAAAAGAAAATGCTTAAAAAAAATATTAAATCGACACTTTAATATTTTTTTCTTTTTTCTTCTTTTCTTTTTCAACATATTTTTCCCTTTTCTCTTTCTTTTTCATAATATTCTTCTATTTTCTTTTTTCATAATATTTTCATACTATTTTCTTATAATATTTCTTTTCAAATCTTTTTCTATTTTTCAAATATATTTTCTTTTCATTTCTTTTTCTATTTATTTCTTTTTCTATTTTTCTTTTTTCTATTTATTTCTTTTTCTATTTTTCTTTTTTCTATTTAATATTTTTTCAAATGTATTTCTTCATGTAAAACTAAGAAAATATAAAAGAAAATACACAAAGGGGATGGGGGGTGCAGTCCATACAAGGGGAGAATTAACAGAAAATAAAAAATAAAAACTGGGCCCAGCCCAATTACTCAATACAGGAAACGGAGGGGGGGTGAAGATTGAAACTGGGTGTTGGCAAGAAAAAAGACAGTAGGGCCCAAGGCCCAGAACTCGCCCAAAAACGTGAGGGGGGTGTAACACCAAAAACTGATTGGGCCTGAGGCCCAAGACCCAACCTGATCTCTTCCTCTCGTCCCTTTCAGTTTCTGAAAAAACCTAATCTCCTCCCCTTTCTCCGCCGCCGCCGTTCTCCCTTTCTCACCCTCGTTCTTCAATCTTCCTTTCAAATCCTCGTTTCCTCTCGCCATCTCTCCTCCTCTCCGTTCATCCCTTGCTTCAATTTTCCTTGAAATAGCACTCTCCCAAATCAAGCAACATAAACCTGTAGAAGCTTGTTCGAAGATAAATGGTTGGTGATTGATGCACTCCTGGGCAGTGGTTCTGAAAGCTTGTTCGAGTGTTGTTGCTGATGAAGAATCTCGCGTGTTCTGGAGATTGGAAGAAGACGAAGTTCTTGCGTGAAGATCCACGAGCCTGGATTTGTGTTCTTGAAATGATGAACGGTGTGTGTTCTTGTTGGAGTTTCTGGAACTTTGGTGTTGATTTCTGTTGATGATTGCTTGAGGAAGTTCTTCCGGAGATGCGTTCTTGGAGTGATGAAGATCTTTTGGAGACATTTGGTGATTCTGAAGACGATCTGGAAAGAAGGTCGCATGAACATTTGATGGAGTTCATGGATCCACTTCTGGAAAACGAAGAACACTCATGGATCTTCTTGACGATCTTGAACGGGATCTGGGAATTATATGAATGTGGTTGAAGGTTCGTGATGAATCCAGTTTATTGATGAAGATTACTCGCCAATGATCATCTGGAAAACGAAGGAGATCTGGGACGACGAATGTTTGAAGCTTGACGATGAATGTTCATCGTTTCCGACGAGTTTCTGGAGAGGACGACGGTGGCCGGAAGTTGGATCGGTTGAAGGTGGAAGATGGAGATTAGGGAGGAAGATGTTGAAGATGAACAGATTCTGGGTTTTTGTGTTCGCCGGTGAGGGTTACGGCGGTCGCCGGCCATGCAGGCCGGCCGGAGGTGGCCTTCAGGCGGGAGGCTTGGTGGTTGCCACGTGGGGGAAAAGTGGTGTGTGAGGCTGCATGCCTGCCACTTGGCCTGCGCGTGGCAGTGAGATGAACGAAGGGCGAACGCGTAGCGGGCTGTGATGAAGGAATGTGGGCCATCCCCTAGGCAACACGTGGCCTGCGATCATTTATAGTGCTGAGAAGCTGGAAGCTTCCAGAACGTTCTGGAGTGCGCTGGACAAAGCTGGAAGAATCTGGATTGTTGCTGGACCCCTTTTTTGGACTGACACAACTGAACCTGGACAAAAACAATAATGGGCCTACGAATGAGTGAATAAAGCCCAACGAAGTGGACTCCAAAAACTCAAAAAAAACTGAAAAACAATATTAAAAAAACTAATTAACACTTAATCCTATTTAACTAAACTAATAATACTCTAACAAACCCACTAATCTGAAAATTAAACTAAATCTCTATTAAATCTAAAATTGATTAAATTTCTATTAAATCCCTAATAAAGCTATATTATTTACAAATGATTAAAAATCTATAAAAGAAAAATAAAAGAAAAATCTATTTATCTATTAAAAAATGAAAAAACCATATTATATTCTAAAAATTCTATTAAATTCTATTCAATTTCTATAAAAGAAAATCTATTAATTCTATATCTAAAATATATTCAAAAATTCAATTAGTCTAAAAGAAAATCTATATTACTCTATAGCATCTAAAATTAAAAACATTTAATTTCTATCAACGAAAAACTATTTATTAATAAGAAAAATTCTATATTGAAAAAGATTAAAAATCTATTTAGACTATTAAAAAAATCCTATTAATGTTCTAAAAAATTCTATATTATCTAAAAATATTAAAATCTATATTATCCTATTTAAAAAGATAAAATCTATTTAAATTCTAAAAAGAGAAAATGCTATTTAAAAATATCTAAAATGATTAAGGAAACTATTAAAAACTATTAAAAAATCCTATTAACCCTAAAAATGATTTAAAAGCTATTTAAACTCTAAAAAATGCCAATAAAATCCAGAAAAATCACCAATTCCCAGAGGGACAAAATGAGCACCGAACGACACAAAAATAATCGGTAAAAATAAACGGGCACCGAAATATCCCAAAAATCGATTCTACCTATTAAACTGATTAAAAACACCCGAAACACGAGACGAGAGCTGTGATCCCAATAAAATCAAACAAAAATGAAAAATGCACTGTATGCAATATGCAGATGCGAATGCGATTATGCATCGAAACGTCGAGCCAGATACAAGACCCGGTTGGTCAAATTTTGGGGTGCAACAGCTGCCCCTATTCAAGCGGCTTCGACTTGAATGGGTGAAGAGCGCTCAGCCTTCAAACATTCAAGGTAGATGACGGTTGAATACAAATGGAACCCTGAAATTTGCCAACCGCGGGAATATACTGCAAAACTGCTTGAAGAATAGCTTCCAATAACTGAAGTTTGGTTGTCACGGCAACAACTGGTCAATTTTCTGATACAATTTTCTTCTCCTTTTCAACACCTGTGTAACGCCACAAGTATTGAAATAATGCTTCGGAAAAGCAAACGACTTGATTCCCATCTCTCTCATGGGATCAAATCTGGTCAACTCACAGTTCACTGCGAACTTGAGGACAATTCTCCTGGGGGAATTCTGAATCGACTGCTTGGCACCCATTCTGTCAACAAGCCGCAGCTTCAGAAATCTGATATATGTCAATCTTCGTTGTTGTTGTTTTTTCCGATGCTGATATAACAACCAAATGTGAAGAATCACTCCGCTGGGGAAGTCGAGAAGCTGAACCAAACAACTCTGCAGGTGAACAAATTCGAAATCCAATAGGTAACCATCCTGGTCTATGTTTCGACATGCGTATGCTTGATAATGATGCAATGCCCTATATGACATGTAAATGCTATGCGTTCTGTTTGAAAATGCGATGCCCAGACGACATGGATATACTATATGCTTGTATAAATGCAATGGCTATATATGCAAATGCTAATGCAGGCTCTAGCTGCCAGAGAACACCAGGTCTGAAAACCACTTGGCAAAATAAATGCCGAAGGTAACGTCAACTCTGCTGGGGATGAACCGAAGTCACAGATTATCTCAGCAAAATAAATGCTGGAAACGGGAAATCGAATCCACTGGGGATAATCGTTCTGCTGGAGAAATGAAAAGGCAACCCTGCTGGGCGACTTCACTGGGGAAAGAAAACAACTCTGCTCGGGGATGCTCCCTTCAAATCATTGGCAACTGGTTGTACTCTGCGGGGATTGACCCAAACTGAGGTTGAGTGCGCGCAGCATACTGTTGGAAATACTCCTACTATCAAGGATATCAATCTTAATCTGCTGAAGATCCTCCTGATCCTACTCTGATACGGGGTAAAATACGATCTCGACTCTTTCGGGGACAATAAGCAACTTTCATCTGCTGAAGAGCGGCAATTCTGATTTAACAACATCCACAAGGAATTCAAACATTACTCGGAGCACTTGGCATCAATTGAGCTTCGCATCGGGGAACTTGACAACATGCGGGTCATTGGGAAATACTGGGTCAGATACCTTTAGGTTTTTTTGCTTTTCTGGTTTAGGATAAACACGGATTATGTACACGGTGGAAGATATAAGAAATACTAGACGAGAACTAGCATTCAAAGGTAGACTACCAGGCGAGAACTGATAGGAAAGTAGGTTATCAGACGAGAATTGATTTGGTTTTTTGTGTTTTTGAACATCAGACGGGGCTGACTGGATAGCAGACTGAGATATAGACAACCAGGCGAGAACTGGCTGAAAGCTAACGTACACCAGGCGAGAACTGGTATAACACATAGGGTAAAACACACGAGAACTGATTATGCGACGACATGTACCAGGCGAGAACTGATACAACACTTGAAGAAACGGTGACCAAACGAGAATTGGTTACCAATAAACTGCACCAGGACGGGAACTGCTGCTTACAATAAACTGCACCAGGACGGGAACTGCTGCTTACAATAAACTGCACCAGGACGGGAACTGCTGCTTACAATAAACTGCACCAGGACGGGAACTGATGCTTACGGAAGGTGGGCCAGACGAGAACTGGTTACCGATTTGCCAGGCGAGAACTGGACTTTGGAAACGACTGGTTGCTGACACGCAACAGGTTTAAACTTCAGGATAATGATCCAATGACAGCAAGACCTTCTTATCTGAAAGGCTTAGGTTTTGATAAGGGTATTGACATGATTCCCCGATACTCAACTCCGGCTGGGGATAAACAAACTGATTTGAACAACTTGCCCCGGTGCACTCAGCTGGGGATAAAAAGACTGGTTTGAGCAACTTGCTTCAGTACAATCAACTCGTCCCAATCTATCTCTTGGGAGTACTTGCTCTGAACAGCTTGCTACGAGAATACTTCGAGAATATTTGCCCCGGTATCTGTATGACAACAGAATTCAATCTCCATTAGACACCTATCACCCTGAATGGTTTCATCATTCTCTGCGATGACTTGCCCCTGAATGAGCGTTCTAGCGACTTAACCCGATCTGATTATCCACTGGAAGTATCTGCTTTCAACTCTCCACGTTCTGTATAATTGCCCCTGATTGGCTCTCGAGAAGACTCACTTCTGATTAACTGCTTCTCAAATAAACTGCCCCTGATCAACTGAAGCTTCGGGACTCGTCCTCAGACTAACTGATTCTGAACTTACTGGAAGTCAATGCCCCTGATTCATCGGGCTTTCACAACATTCACCATTCTGGCTCAGACTGCTGAATTACTCAGTCCTGCTCGATTATTCCCTGGTGGAATTTCTTTCATGCCAACTACTAACCTGTAATAAAAAATTGTCTATTTGCGAATGGTAATCTTAATGCAGCGTTTATGCAGATTTTGAAAAAATTTTGAGCTGTCACTCATTTACATGCAATGATTATGAGTGACGAATGAACCAGAGTTCAAACGCAGTGCTTACGTGGTCAGTGAAAATACAACAAGGATGTGACTAGCAAGTCAAGAAGGAGTCAGGTTACTCAACCTTATCGCAATGCGCTTCAGAATAAACCCTACCTCAATTAGGTCTTTTAAGGGTTGTATCGTGGTCGGGTTCACGGTTCGTGAAACAAAGGATATTTGGCTCAAATTTTGATTTGTACCCACCCCTTCTACGTGATGATCTCCAATCCTAAGGTTCAGTTAACCTGGCACAAGCGCTCGCCTCCTCGAGAGGTATGTTGAATGGTAAGAACCACAGTTAAGGAATTCACAAGCTTTTCTTCTAGAGTGATAGCTACTCCTTCTTCACTTTTGGTGTCTGTGTACACGACTTTGTGATTTGCTGGGGAAAATTTTCTTTTTGATCCCTCTTTTCATTCTTTTGATTCCCTAATTTTCGCCTGGACTGACTCATTGTGAGTTCTTTTCGATTTTTCTTTTTGAAGTCCAGCGGGATGCCCTGATTTTCGCCTAAGTATTAGCTTTCCAGCTTTTTCTTTCTTTTTACTTAGCGGGCTTTCTTTCTTCTTTCTTTTGGAACAAAGTCGTGTGACACTGGTTGTCTTGATTGCTCCGAAAGGATCGTAACCGTCTCACTCCTGATTGGTGAGGTTTGACCTCTTGAAAGGTATAAACTGATTGGTCCTCGAAAGACAGCACTCCTCTGCAAGACTTGAACGCTCGGTCAAGCTAACTGACAACTACCCTGCCCCGGGTTAAGATGTGAGGGTTAGAAAAAGTCCGAAAAACTCCTACTTCCTGGCTCGAAGTGGTTAACAAGGGACTAACTCCTTATATCTCCAGTGTTTGGGGGATTTGAAACAATGCCTTGTACGTCATCGGTACGGTCTTATCTGAAAGCATACGATCATCGGTTATGAGTATCAGTTTCGTCATCCTCCCTCCTAACTTTGCTAGTCACAGCGATAAAGAATGGAGTGAATAAAATGCGAGTGTCAGTGCAATGCAGTAAATGAGCGACAGCGACATGACTAATTCAGAAAAATGCATAATCACTTTATTATTATCACCATTCAAAACATACAATGTTTAAAGCAGGTAGTAACTAACAGAAAAAGAAACTACAAATGCAAAATGGTAAAAAGTCCGAGGACTGCCAATGCTGAGGCGCCTGCCTGTCTGATCCACTGGCTTATGCTGGAGAATACCTTCCGAGTCTACGAGCTTAGACAGCTGAGCGGTTGGGATGAACAAACAGAAATCCCTCTCGAAAGGAAATGCGATCCTGATCAATCAACTGCTGTACCTTCGCCTGAAACGCTTTACAATCTTCCGTCGAATGCCCCGGTGAGCCACCATGGTAACCACACTGGACGTGGGGATTGTACCCAGGAGGGTAAGGTTCTGGAACTGGCTTGAGAGCTTTCGGCTCCACCAAAGACTTCTGAATCAAAGATGGTAGCAACTGGCTATACGGCATCGGCACTGGATGGAAAGGAGCTTTCCTTCGTTCCAAATTGTTGCGAGGTCGATTCTGATTCTGACGCTGATGCTGATAACCTCGGCCACGAGTTTGCTGATTTGCAAGAGGAGCGACATAAGATTCCTGATATGGTGCCCCAGGCACAGCTGTCTGTTCAGAATAACGAGACACAGAAGATACTGACCGCTGAGAAGACGGAGAACCAACAGACTTCACGGATTCGACTTGAGGATATCCAGCATCTGTCAGGACCGCGTTGATCATAGCTTCATCTTCAGATTGAGAGCTATAGAGAGATTCAGTTTCACTAGCCTGACCTTTTGAAACATACGGGATTCTTCCAGTCTTTACACCATACTCGATGTGCTCTCCTGCCCTTACCAACTTAGTGAAATTTGGTGCGACTCCAAGCATTCTTTCGAAGTATGGGCTCTGCAAGGAGTTTACGAACATGTCTTTCAACTCTTGGTCTAGGAGCGGTGGTTGCACTCTACCAGCAAATTCTCTCCATCTCTGAACATACTTTCTGAAAGATTCGTTGTCCCCTTGAGACAATTCTTGCAGTTGCATGCGAATAGGAGCTTCATCAAGATTATAGTCGTACTGCTTCAGAAAAGCATTGGCTAAGTCCATCCATGATCGGATCTGATCACGCTCTAACTGCATATACCAACTCAGAGGTGCCCCAGTCAGACTATCTTGAAAGCAATGAATCATCAGCTTGTCGTTGTGCACAAATGAAGTCATTCTTCGGCAGAACATCACCAAATGTTGCTTCGGGCAACTATCTCCTTTGTACCTTTCAAACCTCGGCATTCTGAACTTCGGAGGTAACACTAGGCCAGGAACCAGACACATATCTGCAGCACTAGGAGTAACAGCGTCTTTACCTTTCAAGGCTTTGAACCTCTCCTCTAATGCACGAAACCTTTCAGCATACACGGGAGCTAATGGGTCTTCATTCTTTGTCGTCGGGATCTCTCTTCGGGGATTAGGCACAGGGAATGCAAAACCCTGGTAGTCTGAGACGCCAACAGAAGGAGAACGTTCACCTCGGACAACAAACTGCTCACGCAGACCTTGGTCTTCAACAGATGGCTGCACAGGCTGAGCTATAGTAAGGTTGTTCACTTGCGGAAAGTCTTCGTCGCGCGGAGATCCATACAGAGGATTGGACGTCACGGTGAAACCTGACAAGGTATCAATGAACTGGAAGCTGCTCTCTGACATAGCTACCAATGGTCTTCAGCTGACTTTGATGCTTGACTCTGATCAAATTTGCTTTAAATCTGCTTCAACCCCTTGGTCGTCTTCAATATTCACCTTCAGAATCAAAATAACGGCTGGATAAGAGCTCTGACTAGCTGGCGAATAGTATGCAATATGATGCGAAGATGCCTATGCAAATGCAATGCAATGCAACAAACACGGGATCACAGCTCCCACACAAATTAAATACAGCTGCACTGCTGACGGATTACGGTTGCTCTGAAGAGAAGACCAGAATAACGGGTAGGTTGGAAGTCAAGTTTCCTGCACAAAAAAAAACCCCCCACTCACAGGTGTGGACCTATATCTGATAAGGTACGGCATCCTATGCGTTCATCAGCGTCACAGACTTTCAAAACTGATGATACAATTCCCAGAAGGAGTGGCATCATCAAGCTTTGAAGAGGCCTCACTTAGCTGAATCACAAATGATCGGTTCCCAGAGTCGACAATTCACCAAACCAGCAACCGTCTCAACCCAAAGGGTTGAAAGTGAAGCCAACCGGATGAACCTCGTCTGAGCGTGGATTTCATGAGACACTAGTGCCTACAAAGCAAGCACGCGCCCACTAATTTCCGCTCTAATTCTAAGGTGCACTCCAAGCCCAGGTCCGGCTTATCTCTCATCATAGAACACCCGTAACACCCCAATAGCAACAGATAATATCAATAAATAAGCCCCAAATAGACAAGCAAACGAGCGCTAGGATTGACTCTCTCTTAGGGGACGTTGGATCCCAAAATTGACTCGCTTTCGGGACGTTGGATCCCTAGGAAACTATCAAGTCCCCAGCAGAGTCGCCAGCTGTCGCTACTGCGAAAATCGGCGCCGGCTGACAGAAGAGTCGCCACCGTGCGTTATTTATCCCTCAGAGCGGGAAAGGAAACGCTCGAAGTAAACCTCGCAAAAACGGGGAAAAGGTATGGTCATCGCAACCATAGCCTGGGTTCGGGAGTCGGTTACGCAAGGGGAAGGTATTAGCACCCCTCACGTCCGTCGTACTCGACGGGATCCACGCTTGCTTGGGTTGTCTACTAGATGCAAAACAATCTATCTACGGCTGCTAAATCTAAACGGAAGGGAATTGACTCGATAGAGCGTCGCACTCTATGCCTACGTATTCTCAAGAGAGAAAGTCAGAGTCAACGTAGTTCGGGACTACAGGGAAAATTGGCTCGCCAAGACCTCGCGTCTTGTGCCTACGTACTTCCACTGCATGGAAGATCAGAGCTTTACGTAGTTCAGACTAACTACGGCTAAACAAAACATTCTCACACAGCAGTGAGAAAAACAACTGGTTTCACAGGGTCGGGAACCTATGGGCAAAACTATGGCTTGGTATCAAATGCACTCGGGCAAGAGAGAAAAAGGGTATCAATTAGTCGTCAGCGGGAAAATCTCGATCGCACAGCCGCGAGAGAACAAAAGTCAGTCGTTAGTGTGCTCGCTAGGATATCGCATCCTATGCCTACATATCTTCGTCTGGCACGAAGAATCAGAGCAGCTGTAGTTCGGCTACTACGGGACCACAGCTCAAATCTCGTTTTATTAATCTCTGAAAAATGATTACAATGAGTTGAATATTGAAATAAATCTCCTAGGAAACGCTATCCTATTCTATCCTTGAAAAATCGAATGAAAAATAGCCCCCTAACAAATGGGCCTCTAAACTATCTCTAAAAATCGGAAAATAATCTCTATGAAAGAACCTAAAAGAAAATGCTTAAAAAAAATATTAAATCGACACTTTAATATTTTTTTCTTTTTTCTTCTTTTCTTTTTCAACATATTTTTCCCTTTTCTCTTTCTTTTTCATAATATTCTTCTATTTTCTTTTTTCATAATATTTTCATACTATTTTCTTATAATATTTCTTTTCAAATCTTTTTCTATTTTTCAAATATATTTTCTTTTCATTTCTTTTTCTATTTATTTCTTTTTCTATTTTTCTTTTTTCTATTTATTTCTTTTTCTATTTTTCTTTTTTCTATTTAATATTTTTTCAAATGTATTTCTTCATGTAAAACTAAGAAAATATAAAAGAAAATACACAAAGGGGATGGGGGGTGCAGTCCATACAAGGGGAGAATTAACAGAAAATAAAAAATAAAAACTGGGCCCAGCCCAATTACTCAATACAGGAAACGGAGGGGGGGTGAAGATTGAAACTGGGTGTTGGCAAGAAAAAAGACAGTAGGGCCCAAGGCCCAGAACTCGCCCAAAAACGTGAGGGGGGTGTAACACCAAAAACTGATTGGGCCTGAGGCCCAAGACCCAACCTGATCTCTTCCTCTCGTCCCTTTCAGTTTCTGAAAAAACCTAATCTCCTCCCCTTTCTCCGCCGCCGCCGTTCTCCCTTTCTCACCCTCGTTCTTCAATCTTCCTTTCAAATCCTCGTTTCCTCTCGCCATCTCTCCTCCTCTCCGTTCATCCCTTGCTTCAATTTTCCTTGAAATAGCACTCTCCCAAATCAAGCAACATAAACCTGTAGAAGCTTGTTCGAAGATAAATGGTTGGTGATTGATGCACTCCTGGGCAGTGGTTCTGAAAGCTTGTTCGAGTGTTGTTGCTGATGAAGAATCTCGCGTGTTCTGGAGATTGGAAGAAGACGAAGTTCTTGCGTGAAGATCCACGAGCCTGGATTTGTGTTCTTGAAATGATGAACGGTGTGTGTTCTTGTTGGAGTTTCTGGAACTTTGGTGTTGATTTCTGTTGATGATTGCTTGAGGAAGTTCTTCCGGAGATGCGTTCTTGGAGTGATGAAGATCTTTTGGAGACATTTGGTGATTCTGAAGACGATCTGGAAAGAAGGTCGCATGAACATTTGATGGAGTTCATGGATCCACTTCTGGAAAACGAAGAACACTCATGGATCTTCTTGACGATCTTGAACGGGATCTGGGAATTATATGAATGTGGTTGAAGGTTCGTGATGAATCCAGTTTCTTGATGAAGATTACTCGCCAATGATCATCTGGAAAACGAAGGAGATCTGGGACGACGAATGTTTGAAGCTTGACGATGAATGTTCATCGTTTCCGACGAGTTTCTAGAGAGGACGACGGTGGCCGGAAGTTGGATCGGTTGAAGGTGGAAGATGGAGATTAGGGAGGAAGATGTTAAAGATGAACAGATTCTGGGTTTTTGTGTTCGCCGGTGAGGGTTACGGCGGTCGCCGGCCATGCAGGCCGGCCGGAGGTGGCCTTCAGGCGGGAGGCTTGGTGGTTGCCACGTGGGGGAGAAGTGGTGTGTGAGGCTGCATGCCTGCCACTTGGCCTGCGCGTGGCAGTGAGATGAACGAAGGGCGAACGCGTGGCGGGCTGTGATGAAGGAATGTGGGCCATCCCCTAGGCAACACGTGGCCTGCGATCATTTATAGTGCTGAGAAGCTGGAAGCTTCCAGAACGTTCTGGAGTGCGCTGGACAAAGCTGGAAGAATCTGGATTGTTGCTGGACCCCTTTTTTGGACTGACACAACTGAACCTGGACAAAAACAATAATGGGCCTGCGAATGAGTGAATAAAGCCCAACGAAGTGGACTCCAAAAACTCAAAAAAAACTGAAAAACAATATTAAAAAAACTAATTAACACTTAATCCTATTTAACTAAACTAATAATACTCTAACAAACCCACTAATCTGAAAATTAAACTAAATCTCTATTAAATCTAAAATTGATTAAATTTCTATTAAATCCCTAATAAAACTATATTATTTACAAATGATTAAAAATCTATAAAAGAAAAATAAAAGAAAAATCTATTTATCTATTAAAAAATGAAAAAACCATATTATATTCTAAAAATTCTATTAAATTCTATTCAATTTCTATAAAAGAA
This sequence comes from Lathyrus sativus, assembly GCA_963859935.3. Classification (NCBI taxonomy): domain Eukaryota; kingdom Viridiplantae; phylum Streptophyta; class Magnoliopsida; order Fabales; family Fabaceae; genus Lathyrus; species Lathyrus sativus. The sequence continues at coordinate 133,640,521 of OZ012736.1, read as the reverse complement.
AATCTATTAATTCTATATCTAAAATATATTCAAAAATTCAATTAGTCTAAAAGAAAATCTATATTATTCTATAGCATCTAAAATTAAAAACATTTAATTTCTATCAACGAAAAACTATTTATTAATAAGAAAAATTCTATATTGAAAAAGATTAAAAATCTATTTAGACTATTAAAAAAATCCTATTAATGTTCTAAAAAATTCTATATTATCTAAAAATATTAAAATCTATATTATCCTATTTAAAAAGATAAAATCTATTTAAATTCTAAAAAGAGAAAATGCTATTTAAAAATATCTAAAATGATTAAGGAAACTATTAAAAACTATTAAAAAATCCTATTAACCCTAAAAATGATTTAAAAGCTATTTAAACTCTAAAAAATGCCAATAAAATCCAGAAAAATCACCATAATTCCCAGAGGGACAAAATGAGCACCGAACGACACAAAAATAATCGGTAAAAATAAACGGGCACCGAAATATCCCAAAAATCGATTCTACCTATTAAACTGATTAAAAACACCCGAAACACGAGACGAGAGCTGTGATCCCAATAAAATCAAACAAAAATGAAAAATGCACTGTATGCAATATGCAGATGCGAATGCGATTATGCGTCGAAACGTCGAGCCAGATACAAGACCCGGTTGGTCAAATTTTGGGGTGCAACAGCTGCCCCTATTCAAGCGGCTTCGACTTGAATGGGTGAAGAGCGCTCAGCCTTCAAACATTCAAGGTAGATGACGGTTGAATACAAATGGAACCCTGAAATTTGCCAACCGCGGGAATATACTGCAAAACTGCTTGAAGAATAGCTTCCAATAACTGAAGTTTGGTTGTCACGGCAACAACTGGTCAATTTTCTGATACAATTTTCTTCTCCTTTTCAACACCTGTGTAACGCCACAAGTATTGAAATAATGCTTCGGAAAAGCAAACGACTTGATTCCCATCTCTCTCATGGGATCAAATCTGGTCAACTCACAGTTCACTGCGAACTTGAGGACAATTCTCCTGGGGGAATTCTGAATCGACTGCTTGGCACCCATTCTGTCAACAGGCCGCAGCTTCAGAAATCTGATATATGTCAATCTTCGTTGTTGTTGTTTTTTCCGATGCTGATATAACAACCAAATGTGAAGAATCACTCCGCTGGGGAAGTCGAGAAGCTGAACCAAACAACTCTGCAGGTGAACAAATTCGAAATCCAATAGGTAACCATCCTGGTCTATGTTTCGACATGTGTATGCTTGATAATGATGCAATGCCCTATATGACATGTAAATGCTATGCGTTCTATTTGAAAATGCGATGCCCAGACGACATGGATATACTATATGCTTGTATAAATGCAATGGCTATATATGCAAATGCTAATGCAGGCTCTAGCTGCCAGAGAACACCAGGTCTGAAAACCACTTGGCAAAATAAATGCCGAAGGTAACGTCAACTCTGCTGGGGATGAACCGAAGTCACAGATTATCTCAGCAAAATAAATGCTGGAAACGGGAAATCGAATCCACTGGGGATAATCGTTCTGCTGGAGAAATGAAAAGGCAACCCTGCTGGGCGACTTCACTGGGGAAAGAAAACAACTCTGCTCGGGGATGCTCCCTTCAAATCATTGGCAACTGGTTGTACTCTGTGGGGATTGACCCAAACTGAGGTTGAGTGCGCGCAGCATACTGTTGGAAATACTCCTACTATCAAGGATATCAATCTTAATCTGCTGAAGATCCTCCTGATCCTACTCTGATACGGGGTAAAATACGATCTCGACTCTTTCGGGGACAATAAGCAACTTTCATCTGCTGAAGAGCGGCAATTCTGATTTAACAACATCCACAAGGAATTCAAACATTACTCGGAGCACTTGGCATCAATCGAGCTTCGCATCGGGGAACTTGACAACATGCGGGTCATTGGGAAATACTGGGTCAGATACCTTTAGGTTTTTTTGCTTTTCTGGTTTAGGATAAACACGGATTATGTACACGGTGGAAGAGATAAGAAATACTAGACGAGAACTAGCATTCAAAGGTAGACTACCAGGCGAGAACTGATAGGAAAGTAGGTTATCAGACGAGAATTGATTTGGTTTTTTGTGTTTTTGAACATCAGACGGGGCTGACTGGATAGCAGACTGAGATATAGACAACCAGGCGAGAACTGGCTGAAAGCTAACGTACACCAGGCGAGAACTGGTATAACACATAGGGTAAAACACACGAGAACTGATTATGCGACGACATGTACCAGGCGAGAACTGATACAACACTTGAAGAAACGGTGACCAAACGAGAATTGGTTACCAATAAACTGCACCAGGACGGGAACTGCTGCTTACAATAAACTGCACCAGGACGGGAACTGCTGCTTACAATAAACTGCACCAGGACGGGAACTGCTGCTTACAATAAACTGCACCAGGACGGGAACTGATGCTTACGGAAGGTGGGCCAGACGAGAACTGGTTACCGATTTGCCAGGCGAGAACTGGACTTTGGAAACGACTGGTTGCTGACACGCAACAGGTTTAAACTGCAGGATAATGATCCAATGACAGCAAGACCTTCTTATCTGAAAGGCTTAGGTTTTGATAAGGGTATTGACATGATTCCCCTATACTCAACTCCAGCTGGGGATAAACAAACTGATTTGAACAACTTGCCCCGGTGCACTCAGCTGGGGATAAAAAGACTGGTTTGAGCAACTTGCTTCAGTACAATCAACTCGTCCCAATCTATCTCTTGGGAGTACTTGCTCTGAACAGCTTGCTACGAGAATACTTCGAGAATATTTGCCCCGGTATCTGTATGACAACAGAATTCAATCTCCATTAGAAACCTATCACCCTGAATGGTTTCATCATTCTCTGCGATGACTTGCCCCTGAATGAGCGTTCTAGCGACTTAACCCGATCTGATTATCCACTGGAAGTATCTGCTTTCAACTCTCCACGTTCTGTATAATTGCCCCTGATTGGCTCTCGAGAAGACTCACTTCTGATTAACTGCTTCTCAAATAAACTGCCCCTGATCAACTGAAGCTTCGGGACTCGTCCTCAGACTAACTGATTCTGAACTTACTGGAAGTCAATGCCCCTGATTCATCGGGCTTTCATAACATTCACCATTCTGGCTCAGACTGCTGAATTACTCAGTCCTGCTCGATTATTCCCTGGTGGAATTTCTTTCATGCCAACTACTAACCTGCAATAAAAAATTGTCTATTTGCGAATGGTAATCTTAATGCAGCGTTTATGCAGATTTTGAAAAAATTTTGAGCTGTCACTCATTTACATGCAATGATTATGAGTGACGAATGAACCAGAGTTCAAACGCAGTGCTTACGTGGTCAGTGAAAATACAACAAGGATGTGACTAGCAAGTCAAGAAGGAGTCAGGTTACTCAACCTTATCGCAATGCGCTTCAGAATAAACCCTACCTCAATTAGGTCTTTTAAGGGTTGTATCGTGGTCGGGTTCACGGTTCGTGAAACAAAGGATATTTGGCTCAAATTTTGATTTGTACCCACCCCTTCTACGTGATGATCTCCGATCCTAAGGTTCAGTTAACCTAGCACAAGCGCTCGCCTCCTCGAGAGGTATGTTGAATGGTAAGAACCACAGTTAAGGAATTCACAAGCTTTTCTTCTAGAGTGATAGCTACTCCTTCTTCACTTTTGGTGTCTGTGTACACGACTTTGTGATTTGCTGGGGAAAATTTTCTTTTTGATCCCTCTTTTCATTCTTTTGATTCCCTAATTTTCGCCTGGACTGACTCATTGTGAGTTCTTTTCGATTTTTCTTTTTGAAGTCCAGCGGGATGCCCTGATTTTCGCCTAAGTATTAGCTTTCCAGCTTTTTCTTTCTTTTTACTTAGCGGGCTTTCTTTCTTCTTTCTTTTGGAACAAAGTCGTGTGACACTGGTTGTCTTGATTGCTCCGAAAGGATCGTAACCGTCTCACTCCTGATTGGTGAGGTTTGACCTCTTGAAAGGTATAAACTGATTGGTCCTCGAAAGACAGCACTCCTCTGCAAGACTTGAACGCTCGGTCAAGCTAACTGACAACTACCCTGCCCCGGGTTAAGATGTGAGGGTTAGAAAAAGTCCGAAAAACTCCTACTTCCTGGCTCGAAGTGGTTAACAAGGGACTAACTCCTTATATCTCCAGTGTTTGGGGGATTTGAAACAATGCCTTGTACGTCATCGGTACGGTCTTATCTGAAAGCATACGATCATCGGTTATGAGTATCAGTTTCGTCATCCTCCCTCCTAACTTTGCTAGTCACAGCGATAAAGAATGGAGTGAATAAAATGCGAGTGTCAGTGCAATGCAGTAAATGAGCGACAGCGACATGACTAATTCAGAAAAATGCATAATCACTTTATTATTATCACCATTCAAAACATATAATGTTTAAAGCAGGTAGTAACTAACAGAAAAAGAAACTACAAATGCAAAATGGTAAAAAGTCCGAGGACTGCCAATGCTGAGGCGCCTGCCTGTCTGAACCACTGGCTTATGCTGGAGAATACCTTCCGAGTCTACGAGCTTAGACAGCTGAGCGGTTGGGATGAACAAACAGAAATCCCTCTCGAAAGGAAATGCGATCCTGATCAATCAACTGCTGTACCTTCGCCTGAAACGCTTTACAATCTTCCGTCGAATGCCCCGGTGAGCCACCATGGTAACCACACTGGACGTGGGGATTGTACCCAGGAGGGTAAGGTTCTGGAACTGGCTTGAGAGCTTTCGGCTCCACCAAAGACTTCTGAATCAAAGATGGTAGCAACTGGCTATACGGCATCGGCACTGGATGGAAAGGAGCTTTCCTTCGTTCCAAATTGTTGCGAGGTCGATTCTGATTCTGACGCTGATGCTGATAACCTCGGCCACGAGTTTGCTGATTTGCAAGAGGAGCGACATAAGATTCCTGATATGGTGCCCCAGGAACAGCTGTCTGTTCAGAATAACGAGACACAGAAGATACTGACCGCTGAGAAGACGGAGAACCAACAGACTTCACCGATTCGACTTGAGGATATCCAGCATCTGTCAGGACCGCGTTGATCATAGCTTCATCTTCAGATTGAGAGCTATAGAGAGATTCAGTTTCACTAGCCTGACCTTTTGAAACATACGGGATTCTTCCAATCTTTACACCATACTCGATGTGCTCTCCTGCCCTTACCAACTCAGTGAAATTTGGTGCGACTCCAAGCATTCTTTCGAAGCACGGGCTCTGCAAGGAGTTTACGAACATGTCTTTCAACTCTTGGTCTAGGAGCGGTGGTTGCACTCTACCAGCAAATTCTCTCCATCTCTGAACATACTTTCTGAAAGACTCGTTGTCCCCTTGAGACAATTCTTGCAGTTGCATGCGAATAGGAGCTTCATCAAGATTATAGTCGTACTGCTTCAGAAAAGCATTGGCTAAGTCCATCCATGATCGGATCTGATCACGCTCTAACTGCATATACCAACTCAGAGGTGCCCCAGTCAGACTATCTTGAAAGCAATGAATCATCAGCTTGTCGTTGTGCACAAATGAAGTCATTCTTCGGCAGAACATCACCAAATGTTGCTTCGGGCAACTATCTCCTTTGTACCTTTCAAACCTCGGCATTCTGAACTTCGGAGGTAACACTAGGCCAGGAACCAGACACATATCTGCAGCACTAGGAGTAACAGCGTCTTTACCTTTCAAGGCTTTGAACCTCTCCTCTAATGCACGAAACCTTTCAGCATACACGGGAGCTAATGGGTCTTCATTCTTTGTCGTCGGGATCTCTCTTCGGGGATTAGGCACAGGGAATGCAAAACCCTGGTAGTCTGAGACGCCAACAGAAGGAGAACGTTCACCTCGGACAACAAACTGCTCACGCAGACCTTGGTCTTCAACAGATGGCTGCACAGGCTGAGCTATAGTAAGGTTGTTCACTTGCGGAAAGTCTTCGTCGCGCGGAGATCCATACAGAGGATTGGACGTCACGGTGAAACCTGACAAGGTATCAATGAACTGGAAGCTGCTCTCTGACATAGCTACCAATGGTCTTCAGCTGACTTTGATGCTTGACTCTGATCAAATTTGCTTTAAATCTGCTTCAACCCCTTGGTCGTCTTCAATATTCACCTTCAGAATCAAAATAACGGCTGGATAAGAGCTCTGACTAGCTGGCGAATAGTATGCAATATGATGCGAAGATGCCTATGCAAATGCAATGCAATGCAACAAACACGGGATCACAGCTCCCACACAAATTAAATACAGCTGCACTGCTGACGGATTACGGTTGCTCTGAAGAGAAGACCAGAATAACGGGTAGGTTGGAAGTTAAGTTTCCTGCACAAAAAAAAACCCCCCACTCACAGGTGTGGACCTATATCTGATAAGGTACGGCATCCTATGCGTTCATCAGCGTCACAGACTTTCAAAACTGATGATACGATTCCCAGAAGGAGTGGCATCATCAAGCTTTGAAGAGGCCTCACTTAGCTGAATCACAAATGATCGGTTCCCAGAGTCGACAATTCACCAAACCAGCAACCGTCTCAACCCAAAGGGTTGAAAGTGAAGCCAACCGGATGAACCTCGTCTGAGCGTGGATTTCATGAGACACTAGTGCCTACAAAGCAAGCACGCGCCCACTAATTTCCACTCTAATTCTAAGGTGCACTCCAAGCCCAGGTCTGGCTTATCTCTCATCATAGAACACCCGTAACACCCCAATAGCAACAGATAATATCAATAAATAAGCCCCAAATAGACAAGCAAACGAGCGCTAGGATTGACTCTCTCTTAGGGGACGTTGGATCCCAAAATTGACTCGCTTTCGGGACGTTGGATCCCTAGGAAACTATCAAGTCCCCAGCAGAGTCGCCAGCTGTCGCTACTGCGAAAATCGGCGCCGGCTGACAGAAGAGTCGCCACCGTGCGTTATTTATCCCTCAGAGCGGGAAAGGAAACGCTCGAAGTAAACCTCGCAAAAACGGGGAAAAGGTATGGTCATCGCAACCATAGCCTGGGTTCGGGAGTCGGTTACGCAAGGGGAAGGTATTAGCACCCCTCACGTCCGTCGTACTCGACGGGATCCACGCTTGCTTGGGTTGTCTACTAGATGCAAAACAATCTATCTACGGCTGCTAAATCTAAACGGAAGGGAATTGACTCGATAGAGCGTCGCACTCTATGCCTACGTATTCTCAAGAGAGAAAGTCAGAGTCAACGTAGTTCGGGACTACAGGGAAAATTGGCTCGCCAAGACCTCGCGTCTTGTGCCTACGTACTTCCACTGCATGGAAGATCAGAGCTTTACGTAGTTCAGACTAACTACGGCTAAACAAAACATTCTCACACAGCAGTGAGAAAAACAACTGGTTTCACAGGGTCGGGAACCTATGGGCAAAACTATGGCTTGGTCTCAAATGCACTCGGGCAAGAGAGAAAAAGGGTATCAATTAGTCGTCAGCGGGAAAATCTCGATCGCACAGCCGCGAGAGAACAAAAGTCAGTCGTTAGTGTGCTCGCTAGGATATCGCATCCTATGCCTACATATCTTCGTCTGGCACGAAGAATCAGAGCAGCTGTAGTTCGGCTACTACGGGACCACAGCTCAAATCTCGTTTTATTAATCTCTGAAAAATGATTACAATGAGTTGAATATTGAAATAAATCTCCTAGGAAACGCTATCCTATTCTATCCTTGAAAAATCGAATGAAAAATAGCCCCCTAACAAATGGGCCTCTAAACTATCTCTAAAAATCGGAAAATAATCTCTATGAAAGAACCTAAAAGAAAATGCTTAAAAAAAATATTAAATCGACACTTTAATATTTTTTTCTTTTTTCTTCTTTTCTTTTTCAACATATTTTTCCCTTTTCTCTTTCTTTTTCATAATATTCTTCTATTTTCTTTTTTCATAATATTTTCATACTATTTTCTTATAATATTTCTTTTCAAATCTTTTTCTATTTTTCAAATATATTTTCTTTTCATTTCTTTTTCTATTTATTTCTTTTTCTATTTTTCTTTTTTCTATTTATTTCTTTTTCTATTTTTCTTTTTTCTATTTAATATTTTTTCAAATGTATTTCTTCATGTAAAACTAAGAAAATATAAAAGAAAATACACAAAGGGGATGGGGGGTGCAGTCCATACAAGGGGAGAATTAACAGAAAATAAAAAATAAAAACTGGGCCCAGCCCAATTACTCAATACAGGAAACGGAGGGGGGTGAAGATTGAAACTGGGTGTTGGCAAGAAAAAAGACAGTAGGGCCCAAGGCCCAGAACTCGCCCAAAAACGTGAGGGGGGTGTAACACCAAAAACTGATTGGGCCTGAGGCCCAAGACCCAACCTGATCTCTTCCTCTCGTCCCTTTCAGTTTCTGAAAAAACCTAATCTCCTCCCCTTTCTCCGCCGCCGCCGTTCTCCCTTTCTCACCCTCGTTCTTCAATCTTCCTTTCAAATCCTCGTTTCCTCTCGCCATCTCTCCTCCTCTCCGTTCATCCCTTGCTTCAATTTTCCTTGAAATAGCACTCTCCCAAATCAAGCAACATAAACATGTAGAAGCTTGTTCGAAGATAAATGGTTGGTGATTGATGCACTCCTGGGCAGTGGTTCTGAAAGCTTGTTCGAGTGTTGTTGCTGATGAAGAATCTCGCGTGTTCTGGAGATTGGAAGAAGACGAAGTTCTTGCGTGAAGATCCACGAGCCTGGATTTGTGTTCTTGAAATGATGAACGGTGTGTGTTCTTGTTGGAGTTTCTGGAACTTTGGTGTTGATTTCTGTTGATGATTGCTTGAGGAAGTTCTTCCGGAGATGCGTTCTTGGAGTGATGAAGATCTTTTGGAGACATTTGGTGATTCTGAAGACGATCTGGAAAGAAGGTCGCATGAACATTTGATGGAGTTCATGGATCCACTTCTGGAAAACGAAGAACACTCATGGATCTTCTTGACGATCTTGAACGGGATCTGGGAATTATATGAATGTGGTTGAAGGTTCGTGATGAATCCAGTTTATTGATGAAGATTACTCGCCAATGATCATCTGGAAAACGAAGGAGATCTGGGACGACGAATGTTTGAAGCTTGACGATGAATGTTCATCGTTTCCGACGAGTTTCTGGAGAGGACGACGGTGGCCGGAAGTTGGATCGGTTGAAGGTGGAAGATGGAGATTAGGGAGGAAGATGTTGAAGATGAACAGATTCTGGGTTTTTGTGTTCGCCGGTGAGGGTTACGGCGGTCGCCGGCCATGCAGGCCGGCCGGAGGTGGCCTTCAGGCGGGAGGCTTGGTGGTTGCCACGTGGGGGAGAAGTGGTGTGTGAGGCTGCATGCCTGCCACTTGGCCTGCGCGTGGCAGTGAGATGAACGAAGGGCGAACGCGTGGCGGGCTGTGATGAAGGAATGTGGGCCATCCCCTAGGCAACACGTGGCCTGCGATCATTTATAGTGCTGAGAAGCTGGAAGCTTCCAGAACGTTCTGGAGTGCGCTGGACAAAGCTGGAAGAATCTGGATTGTTGCTGGACCCCTTTTTTGGACTGACACAACTGAACCTGGACAAAAACAATAATGGGCCTACGAATGAGTGAATAAAGCCCAACGAAGTGGACTCCAAAAACTCAAAAAAAACTGAAAAACAATATTAAAAAAACTAATTAACACTTAATCCTATTTAACTAAACTAATAATACTCTAACAAACCCACTAATCTGAAAATTAAACTAAATCTCTATTAAATCTAAAATTGATTAAATTTCTATTAAATCCCTAATAAAGCTATATTATTTACAAATGATTAAAAATCTATAAAAGAAAAATAAAAGAAAAATCTATTTATCTATTAAAAAATGAAAAAACCATATTATATTCTAAAAATTCTATTAAATTCTATTCAATTTCTATAAAAGAAAATCTATTAATTCTATATCTAAAATATATTCAAAAATTCAATTAGTCTAAAAGAAAATCTATATTACTCTATAGCATCTAAAATTAAAAACATTTAATTTCTATCAACGAAAAACTATTTATTAATAAGAAAAATTCTATATTGAAAAAGATTAAAAATCTATTTAGACTATTAAAAAAAATCTTATTAATGTTCTAAAAAATTCTATATTATCTAAAAATATTAAAATCTATATTATCCTATTTAAAAAGATAAAATCTATTTAAATTCTAAAAAGAGAAAATGCTATTTAAGAATATCTAAAATGATTAAGGAAACTATTAAAAACTATTAAAAAATCCTATTAACCCTAAAAATGATTTAAAAGCTATTTAAACTCTAAAAAATGCCAATAAAATCCAGAAAAATCACCATAATTCCCAGAGGGACAAAATGAGCACCGAACGACACAAAAATAATCGGTAAAAATAAACGGGCACCGAAATATCCCAAAAATCGATTCTACCTATTAAACTGATTAAAAACACCCGAAACACGAGACGAGAGCTGTGATCCCAATAAAATCAAACAAAAATGAAAAATGCACTGTATGCAATATGCAGATGCGAATGCGATTATGCGTCGAAACGTCGAGCCAGATACAAGACCCGGTTGGTCAAATTTTGGGGTGCAACAGGGTCAACATTCTCTTTTCAACAAGGTGCAACCCTAACAAGGTCTGAAAGAGTTCAGCATACGTTGATGGAGGTGCCTCAAACACCCTTTTTGGCCTCCCCTCCTGAATTCTTCGCTGAGTCGGATACCGGCGTTTCATGCGCTGCTGGTCTTGATCAACCCGTTCCTTAGGCTCATGCACTGTCATCCTCAAATTCAGCCCAGGCATTGGCAACTGATGTGGACCTGGGGATTCGGTTTCCAATGATTCCAGGATATGCCTCGATTCCTTTGCAACTCCCGGTGGGGAAACAGGAATATCGGTCCCTGAGACCTTTATACCGCCCGACACAAATTCAATTGCCTTCTCATCCAGCAACTCCTGAATCTTCTGCTTGAACGAGTTGCAGTTCGCGATGTTATGCCCCAGTGCACCGGAGTGGAAGACACAATGGGTGTTCACATCATAGCCTGGCGGTGGCTGCCCAGTCAATGGCGCCAAAGTGTGGGGTTTAATCAGTTGAAGTTGGAACAAAAGTTGCGCCAACTGATCATAATCCACCGGAATCTCATCAAATACCCTGCTAGAGAACTTCATCCTTTTACCATACCCCCTTGGGTTATCCTGAGAAATCATTCGCGCCTGTCGACGAGGAGAATCCAGAGCTTCGAATTGTGTAGAGGGTCTCTTAGGCCTATCATGCCTGGGCACTGGTTCTTCCGACCCCTGTGGGGCAAGTAAACCGACCGCAACCTTCAATCGGTAATTCATCCATCAATCCTACCTGAGCCTTCAATCGGTAATTCTCTTCTTCGAGCATCTCTTGGTTCGAGCGTAGCGCGTGCATGTGTTGTACCCCAAAATTTGCCCAACATTTCTTTACCTAGCTTGTGCTTCATTTCATTCACATTAGCATTATCATTTGCATTTCATTGACATGTATGCAGGAGACCAAGAGGTATGAGAACCAATCAAGGGCTATGCAAGACTTTGAAGCTAGATAAGAAGGTTGTTCAAGTGTTCAAGGGTTGATATCCTTGTCAGAGAAGTTAAAAGATCCTCAGAGAGAGTGGTTGAAACCAAGAGTGTGTGCCTCCTAACTTGAGAGTTGTGGGAACTCATCAGATGATTCTGAAGCCATGAAGTTAGACTTGAGGTCTTGAGAGATCTCATGAGAAGTGTTGAAGATCACTTTGAGGCCTAGACAGGTCATTGTGCAAGAATAAGAAAGCCTCAGCCATGATTGGTGCAGCTAGGGTTTGACTGGGTCAACCCTAAGTCAACTGATGATTTGAAGAAGGTTGAGACCTAATCCAAGAGACATGTGATCATGGATTGATACATTGAGATGTTCTAAGGATGATTCCAATGTCAACTCATCATGATTGAGGAGTTTGAGAAGTTTCAAGCTAGGGTTTCTAAGGCTTGACAGTGTAAAATCCCCTATGTTGCGGTGGAAATAGGATCACAAACTATTAATGAGTTTGAATCGCAATTCTTAATTCACAACCGCTCTTTGATTTATCCGAAGGAAAAGGTCAAAAGAGGGAAAACCTATTTTTGCATCGTAAACACAATGCGGGGAAAGATCTAGGGTTCGGGGGTTGGTTAAATTTAGGGAAGGTATTAGCACCCTAAACTTCTGTAGTACTCTACATGAACCTTTTGTTCAGATATTTACTATCTTGCTTTATTTATTTGCTTAAGGTATATGTACAAAGGATTAAAAGTGAGAAAGAAGACCTAAGGGGTTAATTCTAAGTTTACTCGGCAAGACATCGCATCTTGTGCCTACGTATCCTTACGGGAGTGGAATCAGAGTAATCGTAGTTCCCCTCAAAAGGGAGGTTAGAGACTTCTTGACTGTGGTCAAGGTCTCAAGGGGAATAAACGCATCTTAAGGACACGCTTACATGGAGTGTAGAAACTCCAAATCTCTACGTCGAATTATTAAGTTGTAATTAGGGTTAAATTAGGGATTCCACGGCGGGAAACCCTAAAATGAGCGCGGCGGCTCTTTGACCTAATACTAGGGGTAAAATTGTAATTTTGCCTGCGGTGAGGCATTTGTGAAAATTAGGGTTTGTAGTTTGTAGTTTTGAGGATTTGAAATTGAATGTGTGAAATTTGAGGGTTTGAGGACTATGGGCATGGCGGCCAAACGGCTAGACCTAATCCTTCGGAGGTGTGATGTGACGGAAATAATGATAAACAGTGCAAAATTTTAAATCATACAAGCAGGAATTTAAATACGGAAAGTAAACGCGATTGTTAAGATTCGCGAGGTTACAATGAGGAACAGTTACAATGATATGAAATTCCGAATGAAATACAGCTAAATAAAAACAACATGACAAGCTGCAAAATGAGTAACATAGAGTCCGTAGACCGAAATATGTAAACCAACAGACGAGTTAGGAGGCGAAATTTTGCATATTTTATGATTTTATTTTTGCAAGGAAAACTTCAGTTTAAATAAGAATTTTAATATTAATTAATTTAACCTTAACTCTCAACAATTATTTTAAACCTAATTATTTAGAAAGAGCTTTTAATTCACCGAGCTAATTTTTTTCCTTTTTTGTAATATTTGGACTATTATGAGAAAAGTTTAAACTAAAAAATTTTTATTTACAAAAGAAAATGTAGGGTTTTAGTATATTATTTTAAGAAACAAGTCCTAAAAACTAGATTAATAATTATTTAAAAAAAGTAAGTATTATTAGCAAAATGTTAATTGAGTTTTAGTTATTAAAATTTTTTTTATCATTTTTAAATTAGAAAAAAGGATAGTAAAGACAAAAGTTGAGGACACAGTTGGGCCGGTAGGGGATATCCGACCCAAAACATGCGCAGGCCACAACGACTCTAGGGTTTCCAAAACCCTTTCTCATCTCGCGGCGCATGAACTCTTTCTCTCATCTTCGTTAGCTCTTTCTTCTCCGATCCTCATGTTTGATCTTTCTTTGTCATGGTGACCCTGAAAATGTAACACGACCCACACAGTTAGTAGCGAAATCTTACGTTTTCGAGAATAATTATTGATGATGATAGTTGGAGATCGTTGTGAATATGGCGATGATGCTAGTCTGATCGGTGATGATGATGGCTGAACCCTGAGAGGAATTGCTCGCCGTCTTCAGATGGTGCTGGTGAACCTCTCTAAAGATCCTTGATCACCCGAGGGATTTCAATGATTCTCCGCCGTTTTTCACCTCTTAGTTTGTTTCTTCCTCCCTTCGTACGCGGCCACCAACTAGTTCTCTTTCGTTCTCTCCGGTCCTTTCTCACAGGTGGAATCGTCCCTTTTATAACTTTTATTTTGGGCTTTTGGATGTTGGATTTGCGCTTCACTGAGATATAATTTTGCGTGATTTTGTCTGATTTGATGATTTCGTGTTTGATTGGTATTCTGATATGATTTGATTTTTCTGATACTGATTGGATTTTGTTTCCGTTTTAGGATTTGATTGGGGTTTACCTTGATGCACTATAACGGATTGGATTTCGATTTGATTCTAAAGATGACTTCCGTTTTAGTCTTCACGGCTTTTGGATTTTTCACTTCGAATTAACTCTTCTTCTTCTTTTTTCCAGGGGACTGATGCTGATACTTCGATTAAGTCGAGGTGGCCGAGGGAAGGTTAAAGGTTATGATGACGCTTCGTCTGAACCTACGTTGGATACCATTGCCATTTGGTTTTGGTCGCATGGCCTTAGCGATGATGACCCACGGGTCTGAGCTGTCATTTTGAATTGAGTTGATAGTTTGTGCGAAGTTACCGATGCTTGCAGTTCGACGTTCGGTAGGGAATTGGTAACGGCTTCGGCCGTGGCTTTCCCAGCCGCTCGAATTCTCCTGCCCAATGATGGTTAAACTGAGGGCTGAGTCCCTGTTCCATCCATTTTGATTTTGATTCATGGTCGGAACTCATTATAATAGTTGACTGGTTTCTCTATTATCTGCTTCCGATTTGATTGTTCTTTGCAGATGTTAGGCATTGATTTTCGATGTTGGCTGGACCTGTTTACGGACTGGTTTACAGTTTGGATCATCTCTGATTTTTCTGATAAGCTGATGTTCGGATTTTTGACACCAACTGGGTTTGCGAACGGGCTACTTTCTAATGCAGTTTGGCTGTGATTAGCTTCGATATTCAGTTTGGGATTATTGCTGATATTCTCGGCTAGAGTTTATTTGCTCGGTTCAGAACTGCTTATTCTGATGCAGTTCAGACGTGGTTCTTTCCTGCTGTAACTCTGGTTCAGTTTATATTGCTTTTTTTCTGATAAATCTTGGACCACTGTTGTTTTTATATGACATGCATTGTCTGATGGTTTTGGTGTTTTTGCAGATGTTAAAACCAAACTTTATTCTGGTGTTCATTCAGATTCGTTTCAAACCGGTTTCGACATAATTGGCCTGCCTCTGTCTTGATGCTGATACATACTTCCTTACTAATGTGCTGGTTTTTCTATTATGAATTCACTTGTCTGGTTCAGAGCTGAAGTAGCTTTGGAATTCGGTTTGGTTACGAGTCCGTTTAGGGATCTGGTTTACTTGATAGTGCTCGCCATATTTACTTGATAGTGTTCATTTGAATCCACCGTCGCGCAAACCATTTCGGCTCGAAAAACGCTTCTTTTACCTCTCTTTCTCGGCTGTCCCAAAATGGAACAGATACTGCTGGTCGTTAGCCGAGGTTGAGGTTCGGAAGTGGGAGTAGGATGCGGCTTCGGTCGTGCCCTCCCGGCACCCAATGATGAAGATTTTCTGAGGGTGTCCGCTTATTTCTTCTAGCATTTTTCTTTATGCTTTGATTTGTTTTCGTTGTGCAGGTAATCAGAAGAAATATGCGTGAAGACCGTGGTTGAAGATGTCCTTGGAATGATTTAAATTTTTAGGATCTTTTTTTAGGATAGGAAAAAAAATTGTAACTTAAAGTCCTTTTGTAACTTGTAACCAAAGAAATAAAATCCAATATTTCCTTCATTCAAATTATATTCCAGCTTTTACTTTGAATTTTGTTGTAATCCAAAAATTCCAACTGAAATCCAACTTGAGTAATGATTAACACAAACTTGATTAATTCTGAATTTAAGCAAACAACCTCAAACGAATCCAAACAATTAGACTTTAGGCCATTTACTTAAACAAACGGAATTAATTTCCACCGCATAAATTCAATATGAATGAATCAAAAGTCAAAATGGATTAAATCTCATTGTATCAACCGTATTGCTTTAAGTAAGGTATTTCGATTCCTTAACTCCAGATGAACTTATACCTCTGACTGAATTCGGCCCACAACATAAATCCCTGCCTGAAATGCCATCTGATTAATATTGTCTCTCCTCTTAAAAAACAGCAGAAAGCGGTGGAACAGTAGACTGCTCGCAAAATAAATTCAAATCGGACTGTGCCCTGCTCTACTGACGGCATACCAACTTCGAAAACTACTCCACCCCTGAGCCTCGGTCAGGTGTAGTTTGAAACCATGATTAAAAATCAAAAATTATTACCATTTCTTCTTCTTTGAAATTTAAACTACCCGAAAACAGTGGAACAGAAAACGCCCGCTTTACGAAATGAACCCCAACAAGGTTACTCGCACTGATTCAAACCATCTCTCATTAACATCTCGTCTTGATAAATCTTGGGGATTTTGACAGAAATTTTGGAGATCACTGATGGCCCATTTCTCCATTCAAATAAATTACTGTACCGCTGCCACATTTTACCCTGTCTTTCTGTTTATCTCTAAAATAAATATTTCGGGGAAAAAGGTTTCAACTATCCCGAAGGACCCCGGCGCCAGCCTATCGTCACAAACTGTTGGTAACATTGTCCAAATTACCATTTTGCCCTTTTTATAATCAAAACGCCCTTGGTGCAATTCCTGCAAAACAAAACACCCTTTTGCAACCAGTTAACGGTTAGTGGGTGCAACAATGAGATGTTATGCGATATGACTGACTAAATATAAGGGTAAAATTTGGGGTATTACAGTTGCCCCTATTTAAATAGCTACACCGGATGATTTGAGTGGCGAAGACTCGAGGAATCATGGTGGAGGGATTTAAATATAGATAACCGAAAATTTTACCCTTATATGCGGCGATATGCAATGCTATGGACAAAACTGGAACGACTTAACGCAGATGATGCCATGACTATGATACGACGCGTATGCTGGAATAATGAATGTGAAAATGCTGCCGAACACGACGACACAGTGACATACGCTACGAGAAAAACACACTGGGGAAACGACGCGCTGGGGAGTTCTAAAATGATGGTCAACCGGCGCAAATACGACCAATTGTCATTTTTAGAACAGGAACCGGATCCTCAAATGGAGATGACACCTATGAGACGGCCTCCACTGGGGAATCTAAATAAAACTGGATCTACACGACTGCAAGATCGATTACAGCCTGCTGGAGCATTGAGCAAAGAATAACATCCAAGCTCCTGTAGACTATCCTTCGTGATGGGATCGGATGGACTTTTCAGAAATCCATATCGTATATACAGGGTAAAGACCGGCTGTATGCCAAAATAAATGGACTTTTAACGGGAAATGCCCTGATAAGTTTCTCGAGAGAGAGCTGTCGCTTATCGTTGGAAGGGACTTATATGCAAAAATGGATAAGCACTCAAATAAAGAGGCTGCTGCTTATCTGATAAATAAATCCTCTCGCATTTTAAGGTCGTCGCCTGGAATGCGATTCTGATTTTTCTCTTACTGAAGGATAAATAAACTGCTTCAAGATCGTGCTCTCTTGAATATGAAACGGGTAAACTGAACTTCTTCATACTTCAGAATCGTGCTCTCCTGAATATGAAAGTGGATAATCGAACTTCCTCATAACTCAGAATCGTGCTCTCCTGAATATGATTCGGCTCCTGAAATTTCTTCATTCTTCAGAATCGTGCTCTCCTGAAAAACGGCCAAACTGAACTTCCTCATAACTCAGAATCGTGCTCTCCTGAATATGATTCCGCTCCTTCTTTTACTAAAGGATAAACGAACTTCTTCATAACTTCAGAATCGTGCTCTCCTGAATATGAAACTGCTCAAACCTCCCCGTAATTCAAGATCGTGCTCTCCTGAATACGATTTGGTTCAAACCTCAAGACGGCAGGTAAATGGAAGCCCAACTGCTCCATGGAGATGGCCATTTGCTGCGAGTCATAACGAGGATATGATCGACTTCTTAGGTGAGAAATGTCGTGTGTTGATGCTGTAAAATGTAAAGTGTAAAGGGTTGTAACATGTAGGATTGCAAAGTGTTTTACTGATAGATTTTCCAGGCGCGAACTGGCGTGTATCTGTAAAGGATTGTAGTTGATTTTCTTGAAAGATAGTGCAAAATAAATGCACGTCCGGGTACAGTGATAAACTTCTCAAGCGAGATAGTCGCGTATCTGCCAATGTATGGTGAAAATTTTAAATGGTGCAAAATAAATGCACGTCCGGTTGGGATTGACGACCGACAAGACTGAGATTCAATCTAGGATCGAGCTAGAAAGAAGACTGGAAATCAAAACTCCATCGAGGGAATGATCTCGAAGGGTAAATATCTAATCCTGGCGAGGAAAGATAGCTGAAGTAACCGTCATCCACGAGGATCGAGCTCTGTGGGGAAACTGGAAACAAGTAAGCATTTTATGCTTAGGGCTGACAATCTATTTGGAGAGAATGGACAAACCCCCAATTACTCGGTGGTAACGACCAATGATGGAGACACGATGAACCTGTGCATGTTATCGCGTATGTTAATAGATATGTTAATATGAATGTATGTTGATGTCTATGTATGTAACTATGCAAGATGTTATGAAATGAGTATGTAATGAGTATGTAATGAATATGAAATGAAATAGGCATGTGATGCTTATGCCCTTGCGTCTACTGACGAAACAGACTAGAGACGGGACGAGAGATGAAATAAACATCTCGACGGAAATACCCTGCGTTCTCTACAACCAATACGTCAATCATGGGTAAGAAAAGATCAATGGTAGAACCAAGTCTGGTTTTAAAGTTAGGAATTCTCTGGGGAGAAGATAATCTGCTCGGGCATACAGTATCACGTCTTCACATGGGGAGAAGAAAACCTGAGGGACACTTTTAAGTTACCCCAAGAAGAAGTTGTCAGCTTATAGTCTCTCTGGGGACTAGCACTGGGCAATGGTTTGAAAGTGTTTCTGCAATAATGATATTTCCGGGGAATGAAGAGATCCTGTCGGAATTTCCACTAGTCAAAGTAATTTATTACATTTCAAATTTGTTGTTTTTTGAAAAACAATTCTGAAAAATCTACAATGCACCTTTCATTTTCAAATTTTAAGAATAAACGCATTTTGCATAACAATAGGAAATAAAGAGCAATGCACCAAGGAATGTAAGTAACGAGATGGTATCTTTTATTAAAGGGTGGCTGCTTGCTGAAGGCATAGCTCCACAGATGATTACATTTTGAAATTGGCAACATGGGAAAAAGGTTACATTGAATCCAATAATACCTACTGACACTACTAACTAAGACTAATCCAGAATCCTGCTTTGGGCCAGGATGAAAGAACTGAAACATGGCTCTCATGCGGAAAGTGTGTTCGAGATAATCAGTGTCCTCTGATGCAATGAAATGCCTTTGTCCCTAACTTTTGCCTGGACCGCCCTTTCGGGTTTTCAATCCACCGGGACGCTCTTTTTTGCCTAAGCCGCCCTTTCGGGTTTTCAACTTAGCGAGCTTTTTATTATTATTATTATTATTTTTTCAACCCTTACTTTTGCCTAAGTCGCCTTTTGCAGGTTTTCGACTTAGCGGGTTTTTAGGCGTAATATTTTCGGACTGCATCAGAATTCACGGGATGTGCTAGTTCTTCACCGTCCATTGTCGTAAGTATTAGAGACCCTCCGGAGAAGACAGTCTTTACAACGAATGGGCCTTCATAATTGGGCATCCACTTTCCACGCATATCTTTGTGTACTGGCAAGATCTTTTTGAGTACGAGCTCTCCTTGACGGAACTCACGGATACGAATCTTCTTATCAAACGCTCTTTTCATCCGTTTCTGATATAACTGCCCATGACACATGGCTGTCAAACGCTTCTCGTCAATGAGATTCAACTGATCCAATCTGTCTTGAACCCACTCAGCTTCCTCAAGTTCGGCCTCCATTAACACTCTTAGCGAAGGTATCTCTACTTCGATGGGGAGCACGGCGTCCATTCCATATACCAGTGAGAAAGGTGTTGCCCCTGTCGAAGTTCTTACTGAGGTTCTGTATCCATGCAAAGCAAACGGTAACATCTCATGCCAATCTTTGTAAGTCACAACCATCTTTTGCAGGATCTTCTTGATATTCTTATTGGCAGCTTCAACGGCTCCATTCATCTTAGGACGGTACGGAGAAGAATTGTGGTGAGTGATCTTGAAGTTATCACACAACTCTTTCATAGTCTTATTATTCAGATTGGTGCCATTGTCAGTTATTATTCGGCTTGGGACTCCATAACGGCAGATGATTTCTTTCCTGATGAATCGGGCAACCACTTGCTTGGTCACGTTGGCGTAGGAGGCAGCCTCTACCCACTTGGTGAAATAATCAATGGCAACAAGGATGAAACGATGTCCATTAGAAGCTTTCGGCTCGATTGCCCCAATCATGTCAATGCCCCACATAGAGAACGGCCATGGTGAAGACAAAACATTCAACGGTGACGGAGGTACATGCATTTTATCAGCATAAATTTGGCACTTATGGCATTTTCTAGCGTATTGGATGCAGTCGGCTTCCATGGTTAACCAGTAATACCCAGCCCTTAACATCTTCTTGGACATAGCATAACCATTGGCATGGGTTCCGAAGGTCCCCTCATGAATTTCTTGCAGTAACATGTTCGCTTCCCGTTTATCAACGCATCTGAGCAGGACCATGTCGTGATTTCTCTTGTACAACACATCATTACTGATAAAGAATTTGGACGCCAATCTTCTCAATGTCTTTTTGTCCAGACCAGTAGCACCATCGGGATATTCCTGCTTGACGAGATAGTTCTTGATATCATGAAACCAAGGCTTTTCATCCACCTCAACTTCTTCGACCATCTGACAATAAGCGGGCTCAACCTTGCGCTCAATATGGATAAGGGGTGCTTCATTAACGAATTTAACTTTCCACATAGATGCTAACATGGCTAATGCATCGGCTACGTGATTCTCGGATCTAGGAACATGCTCGAATTCTATCTCGTCGAAATACTTGATCAGCTCAATAATATAGTCTTTATAAGGGATTAACTTCTCATTCTTCGTTTCCCATTTGCCTTGTACTTGGTAAATAACCAAGGCTGAGTCACCACTTACTTTAAGAAGTTTGATTCGGAGGTGAATTGCTGCTTCGAGGCCGAGGATACATGCTTCATATTCTGCGACATTATTAGTACACTCAAAGTCTAACCTTGCTGTAAATGGAGTGAATCCACCCTTTGGGTTCATCAAAACGGCGCCTATACCATGCCCATTGAAATTTGAGGAACCATCAAACATCATCTTCCACCAAAGACCTGGTTCTGGGCCTTCGCTCGGATCTGGCTCTTCGCAATCCCTTTTAATCAACAAAATATCTTCATCAGGAAAATCGAGCTTAAGAGGTTCATAATCTTCAACTGGCTGGTCTGCAAGATAATCAGATAAAATACTACCCTTAATCGCCTTCTGGGGTACATACTGGATGTCATATTCGGATAACAACATATGCCAACGGGCTAGCCTCCCAGTTTGAGCAGGTTTTTCAAAAATATACTTGATTGGATCCATTTTAGAAATCAATAACGTGGTATGACAGACCATATACTGCCGAAGGCGCTTAGCGGCCCATGCCAATGCACAACAAGTTTTCTCTAATGGTGAGTATCTGTTCTCGCAATCAGTAAACTTCTTGCTCAGGTAATAAATCGCATGTTCCTTTTTCCCAGTCTCATCATGTTGCCCAAGCACACAACCCATAGACTTCTCGAGAACAGTAAGGTACATAAACAACGGTCTTCCAGGTACGGGCGGGATCAGAATAGGGGGATCTTGCAAATAACCCTTAATCTTCTCAAACGCTTTCTAACAATCAGGGTTCCATTCAACTGTCTGCCCCTTGCAAAGTAACTTGAATATCGGCTCACAAGTAGCGGTCATATTAAAGATAAACCTGGAAATATAATTCAGACGTCCCAGAAAACCTCTAACTTGCGTCTCGGTTCGCGGAGCCGGCATATCTTGAATGGCTCGGACTTTGTCAGGATCCACCTCAATCCCTCGCTGGCTAACAATGAAACCAAGCAGTTTTCCAGATCTGACACCGAAGGTACATTTTGCAGGATTCAATTTCAACTGATATTTCCTGAGTCGTTCAAACAGCTTCACCAAATGGTCTAAATGCTCCTCTTCACTCTGAGATTTGGCTATCATATCGTCCACATACACCTCAATCTCTTTGTGCATCATATCATGAAAAAGAGTGGTCATAGCACGTTGGTAAGTTGCCCCTGCATTCTTTAAACCGAAGGGCATGACTTTGTAGCAGAAGGTTCCCCAAGGAGTAATGAAAGTAGTCTTCTCTCGATCATCGGGATCCATCTTGATCTGATTATAGCCAGAGAAACCATCCATAAATGAAAACAACGCAAAACTGGCCGTATTGTCTACCAGTGTGTCAATATGTGGCAGTGGGAAGTCGTCTTTTGGACTCGCTTTGTTCAGATCCCTGTAGTCTACACACATCCTAACTTTACCGTCCTTCTTAGGTACTGGCACAATGTTGGCAACCCAATCTGGATATTTTGCGACTGCCAAGAAACCTGCATCCAACTACTTTTTAACCTCATCTCGAATCTTCAAAGCCATGTCGGGTCTCGTTCTTCGGAGTTTCTGCTTGATAGGTGGACAATCTGGCTTAAGTGGCAACTTGTGAACAACAATATCCGTGTCTAGGCCCGGCATATCTTGATACGACCACGCAAACACATCAATATACTCTTTTAACAACTCAATCAACCTCGGCCTAATCTCCGTCCCAAGCATTGCACCAATCTTGACCTCTTTCTTGCTCTCATCTGTACCGAGATTAATTAGGTCCACCTGCTCTTTATGCGGTTGAAGCTCTGTGTACTCGTACTCAATCAATCTTGTCAGTTCCGCGGGTACTTCAAAATCTTCTTCACCCTCGTCCTCAGCTTGATTGATGGGTGCATCCCAGTCAGGAGTGTCAGTAAGGTCATCGGATCCAACAAGGTTTACGATGTCTCTGCATGATGGAAGGCTTACTTAATTAAAATGCTCGAAGATATGTAAGAATGAAATGCTGTTTTTTTATCATTATTTTTTGGAAGAGAGGTTGCCAATTTCATTTTTAAAGGTGAAAACGAAAAACGCAGATGAACCAAAGTGGAATTGAACAAAATGCTTTTATTAATATCTTTTTAGAAATGAAAGGTGGCCCGACAAAACAACCCTATAGCCTTGGGCAGAGCTACAGATTTTTATTTGAAAATGTAAATGAAACTTAAAAAACAATTACTTTGACAAGGGAAAAATAACAGGGATCTCTACGGCCTCCCAGTTGTTCAAAACTGCATCACCCTTAAACACCAGGTTGCTCAGCTCTTCATTTTTCTCACATTCACTGATGGCATTGACTTGGAAGCCTCCGCTGACAAATACCTCTTGGATAACCTTCGGACGCCCTTCGACGGTTGTGGCAGCTCCATTCTGAGTTGGTTTGTAACCCAACCCAGAGCGATCAGTCTTGGTCTTGACATCAATTACCTCTCCCCAACCTTCAGGAATGCCCCTGTCAATTGTTGCTTGTGTACTCTTCAGAGATGCAAAAGATGGATTACCCTGACCCACTGTCTCTTCGACTTCCAGCAGAACGGCATTGGCGATCTCAAGAGCTTGAAAGGAAATGTCTAAAGCATTCTCGTCGGCCTCGATGTAACGGAAAGAGGACAGGTTACTGACCATCAGATCCTCCTCACCGTGTATAATAACCAACTTTCCATCGATCACGAACTTCATCTTCTGATGTAAAGTTGAGGTTACCGCCCCAGCGGCATGAATCCACGGCCTTCCGAGTAAACAACTGTAGTTGGGATTAATGTCCATGACTTGAAACGTGATATTAAAAACTTGCGGACCAATCAGGATAGGAAGCTCAACCTCCCCCATTACCGACCGGCGAGAGCCATCGAAAGCCTTGACAACCAAAGGAGTAGGTTTCAACACAGTCTCTTTACAAGCCAACTTATCAAGAACCCTCTTGGGTAGAACATTCAGAGAAGAACCGGTGTCCACTAGTACTCTCGCTAAATTGTCCTCTTGACATTTTACCGATATATGTAAAGCACGATTATGGTTCGGACCCTCCTTCGGTAACTCTTCATTGCTGAAACTGAGGGTGTTACAAGCGGTTAAATTAGCAATCACACTATCAAACCGACTGGTGCTAATATCTTGATCCACATGTGCTTGAGTCAAAACCTTCTGCAAGGCCATCCTATGAGCGTGTGAATTCATTAACAGAGATAGAATTGAGATTTTGGAAGGAGTCTGATGAAGTTGGTCGATAACTTTATAGTCACTTTTCTTGATGATCCTCAAAAATTCAGCATCTTCATCGTTCGTAACGGCTCCCTTACCTTTGTCTTTGGCAGGCACTGGGATACTAGCTGTTTCCTTAGGTGGATCCTCATTAGAACGGGGAGTGTACACACGGCCACTGCGGGTCATCCTGCTTACCTCTGCGATATTGGTCACCGTGCCCTTAACCTCTTCATTTGGAATAACCTTCCCGGACTCCTTGTCAATCATCGTCACGTCATATTTCCAAGGCACAGCTTTAGGATCACTGAAAGGAAACGGACTCGGTCTTCGAATAACTATAGGCTTAGGCTGATTCACTTCAGGGATATACGACCTCGGTATATCGAACACGAGGTTGGCGGAGCCTGCCCCTGATAAATTAAACACTGGTACCTTACCCTTTGATTCAGGCTGATGGAAAACAGGCTCAACCACAGCGACTACATCCTTCTTGGCTTGGCTTGTCACTTGTAAAACACCCTCATTAATTAACCTCTGAACATCATTCTGAACCAACACACAACCCTTGCTACTGGCTTCACAACTTACGCATGCAACGTGGGAAGTATCTACTAAACCAGCTTCAAACAGTTTTGAATGGAACAATCTGAGAGGGGTCTTAATCTGTTCAACGTCAAGGGCATAACCATCCCCCGAATCAACACTAACGGCATTGACACTCTCATGGTTAGGAAAAGGGTTCTTCTTAACATTTGGTTGAGGATCTTCGAATGTCAAAATTTTCTTTTCCAATAAATCCCTGACAATATTTTTGAGAGCATAGCAATTCTCCAGATCATGGCCAGGCGCACCCTCATGAAATAAACAATGAGCGGCGGCGTTGTAATTGGCGGGTAGAGGATTAGGAGGCGGGCCCAAAGCCCGAGTGGTGATGAGACCTTGCTTGACCAAAGAGGGGTACAACTCGGTGAAAGTCATCGGGATGGGCGGACAAGGCTTATACGTTCTTCTATTCGGAACATTCCGGCGAGGAGCCGGACTCTCTGGCTGTTGAGGAGCAGGAGCGTTGGGCGCCTGTAGGTAGTTGACAGGAGGCGGATAAACAGGAGGTTGTTGCATAGGTTGATACATGGGAACCTGTTGATTGAAAGAAGGTGTAATAGCTGCCACATAGGGTTGTTGAGCATATTGGACTGGGTACCCTTGAGGTTGAGCATAACCTTGCGGATGCCGACAAAAGCGTTCCCTTGGTCTACCAGAGGATATAGCATTAGTCTCACTCTCCTTCTTTTTCTGGGAGCTATACGGAGGTTTCTTCGGCTGATCCTTAGAAGTATCATGGTTACTTGTCATCTTACCACTCTTCATACCCAATTCGATCTTGACACCCACAGCAACGATGTCGGAGAAATTTGAAGTCACACTACCCACCATTCTTTCGTAAAATTCTGGACGGACCGTGTCGACAAACCAATCAGCTAACTCTTTCTCGGTCAAAGGAGGTTCTACCTGTGAAGCAGTCTCTCTCCACCTTTGAGCATACTCTTTGAATGACTCAGAATTTTTTTGTGACATACTCAGCAATTGTCTTCTGTCAGGAGCCAGATCCATATTGTACTTGTAGTGTTTGATGAAAGCGTCAGATAAATCTTGAAAGCTCTTAACGCGGGACTGGTCCAAAGTTAAATACCACTTGGAAGAAGCACCCTTCAAACTGTCTTGGAAGCAATGAATCATCAGTTTATCATTCTCAACATGGGCAGCCATTTTGCGATAATACATGATCAGATGACTCTTAGGACAGGTGGCACCTTCATAACGATCGAAGTTCGGAGTTTTGAACTTCGGGGGAATAACTAAACCCGAGACCAAACAAACATCCCTTGCCGCAGTCCCAAAGATTTGATCACCCTCTACCTTTTTCAATCTCTGGACGATAGTGTTTACTTCCTCACGAAGCTTATCATGTCTCTCATAACCCTCAACATTCTCATCAAGATCATCAAAAGTTGTCTCATTGAAGTACGGTTGCGCACGAGTGTGTACAACAGGTGGTGCAAAGATAGGAGCCCCCCTAGAAACTTCAGAAAACAAAGGCACGGCTTGCTGAACAGGTTGATTAATCGGGACAGTGGCTTGAGGAGGCACAAAACCCGGAGCAAGACCATAAGGTGGGTCCTTTGCTACAGTCACACTTGGTGAAGGGTCCACAGTAATGCCGGTAATCTCAGAAACAACAGTGGGCTGGGTATCCATCTTAGCATTCATGACATGTAACAATTCCATCATACGCCCCATACCCCCTCGAAGGTCTTCAAGTTCATTGCTAAGGCGATCAATCTCTTTTGCCTGATCCTCCATTCTTTTCCGAGTTTGAGCTCTGGTGTTGTATTGGTGCCGAGAACTCAGGGTGACAAAACTGGAAGGTGAGAGAACCGAGTGTGAGAAATCGGGAGACACATGTAATGCAAAAGTAATGATGCTAAAATGTGAATGTAAATGAAGATTTCATGGAATTCAAAACATTTACTAATGCCGTGGGGTACCCAAGAAATCTTTTTCTTGTTTTTTCATTTTATATATTTTTTATTTATTTATGGTATCCCGCGATATCCATAAATGATATTTGAACTCCATGAAATACAATGCAATGAGATGCTTTATGGATGCAATGCATGAAAACACACAAAGTCCTAGGTTAAAAGCTTGCATGAGGTCCAAAGGCAAGTACCCTCCCCTGAAGTTAGATGGTTCATCCTGTCCTACCAAAGTAACCAGGTTCTAAGGGATCTCAATATCATTGATCCTTCCCAGGGGTGGTTGTTCAGAAGGCAACTTACTTGCCAACCAAAACCCTCCAAGTTTAAGATCTCAATGAGCGTAGTATCGAGTGTCAACCAACTTCAGTCTGCACCAAAGCCGGCTACCTCACTACCTTCTAAAGGCCAAGATGAGTTAACTAGGGTTCTAAAAGTCAGTTAGTGCATTGACAACATATGGCAGCCTCAATATTATCCTCAACTTGACTTAAGGAATATAAGCACCAACCAAGAAGTCGCACTAACTATGGCCACCAGATCAACCACATCGATATACGTCGTACAGTTTCCTTGGTCTATTGCCATTTACCTAAGGTACACTAGATCCGGGTGTAGGACCTATCTCACAGCATAAGGAACAGTCCCACAATCGAAGCACAAATATATACATGCAAATGAATAATATCACAGATAGTAATAAATATGAACAAGTTAGGGATAACCCTCAAAAGTTAAAGTTATTCCCCAGTGAAGTCGCCATTTTCTGTTGCGGTGGAAATAGGATCACAAACTATTAATGAGTTTGAATCGCAATTCTTAATTCACAACCGCTCTTTGATTTATCCGAAGGAAAAGGTCAAAAGAGGGAAAACCTATTTTTGCATCGTAAACACAATGCGGGGAAAGATCTAGGGTTCGGGGGTTGGTTAAATTTAGGGAAGGTATTAGCACCCTAAACTTCTGTAGTACTCTACAGGAACCTTTTGTTCAGATATTTACTATCTTGCTTTATTTATTTGCTTAAGGTATATGTACAAAGGATTAAAAGTGAGAAAGAAGACCTAAGGGGTTAATTCTAAGTTTACTCGGCAAGACATCGCATCTTGTGCCTACGTATCCTTACGGGAGTGGAATCAGAGTAATCGTAGTTCCCCTCAAAAGGGAGGTTAGAGACTTCTTGACTGTGGTCAAGGTCTCAAGGGGAATAAACGCATCTTAAGGACACGCTTACATGGAGTGTAGAAACTCCAAATCTCTACGTCGAATTATTAAGTTGTAATTAGGGTTAAATTAGGGATTCCACGGCGGGAAACCCTAAAATGAGCGCGGCGGCTCTTTGACCTAATACTAGGGGTAAAATTGTAATTTTGCCTGCGGCGAGGCATTTGTGAAAATTAGGGTTTGTAGTTTGTAGTTTTGAGGATTTGAAATTGAATGTGTGAAATTTGAGGGTTTGAGGACTATGGGCATGGCGGCCAAACGGCTAGACCTAATCCTTCGGAGGTGTGATGTGACGGAAATAATGATAAACAGTGCAAAATTTTAAATCATACAAGCAGGAATTTAAATACGGAAAGTAAACGCGATTGTTAAGATTCGCGAGGTTACAATGAGGAACAGTTACAATGATATGAAATTCCGAATGAAATACAGCTAAATAAAAACAACATGACAAGCTGCAAAATGAGTAACATAGAGTCCGTAGACCGAAATATGTAAACCAACAGACGAGTTAGGAGGCGAAATTTTGCATATTTTATGATTTTATTTTTGCAAGGAAAACTTCAGTTTAAATAAGAATTTTAATATTAATTAATTTAACCTTAACTCTCAACAATTATTTTAAACCTAATTATTTAGAAAGAGCTTTTAATTCACCGAGCTAATTTTTTTCCTTTTTTGTAATATTTGGACTATTATGAGAAAAGTTTAAACTAAAAAATTTTTATTTACAAAAGAAAATGTAGGGTTTTAGTATATTATTTTAAGAAACAAGTCCTAAAAACTAGATTAATAATTATTTAAAAAAAGTAAGTATTATTAGCAAAATGTTAATTGAGTTTTAGTTATTAAAATTTTTTTTATCATTTTTAAATTAGAAAAAAGGATAGTAAAGACAAAAGTTGAGGACACAGTTGGGCCGGTAGGGGATATCCGACCCAAAACATGCGCAGGCCACAACGACTCTAGGGTTTCCAAAACCCTTTCTCATCTCGCGGCGCATGAACTCTTTCTCTCATCTTCGTTAGCTCTTTCTTCTCCGATCCTCATGTTTGATCTTTCTTTGTCATGGTGACCCTGAAAATGTAACACGACCCACACAGTTAGTAGCGAAATCTTACGTTTTCGAGAATAATTATTGATGATGATAGTTGGAGATCGTTGTGAATATGGCGATGATGCTAGTCTGATCGGTGATGATGATGGCTGAACCCTGAGAGGAATTGCTCGCCGTCTTCAGATGGTGCTGGTGAACCTCTCTAAAGATCCTTGATCACCCGAGGGATTTCAATGATTCTCCGCCGTTTTTCACCTCTTAGTTTGTTTCTTCCTCCCTTCGTACGCGGCCACCAACTAGTTCTCTTTCGTTCTCTCCGGTCCTTTCTCACAGGTGGAATCGTCCCTTTTATAACTTTTATTTTGGGCTTTTGGATGTTGGATTTGCGCTTCACTGAGATATAATTTTGCGTGATTTTGTCTGATTTGATGATTTCGTGTTTGATTGGTATTCTGATATGATTTGATTTTTCTGATACTGATTGGATTTTGTTTCCGTTTTAGGATTTGATTGGGGTTTACCTTGATGCACTATAACGGATTGGATTTCGATTTGATTCTAAAGATGACTTCCGTTTTAGTCTTCACGGCTTTTGGATTTTTCACTTCGAATTAACTCTTCTTCTTCTTTTTTTCCAGGGGACTGATGCTGATACTTCGATTAAGTCGAGGTGGCCGAGTGAAGGTTAAAGGTTATGATGACGCTTCGTCTGAACCTACGTTGGATACCATTGCCATTTGGTTTTGGTCGCATGGCCTTAGCGATGATGACCCACGGGTCTGAGCTGTCATTTTGAATTGAGTTGATAGTTTGTGCGAAGTTACCGATGCTTGCAGTTCGACGTTCGGTAGGGAATTGGTAACGGCTTCGGCCGTGGCTTTCCCAGCCGCTCGAATTCTCCTGCCCAATGATGGTTAAACTGAGGGCTGAGTCCCTGTTCCATCCATTTTGATTTTGATTCATGGTCGGAACTCATTATAATAGTTGACTGGTTTCTCTATTATCTGCTTCCGATTTGATTGTTCTTTGCAGATATTAGGCATTGATTTTCGATGTTGGCTGGACCTGTTTACGGACTGGTTTACAGTTTGGATCATCTCTGATTTTTCTGATAAGCTGATGTTCGGATTTTTTACACCAACTGGGTTTGCGAACGGGCTACTTTCTAATGCAGTTTGGCTGTGATTAGCTTCGATATTCAGTTTGGGATTATTGCTGATATTCTCGGCTAGAGTTTATTTGCTCGGTTCAGAACTGCTTATTCTGATGCAGTTCAGACGTGGTTCTTTCCTGCTGTAACTCTGGTTCAGTTTATATTGCTTTTTTTCTGATAAATCTTGGACCACTGTTGTTTTTATATGACATGCATTGTCTGATGGTTTTGGTGTTTTTGCAGATGTTAAAACCAAACTTTATTCTGGTGTTCATTCAGATTCGTTTCAAACCGGTTTCGACATAATTGGCCTGCCTCTGTCTTGATGCTGATACATACTTCCTTACTAATGTGCTGGTTTTTCTATTATGAATTCACTTGTCTGGTTCAGAGCTGAAGTAGCTTTGGAATTCGGTTTGGTTACGAGTCCGTTTAGGGATCTGGTTTACTTGATAGTGCTCGCCATATTTACTTGATAGTGTTCATTTGAATCCACCGTCGCGCAAACCATTTCGGCTCGAAAAACGCTTCTTTTACCTCTCTTTCTCGGCTGCCCCAAAATGGAACAGATACTGCTGGTCGTTAGCCGAGGTTGAGGTTCGGAAGTGGGAGTAGGATGCGGCTTCGGTCGTGCCCTCCCGGCACCCAATGATGAAGATTTTCTGAGGGTGTCCGCTTATTTCTTCTAGCATTTTTCTTTATGCTTTGATTTGTTTTCGTTGTGCAGGTAATCAGAAGAAATATGCGTGAAGACCGTGGTTGAAGATGTCCTTGGAATGATTTAAATTTTTAGGATCTTTTTTTAGGATAGGAAAAAAAATTGTAACTTAAAGTCCTTTTGTAACTTGTAACCAAAGAAATA
This sequence comes from Lathyrus sativus, assembly GCA_963859935.3. Taxonomy (NCBI): domain Eukaryota; kingdom Viridiplantae; phylum Streptophyta; class Magnoliopsida; order Fabales; family Fabaceae; genus Lathyrus; species Lathyrus sativus. Next base: position 133,609,496 of record OZ012736.1, on the reverse strand, counting down.
AAATCCAATATTTCCTTCATTCAAATTATATTCCAGCTTTTACTTTGAATTTTGTTGTAATCCAAAAATTCCAACTGAAATCCAACTTGAGTAATGATTAACACAAACTTGATTAATTCTGAATTTAAGCAAACAACCTCAAACGAATCCAAACAATTAGACTTTAGGCCATTTACTTAAACAAACGGAATTAATTTCCACCGCATAAATTCAATATGAATGAATCAAAAGTCAAAATGGATTAAATCTCATTGTATCAACCGTATTGCTTTAAGTAAGGTATTTCGATTCCTTAACTCCAGATGAACTTATACCTCTGACTGAATTCGGCCCACAACATAAATCCCTGCCTGAAATGCCATCTGATTAATATTGTCTCTCCTCTTAAAAAACAGCAGAAAGCGGTGGAACAGTAGACTGCTCGCAAAATAAATTCAAATCGGACTGTGCCCTGCTCTACTGACGGCATACCAACTTCGAAAACTACTCCACCCCTGAGCCTCGGTCAGGTGTAGTTTGAAACCATGATTAAAAATCAAAAATTATTACCATTTCTTCTTCTTTGAAATTTAAACTACCCGAAAACAGTGGAACAGAAAACGCCCGCTTTACGAAATGAACCCCAACAAGGTTACTCGCACTGATTCAAACCATCTCTCATTAACATCTCGTCTTGATAAATCTTGGGGATTTTGACAGAAATTTTGGAGATCACTGATGGCCCATTTCTCCATTCAAATAAATTACTGTACCGCTGCCACATTTTACCCTGTCTTTCTGTTTATCTCTAAAATAAATATTTCGGGGAAAAAGGTTTCAACTATCCCGAAGGACCCCGGCGCCAGCCTATCGTCACAAACTGTTGGTAACATTGTCCAAATTACCATTTTGCCCTTTTTATAATCAAAACGCCCTTGGTGCAATTCCTGCAAAACAAAACACCCTTTTGCAACCAGTTAACGGTTAGTGGGTGCAACAATGAGATGTTATGCGATATGACTGACTAAATATAAGGGTAAAATTTGGGGTATTACACCCTAGTTTGACCCCTATCTTCAAGGCAATGTAGCTCAAGATGTGATTGTCATCTCATCTTACCCCCAAAATGAATGTTGTAGAGCATGATATTAGCTTTAATTTGAGTGCTAGACGTCCTTGATAGGATTTGTAGAACTCAAGTTATGACTTTGACAAGTTACAGGTCATCTGAGGTATGTGAATTTGGGGGCTTGAAAGTTGCCAAACTTGCATGAAACCTTTACCCTAGAAGGATGATTCCTATGAACTTTTGGTCAACATGAATGTTGTTCCTTATCCTCTTAGATTTCTAGATAATACTAGAAGTCCTTTATAGGATTTGTAGAACTCAAGTTATGGCTTTGACAAGTCAGGGGTATTTTGGTCATTTGGAGATTATAGGTCATTTCAAGCATAAGGCCATAACTCCTATTTCCAAGCTTCAAATAAGAAAATGTTCAACATCAAACTTGTTCAAAATGATGTTTTAAGGCTAGTCAAGAGGTCATGAGATGTTGGATTTGCTTGTGGCTCAAAGTTGCAAAAATGACCTAAAAAGAGGGTATAAGTTAAATGAACCAAAGTTGGAAATTGATACTTTTGATCTATACATCCAAACCAAGGCATGTAATAGGTCATTTTGACTCTAAAAAGCATTTTAAGAACATTGGTTTAGCCACATTTTTGAATTGAGGTCTAATTTGTGGACTTTCTTTGAAAAGTAGTTACTTACATCTTAAGTAACATTTGCAAAACCAAAATGCAAGGCATAATCAAGGTCCCTTGCAAGCCAAACACTTCCAAAATGTCACTAGGGGAGAAATTGGAAGGGAATGGGATTGATTTCAAGCTGTTAACACGATTATGCACACCATGGCATATAAGTGAACTTCTCATGTCATGAGAGATTGAATTTCTACTTGGAAGGATCTAGAGCTTTCTAGATCATCCCTACACACTCTATATATGGAATAGAAGTGGTTCAGATCATTTTTTGGTGATGATTGAAGGAGAGAGAAGAGATTGAGATTGAAACTTCATTGCTTGCAACTGAATTCGGTTACATCATTTCACTCACTTTCCACCCATTTTCTTGATTGCAATCTCTTCCATGAATGCTAGGGAATGATTCCAGATCATAATCAAAGGGAATTCGTGGCTGATTGGTGTTCTTGAGCTCAGATTTCTCCACCTGCAACTCAGATTCGAATCCAAGAATTGAAGCCATTTCAATCAATTCTATTGCATACAGAAGCTTGGGAGTGATTCACTGAAGGAGTCTGGAGCATTTGAGGGCTTGATTTGAGGTCTTTCTATTTCTGTGCACGCGAAATTTTTAGGTTGGTAACCTTCGATCTCTGGCTTGTTTTAGTTAGAATCAATAGGAATTAGGATGATAGATGCATTGTAGAATGGTGTAGGAAGGATTTCATATCATTAATTTGAGAATTAGTGACCAATTAGGGATGTTACCATTTTCGGTTGAGAGTTGGTTCTTGCGAATCTTGAGGTTTCAGAGAGAATTGAGGGCATGAATGAATTCGTGAGGAAATTTGGGACAAGTTTCATGTATAGACCACTTGCAATGGAGGATCCTAGAGAGAGTTAGGGTTGGGGACGATGACCGGAGCACCACCGGCGGTGGCCGTGACTGCACGCGAGGTTCAGAGATTCAAAAGGTTGAAGATGATCCCAGAGCCCTTGGATCAGGGTAGGACCTTTGACCAGATGAAGATCCAATGGCCACGAATGGATTTCAATTTGTGAAGAGTTCTGAGTGATGAAACACAAAGTTTCATTTAAGTTGTGTTTTGGGCCTTGTGAAATAACTGATAACCACACCCCCTTGATGGCCCAATCCATGAAATGAACTGATTTCTATTTCTATCTGCACCGTGCATTTATTATTTTCTTTGGATTTTCTTTATTTTTTTCATTTTATTCATGGTTCTTGATAAAATCATAGAAAATGGAAAAATAGCTCAATCGATCCCATTCTTTTTGCATTATATTCATGATAGAATCTAGTATTTTTTAGATAAAATATATTTTTATTTCATGCATTTTCTGATTTTATGGGAATTTTCACATTTTAATTGATATTAAAATAGTCATGTTTGATACTTGATTTTGTGGAATTTTGTGTGATTAATTGGTGATGATTCTTGAGCTGATTTTTTGTATGTGGCTAGCATAGATATGCATGATACCCATAGATTTGTCTCACATTTTTGTGATGAACATAGGTAGTAGTTTAGGTTGAAACCTTTAGAAGCTCCATTTTTAGGGTTTATGGTTGATACCTTTGGATTTAGGACCTAATTTTAGGACTTAATAGATGATTTAGTCCCTAGTTTTTGTATGAGGCATTCTTAATTGAATTAGGATCCCTTAGGAATTTTTGTAGAAATTTATAAGGTAGTTTACTATTTTTGTTAGATTTTAGATTAAGTGCTAGTTTTAGATGATTCTGAGGCACTGATTCAACTAGATTAACATCTTTAGTTCCCTTAAATTAGGGTTTTGCTTTGCTTGTTCTTGGATGATGATGAAGGAAAGTTGAAGATGCATTGGATTTCTTGAAGAGGCTTGGATGTGAAGATCTTTCCTTCTTGTGGTGTAGTTCTGATTAGGTTAAGATTAAGGTTTTGTAGGCAGAGCTTCTAGATAGTTCTCTTCCTTCATAAACATGGATGATGTTGATCACTTCCATTCCTCCCTATGATGAGAGGTCCCTTTGTAAAGGCCTCATCCCTCCTTTGGTAGGATGTGTGGCTCTTTGCAAATTGGTAGAACCTTTGAGGGTCCCTTTCTCTGATGACAGGATGCTTAGTGGTGACCTTTGGTCTTCACTCTGCTACCAATCATCCAAACTTTGCTCTTGATAGATGCATCTTTCTCCCTTGTTAGAGGATGGAGTCCCTTGCTTGAAGAGTTTAGGATGAAGTTGATACTTCCATGTGATTGAAGATTACTCTGAGAAGCTGAAGCTGGTAGATGAAGAGGACCAAGTTGATACTGGTAAAGAAGAGAGAGCTGAAGCTTGAAGACCAAGTTGATACTTGTGAAGAAGATCCAATTGAGATTGAGTGAAAAGCTGAGGCTTGAGGAATAAAAGATAAGTTGACACTTACATTGATGCATTGAGAGCCTGAAGGAGTCAAGTTGATACTTGTAGTTAGGAGTGAAGCCTGAAGGTGGAATTGACTGAAGATCTGAAGCTTGAAGAAGAAAGAATAGGTGGATACTTCTGTGGAAGCTTGAAGAAGCAAGTTGACATTTGCTATTGAAGATGATAGCCTTGAAGAGCAAATGAAGTTTGATGACTAGGCTGCTGTTAAGTTGGTTTAGTTGTAGGAGCTGTTGATCTGTTTCCTTTCTTGTCTGCTTGCTTTCTGTGCAATTGTATTGACGTGACTTGTTTGATTTGCTTGATGCATTAGAATAAGTCCATATCTAGACTGATGTAAGCTAGGAGCATGATTGCACTAGAGGTTGAGTTGCTCCCTCTGCTTGTATTTTTACTGTATGGCTTTGCTTGCGGGTATTCGGTAGAGCCCTGCTCCCTTGCCCATGTGGTTTGTGTTTGGTTGATAGCATTTTACTTCTTCTGTATGGTTTCAGTTACTCATATTTTGCTTGATAGCATGTTATTCTTTCCTCTGTATGATTACAGTTATTCATATCTGGCTTGAGGTTGAGATGAGCTTGTGGAGGCTGATGCCCAACACACATTTCCTCCCTCACTTGCATTGCATGCATTTTACAGTCGTTTACTGTATATTTATTTACTGTTTAAGCTGATGCTTTATCTGTTTCTGTTTATCATTGACATGATCCCCTAGGAATCTCACTTCCTTTGATAAGGAAGTGATGATTAGAACTCTAGGTTGAAACCTATGCATGATAACTTCTAGGAGTTCCCTGTTTCTAACTTCAACCATAAGATGAATCCTTGGCATGACAACATCAGGACTTGATAGTCTTCCCCTTTAAGCTATCTGAGAAAGGATTGTTGGAGAGTTTCTTTTCAACAGTCTGGATGTTTAGTATGGTACCCTTTGGGTGACATGCGACGCATTCACTCTCAGGTCATAGTCTCTAGTGCAATATTAGTTGCAAACATCCATAAAAAACAATTCTTCCGTAAAAGACAGAAAACAAACTTCAAACCTTTTTGCCCCGTGGGCCCATAATTCAAAGGAAGCTTTTCTGAAGAAAAGAGTGTCGTTAAACTTCAGCGCCACCACAAACAGGCTTTGTCCCTAACTGCTGGAACTGCTGTTTAACCCTACTCGATAAAACAGATGAATCTGAATTCCCGTAAGCCGTATTATCCCGAACTACGTAAGCTCTGATCTCTCACACCTGTTGAGAGTACGTAGGCACAATACTGATGTATTGGCGAGCCACCTTCCCCGTAACCCATAGTAGGTCGAACTACGTTGACTCTGATTTCTCATTCTCTGATGAGAATACGTAGGCATAAAGCGCGACGCTTTTCCGAGTCATTTCCTTTTCTTTTCAAACCAATCTTGATAGGTAGATAGATAAACCAACCCTTCCGATAAACACCACAAGCGTGGATCCCATCGAGTACGATGGACGTGAGGGGTGCTAATACCTTCCCCTTGCGTAACTGACTCCCGAACCCAGACAACGGTTGCGATGACCTTGTCTTATACCTTTTCGTCAGGTTTTTCCGATCGTTTCCTTTCCCGTTCTGAGGGATAAATAACGAAAGGTGGCGACTCTTTTGTTTTGCCGGCACCTTATTTTCGCGGAAGCGACAGCTGGCGACTCTGCTGGGGACGTGATAGTTTCCTAGGATCCAACGTCCCTTATGCGAGTCAGTTTGGGGATCCAACGTCCCCTGCGAGAGTCAATCCTAGCGCTTGTATGATTGCTTGTTGGGTTGTGTTTATTTATCGCATTTTATTTCCCGCATTTTATTTTCAGTATGATATGATTATCTGTGCTGTTGTGGGAAGGGCATTCTGATTAGTGAGAAGCCAGACGCAGGCTTGAGTGTACCTAGTATTAGTTGTGGAAATTAGTGGGCGCGTGCTTGCTTGGCAGGCACTAGTGTCTCATGAAATCCACGCTCAGACGAGGTTCTCCCGGTTGACTTCTTTTTCAACTTTTTGGGTTGAGGGGGTTGTTGGTTTGGAGGATTGTCGACTCTGGGGACCGATCATTTGGGATTCAGCCGAGTGAGGCCACTTCATGAGCTGGTGATGCCACACCTTCTGGGTATCGTACCACCCTTCTTGAATGTCTGTGACGCTGATGACCGCATAGGATGCCGAACTTGTGTCAGTTTAGGTCCATACCTGTGAGCAGGTTTGGGTTTGTTGCAGGAAACCTTAACCTTCAGACTACCTGGTTTTCCTGATAGTGAATCAGTTTCGGTTGGGATCAGAGGATCTCATCAGCAGATGTATGTTTGTTCTTGACAGAGCAGAGCTTTGGTTGGGATCAGAGGATCTCATCAGCAGATAGCAGAGCTTTGGTTGGGATCAGAGGATCTCATCAGCAGATAGCAGAGTTTTGGTCCTGTATCAGAGGATCTCATTAGCAGATAGCAGAGTTTTGGTCCTGTATCAGAGGATCTCATCAGCAGATAGCAGAGTTTTGGTCCTGTATCAGAGGATCTCATCAGCAGATGTTTGTTCTTGACAGAGCAGAGTTTTGGTCCTGTATCAGAGGATCTCATCAGCAGATGTATGTTCTTGACAGAGCATATTCATGGTCCTGTATCAGAGGTCCTTATTATCAGATGTTTGTTCTTGACAGAGCATATTTATGGTCCGGTATCAGAGGTCCTTATTTCCAGAGATATGTGTTCTTGACAGAGCAGAGTTGGTCTTGTGATAGAGGTCCTTATTATCAGATGTTTGTTCTTGACAGAGCATATTTATGGTCCGGTATCAGAGGTCCTTATTTCCAGAGATATGTGTTCTTGACAGAGCAGAGTTGGTCTTGTGATAGAGGTCCTTATTATCAGATATGCGTTCGTTCTTGACAGAGCAGATTTGTGGTTTGATACCAGGGTTTTCTTCTTATCAGATATAGTGGTTGTTCTTGATAGAGCAGGATTATGGTTTTGTGGATACAGAATCTCCACAGCGCAGTCGTCTTGATCTCCTGCTGCATGATTGCATTTTACATTGCTTTGCATACCCATTTGCATTTCACTAACGTGTGTCTGTGTTGTAGGTACCGTTTCCCCCGATCCAGGATTTCTTGCCTCCTATTGTGTTATTATGGGTTCTCTGAGGAAGACCGCGGCTTACAAGCTCCCCGCTCCTGATGTTGTTCAGCTGACTGGTTTGATTGCTTTAACAGATGATTCTGTGAGGGATGAGTTCAGAAAGTCTTACGACAAACTGCTCAGTTTGGTTCGTAAACCTTCTGCGTTTGAGTTGAATGGGTTGCACGCCTTGTTGCAGTTCTACGATCCTCCATTGAGATGCTTTACTTTCCAGGACTTTGTTCTCGCACCCACGCTAGAAGAGTATGTTGATTTGTTAGGTGTGCCTATCAAGAGTCAGATGCCCTTTGTCCATATGGATGCTGAGCCTAATCTGGCTAGTCTAGCTCCTTCACTTCATCTGGATGCCTCCGAGTTGATTTTGTCTAGTTGGAACAAGGTTCCTGGTTTCTCCTTGCAGTTCTTAGTGGGAAAAGCTCAGCAGTGCGCCAAAGAAGGATGTTGGGTCGTGTTCAACGCCATCCTTGCTTTGTGTATATACGGCATCATTCTGTTCCCCAATATGCCTGACTTTGTGGACTTCGACGCCTTCCACATCTTTGCTTCAGGGAATCCAGTCCCTACCTTGATAGGACATGTCTACCATTCCGTCCACTACAAAAACGAGAACAGAAGGGGCAAGAACGTCTCGTGCTGTGTGCCCTTGCTCTATAGATGGCTTGATAGTCACCTACCCAAGAAGGGTCCCTTTGCTTCGTCTACAGCCACAGCTCAGTGGTCTGAGCGTTTGATGAGTCTGTCAGCGGAGGATATTGCCTGGTTTGATAGAGATAGGTTGGGTACTGAGATTATCTTCAGCTGCAGCGGTTTTCCGAGGGTGCCTTTGATAGGCAGCAAGGGCTGTATAAACTATAATCCATCTCTGCTAGTCCTTCAGTTTGCTTATGCTTTGAGAGCTCCGCCGAAGGATGAAGAGGTACAGGAATCTCTATACCTCACTGGTCTTCTAGAGGGGGATATGTTATCTAAGCTTCAGCGCGCTTAGAATGGTATCAATAAGAGGGGAAAACCATTGCTGGGGAAAAGTAATAGTCAAGCCTACGCTCCGTACGTGACGTGGATCAGAGCCAGAGCAGACACTATAGGGATGCCGTTTCCTCCTGCCCAGCCAGAAAGCCCTCCAGTGATTGAAGAGCCTACCACCGTGCCTATTCAGCAGCATAATCAGGTGTTAGCTGAGAGAGATGAGCTGAAGAAGGCAAATGAAGAACTGGAGAAAGAATTGGCTCAGCTCAGAAGCGAGAGAAGTGAAGTCGTTCATTCCTTCAAAAGGCAGACCGAGTTGGTGAACCAGCTGGGCATAGACTTGACTAAGCAGATAGCTGAGCGCGAGCGCATGGGTCAAGACTTCAAAGCTGTCAACGATGTACTGGCCACGAAGAAGCAGCACTTGGACGAAGCGTATCAGAGGATATCCAAGTTTAATCAGCATTGGAAGGCCACCCTAGCCAACAGGAAAGAGCGGGAGGATAAGCTGATGCAACAGATCTCCAAGCTGAAAGCCCAGGTGAAGGCTAGTGAGAAGAGGTTTGATGAAGAAACCGCTCGCAGATATGCCGCTGAAGACCAGCTCAACAGGGCTCTTGCTAACCTGAAGGAGCGCAAACTGACGTTTGAGTCCAAGAAGCGGAAGCTAGAAGATTGTTTCGGCGAAGGAGCATGGGAAGACTCGGTCGAAGGTCTTCAATACACTATTATGCAGAGGGAGTTACTCGTCGAAGGGTTACTCACTCGGCCTGATCATCCAGAAACGAAGGGGTTGTTAGAAGAGTTTTGCGCCCGTGGCCGTGCTTGACTATTTGTATTCCTTTTGTTTTGATCATTGTTGTATGCTGACCATCTCCAGGCTTGTTGGTCGAGGTCATGCTATTGATTCTACTTGTACTCAGTGACTTTGTGTACTGCCTTGATGGGCCTTCTTTATATATGAGATGTTATTTCCATGACTAGACTCGGACTTCTTATTATCAGCATTGGCACTCAGGCACTAGGATCGGGGGAATCTCCCTAACGCACAGACACCCGTTTGCATTTGCATGAAGCATTCGCATAACGAGCACTTTGTCGTTTTTCCTAACCCTTTTGTGTTTTCAGGTTGTTTCAGGTTGTTCCAGGATTGATCAGAGACCTATCCACCGCTATCCGACCAGAGCAAATCAAACCAGAATCATGGAGCAAGTGCAAACTGATGTTCAAGAACTCCGCGAACGAATGGACCGCTTCATGGAGCTCATGCAAGCGGTTGACAATGGCCAGGATCAGCTCAGAACCTTGGTTCAGCCTCTGATTTCAAGGGTCGATAGCAATGGCGTACTCCATGGTGGGACTGTGCCTACCCCTCCACCTGTCGAAACTCCTCAGAATGGCGTCCCCGTGACCGGGGGGAATGGCAGTGCCAACGACAATGTAATAGTTAACATAGGACTCAACGGTAATACGACGGGCGTCGATAATGGGAATTTTGAAGCTAACGTCAACGTTGGGCTGGGCAACGGCAATGCAGGTGTTGGAAATCTGCTTGGGCCTCAGCCGTGGTTGGAAGACCGTCAAGACGATGTGTTCTCTCATAGAGGTGCTGAAGGGGAGCTGACTGCTGAAGCACGACATAGGTTCAAGGCCCTCGAAGACAAGATGAGGAACATCGAGAACCAGAACACCCTGGGTGTTGATATGTCCAAGTTGGGACTGATTGCTAATTTCAAGGTGCCTCCCAAATTCAAGGTACCCGACTTTGAGAAATACAAGGGCACCACTTGCCCTCGCGTCCACCTGAGATCATATTACAGAAAAATGTCAGCTCATTCTGAGGACGAGAAGTTGACAGCCTGTCCGGGCCCTCCCTCGAATGGTACATGAGTCTGGAACCTACCAGTGTGCGCACGTGGAAGGAACTTGCTGAAGCATTTGTGCACTACTACCAATATAATAGTGACTTGGCTCCGAGCTGTCTCCAACTGCAGAATCTGTCGCAAAGGAACAACGAAGGGTTCAAGGAATACGCCCAGCGGTGGCGTGAATTGGCAGCCAGGGTTCAGCCGCCGATGGTTGAACGTGAGCTTGTGCAAATGTTTGTAGCCACCCTCCTAGGGGTTTATTATGAGAAATTGGTCAGCGGTATGTCTGGAACCTTCTCAGATCTCATTATCACAGGTGAGCACATTGAAAATGGGATCAAACTGGGGAAAATTCAAGGTGATTCATCCTCAGCTAGAGGAGGCGGAAAGAAACCTTACGGTGGCAAAAGACGGGAAGGAGAGACGAGCGTCGTGTTCCACGCTCGAAGGAAGGGTAAAGGCCCTCACCAACAGGTGGCCAGCATAACTATTTCGGCAGTCCAACAGCCACAGCAGCAGCAGCAGCAGCCGAATCAACAAGGGTACAGAAAGTATCAGAACAGGGCACCTCTGTCGAGTCGTCACCTCGAGACGCCGCCCATGTCTTATGCTCAGCTGTTGCAGACTCTGCTCCAGTTACAGTTGATCCAGAAGAGAACCTTGGCTCCCTTGACAGGGGCACCTCCGCTAGGTTATGACGCGAATGCAACATGTGAGTTTCACTCAGGGGCACCAGGCCACACAATAGAAAATTGCAAATCCTTCAAGCACAAGGTGCGGGATATGGTAGACGCTAAGATCATCAACTTCTCAGATAATGTGCCAAACGTCACGAAGAACCCTATGCTGAATCATAGGGGAGGTGGAGTAAATGCCATTATTGAAGACGAGAGTTTGGATTTGTTGACTGACGTCAGAGATCTGAAGACACCGCTTAGCTTCGTTAAAGCTAAGCTGATGAAAAGGGGTTTCTTTCCAGGTTGTGGAGAGTTATGTATGGGTTGTGCGACAAGTCCTGATGGATACGAACAGTTGATAGAGGGGATTCAAAGTCTGATGACCGAAGGAATCCTGCAGTTTAGCCGAAGGGCCGAAAGCAGATCGGGAGAGGTAATGCTGAAGCAAGATGATGAGGTTGCCACCATCACCATCCCTCGCCAGAAGATAACTATTTCCGCACCCAGGTCGCCTACGATTACCATCACCAAAGCTGGGCCGATACCTTTCGAAAGCACCAATGCTGTCCCGTGGCACTATGGGGCAGAGGTCTACTGCAACGGACAGAAGTTGGAACTAGAACCGTTTGGGTCGTGTGTGGAGAACCTGGTGGGCGTTAGTGGAATTACTCGCAGCGGAAGAGTATTTGCACCACCTGAGGTCGTGGCGGACAAGGCGGACAAAGCTGATGCAACTGATAAAGGGAAGAGTAAAGTCGTCGAAGAGATCCCGCGTGGGATAGAAAAAGACTTACTTGTTAAAGACGCTGAGGAATTTATGAGGTTGATTAAAAAGAGTGACTACAAGATCGTGGATCATCTCCATCAGACACCCTCGAAAATTTCCATCCTGAATCTGTTGCTGTGTTCTGAGGCACACCGCAACGCGCTGCTGAAGGTGTTGAATGTCGCGTATGTACCGCAAGAAATATCGGTAAACCAGTTGGAAGAGGTCGTAGCCCACGTGAATGCTGGAAATGGGTTATGGTTCACTGACCTAGAGCTAACGCCGAAGGGGAGGAACCACAATAGCGCCCTGCACATCTCGATAGAGTGTAGAGGAACGATTATGTCTCACGTGTTGGTAGACACTGGGTCGTCGCTCAATGTTCTTCCGAAGAAGGCATTAATGAAGTTAGATACTCGCGGAGTGATTTGCACACCCAGTGATCTGGTTGTGAAAGCATTCGATGGAACCAAACGCCATGTTTTCGGGGAGGTGACGTTGCCAATCCAGGTCAGGCCGAAAACATTCAACGCGGTTTTTTACATTATAGACATCATGCCTGCCTACAGCTGTCTCTTGGGCCGGCCATGGATCCACTCTGCTGGCGCCGTGACCTCCACGTTGCACCAGAAGCTCAAGTATGCTGTCGGAGGTAGCATCGTGACTGTGTGTGGCGAGGAAGACATAATGGTGAGCCATTTGTCGTCCTTAAAGTATGTTGAGATGGATGGGGAAATCCACGAAACCCTATGCCAAGCGTTCGAAGCTGTTAAAGTCAAGGACGTAGCTCCTGCAGTCACTGAAAAGCCAGAGATGACTCTCTCTTCCTTCAAGGAAGCCCAGGCCGTTGTTCAAGCCGGATCTACCCCAGGCTGGGGGCGAATTTTGGAGATACCTAACAAGCAAGACAAGTTTGGGTTGGGATATTCTCCTGCGGCTGAAGCCTCCTCTTCTTCTAGTAGTGCGTCGCGAGGTAAAGGGCTGATCCAGTTTACTAGCGGCGGGGTGATATTTGAAAGCGTCAACGCAGTGTCTGAAGACGGCGAAGACAGCGACTGCGATCTAGACTCTTGGATCCAGCCAAGCAAGCCAGGCGAGAGCCTTAACAACTGGTCCGTCAAGGATATCATCTAGATGACAAGCAAAGAGTAATGATTTACTTTTTCCAATCATTGTACAACCCTATGTCCTACCCGGGGCATAGTGGTTTTATTGTCAGGGCCTTGTTTGATTATGTACATGCATTTTATCAATAAATCAAAAGGCGTTTTTCTTCGTATTCAAATATTTTGATCTCTGTTATTCCTGTTTTATATTTGTTCTGAAAAACAACAAAATGGCAATGGGGTTTGTGCTAACCTGCATATTCTTGTCTTAAGCTTAACCCTTGTTATTGCAGGATCCACATAGCAGATGACATCGACTCTGGACCTTCTACGACTCACTTCGACTTCGATTGCCCGATCTATCAAGCCGAAGAAGAGATTGATGAAGACGAAGACCTTCCTGAAGAGTTGGCCCCCTTGTAGAAACAAGAAGAGAAAGTTATTCTGCCTCACGAAGAAGAGATCGAGATTGTGAATCTGGGTTCTGAAGAACTGGTCAGGAATGTCGGGATAGGGGCTGCATTGCAGAGCGATGTCAAGCAAAGATTGGTCGAGATGCTAAGAGAGTATAGTGACGTCTTTGCTTGGTCATACGAGGATATGCCCGGACTTGACACTGACATCGTGGTCCATCACTTGCCGCTGCGAGAAGATTGTCCTCCCGTTAAGCAGAAGCTTAGAAGGACGCGACCAGATATGGCCGTTAAGATCAAAGAAGAAGTGTAGAAGCAGCTTGATGCTGGCTTTTTAGCGGTCACTACTTACCCTCCGTGGGTCGCCAACATAGTGCCTGTACCGAAGAAGGACGGTAAGGTACGAATGTGCGTCGATTATCGGGATTTGAATAGGGCGAGCCCTAAAGATGATTTCCCGCTGCCTCATATTGATGTGTTGGTCGACAATACAGCTCAGTTCTACGTATTTTCGTTCATGGATGGCTTCTCCGGCTACAATCAGATCAAGATGGCGCCGGAGGACATGGAGAAAACTACGTTTATTACACCTTGGGGAACATTTTGCTACAAGGTAATGCCTTTCGGTCTGAAGAACGCAGGGGCCACTTACCAACGAGCAATGGTAACTTTGTTTCATGATATGATTCATCATGAGATTGAAGTCTATGTTGATGACATGATTGCGAAGTCCCAAACGGAGGAGGGGCATCTGGTCAATTTGCTGAAGCTTTTTGAGAGGCTCAGGAAGTTCTGGTTGAGGCTGAATCCTAACAAGTGTACTTTCAGAGTACGGTCTGGAAAACTACTGGGGTTTATCGTGAGTGAAAGAGTACGAAAATAAAAGCAATACAGGAAATGCCAGCGCCAAAAACAGAAAAAGAAGTTCGTGGTTTCCTGGGCAGAATAAACTACATTGCAAGGTTTATCTCTCAGCTCACGGCCACGTGTGAACCGATGTTCAAACTGTTAAAGAAAGACCAGGCGATTATCTGGAACGAGGATTGCGAGAAGGCATTTGATAAGATAAAACAATATCTGCAGGAACCTCCGATCTTGATACCCCCATTGGCCGGAAGACCTTTAATCATGTACTTGACAGTTCTTGAGAATAGTACGGGGTGTGTTCTCGGTCAGCACGACGAGACGGGCAGAAAGGAGCATGCCATCTATTATTTGAGAAAAGTTCACAGATTGTGAATCTCGTTACTCGATGCTGGAGAAGACGTGTTGTGCACTAGCCTGGGCTGCCAAACGTTTACGACAGTACATGCTCAACCACACCACCATGCTAATTTCGAAGATGGATCCGATCAAGTACGTCTTCGAGAAGCAAGCGCTTTCGGGCAGGATTGCCAGATGGCAAATGGTGTTGACGGAATATGATATTCAGTACGTTTCCCAGAAGGCCATCAAGGGAAGCGTATTGTCTAAATACCTTGCCGAACAGCCGATCGAAGATTATCAGCCGATGAAATTTGAATTCCCTGATGAGGATATCATGTTTCTCAAGGTGAAAGACTGCGATGAATCGTTGTCCGACGAGGGGCCAGATAGGAAATCCCAATGGAAAGTGATATTTGACGGGGTGGTTAATTCCTACGGAAGTGGCATAGGGGCAATCATCACGACTCCCCATGGATCCCACATCCCTTTTACCGCGAGACTGACGTTTCCGGTCACCAATAACGAACCGGAGTACGAAGCATGCATCATGGGTCTAGAGGAAGCAATTGATTTGAGAATCAAGAACCTAGATGTATATGGTGACTCGGCGCTTGTGATCAACCAAATTAAAGGGGAGTGGGAGACTCGTCAATCGAATTTGGTACCGTACATGAACTATGCCAGAAGGCTACTTCCGTTCTTTGATCGAGTGGAGCTCCATCATGTGCCCAGAGCGGAAAATCAGATGGTTGATGCCCTAGCCACGTTGGCTTCGATGTATAAGGTCAATTTCTGGAATGAAGCTCCAAGAATTGTCCTTTCTCGTCTTGATAGACCTGCATTCGTCTTTGCGATCGAGGAATCCTCCGACGGTAAACCATGGTTCCATGATATCTAGACCTTCCTTATGACTATGGAGTATCCTGCGGGAGCGTCAACCCAGGATAAGAAGACTCTGAGGAGGCTGTCTGGAAATTTTTATCTCAATCCTGATGGAGTTCTGTATAAAAGAAACCACGATTTCGTGCTACTCAGATGTGTAGATGAGAAAGAGGCGAGTATGCTCATGGAAGAAGTCCATGAAGGCACATTTGGTACGCACGCCGGCGGGCATGCTATGACAAGAAAGATCCTGAGAGCAGGATACTACTGGCTGACGATGGAATCGGATTGCTTTAAATTCGCGAAGAGATGTCATAAATGCCAGATTTATGCTGATAAAGTTCATGTGCCGCCGTGCCCGTTAAATGTCATGTCCTCCCCGTGGCCGTTCTCCATGTGGGGCATCGACAAGATAGGCAAGATCGAGCCCACTGCATCCAACGGTCATCGCTTCATTCTAGTAGCTATCGACTACTTCACCAAGTGGGTGGAGGCAGCCTCATACGCTAATGTGACCAAGCAGGTGGTGGCAAAATTCATAAAGAGGGACATCATCTGTCGTTATGGAGTTCCCGAGCGGATCATTACTAATAATGGTTCGAACCTGAATAACAAGATGATGAAGGAGCTGTGCCAGAGTTTCAAGATTGAACACCACAACTCATCTCCTTACCGGCCGAAGATGAATGGCGTCGTTGAGGCGGCCAATAAGAACATTAAGAAGATTGTGCAGAAGATGGTTGTGACCTATAAAGACTGGCACGAGATGTTGCCATTTGCGCTGCACGGTTATCGTACGACGGTACTGTTGCACCCTAAAATTTTCTCAACCTGTTTCACTTGGTTTATGTTTCAATTGCATTAGCATTTGCATATAAAGTCATGTACATAGTCTAATCATTTGCATAGCATAGCATAGCAATTCATCCAACAAGGGACCAAGTACTATTCTCATCTCTATGAGCCTATCAAGAGGTTATTATTCAAATTCAAGCACATCCAAGTCATCAGAAAGAAATTGAAACCAGAGAGGTCAATGGATCAAGCAGTGGATCTCTCTCCTATCTTGAGGGTATTTGAAGATCATCAAAGAAGTTGTGAGCTGTGAGTTGAGCATGGAGGGTATATAGACATCATGAAATACATGGAGAGTCATTTTGAAAGTGAGACAAGTCATTGATGTGATCACAAGAGCTGCAGTTGAAAACAGTCAACTAGGGTTTCATCTGGGTCAACCCTAGGTCAACCCTAGGTCAAATGATTGATTGAAAGGCATCAAGGTCTATTTGAGAGATGTGGGATTAATCATTTGACATGTAGATAAGGATTTGGTGTTGTTCCGGGAAGAAATCAAGAGAAATTAAGAAGAAGAGGAGTTTCTAAATTAGGGTTTCTGTGTAAAATCCCCTGATTTAGGTCAAACTTCCAAGCAAGATAAGTCAAAATGCAAGCTTCAAATGGATCCTTGGCCAACATGAAACTTGTATAGGATCTCAAGACCTTTAATTTTAGTGGTGGAAGACATCAAGTAGATTTATAGAACTCCAGTTATGGTCCTTGCAAGTTACAGATCATCTGAGGTATCTGAAATTTTGTCTGTGAAAGTTACTTGTCTTCCAAGCAACTTTTACCCCTCAAGCAGATTTCAAATGGATTTCTGGTCAACATGAGAGTTGTTCCTAATTGTCTTAGCTTTCTAGAAAGGTATGGTATGCCTTCATCTGATTTGTGGAACTCTACTTATGACCTTGGCAAGCAAAGGGTATTTTGGTCATTTGAGAATTACAGGTCATTTCAAGCCTATGCCCAAAACTCATACAAGGGAGCTTCAAATGGAAAACTTCACAACATCAAACTTGCTCCAAATGACATTTTGAGTCTAGAAAAGTGATCATGAAAGTTTGGAAATGTCCATAGCTCAAGGTTCCAAATTTGGTCATTTAAAAGTGAATTTAATGAATAAAAGTGACCTAAAATTGAGATTTTTCATAACATGGCCAAATGAGATGAAGTTATAGGTCATTTTGATTGGAAAAAAATGTTTTAAGAACATTGGAAAAAGTAGATTTTTGAGTTTGGTTCAAAGTTTGGAAGTTATGCTAGTTGGCTTACAAAGGAAGTAACATATCCAAAATCCAAGGGAATTGTGCACAAGAAGGTTCTACCAAGTTCTAGAAAGGTCCATGAGTGTCTATATATTGGGTGGAGTGGCTTCATTCAAGGGTTGGTGATTCATTTTGATCAAAATACCAAGTTTCATCTCATTCTTCCATTTTGCAAATCACATAAGAACTCTATCAAATCTTCATCATTCTCCACAATTCTTGATCCTATCATCGTCTACATCCATCATAGATCATGTTTCCACCAAAATCTGTTTGGATTAAGGAGGAATTCGTGCTATCCAACTTCATCATCCAAATTGCAAAAGGAAGTGGTTATGGAAATCCAAGGGGTTTGAGCAAGAACTACTGCATACAGAATCAAGAACCAAGTTTATTGAGCAAGTCCCAAGCATTGCAAGCTGTGCATCCAAGGTTTTCTGCATCTGTTTTCATATTTACACCAGGTTAGTTTTCCTATCGAATTAGCATGAATTAGTTAGAATATTAGAGAATGTTAGGGTTAGAACTGTTAGGGTAGGTTAGATGATTGAATTCAGAGAGTTTGAGAGGATTCCATGAGGTTTGATAACATGATGTTGAATCTTTGATGATCAAAAAAATGTAATATAGTGAGTTTTAATCAACATCCATTAGCATGCTGAGACCAGTGCAACATGAAGAACATCTTAGTACCATTAGAATCTAGAATTGTTAGGGTTGATCACAGTGAGAATTCTTGGAACCAGAGATTTCTACCTATCGGGTTTGGAGTTCTAGGGCGTTTTAATGAAAAATATTAGTATGGCTGGATTCCTGGGAGATTGTAGTGTAATTTTGGTCTTTGAAGTTTTGAAATCCATGGCCAAATGAGAGAGAACGATGAGGTATAAGATTCTTGCATGGGAGCTCGATTCTGAAAACCCTAATTCATTTGGGGAAGATGACTTTTTACCCGTTAGATTAAGTTGGAAATCATTGACTCCTGACCTGATCCAGTGGTTGCCATTCAAAGTTGGAAACGGAGGGAAAGTGAATGCAGCAATACGCTGCGTTTCACTTAAAACATACCCTGGGCCTGGAACAAAACATTGCTATTCACACCCTCGAAACCAAGCCCAATGAAAATAAACTGTGACCTCTTGCTATTCACACCGCGCGTCCATTCTTTTTCTTTTATTTTTTTTGATTTAATTTCTGAAGCTAATTGGGCCTGGTACCATTTTCTATACGCACCACCATCTCTTGGCCCACATAGGAAATACAACTGGGCGCTTTACTTCCAGCACCCCCTCCCCATTTTATCTTAGTTTTAATTCTTTTATTTTCTTGCATTTTGTAAAAATCATAACAAATAGAAAATTGCATATTTTTAATTGGTTGTTTTTGCATCTTTTTCATATTTCTGTCAAGAAAATTTTCACATGATAAAATTAGCATTTTATTTTATTTTTGAATTTTTAGTATATTTTTCTTTTAAATAGGTTTTGAATAATGTTTAGTTTAATACATGATATTGTTGATTTTAGTTTAGTTAGATGCTTTTACATTTTGGATCCATTCTTTTTAGGGTGATTAACTTAGGAATTTAGCTTGTATATAAGATTTAATTCATGATTTTAGGACTTAATTTTAGATGATTTGTTTAGGTGTGATTAGGAGAATTAAAACTAGGGTTTAGATATAACATAGGTGTAAGAGATCATTTCCTTTAGGAGTTGTAGATTGAATTTTGGGGTATGGGACTATAGGGATTATGGGTATATAATAGATCCCTTAGAAATTACTAGGTTTCCCCTATTCTACTATTACTGTTAGTATATTTCTTGTGCTTGATTGACTGTGTGGTGTGCCCTCTCTAGGGTTAATTTTAGACTGTGTGTGGGGTATCGGGCTTGTTTGGGGCTTGGGGTTTGAGCTGAAGATTGTGCTGATGAAGCCCATTGGAGATCAAAGAGAATGAAGACCAACTTCCAGAGTTGATGAGGAGTATCTCTTACTGGCAGCTGTTGAAGGTTATAGGATCTAGGAGTTAGGCAGAGCTCTAGAGTAGAAAATTTGATTCACAAACATGGAAGGTCTTGTTTGCCTCCATCCCTCTCTATGATGCAGAGTCTCTATAGGACACTCACCCCCTTCCTTTGGAAGGCTTGGTGATAGTGTCTAAGAGATAGAACTCTTGAGAGAAATATTCTATGTGTTGTTAGCAGTCTGTTTGCCACCCTTGGTGGTCAACACATTGCTTAACACCCCAGTTCATTCTTGTGATTGGTTCCTCAGCTTGGAGATTGGGACTTGAAGAAAAGCCATTGGAGATGAAGACAAAGACCTTGCTTGAAGGTTGTGAAGATGAAGACTGAGATTTGCTTGAAGCTTGTAGCTGTTTGAAGATGACTTGAAGACAGATGTTGGTGCTGGACTGTTGTTGCTGTTTATGTTTGCTGTTTTTAATTCCTGGTGTATTGATTGAATTTCCCTGACTGTATTGTTTGTTGTTTAACCTGTTAGGTTGAAAGTGAACCTTGTTCACTTTTGCCTGTTGTTTTCTAGGTTCGAGGTTGAGTGGGACTCCCTTGCCTCGCTTGTATTGCTGCATCCATGCATTTTACTGCTTTATTATATATATCTGTTGTTTCTGTTTCCGTCTATTCCCTTAGGATCTTTGTTTCTCTCTGCGTAAGAGAGGAGCATGATAAACATTAGGTCTTAACCCATGCATGATAACATTAGGTTAGTGATTCCCTTTGCAACCATAGGTTAGAGTTCTGTCTCTTCTTTCTCAAAACAAACAGAAAAACACAATAAGATTTCAAACACAATAAAAGACACTTCTTCCGTAAAAGAATGTGAACTCATCAAAACGTCATTTTTGTCCGCTTGGACTGCTAATCAGAAAAAACCCTTTTTCAGAAGGAATAAAAACAATCAAGACAGACCTGTGTCGTACGTGGCCCGAACTACGTTTGCTCTGATCTTTCATGCTGTGTGAAAGTACGTAGGCATAGGATGCGATATCCTAGCGAGCAACCTTCCCCTCCTTTCCCGTAGGTAGGCGAACTACGTTGACTCTGATTTCTTGTTCCAGACGGGAATACGTAGGCATAAAGTGCGATACTTTGCCGAGTCATTTTACTTTCTTTTAACCCTTAACCTTTTGTTTAGATAGAATAACAATCCATACCCGAAAACAAGCGTGGATCCCGTCGAGTACGACGGACGTGAGGGGTGTTAATACCTTCCCCTTGCATAACCGACTCCTGAATCCAGGTTTTGGTTGCGATGACCATTCCTTTCCCGTTTTTTTGCGAGGTTTACTTCGAGCGTTTCCTTTCCCTCTGTTGGGATAAATAACGCACGGTGGCGACTCTTCTGTTCAGCCGGTGCCGATTTTCGCAGTAGCGACAGCTGGCGACTCTGCTGGTACGTACATCAACCGGGGCAACTCCTTTCTCCTTAGTGTACGGTATGGAAGTTGTCCTACCGTTAGAAGTGGAGATTCCTTCTTTACGAGTTTTGGTTGACGCAAAACTCGATGAGGCAGAATGGATTAAGAACCGACTAAACCAACTCAGCCTGATGGACGAGAAGAGATTAGCATCGATTGCGTATGGTCATCTGTACCAAAGCCGAATGAAGAAAGCTTATGATAAGAAGGTGCGTCCTAGAAGCTTTCAGACGGGTGATCTCGTCCTAAAGAAGATTCTTCCTCCACACTCCGATCACCGGGGCAAGTGGACTCCGCTGAAAAGAAAAAGAATATCCAGGCAAAAATGAGGCATCCCAGCGAACCATAAAAAAGGAAAAGGGTTCGGGCAAAAATTAGGGATATAAAAGAAAAGAATGTACACCCGCAAAGTCAAAAACCCAGAAGGGCGACTTTGGCAAAAAAGGGTATCCCGGTGAATCGAAAACCCGAAAGGGCGATTCAGGCAAAAGTTAGGGAGTTGAAAAAGCAAATGACTGCGTTCCGCGTGTGGACTTTCTTTATTTAGTGGTTTGGAAGACCTGAGGGCCGTTTATCTGAATCAATCTCTTCTGAAGCTGAAGCGTCGGAGAGGTATCGAAGTCGAGTGGGTCATAGAGGGATCAACTCATGGTGTTCGTCTACGCCTCATTGCCGACATTTGTGTATATACTGATGTATATTTATGTTTTATTTTTGCGCGGCTTCCTCATTCCAGGAGCTTGCCTCTGTTGTAAAACACTTTGGCCCATTCAGCAATTATGTTTGTTTGTTTAGCATTTACCTGTTTTGTTTGCGAAAAAGAACGCCGATGTTTTTGATAAAATGCGCATACATAAACTTACTGGCCTAGGCCACTAATTGTTGAAACAATGAATGACTTGAACATTGTCACCAGATGATAACCTTGATAGGTCCCTTTGAGAAGGTTATCTTGTTTGTTTGTTCATGTTGTTGCAGGTGTAGCACATACCAGGCAGTACGCCGTATGCGTCCCCGAGCCGGATGATTCCTTCTTCTCCAGCAAAGTTCAACAGCCTCTCCCCACAGAGTCTGAACGTGAGATCGTAAGGCATTGATATGTCTCCCCAGGCAGAGAAGATTCTCTCCCCAATCAGACGTATCCTGAAGGAACGTCATCTCCCCAACTGAGTCATATACTGAAGTGTGTAGCAATTGATAGTTCCAGACTGAAGTTTCTAGTGGAATTGAGATTCCCCGCAGAGTCGTACTCTCCCAAGCAAGCAGGATGATTCCTTCTATCCCAGCCGAGTTTGCAGTTCCCCAAGAGAGCCGAGTCCTTGGAAAGCAGTTAGGACCATGATTGGTTTTCCCCAGTAGAGTGTTGAATAGCTGATGCTGTATTTCCCCGCCGGAGTCGTTACCTCCAG
This sequence comes from Lathyrus sativus, assembly GCA_963859935.3. Lineage (NCBI taxonomy): Eukaryota > Viridiplantae > Streptophyta > Magnoliopsida > Fabales > Fabaceae > Lathyrus > Lathyrus sativus. The sequence goes on along the minus strand of OZ012736.1, from coordinate 133,587,365 downwards.
GAAAGGTTGGCTGCGAATGCCGTGCAGTTTATTTCTGCGATTGAAATCGCTTCCCTTAGCAGGTCCAGGTTCTCGTGGAGATTCGTTCCCCTGCAGCAGTCGACTGAGGTTCATTTCCCCAGGCGAAGTCCGATTGAGATTGGCGTGACTTCTTCTCCTTGGCAGGATGAGTCCTTCCTCCACCAGAGTGGTTCTTTCTCCTTGACAGGAGGATTCTACCTTCAGCATTTATTTTGCTGATGGGATCGTAGCATTTTGCATGATTGCATAGCATTTACCCCAAAAAAAAAGCGTAGCATTTCCACTGTGTGGTGCATTGCGCCATTGCCGAAGCATACGCATATGAAGCATGAGCTAGGTCGTTACCGTTCTTGTTTTGCAGGTGTTCCTCTGCAGAGTCGCTTGCTCAAGATGATTCTTGAATCCCCCCAGCAAAATTTGCCCAAGATGATTGTTGAATTGTCCAGCAAAGGCGCTCGTTTAAGATGATTCTTAAAATCCCCAGCGAATTCGCAAGAGTTGGGTTGCTCAAGTTGCCGCTTAGAGTCCCCGGCAGAGTGTTTGCTCAGGATGATTCCTGAAATCTCCAGCAGAGTTTTTGGTTCAGGATGATTCTTGAAGTCCCCACGGAGTTATTTGTTCAAGATGATTCTTGATTTCCTCAGCAGAGATGATTCACCCAGAATGATTTCTAGACCCCAAAGCAGAGTAACTTGATAGTTCTCCAGAATCCCCAGCGGAGATGTGTCATTCCCAGCAGGTTTCTGAACAGCGAAGTTGAAACTTCCCTCGAAGACTTGATGATTGAAGTCCAACCGTATTGACGAAGCAGTTCTCTCAGCTGATGCGGAGTGCCTGGTGGTAGAAGTTTGGATATCCCCAGTTGGTTCATGATTGACTGAGAATTCTATTCCCGACTTGGTAATGAAGCCCGGCTGATCCCCAAAAATTTCTTTGAATGCCCGATGGCACGATTTACTTGGTTGTTGACCTGATGAGTCCGGAAGAATCTTGATGCCTGATGGCATGATCGACCATGTGTTACCGGTTACCGTGTGACCAATTCCCCAGCTAGTTGTCGTGCAGCTAATATTTCAGTTTTCGAATATTTGTTCCCATCAGAGTACCGTGTACTTATGCAGTTGGCAAATTTCCGGGTTTGTTGGTATTCAACCGTCTTTTACCTTGATTGTTTGAGAGTCGTTTGCTTCTCACCCAGTCAGGTTCAAGCTGCTTGAATAGGGGCAGCTGTTGTACCCCAAAATTTGCCCAACATTTCTTTACCTAGCTTGTGCTTCATTTCATTCACATTAGCATTATCATTTGCATTTCATTGACATGTATGCAGGAGACCAAGAGGTCTGAGTACCAATCAAGGGCTATGCAAGACTTTGAAGCTAGCTAAGAAGGTTGTTCAAGTGTTCAAGGGTTGATATCCTTGTCAGAGAAGTTAAAAGATCCTCAGAGAGAGTGGTTGAAACCAAGAGTGTGTGCCTCCTAACTTGAGAGTTGTGGGAAGTCATCAGATGATTCTGAAGCCATGAAGTTAGACTTGAGGTCTTGAGAGATCTCATGAGAAGTGTTGAAGATCACTTTGAGGCCTAGACAGGTCATTGTGCAAGAATAAGAAAGCCTTAGCCATGATTGGTGCAGCTAGGGTTTGACTGGGTCAACCCTAAGTCAACTGATGATTTGAAGAAGGTTGAGACCTAATCCAAGAGACATGTGATCATGGATTAATACATTGATATGTTCTAAGGATGATTCCAAGTTCAACTCATCATGATTGAGGAGTTTGAGAAGTTTCAAGCTAGGGTTTCTAAGGCTTGACAGTGTAAAATCCCCTAGTTTGACCCCTATCTTCAAGGCATTGTAGCTCATCTTACCCCCAACATGAATGTTGTAGAGCATGATCTTAGTTTTAATTTGAGTGCTAGAAGTCCTTGATAGGATTCGTAGAACTCAAGTTATGACTTTGACAAGTTACAGGTCATCTGAGGTATGTGAATTTGGGGGCATGAAAGTTGCCAAACTTGCATGAAACTTTTACCCTAGAAGGATCATTCCTATGAACTTTTGGTCAACATGAATTTTGTTCCTTATCCTCTTAGCTTTCTAAAGAATACTATAAGTCCTTGATAGGATTTGTAGAACTCAAGTTATGGCTTTGACAAGTCAGGGGTATTTTGGTCATTTGGAGATTATAGGTCATTTCAAGCATAAGGCCATAACTCCTATTTCCAAGCTTCAAATAAGAAAATGTTCAACATCAAACTTGTTCAAAATGATGTTTTAAGGCTAGTCAAGAGGTCATGAGATGTTGGATTTGCTTGTGGCTCAAAGTTGCAAAAATGACGTAAAAAGAGGGTATAAGTTAAATGAACCAAAGTTTGAAATTGATACTTTTGAGCTATACATCCAAACCAAGGCATGTAATAGGTCATTTTGACTCTAAAAAGCATTTTAAGAACATTGGTTTAGCCAAATTTTTGAATTGAGGTCTAATTTGTGGACTTGCTTTGAAAAGTAGTTACTTACATCTTAAGTAACATTTGCAAAACCAAAATGCAAGGCATAATCAAGGTCCCTTGCAAGCCAAACACTTCAAAAATGTCACTAGGGGAGAAATTGGAAGGGAATGGGATTGATTTCAAGCTGTTAACAGGATTATGCACACCATGGCATATAAGTGAACTTCTCATGTCATGAGAGATTGAATTTCTCCTTAGAAGGATCTAGAGCTTTCTAGATCATCCCTACACACTCTATATATGGAATAGAAGTGGTTCAGATCATTTTTTGGTGATGATTGAAGGAGATAGCAGAGATTGAGATTGAAACTTCATTGCTTGCAACTGAATTCGGTTACATCATTTCACTCACTTTCCACTCATTTTCTTGATTGCAATCTCTTCCATGGATGCTAGGGAATGATTCTAGATCATAATCAAAGGGAATTCGTGGCTGATTGGTGTTCTTGAGCTCAGATTTCTCCACCTGCAACTCAGATTCGAATCCAAGAATTGAAGCCATTTTAATCAATTCTATTGCATACAGAAGCTTGGGAGTGATTCACTGAAGGAGTCTGGAGCATTTGAGGGCTTGATTTGAGGTCTTGCTACTTCTGTGCACGCGAAATTTTCAGGTTGGTAACCTTCGATCTCTGGCTTGTTTTAGTTAGAATCAATAGGAATTAGGATGATAGATGCATTGTAGAATGGTGTAGGAAGGATTTCAGATCATTAATTTGAGAATTATTGACCAATTAGGGATGTTGCCATTTTCGGTTGAGAGTTGGTTCTTACGAATCTTGAGGTTTCAGAGAGAATTGAGGGCATGAATGAATTCGTGAGGAAATTTGGGACAAGTTTCATGTATAGACCACTTGCAATGGAGGATCCTAGAGAGAGTTAGGGTTGGGGACGATGACCGGAGCACCACCGGCGGTGGTCGTGGCTGTGCGCGAGGTTCAGAGATTCAAAAGGTTGAAGATGATCCCAGAGCCCTTAGATCAGGGTAGGACCTTTGACCAGATGAAGATCCAATGGCCACAAATGGATTTCAATTTGTGAAGAGTTCTGAGTGATGAAACACAGCGTTTCATTTAAGTTGTGTTTTGGGCCTTGTGAAATAACTGATAACCACACCCCCTTGATGGCCCAATCCATGAAATGAACTGATTTCTATTTCTATCTGCACCGTGCATTTATTATTTTCTTTGGATTTTCTTTATTTTTTTCATTTTATTCATGGTTCTTGATAAAATCATAGAAAATGGAAAAATAGCTCAATTGATCCCATTCTTTTTGCATTAGATTCATGATAGAATCTAGTATTTTTTAGATAAAAAATGTTTTTATTTCATGCATTTTCTGATTTTATGGGAATTTTCACATTTTAATTGATATTAAAATAGTCATGTTTGATACTTGATTTTGTGGAATTTTGTGTGATTAATTGGTGATGATTCTTGAGCTGATTTTTTGTATGTGGCTAGCATAGATATGCATGATACCCATAGATTTGTCTCACATTTTTTTGATGAACATAGGTAGTAGTTTAGGTTGAAACCTTTCGAAGCTCCATTTTTAGGGTTTATGGTTGATACCTTTGGATTTAGGACCTAATTTTAGGACTTAATAGATGATTTAGTCCCTGGTTTTTGTATGAGGCATTCTTAATTGAATTAGGATCCCTTAGGAATTTTTGTAGAAATTTATAAGGTAGTTTACTATTTTTTCTAGATTTTAGATTAAGTGCTAGTTTTAGATGATTCTGAGGCACTGATTCAACTAGATTAACATCTTTAGTTCCCTTAGATTAGGGTTTTGCTTTGCTTGTTCTTGGATGATGATGAAGCCAAGTTGAAGATGCATTGGATTGCTTGAAGAGGCTTGGATGTGAAGATCTTCCCTTCTTGTGGTGTAGTGCTGATTAGGTTAAGATTAGGGTTTTGTAGGCAGGGCTTCTAGATAGTTCTCTTCCTTCATAAACATGGATGATGTTGATCACTTCCATTCCTCCCTATGATGAGACGTCCCTTTTTAAAGGCCTCATCCCTCCTTTGGTAGGATGTGTGGCTCTTTGCAAATTGGTAGAACCTTTGAGGGTCCCTTTCTCTGATGACAGGATGCTTAGTGGTGACCTTTGGTCTTCACTCTGCTACCAATCATCCAAACTTTGCTCTTGATAGATGCATCTTTCTCCCTTGTTAGAGGATGGAGTCCCTTGCTTGAAGAGTTTAGGATGAAGTTGATACTTCCATGTGATTGAAGATTACTCTAAGAAGCTGAAGCTGGTGGATGAAGAGGACCAAGTTGATACTGGTAAAGAAGAGAGAGCTGAAGCTTGAAGACCAAGTTGATACTTGTGAAGAAGATCCAATTGAGATTGAGTGAAGAGTTGAAGCTTGAGGAATAAAAGATAAGTTGACACTTACATTGATGCATTGAGAGCCTGAAGGAGTCAAGTTGATACTTGTAGTTAGGAGTGAAGCCTGAAGGTGGAATTGACTGAAGAGCTGAAGCTTGAAGAAGAAAGAATAGGTGGATACTTCTGTGGAAGCTTGAAGAAGCAAGTTGACACTTGCTATTGAAGATGATAGCCTTGAAGAGCAAATGAAGTCTGATGACTAGGTTGCTGTTAAGTTGGTTTAGTTGTAGGAGTTGTTGATCTGTTTCCTTTCTTGTCTGCTTGCTTTCTGTGCAACTGTATTGATGTGACTTGTTTGATTTTCTTGATGCATTATAATAAGTCCATATCTAGACTGATGTAAGCTAGGAGCATGATTGCACTAGAGGTTGAGTTGCTCCCTCTGCTTGTATTTTTACTGTATGGCTTTGCTTGCGGGTATTCGGTAGAGCCCTGCTCCCTTGCCCATGTGGTTTGTGTTTGCTTGATAGCATTTTACTTCTTCTGTATGATTGCAGTTACTCCTATTTTGCTTGATAGCATGTTATTCTTTCCTCTGTATGATTACAGTTATTCATATCTGGCTTGAGGTTGAGATGAGCTTGTGGAGGCTGATGCCCCACACACATTTCCTCCCTCACTTGCATTGCATGCATTTTACAGTCGTTTACTGTATATTTATTTACTATTTAAGCTGATGCTTTATCTGTTTCTGTTTATCATTGACATGATCCCCTAGGATCTCACTTCCTTTGATAAAGAAGTGATGATTAGAACTCTAGGTTGAAACCTATGCATGATAACTTCTAGGAGTTCCCTGTTTCAAACTTCAACCATAGGATGAATCCTTGGCATGACAACATCAGGACTTGATAGTCTTCCCCCTTTAGTTGAGCCTGTTCTCTTCTCATCTCAAAACAACTTAAAATACAGTAATAAAGGTTAACGGACGTCGTACGTTACGGGCCTTAAGCTATCTGAGAAAGGATTGTTCGAGAGTTTCTTTTCAACAGTTTGGATGTTTAGTATGGTACCCTTTGGGTGACATGTGACGCATTCACTCTCAGGTCATAGTCTCTAGTGCGATATTAGTTGCAAACATCCATAAAAAACAGTTCTTCCGTAAAAGACAGAAAACAAACTTCAAACCTTTTTGCCCCGTGGGCCCATAATTCAAAGGAAGCTTTTCTGAAGAAAAGAGTGTCATTAAACTTCAGCGCCACCGCAAATAGGATTTGTCCCTAACTGCTGGAACTGCTGTTTAACCCTAATCGATAAAACAGATGAATCTGAATTCCCGTAAGCCGTATTATCCCGAACTACGTAAGCTCTGATCTCCCACACCCGTTGAGAGTACGTAGGCACAATACTGATGTATTGGCGAGCCACCTTCCCTGTAACCCGTAGTAGGTCGAACTACGTTGACTCTGATTTCTCATTCTCTGATGAGAATACGTAGGCATAAAGCGCGACGCTTTGCCGAGTCATTTTCTTTTCTTTTCAAACCAACCTTGATAGGTAGATAGATAAACCAACCCGTCCGATAAACACCACAAGCGTGGATCCCATCGAGTACGATGGACGTGAGGGATGCTAATACCTTCCCCTTGCGTAACCGACTCCCGAACCCATACAACGGTTGCGATGACCTTGTCTTATACCTTTTCGTCAGGTTTTTCCGATCGTTTCCTTTCCCGTTCTGAGGGATAAATAACGAAAGGTGGCGACTCTTCTGTTTTGCCGACACCTTATTTTCGCGGAAGCGACAGCATGTCCTTCATGAATTGCCCCAGTTGGCCTCGAACTTCAATTAACTCAGCTTGAACATGCTCTATCTCTATAAGTCGGCGTCCAAACCCCTGGCCATGAGGAGTGATATCAGTTGTACCACCATTAGCCCGTGCAATCAGAGGTTGCACAATAGCCTGCAGCTGCTCCTGTCCCTTGGCCATGGTTTCCATTGCTTGTATGAACTGCGTCATGTTGCCGCGCATCTCCTGCATCTCATTCTGAACTTGATCCATTATCTATCTTATAGTTGTTTCTGCTTGAATAGCGATGAAATCTTTGGTCGTCAACCCTGGAAACCTGTGAGATGCAGGAAATGAGATACAAGTTCAACAAGTAACTAGCAATGCGAAATGGATATGCAGATGCGATATGTGTCTGTGTGTTAGGGAGATCAACCCCTGATTCTAGTGCCAAAGTGCCAGTGCAGTGACAGTGCTAGCAATAAGAAGCTCGAAATCCAATCATAGAAAACATCACATATATTGCGGAAAAGCCCATCAAGTCGGGAATACAATATTACTGAGCGTACAATAGGAAGGCATGACCTCAACCAACAATCCTGGTGATGGTCAGCACAATGCAAATAAAGCATACACGTCAATACATGAGATAATCAAGTGCGACCATATGCCTGGTACTCCTCTAATAATCTCTTAGTCTTGGGATGATTTGGCTGAGCAAGCAACCCTTCAACGAGCGAGTCTCTTTGCTTGACAACACGCTGGAGATCACCAATGGATTCCTCCCAAACACCTTCCCCAAAGCAATCTTCTAGCTTCCGTTTCTGGGATGCGGACTCTTTCTTGCGCTTGATGACTTTGTTCAAGGCATTCTGGACATCATACCTCCGCGTAACCTCTTCTTCTAACCACTTCTGGCTAGCTTTCAATTGACCTTCCAGCTCAGAGATCTGCAGCTTCAGTTTGTCTTCTCTTTCTTTATTGCCGGTCAGCGTGGCGTTCCAGGTTTTGTTGAATGCCGAGATCTCTCGGTAGGCTATATCAAGTACTTTCTTCTTAGACTCCAGCATATCATGAGATCTCTTGAAATCTATCCCCAAGCGTTCACGCTTCTTTCGTTGCTCAGTCAGTTCTATGCCTAGTTGATTCACCAGCTTCGTTTGCTGCTCGAAGGAATATACAGCCTCATTCCTTTCGCTCCTGAGTTGTATTAGCTCTTCTTCCAGCTTCTCGTTGGCTTTCATCAGCTCTTCCTTCTCTTTCACAACCTGTTCATACCTCTCAATAGGAACAGTAGTTGGCTCCTCAATCACGGGGGGAGCAGGAGGTAACACTGCCGAAAACGGCATCCGCACCTGCTTTGCTCTATCTTGGATCCAGGCTCTGTATGGGGGATAGGCTTGACAATCATTTTTACCCAACAATGGCTTACCCATTCTGTTGGTGTTTCTCCAAGCATGCTGAAGATTGGATAGTAGTTCTCCCTTCAAATCACCTGTGAAGTACAGAGATTCCTGCACTTCCTCCTCTTTTGGCGGGCTTTTCAAAGCATACCCGAATTGCCTAATCAACAGTGAAGGATTGTAGTTAATACACCCTTTTCTCCCAATCAGAGGAACATTATGATATCTGGTGCAGCTATAGATGATCACAGATCCCAGCAAATCTTTATTAAACCAGACGATATCTTCTGAAGAAAGTCCCATCAGATGCTCAGACCAATCCACCATATCTGCAGACTCAGCGAAGATACCCCTCTTGGGAAGATGACTCTCAAACCACATATACAGTAAAGGCCCACAACAAGAGACGTTCTTGCCCCTCCTATTCTCATTCTTATAATGCAGCGAGTGATAGAAATCTCCAATCAAAGTAGGCACAGGATTTCATGAAGCAAATATATAGAACGCATCCAGATCAACGAAGTCAGGCAGGTTCGGGAATAGTACAATGCCGTAGATACACAGAGCAAGAACAGCATTAAACACAATCCAACATCCACTCTTGGCATACTCTTGTGCTTTCCCAACCAAGAACTTGAGAGAAAAACCAGACACTCCATTCCACGAGGTCAACAGCAGCTCTAAAGAGTCTAAATGCAAGGCAGCAGCCAAATCCTCCAGTTTGGGCTCAGCGTCCATGTGAATGAAAGGTACCCTATTCTGGATGGTCAACTCTAAGATCTCAACATACTCCTCCATAGTCTGAGCCAGAATGAAGTCAGGGAAAGTAAAACACCTCAGCGGGGGATCATAGAACTGCATCAGTGCGTACAATCCGTTACGCTCATACATGGACAGTTTATACACCAATCTAAGTAACTTCTCATAGCTCTTCCTGAAGCTTCTCCTCACATCATCATCAGCTAGAGATATCAAACCAAGCAAAGAAGAAACATCTGGAGTAGGCAACTTGTACGCCACAGTCTTCTTCAGGGTATCCATAATATCGGCAGCCAGAAATCCGGGCAACTAGAATCAGAGGTGTGAAAATGCACCTGCATCACAAACACACGTTAATGATATGCAGGATGAGTATGCAACAATGCAGTATGCAACAATGCAATATGCAACAGTGCAGTATGCAACGGGGATCAAGTGCACATGGCTGAAAAGCCCAATCCACCATGCTGGTCTCAAATAGACCCACAAACTGCTCAAAACCTGGTCTCAAAAGATCCATAACACTGTCCTCAAACACCACTGAACCTCAATCAAGAAAAACCGGTAATCTGGAGGTCAAGTTACCTGCATGCCCCAACCCCTCTCACAGGTAGGTGTCCTAATAACTGACACAAGGTACGGCATCCTATGCGGTCGTCGACGTCACAAACTTTCAAGACTGATGATACGATACCTAGAAGGTGTGGCATCATCATGTTCTGAAGAGGCCTCACTAAGCCAACTTCCAAATGATCGGTCCCCGGAGTCGACAATCCAACTAACCAACAACCCCCTCAACCCAAAGGGTTGAAAAAGAAGTCAACCAGAAGAACCTCGTCCGAGCGTGGATTTTGCGGGACACTGGTACATGCAAAGCATGCACGCGCCCACTACTTTCCACAACTAATTCTAGGTGCACTCAAGCCCAGGTCCAACTTATCTCTCAATAGATCACCCCATCCCCACAACAGCAATAACAATATAAAGTTGACAATAAAATACGGAAAAATAGAGACAGAAATGTAAATCCATACAAAACCCACGACGGGAAAACAAGCGCTAGGATTGACTCGCGTAGGGAACCGTTGGATTCCCCAGCAGAGTCGCCAGCTGTCGCTACTGCGAAAATCGGCGCCGGCTATGACAGAAGAGTCGCCACCGTGTGTTATTTTTCCCAAAGGAGGGAAAGGAAATGCTCGAAGTAAACCTACCGCAAAGACGGGAAAGGAATGGTCATCGCAACCAAATCCTAGATTCGGGAGTCGGTTACGCAAGGGGAAGGTATTAGCACCCCTCACGTCCGTCGTACTCGACGGGATCCACGCTTGTTTTCTAGTACGGATTGTTATTCTATCTACACCAAGGGTCAAGGATTAAAAGAAAATAAAATGACTCGGCAAAGTATCACACTTTATGCCTACGTATTCCCGTCTGAAACGAGAAATCAGAGTCAACGTAGATCGCCTACCTACGGGAAAGGAGGGGAAGGTTGCTCGCTAGGATACGGCATCATATGCCTACGTACTTTCATACAGCATGAAAGATCAGAGCAAACATAGTTCGGGCCACGGAAGACACAGATTTTTTTGTTTATCTTTTATCCTTCTGAAAAAGGGTTTTCTCCTGATTACGGGTCCACGCGGACAAAAATGACGTTTTTGATTGGTTTTCAGTCTTTTACGCAAGAACTGTTTTTTATGATGTTTGCAATCTCTGACGCACTAGAGACTATGACTTGAGAGTGACTACGTCGCGTGTCACCCAAAGGGTACCACACTAAGCAGCCAGACTACTGGAAAGAAACTCTCCAGCAACCCTTTCTCAAATAGCTTAAGGCTCGTAGCGTACGACGTCGATTAACCTTATTACTGTGTTTTTGAGTTGTTTGAGATAAGAAGAGAAACGACGCTCTAAAATCCTATGGTTGAAAATGGGAATCAAAACTACCCTAATGTTATCATGCATGGGTGAACACCTAATGTCTGTCATATTTCTCTCTTGCACAGAGAAAAACAGAGATCCTAGGGGATAAACGGAAAAGAAACAGATATACAATAAACAGTAAAATGCATGAGATGCAGTAATACAAGCGAGGCAAGGGAGTCCCACTCAACCTCGAACCTGGGAAAACAATAGGCAAAGTGAAACAACTTTACTTCAAACCTAAGGGGCAAGCTGAACAAGCCAACAAACAATACAGAAAAAGAAATAAAATCCAACACCAGCTCTGACAGCAACACCAGCTCCTACAGTAAGCAGTTCAAACAACACCAGCTCTGACAGCTACAGTTGATTAACAACAAACAGGTTGACAACACCAACTTCAAGCAAGATCCCATCTTCACTCTTAAATGATCCCCAAGCTTTAGATAAGCTCCTGTCTTCAAAAGTAACCCCATCTCTAGCAAGCAATGAACCCCAACAAATAAACAGCTTCAAACAGCAGCAAAACCCTAATTTCAACAGATATCCAGCTTTGACAGGCACAAGCTTCATCTTCACCAATCTTCAATGCACTTCTCATCTTCAATGGACTTATATCTTCAAGGCAAGCACTCATAGGAGAGAATCACTTAACAGATTAAGTTGAAATGCTAAACAGCTTATTGACAACCAAAGGAAGCCTATAAGTGTTTAACATTATAAGAGAAAGGTTCCCTCAAAGTTCTACTTCCAACATAAGCCACTTATCCCTCCAAAGGAGGGATGTGAATATCTTAGAAGGACTTCTTGTCATAGGGAAGAATAGAAGCACAAGATGCTTTCTATGTTTGTAAGAAGAAATCATTCTAATCTCAGGCTCTCCCTATTTCTCCTATCTCCTAAGTCTTCACAAACCATCTTCCAGGAGAGGAATCTTCATGCATCAAGCTCTATCCCTTGTCTTCAATCATCATCCAAAGTCTTCATAAGCCTCAACAAGCCAAAACTCAAGCCCAACACCCAATTGAGATGCCCAAAACCCAACAAACAAAACAACATCCCAAGTGGGAAACACACCAATATCAACCAAATTGCAAAAATCAAGTAAAACAGTAAAACTCATTATAAAATCCTATATTAATTTCTAAGGGAACCTAACTATATACCCTATACCCCATATAGACCCCATAACCTAAATCAACTATTAAACCCCAAAACTATGCCCTAAAATACACCTAAGTGTTGTGAAACCCTAATTCTGATACCTCTCCTATCTATCTCTCAAATTACCTAAGTTTTTGTCACAAAAATATGACAAAATTCCTCAGGGTACATACTTCCCTAATCTAATCAACCTCACAAGAATCAATCAAAAATCATGCACCAATCTCTCATACTAAATTCAGAAAAATTAAGTATCAAACAAATGCAAAATAAAAGCAATAATATTGTAAAATATACCAAAACAATAAAATGCAAGAAATTAATATTTTTATTATTTCACAATTTTCTAGAGATCCTAAGGAAACTAGGGAAAAAAATCCCATCCTAAAATGATTATTTTCCAAATTGATATGAATTATTTACTAATCCTATGCAAACATGAAATAAAATGAAAAATCAATTAAAAATGAGAAACAGGCGTGGTGAATAGCAATTTTATCTAGTTCAAAATAAAAGTTGGGCTCAGGAGGGGGTGCAGATATCAAAATGCGCAAAGCCCATCCAGTCAGAAAATAATGGAAAAAACTCAGGAAAAAATGGAAAGGGCCTGTGGCGAATAGCAAACAATTTGCATGCCATTTCTCTTTGGGCCCAAAGGAGGTGTGTGTTTAGCAATCCTGGTCTATGGCCCAAAACGCAATTCACTCTGAGAGGGGTGCCATGGGGAAACGGGGGAGAGGATCAGCAACAAACACCATGGGCCTAAGGCCCGAATCCATTACCACCCAAACTCAGCAACAAAACCCTAACTCTATCTCTCTTTCCCCTCCTACTGTTCATCATCCTCCCCAAACCCTAACGGCGCATCTCCAAACTCTCCATCCTACCTCTCAGATTCTTTCAAGCCACAAAATATTCGCCCGCTTTGTTCATCACAGACCAACACCTTTTCCATCTCTCAGCTCAAACCATCTCCTAACCTAATCTGTTACACAACCTATCGCTCAAACTAAACTAGTTCTACAACTAAACAGCCACAAATCAACAAGTTTAATCAGTTCATAGCAAACCTGGAGGCGCTACGAAGATGATAATCTGGAGGCGTTGATGAGCGGAGATCCTCTGAAGACGCGCGTTCCTGCTGACGAGCTTATGCGATAGCTTTGAAGGATCGACGATTCTGGGGACTCGTTGAAGATGTTCGATGTTGGTGGAATTCTGGCGAGGAACGGATGAAGGTCTTGCGAACTTGACGCGGAACGATGACGATCTTGAAGTCCTTGATGGCTCAGAGATTTGCTGACGAAGAACGCTATGAAGAATCTAGTGACGCTCAATAACGTGACGAAGGTTTGGCAAACGGGACGAAAATATGGAGAGCTCGTTGAAGATCCTTGTTGAAGGTTCTTGAAGATCTAGGGGAAAAATGGTGAATCTGGGCAAACTGGGGATGTTGGATGAAGATCTTGATCAAATCTGGAGAAAGTTATTGATAATGAACATTGGTGATGGTTCGGATGAACAGACGGTGGTTTCTGGAAATCTCATGAAGATCGGATGAAGATCGTTGGATGAAATTGATGAGATCTGGGAAGATTGATGAAGTTTGCAGTTTACGGCGAGCCTCCGGTGAGGGTTGTGGTGGCCGGAGGTGGTTGCATGGCCGGCGGCAGGGTCTCCGGCGAGGCTTCGGTAGTGGAGACCAGCTGGCGAGCAAGCAGCAGAGGGTGAGGGAGGAAGGGACGCGTGTGGCAGTGGAGAGAGATCAGAGAGACACATGGGAGAGAGAGGGAGATAGGTGGCAGAGAGAGAGTGGGGTGAGGTGAGGTGTCAGAAAGTGGTGATGTGGAAGAAGAGAGGGAGACACGCGTGGGACCCCTTATATAGTGACACATGGCATATTTCTGGACTTTGACTGGGCCTTGATTACTGGATAATGGTCCACTATAACTCTGATTAATTGGACTAATGAATTAAAACGCAATTAACCTATCAATTAATAGAAAATGACAATACTAATTAAACTGCTAATAAAACAAAAAAAGAATAAAACCCTAATTAAAACTATTAACCAACCTAATTAATAAAAGCTGACTAATGATTAATACCTAATTAAACCCTAAACGAAAATTAAAGTCTCTTAATCAAGAATTGCTAATTAAAGCTAGCTAAACTGACAATTAAATGCTAATAACCCCAATATCCTAATAAAGACCCATTAATCTGTAAAAAAGAATATTAAAACCTATATTAACCCTATTATATTCTAAAAACAAATGAATTAGTATCAAAAGAAAATTGATTAAACCTAGAAAATGAATTAAATCTATTAATTGTTTAAAAAAACACTTACTATCTAAAATATGAATTAAATCTATAAAATTCTAAACCTATTAAAAATAAAGAAAAAATCTATTAAACCTATTTAAATCTATTTAAAAAATACTAAAACCCTATTAAAATTCTATATCAAAATTCTTTATCACTATTTATTAAAACTAAAATCTAACATTATTATACTCCCTTTTTTTAAAACCATATCAAAAAACTATTTAAAAAAATCTAAAAAGACTATTTAAAATCTATATAAAAAACTATTCCATTTAATAATAAAAGAACTAATATCTAATATGCTAAAAATCTATTAAAACTATTTAAAAAAGAGAATATCTATTTTAAAAAATCTAGAAAAATCTATTAAATTCTATAAGAAAATATATATAAAAAAATCTATTAAATTCTATTACAAAAATATTAACCTATTTAATACCTACAGACTCAAGTAAATCTATTAAAAATCTATTAAAATGCATTAAAAATCTAGAAACTAAAAGAGAAAATTCTAAAAAACCCAAGAAGCCGATTAAATTGATTAGAGAACAATTGCGCAACCATAGCGGAAATAGGGCACCGAGATGGCCTAAAAACACAGGGAACGAGCACCAATTCTCAAAATACACTTATTCAAACCGGTCTGAACTGCCTGAAACGCCAGGGGCTGTAATCCCGATAAAATCAATCTGACTGAGAAAATGCAATGCCTGCAGTATGCGAATGCGAATGCAAAATGCGTCGAAATATAAACCATATATGGGAACCGGTTGGTCAAATTTTGGGGTGCAACAGGTTGATATGCCAGAATTGGATCACGGTTGACGTTCCTACTGTTGTTCATGTTCCAAAGTAATTTGTTTTTGTTTCTTTCAAAAAATCCTTTCACTCTGCCCATGGTGACAGTGAATTTGTGAGGGATTTGTTTCAACTTTTATCATCATCAATAAAATGTTATTTTGTTTATCCATATTTTGTTTTCCCTTTTTGCTTTACTTCTGAAAAATGGTAACATAAAAAACCAAAATAATAATAATGTTATGATCACTTTTATCTGCATGATACTTGCACTTCATGTTCATATTCTAAAATCAAACATAAATCATTGTGCTGATTGATTGTTAAACCCATTGAAAATAATGACCCTATGCCCTCTCCCAACTTTAAGTTCCCTGTGTTTGAAGCGAAAGAGGAGGATGTTAAATAAATTCCTGATGAAATTTCCTGATTGCTTGAGCATGAGGAAAAGACCATTCAACCTCATGAAGAGCCGGTGGAATTGGTTAATTTGGGTTCTGAAGATGATAAGAAAGAATTCAAGATTGGGGCACTGCTTCAGTCAGATGTTAAGAAGAGGATGGTGGAGCTTCTTAGAGAATATATTGACGTGTTTGCTTGGTCCTATCAAGACATGCTTGGTCTTGATACTGATATTGTGGAGCACCGTTTGCCGTTGAAGCCTGAATGTTCACCTGTGAAGCAAAAATTGAGAAGAACTCATCCTGACATGACTGTGAAGATTAAGGAGAAGGTTCAAAAGTAGATTGATGTTGGTTTTCTTGTCACTGCTGAGTATCCTTAATGGGTAGCCAATATTGTGCCTGTTCCAAAGAAAGACGAAAAAGTCAGAATTTGCATTGACTATAGATATTTGAATAAAGCAAGCCCGAAAGATGATTTTCCACTGTCACACATTGATTTTCTGGTAGATAGTACTGCTAAGTTCAATATCTTTTCATTTATGGATATATTTTCCGGTTATAATCAAATAAAGATGGCACTTGAGGATATGGAGAAAATAACATTCATTACACCCTTGGGAACATTGTGCTATAGAGGGATGCCCTTCGGTTTGAAAATTGTTGGTGCAACGTACCAGAGAGCCATGACCACTCTGTTACATGATATGATGCATAAAGAAATTGAGTTCTATGTGGATGATATTATTTGTAAGTCGAAGACTGAGGAAGATGATATTTAATACTTATTAAAGTTGTTTCAACGTTTGAGAAAGTTTATGCTCCGTCGGAATTCTAATAAATGCATTTTTGGTGTCCGTTCTGGAAAGTTGTTAGGCTTTATTGTTAGTCAGAAAGGCATTGGAGTTGAGCCTGGTAAAGTTAAAGCTATTCGGGAAATGCCTGCACTCAAAACAAAAAAACAAGTAAGAGGATTCTTAGGACATTTGAACTATATCTCCCAATTTATATCTAATATGACTGTCACATGTGCGCCGATCTTCAAGGTTCTCTGCAAGGATCAAGGTTGTGTATGGACAGAAGATTGTCATAAAGCTTTTGAAAGAATTAAAGAGTATCTGCTTGAACCTCCTATTTTGTCTCCTCCCGTGGAAGGAAGACCTTTGATCATATATTTAACCGTGTTGGAAGAGTCTATGGGCTTTGTTCTGGGTCAACAAGATGAATATAGAAGAAAAGAATTTTCCATTTATTATTTGATCAAGAAGTTCACCGATTATGAGTCTCAGTACTTAATGCTTGAAAAGACATGTTGTGCTTTAGCTTGGGTTTTCGAGTGCCTCCTCCAGTATATGTTGAATTGTACAACTTTGTTGATATCTAAAATGTATTTAATCAAGTATATCTTTGAAAAGCCTGCTTTAATTGGGAGGATTGCTCGTTGGTAAATGTTGTTGTCAGAAAATGATATTGAGTACCGAACTCAAAAAGCAATAAAAGGAAGTATTTTGGCAGATCATTTGGCACACCATCCAATTGATGATTATCAACCTATCAGGTTTGATTTTTCTGATGAAGATGTGATGTATCTAAAGGTTAAATATTGTGAGGAACCATTATCTGAAGAAGGACCTGATCCTGGATCCCGATGGGTTTTATTTTTGATGGAGCTATTAATGAATATGGCAATGGTATTGGAGCAATTATTGTTACCACTCATGGTTCTCATATTCCTTTTAGTGCAAGGTTGGTTTTCACTTGCACAAATAATGCAGCTGAGTATGAAGCATGTATTATAGACTTAGAAGAATCTATTAATTTAAGAATTAAAATCCTTGATGTATATGGAGATTCAGCTCTGGTGATTAATCAGATTAAAAGGGAATGGGAGACATGCCAACCTGATTTGATTCCTTATCATGATTATGCAAGAAGGTTGCCAACTTTCTTCAATAAGGTCGAGTTTCACCATATACCAAGAGCATAGAATCGAATGGCAGATGCTTTAGCGACTTTACCCTCCATGATTATGGTAAATCATTGGAATGGTGTACCAAAGATTAATGTGATGCGTCTTGATAGACCAGCTCATGTGTTTGCAGTTGAAGAGGTTGTTGATGATAAACCTTGGTATTATAATATTAAATGCTTTCTTCAAAATCAAGAGTACCCACTTGGGGCATCCAATAAGGATAAGTAAACTTTGAGAAGATTGGCTGGTAGTTTCTTCTTGAATGATGATGTGATGTATAAGAGAAATCATGACATGATCTTGCTCATATGTGTGGATAGACACGAAGCAGACATGTTGATGAAAGAAATTGAAATTCTGGAAACCCAACACTAGATGTTATCACAGATGTTATGACATCCACTATAACACAAATTGCTAAACTTAAACACAACTGTAAATAGAATGCAGTAAATAACACGAGTAATTGTTCATCCAGTTCAGTGTCAACCACACCTACATCTGAGGGCTACCAAGCCAAGGAGGAAATTCATTATTAGTAGAATTAATTTAGAGTCAAACAACCCGTTTGCACTCTTCACTTAAGACCTACCCAATGACACTTCAGCCTAGAAACCACTAGACCAGAGTTTCCCACTCATTCCCCCTCAATCACCTCAGTGATATAAACCAATTACAACTGGACAATGAAGACACACGTCAAACTCACCTTGATCTTGCTTCACAGCTTTGATCAAGAGACACAACACTCTTGCTTAAAAGCTTTGAGTGGCACAATGAACACAACAGTTCATACACACTAAACCAATGCAATTATACAGCAGACAATTGCTTGGTACACAAGGATTCCTAAGACTCCTAAACACACGTGAAGAATAAAGTTCTTCACTCACAAATCACACTCTCCAATATCTCTCCAGAAGCTCTTTTCTATTTGGAGTGATCCTTCTGTTATTTATAGCAGCAAACTTGCTTTGGGCTTTGATGGAGAAATTAGGTTTACCCAAGATAAACCTCTCTTCATGAAGTTGTGCCCTTACCATTAGGTCAGGAGTCTTCTATGCTATCCTCATCAATTCCTGTTATGTTGCCTAAGATAACTAGGCTTCCTAGATTGTTTCCTGAATTATAACCTGAGATAATAACATAAAAACTAACCCTGGGCGGCCTGATGTCATAACATCCAGCATGACATTCAGCTACACTTACTCTTAGCTCTTCCTGCAGAACACTCTTCATGTATGTCATAACATCAGTTATGACATTCATACATACATTAATGTTTTGCCATAAAATGTAGCCAATCAAAAGCATCTACAGAAATTTATGAAGGGTCCTTTGGTACCCATGTCAATGGGCATGCAATGGCTGACGATGGAATCTGACTATTGTAAATATGTGAAAAAGTTCCATAAATGCCAAATTTATACTGAAAAAATTCATGTGCCTCCAACTCCTCTCAATGTTATTTCTTCTCCATGGCCTTTCTACATGTGGGGCATTGATATGATTGGAATGATTGAGCCTAAAGCGTCAAACGTACATTGTTTCATATTGGTGGCTATTGATTATTTTACCAAATGGGTTGAAGCGACATCATATGCCAATGTGATCAAACAGGTAGTGGTCCGGTTTATCAAGAACCAAATCATTTGTAGATGTGGTATTTAAAGCAAGATTATCACTGATAATAGGTCAAATCTAAATAACAAGATGATGAAGGAATTATGTGATGAGTTTAAGATTGGGCGTCATAATTCTTCTCCTTACAGACCCAAGAGGAATGGGGTTATTGAAGCTGCTAATAAGAACATTAAGAAAATCATTCAAAAGATGGTTGTTACATACAAGGATTGGCATGATATGCTCCCTTTTGCCCTGCATGGGTATCGTATATAAGTCTGCACTTCAACAGGGGCAACCCCTTTTTCTCTTGTTTATGGCATGGAACTAGTGCTCCCGATAGAGGTTGAAATCCCTTCTATGAGAATTTTAATGGAGCTGAATTGTCTGAGCCTGAATGGTGTCAGAGTAGATACGACCAGTTGAATCTGATTGAAGAGAAAAGGATGACGGTCTTGTGTCATGGCCAACTGTATCAAAAGAGAATGTAGAAAGCATTTGATAAGAAGGTTCGACCTCGTGTGTTCAGAGAAGGCGACCTCGTTCTCAAAAAGATCTTGACTTTTACCAATGATTCTAGGGGCAAGTGGATTTCTAATTATGAAGGCCCATATGTTGTTAAGAGAGGCTTCTCTAGCGGTGCATTAATTCTTACAACTATGGATGGTAAAGAGTTCACTCGTCCTGTGAATGTCGATGTATTCAAGAAATACTTCGCCTAAAAAATAAAAGAATAACTCGCTAAGTTGAAAACCTGAAAGGGCGGCTTAGGCAAAAAAAAATGAGTGTCTCGGTGGATTGAAAACCCGAAAGGGCAGTCCAGGAAAACATTAGAGACAAAAATAGAAAATAATGATCCCAGTAGGTTGAAAACCCGAGAGGGCAATCTAGGAAAAAGTTAGGGACTATGGCAAGTAATTGCATCTAGCCAGTCTTGATCGCTTGAAGCAGCATTTACTATCAAGGATTTTACTTCAATCATTCTCAGATGAAGTCTCAAGCACAGTTGTAATTCAAAGTTGTTAGGGAGAATAGTGGTCATTGTATTTCAATGTAGTGACTTTGCCAATCCAGGTTGGTCCGGAGGGGTTTGACACCGTGTTTTATATCATGGACATACAGCCAGCTTACAGCTGCTTGCTCGGACGACCGTGAATTCACTCTGCAGGGGCTGTGACGTCTACGTTGCACCAAAAGCTTAAGTATATGGTCGGTGGTAGCATCGTTACTATATGGGGGGAGGAAGAAATCCTGGTTAGTCACTTGTCATCGTTCAAATACGTCGAAGTGGATGGTGAGATCCATGAGACATTGTGCCAAGCCTTTAAAGGAGTGCAGATCCGAGATAAATCTCCTGTCTTAAGCAGTGGACCAGGAGTGGCTATGTCATCGTACAAAGAAGCCCAAGCGGTAGTTCAGGCCGGGGAGACCAAAGGTTGGGGTCAAGTTCTGGAGATTCCTGTTAAGCAGGACAAGTTTGGCTTAGGGTACCGCCCGTCATCGTCATCTTCATCACAGAGCGCTCCAAAGTTCAAAGGGTCGATTGTGTTTACTCTGGGAGGAGTCAGCTTTGAGAGGATTAATGTTGTGTCTGACAGTGAAGATGGAGATAGCGACTATGACATGGATTCTTGGATCAAGCCCAGCAAGCCAAGACAGAGCCTATGCAACTGGTCTATCCAGGATTTTATTCAAGTGACGTCGAAACAGTAATGCCTTGTTTTTCGATTATTATACAATCCTATGTTCTACCCTGGGCATATTGATTTTATTTCACGGCCTACTTGCTTATGTGTATGCTTTGTTTTAATCATCAAATAAAGGTGTTTTCCTCATGCAAATTTTGTGATCCCTGTTTTTCTATTTTTATTTTTATCAATAAAATGGCAATGTGGTTGTACGCTTCGTTTGCATATCATTTGAAGCATTTAACCCTTTCTCTTGCAGGATTCATATTTCAGATGACACCGATAAAGATCTCCCTATGACTCGCTTCGACTTTGAGCACCCGATATTTTAAGCCGAAGAAGAGATTGTTGAGGACGACGACTTACCAGAAGAGCTGACTCGCCTGTTGAGACAAGAAGAGAGAATCATTCTGCCTCATCAGGAGGATATTGAGACCGTTAATTTGGGTTCGGAAGAAATTGTCAGGAATGTCCGGATAGGGGTTGCACTGCAAAGTGATATCAAGTAGAGACTTGTCGAGATGCTTCGAGAGTATAGTGACATCTTTGCTTAGTCTTATGAAGATATGCCTGGGTTAGACACTGATATTGTGGTCCACCGCTTGCCATTGCATGAAGACTGTCCGCCGGTCAAGCAGAAACTCAGAAGAACGAAACCAGATATGGCCGTAAAGATTAAAGAGAAAGTACAGAAACAGTGGGACGCTGGTTTCCTAGCTGTTACGACTTACCCTCCTTGGGTCGCCAATATAGTACCTGTACCAAAGAAAGATGGTAAGGTGCGGATGTGCGTTGACTACCGGGATTTAAACAAGGCGAGCCCTAAGGATGACTTCCCGCTTCCTCATATTGACGTGTTGGTCGACAATACTGCTCAATTCTTAGTGTTTTTCTTCATGGACGGCTTTTCGGGCTATAATCAGATTAAGATGGCGTCGGAGGATATGGAGAAAACAACTTTTATTACCCCGTAGGGAACGTTCTGCTACAAAGTGATGCCCTTTGGTTTGAAGAACGCTGGGGCAACATATCAACGTGCTATGACGACACTCTTTCATGACATGATGCACAAAGAGATCGAAGTTTATGTTGATGATATGATTGCCAAATCCCAGACGGAGGAAGAGCTTCTAGTGAATCTTTTGAAATTGTTTGAGAGGCTTAGGAAGTTCAGGCTGAGGCTGAATCCTAATAAGTGTACCTTCGGGGTGAGATCTCGAAAGCTACTGGGGTTCATTGTTAGTGAAAAAGGAATTGAGGTTGATCCTGCCAAAATAAAAGCGATACAAGAAATTCCAGCGCCCAAAACAGAGAAAGAGGTTCGTGGCTTTTTGGGGAGGTTGAACTACATTGCCCGGTTCATATCTCACCTTACTGCTACGTGTGAGTCCATGTTTAAACTGTTGAAAAAAGATAAGGCAATAGTCTGGAATGAAAATTGTCAAAAGGCGTTTGAAAGAATAAAAGAATACTTGCAGGAACCTCCGATTTTGATACCCCCAGTAGCCGGGAGACCAATGATCATGTACTTGACGGTTCTTGAGAACAGTATGGGTTATGTTCTCGGTCAACATGACGAGACTAGACGAAAAGAGCATGCGATCTATTACTTGAGTAAAAAGTTCACAGACTTTGAGTCCTGTTACTCAATGCTCGAAAAGACATGTTGTGCACTTGCTTGGGCTGCCAAACGTCTGAGACAATACATGCTAAACCATACAACCATAATGATTTCGAAGATGGATCCGATCAAATATGTCTTTGAAAAGCAGACCCTTTCTGGAAGGATTGCCCGATGGCAGATGGTACTGACAGAGTATGATATACAGTATGTCTCGCAAAAGGCTATCAAAGGTAGAGTACTGTCAGAGTACCTGGCGGAGCAGCCGATTGATGATTACCAGCCGATGAAGTTTGATTTTCCTGACGAGGATATCATTTACTTAAAGATGAAAGATTGCGAATAGTCGTTGCATGGTGAAGGTCCTGAGCGGAGTTCTCAATGGCAATTGATATTCGACGGTGCTGTTAATTCATATGGAAGTGGAATTGGGGAAATCATCACTACTCCCCATGGGATGCACATCCCGTTCACTGCCAGACTGACATTTCCAGTTACCAACAATGAGGCTGAATATGAGGCATGTATCATGGGTCTCGAGGAGGCTATTGATTTGAGGATAAAAAAATCTTGATGTGTATGGAGACTCCGCACTAGTCGTGAACCAGATCAAGGACGAATGGGAGACTCGTCAGCCTAATCTGATACCGTATATGAATTATGTAAGGAGGTTGCTGCCTTTCTTTGACAGGGTAGAGTTTCACCATGTGCCACGGGCAGAAAATCAGATGGCTGACACTCTCGCGACTTTGTCTTCGATGTACAAGGTTAACTTCTGGAATGATGCTCCCAGAATAGTTATCTCTCGCCTTGATAGGCCCGCCTTCATATTCGCCATTGAGGAAGCTTCCGATGGCAAACCGTGGTATTTCGATATCCATAATTTCCTAAAGAACCAAGAGTATCCGACTGGGGCATCCAGTCGTGATAAGAAGACTCTTAGGAGATTGACTGGTAATTTCTACTTGAATGCAAATGGTGTTCTGTATAGGAGAAACCATGATTTGGTGCTTTTGCGATGTGTTGATGAGAAAGAGGCTAATCTGCTTACGGAGGAAGTCCACGAGGGAACCTTTGGCACGCACGCCGGCGGACACGCTATGTCTCGAAAGTTATTACGAGCAGGTTATTATTGGCTGACAATGGAAAGAGATTGTTTCAAATTTGCAAAGAAGTGCCATAAATGCCAAATTTATGCAGACAAGATTCAGGTGCCACCGAGCCCTTTGAACGTTATGGCGTCCCCGTGGCCTTTCTCCATGCGGGGCATCGATATGATTGGTAAAATTGAGCCCACCGCATCCAATGGACACCAATTCATCTTGGTAGCTATCGATTACTTCACCAAATGGGTTTAATCTGCGTCTTATGCTAATGTTACCAAGCAATTAGTAGCCCGGTTTATCAAAAAGGACATCATTTGTCGTTATGGCATTCCTGAAAGAATCATTACGGACAATGGTTCGAACCTGAATAACAAGATGATGAAGGAATTATGCCAGAATTTCAAGATTGAGCATCACAATTCATCTCCCTACCGGCCCAAGATGAATGGCGTTGTCGAAGCGGCCAATAAGAACATCAAGAAGATAGTTCAGAAGATGGTTGTAACATACAAAGACTGGCACGAGATGTTGCCCTTCGCATTGCATGGTTATCGTACGACGGTACGCACATCAACCGGGGCAACACCTTTCTCATTGGTATATGGTATGGAAGTTGTCCTACCATTAGAGGTTGAAATTCCTTCCTTGAGGGTTTTGCTTGATGTCCAACTTGATGAGGCAGAGTGGGTAAGGAATAGGTTGAATCAACTCAGTTTGATGGATGAGAAGAGACTTGCATCTATCGCATATGGTCGGTTATACCAGAGTCGGATGAAGAAAGCTTTCGACAAGAAGGTGCGCCCTTGAAGCTTTCAGACGGGCGATCTTGTGCTGAAGAAGATTCTCCTACCACAATCAGATCACAGAGGTAAATGAACTCCCAACTATGAAGGTCCATACATCGTTCGAAAGGTCTTCTCCGGAGGAGCCTTACTGTTGTCCACCATGGATGGCGAGGATTTTTCATCCCCTGTGAACTCGGACACAGTTAAAAAATACTTTGCTTAAAGAGACCCGCTGGACAGAAAAAAGAGAGTCCAGGCAAAAATGGGGCATCCCGGCGATCCAAAAAGAAAAAGAATGGTTCGGGCAAAAATTAGGGATAAATTTGAAAAGATGTACACCCGCGAAGTCAAAAACCTGACAAGGCGACTTCGGCAAAAAAGGGTATCCTGGTGAATTGAAAACCCGCAAAGGGCGATTCAGGCAAAAGTTAGGGATTGAAAAAGCAAATGATTGCGATCCGAGTTTGATACTGCATTGCTCAGTGGTTTGGGAGTACCTGAGGGTCGATTATCCAAGTCAATCTCTTCCGAAGATGGGGTATCGGGAAAGCGTCAGAGTCAGGCGAGTCATAGGAAGACCAGCTCATGGTGCTCGTCTGTACCACGTTGCCGACATGTACACAAATTCCTTTGTACTTCTGTACATATTTTATTTATTTTTGTAGCTTCCTCTTTTCAGGAGTTGCATCCATTGTACAAAACTTTGCCTATTTATAGGCCCGTTATCAATAAACGCATACTATTCAGTACTTGATGTTGTTTCTTGTTTTAACTTTTACTGTTTTGTTTGCGGAAAACGCCGATGTTTTTTATAAACTTGCACGTGCATAAACTTGCAGGCCTCAGCCAATAATTGTTAAAACTTTGAATTGACTGAGCAATTGTCACGGCTATTGACCTGGATTTTTCCTGTTGTATAGGATATCTTGTTGTTGCTCGTATTTTGCAGGGTCGTTACCTTCGCAGCAAGCAGCTAAGGGATCATGTTTCCCCAGTCACAGTCCCTTAACGAAGGAGCAGGCTTTAGGTGATTCTATTCCTCCCCAGCAGATGGAAGTCACATCTTTATCCCCACAAGAGTCGTATGTGAGTTAGCAAGCAGTCGGGCAGTGATGTGCATCCCCAGCGATGATCATGTGCACATGTAATCCATAGTGAAGTCCTCACATGGCACAACCAGGTTGTCCATGGTTTGAAAAGTTCATCCCCGCGCATGACGGCTTTTTATGTTTCTCCAGCAGGTTTTTTTCCTCCAATAGGTTGATTATCCTCAGTAGAGTTCGTAACTACGGATTGTTAAACTATCCCCCAGCAGGATTGTTTCTTCCCCCCGCAGAGTCGGTTCACCTTTTCAGCATTTATCTTGCTGGAATAATTTTGTGATACCCGGTTATCCCCAGTGGAGTTGGCTTTGTCTTCAGCATTTATTTTGCTGAAGCGGTTCTGTATCCAATTTTTCTCCGGCAGCCCGAGCCTGCGTTTGCAGCCTGTAATTGCATGATATCTGCATTACATAGCAATTTACCCAAATGCGTAGCATTCCATCTTATATGGAGCATTACGCCATTTTCAAACATGTGCATTTTGAAACATAAGCTAGGTTGGTTACCTCTTTGTTTTCAGGTGTTCTTCCCTGCAGGTAATTGGAATTCTGGTGCAGGGTGGTTTTCGGATATTCAAATTTGTGGAATGAGATATGTAATGATAATGTTCGTCATATCATGTGCTCCCTCATCAGAGTTACTTGGTTAAGTTTCTCTTCTTCCCCAGCGGTGTTTTCCTCAGATTGTTGTTACGTCAGCGTTTTAAAAGGAAAGATTTCAGGGATTAGACCTTTGAGGTCGTTACTTGTTGTCAAAGTAAATGTCTGATGGGTGACGTCAGAAATTCCCCAGTAGAGTCTTCCTCGGATGGCTGTTACGTCGACATTGAAAACTTCATGATTATACCTTCGAAGTTGTTACCTATTTTTGTTCAAGATGGATGTCTGGCAGCTGATGTCAGAATTTCCCCGCAGAGTTGTTGGTTCAAGTCTTCGGAGGCTCAATACTCGCTTTTATTAGCATATGCCCGTTTCCGAGGAGATGGAAGGTCAGTGATATTGACAATGCTCGCTTTTATTAGCGTATGCCCGTTTTTGAGGAAATGGAAGGTCAGTCATATTGACAATACTCACTTTTAGTAGCGTATGCCCGTTTCTAAGGAAATGGAAGGTCAGAGATATTAACAGTACTCGCTTTTATTAGCGTATGCCCGTTTCCAAGGAAATGGAAGGTCAGAGATATTGACAGTACTCGCTTTTATTTAGCGTATGCCCGTTTCCAAGGAAATGGAAGGTCAGAGATATTGACGGTACTCGCTTTTATTTAGCGTATTCCCATTTCTGAGGAAATGGAAGGTCAGAGATATTGACAGTACTCGCTTTTATTTAGCGTATGCCCGTTTCCGAGGAAATGGAAGGTCAGAGATATTGACGGTACTCGCTTTTATTTAGTGTATGCCCGTTTCCGAGGAAATGGAAGGTCAGAGATATTGACAGTACTCGCTTTTATTTAGCGTATGCCCGTTTCCGAGGAAATGGAGGGCCAATCATATTGACGATCCTCGCTTTATTTAGTGTATGCCTGTTTCTACGGAAATGGAAGATCACGGATAATATTTCGATATGATCCTGTGGCTCGCTGCCTGCTTATTGTAGCATATATTTGAAGATTGTATGTTGATTCAACACCTGTGGCGTCACGCAGGTGATTGATATTGAAATCAGGTTCTTTATCAGATGATTGATTAGTTGTTGTCGTGACAACCAAATTCAATTTTCTGGATGTCCCCAAGTAGTTTTGTGCAGTTTATTTCTTCGGTTAGTAAATTTTCGGGTTCTCCGGTATTCAACCATCTTTTACCTTGATCGTCTGAAAGTCGTTCGCTTTTCATCCTGTCAGGTCCAAGCCGCTTGAATAGGGGCAGTTGTTGCACCCCAAAATTTGCCTAACCTTTTCTTACTTGGTTTATGTTCCATTGCATTAGCATTGCATTGTTCTAGCATTTTCATAGCATATCATTGTTCATTTAGCAGGGGATCAAGTGTGGTTTATATCAAGAGGAACCTATCTATAGGTTTTGTTTAAGCTTGAGAAGTCACCAAAGTCATCAGGAAGAGGCTTGTGTTCTTGAGAAGTTCAGTTGTTTGTATGAGGTTGATCTCCTAAGCTGAGGGCCAATTGAAGATCATCAGGGGGTTGTGGTGTCTTGATCAAGGAGAGAGTGTGTGGATAGAGCTCATAGAGTGCCTTGATGGTCATGGTGGAGCTTAATCAAATCATTATGCCCAGGGTGAAGAGCCACAGTTGAGGGTGTTGCAATTAGGGTTTTATCTGAGTAACCCTAAGTCAACTGTGCAATTGAAGAGGATTAAAGCTCAATTCTAAGTATTTGTAATAATGGATAGTTGTGTTGAGACACATGAGATGATATTCCAAGATCAATTCAAGAAGAATTCAAAGTGTGACGAGTTGCTAAATTAGGGTTCTCAGGGTAAAATCCCCTATTTAGTGCCTAACTTCAAGACCACTTATCTCAATATGAAAGTTTCATCTCCACTTTTGGCCAACATGAAACTTGTAGAGCATGCTCTTATCTTTAATTTGAGTACTAGAAGTCCCCCATTGGATTTATAGAACTCAATTTATGGTCCAGACAAGTTACAGGTCATCTGAGGAATGTGAAATTTATCTGTGAAAGTTCACCGACTTCCAAGGAACGTTTGACCTAGAAGGGTGCTTCTCCTAAACTTTTGGTCAACCTGAAAGTTGTAGGTCTTGATCTTAGCTTTCCAAATTGTATTAGAAGTCTTCCATATGATTTGTAGAACTCAAGTTATGAGGTTTACAAGTTAGGGGTATTTTGGGAAAGTAAGATTATAGGTCATTTGGCATTATAGGTCATTTTCACCATCTTGAAAGCTTCAAATGACGTTTTGTTCAACACAAAACTTGATCAACATGATGTTTTTAGGTAAACCATGTCCTCATGATGAATTTGTTTGGCTTAAGGTGAGACTTGGTTTGAGAAATTTGGCAAAAGGAAGAATTTAAAGGCATTTAAGTGAAAATTCTCAAATTAATTCATTTTTGCTCAAACAAGGCAAGTGGGTACTCATTTTAATCAGAAAAACCATTTTGAGTACTTTGGCATTTTTAGAATTTTCATTTGAGGTCTAGTTCATGGTGGTTTGACTTGTAACTTCATGAATAAGCAACACATCACAACTTGTTCATGTGATAAGTTCAAGCTCTCTAATCACTCTATACACTCTCACCAGACCACAAGGGATTGAATTGAAGCTTCCAAGGGAAGTTTTGAGCCAGAATTCATGGATACCATTGTTGAAGTTTTGAAAGAAAATTGAAAAGTGGATTTTCTGATTTGGGCCTCAATTGGACCTCAAAAGCCCACAAATCATTTCTATTTAAGTTCAGAAGAAGGTTTTGCTCAAGGTTGGAGATCATTTCGTGCTAGAACCAGAGTTTGAAGTTGGAGTTTCAAGAGGAGAAGTAAAAATCGGGATTTCCATTTCAGACCAATTCAAAGCAAATTGAGGCTACAAACACCTTCAGCATCAAGCATTGAGTAGATCTCACAATTTGAAGCTGAGAATCGTGTTCTAGATACCTCAATTTCAATCTCTAACACAGTTATGTAGTTTTCAAAATTGATGAAGATTCATTGTGTTTTAGCATATGTTAGCATGCAGTTAAGCTTTATGAAGTTGCTTAGATGGATTTTGGATCATTAACTGGAAGTTTAGAGACAAGTTAGGTTGATGTGTAATTTCTGTTTGAAGTTGAATTGACCTGATTATGAGGATTCCACATGATCTAGATGGTTTAGGATGATTAGTGAAGTGTGAGGAACAGATCTATGGTTTTAGTTTGAGGATTGGTGAGATTTTAGAATGAGTTGAATTTTAAGATCTTCATTGTTTTAAAATCTATGAGGAATTAGGAGATTTGAAGGTGATATTTGAAATCAGTGTGGAATTTGGAGTGGATTGATGTAAGTTTTATTTGAGTTTGGTGACCTGCAACTGAATGTTCGTCGGAGAAGACGGTGGCGCATCACCGGACCACCGTCTGGTCCACCTCTGCAATTCTCCCCCCATTTCTTATTTCAAACGAAGAAGATGAATGATCACCCTTGGATCTGGTCTGAAGTTGGACTTTGTATGCAAATCATGTGGCCATGACTTATTCTGAGAATTTGAGTTTTGGTATTGAAATGCAGTCGTTTCATTAATGAGGTGGCGCCTTGTGAGACCTCAGATGCTTTGACCAAGTCCAACATCCAACGCTCCTCTTTTATTTCTGCATTTTATTTTCTTATTTGATTTTTAATTCATTTCCTTTTATTTTTAATTGCTAATTTCTTTTAAAATTCATAGAAATTCCATTATTAGTTATAAAAATGAAATAAAAATATGTCCAGGTTCTTGATTTTATTCTTGATTTTATGATGCTTTAATATCTCATTTTTCCTGATTTTCAATTTAATTTGATTTTCTCCATTTTATTAATTTCTTTAATTTTGCATATTTGGTACATGATTTTGCTTATTTTTGTTCTTGCAATTGGTATTAAATCTTGGGCTGATTTTTTGCTAGCTGGTAGATTAGAGATGCATGATCCCCTATGATTTAATTTAGATTTTTTAGACAACAATAGGTTCTGTTTTGGATTAGGATCATTAGACTTTCCATTTTAGGGTTTTAATGTGGTACCTTAAAATCTAGGATTTCTTAGGGTGACTTCCCTTTAGATTAAGGTTCTGATCCTTTGGCCATAGGTACATAACATGTTTAAGTTCCCTTAGAAAATTTCTTAGAATTTTAGAAGGTGTTTTAGTATTTTAAGTTGATTTAACACTTAGGCTAGTTTTAGTTGCTTTCAACATATCACTTGCTTTAGAATGACCCCAATGGTTGCCTTTAGTGCATATCAGGTTTGTTAATCTTCTTTTTTGGTGTTTTAGACATGTTTAATCTTCTGTTTGCTTGATGGTGGTGCTTGATTTGGTGTTTAGATCTCCCTTTAGAAGCTTTCTTTGAGCTTGTTCAATTAGGGTTTAGGAAGAGCTTAGTTGTTTTCTCTTTCTTCAAATAAACATGGATTGCTTTGATTGCTTTCCATTCTCATCATATGATTCAAGTTCCCTATGTGAAGGCCTCATCTTTCCTTTGGAAGGATGTGTGGCATTTTACAAGAGGTAGAACTTTTGAGGATGCCTTTCTCAGATGACTGGTTGAGTGTCAGGCGAGATTCCTTTATTTTCTTTCATGCTTCCCATCATCAATCCAATAATCTTGATGTTAATACTTTCTCTTCTCTTGGTGGGCTTGAAGATGAAGACTTCTTCTGAAGGTGGTTTTGGCTTGAAGTTGTTTGTTTGCAGACTGTCTGTTTGTTTGTTGTTTATCTGGTTTGTTGTTGAGCTGTTTGTCTGATTATTTTGTCTGCTGTTTTTTCTGACTGCTCTGCTTTGCTTGTGTGACTGATTGATTGTTTGTTGCATTAGACTAGGTTTCTAATATAGTGATATAGGCCTAGGAGCATCCTAAAGGTTGAGATTAGCTCCCTTTGCTTATCTGCATTTAGAGGTTGAGTCTGGCTCCCTCTGCTTGATTGTTATTGATTGGCTTTGCTTGCTGGTTTAAGGTTGAGCTTGTCTCCCTTGCATGTGTTTTGTGTGGTTTGCTTTTGTTGCATTTCTTTCTTCTATTATCTTTGCAGTTATTCATATTTGGCTTGAGTTTGAGATGAGCTTGTGGAGGCTCTTTCCCCCACACACATTTCCTCCCTCACTTGCATTGCATGCATTTTATTTACAATTGTTTCTTTACTGTTATTTCTGCTGTTTGTTTTCCTCTGCCATGTTCCCATAGGAACTCTGACTTTTCTTGTTCAAGAGAAGTTATGACAGACATTAGGGTTCTAACCATGCATGATAACATTAGGTAGTTCTCTCCTAACCTCAACCATAGCTTCAATTTTGCATGACAACTTTAGGATTGGATCAGTTCCCCTTTAGTGTGTCGTTTCTCTTCTCATCTGCAAACAAATCAAAATATAGCAATAAATGTTAATTGACGTCGTACGCTACGAGGCTTAAGCTACTTGAGAAAGGATTGTTGGAGAGTTTTTTTCCAACAGTATGGATGTTTAGTATGGCACCCTTTGGGTGACGTGCGACGCATTCACTCTCAGGTCAGAGTCTCTAGTGCGATATCAGTTGCAAACATCCATTAAAAGATACTTCTCTAAAAAACAGAAAACAAAGATCAAACTCTTTTTGTCCTCTTGGACCTTTAATCCCTTGGAAACCCTTTTCAGAAGGAGAGTTCTGTTAACTCCCAGTTCTACCGCAAACGGTAAACGCCTAAGTCGCCGTTGAGCGAGCTGCATACACCAACTGCTGGAACCGTCTGTTAACCTTACTCGGGTAAAAAAGACAAACCTGTGTCTCTCATATCCCGAACTACGTTTGCTCTGATCTTTCGCGCTGTGTGAAAGTACGTAGGCACGAGATGCGATATCTCAGCGAGCAACCTTTCCCCATAGTTAGGCAAACTACGTTGACCCTGATTTCTCGTTCCAAACGGGAATACGTAGGCATAAAGTGCGACGCTTTACTGAGTCATTTTCTTTTCTTTTCAGACCATACCTTTAGCGTAGATAGATGTAACAAACCCGTCAAATAAACACAATAAGCGTGGATCCCATCGAGTACGATGGACGTGAGGGATGCTAATACCTTCCCCTTGCGTAACCGACTCCCGAATCCAGACAATGGTTGCGATGACCTTATCTTATACCTTTGTGTCAGGTTTTTCCGATCGTTTCCTTACCCGTTCTGAGGAATAAATAACGAAAGGTGGCGACTCTTCTGTTTTGCCGGCTTCGTTTTTCGCGTAGCGACAGAACCACCTAAATGTGTACAAGCAAAGTTGAAATTCAAACTTAAATTCCCAAGGAATCTAAAAATCCATGTTCATAATCTCAAATCAAAAACTCAAAGAGAATGAAATCCAAATGTTTGAAATAAAGAAGGAAAGATAGGAAGGTGAAAACTCTAAAATGGGTTATAACTTTCTCATAATGCAAAGTGTTTCTAAAATAGGATTTTTAGACTTATTTAAACATTATATAGAAATATGTTACAACACAAGAATTTTTCAAAAAGAACCACTTAAAAATGATTTAAAATGGAGAAGTTATGTGGTTTTTAAGTTTGTGAACAAAACATAAAAATCTAAATGATAAAAAGAATAAAATGCACATGGTAAGACAATGAATCAAACAAATTTGATTATTTAAACATGTTAACAAACATGTATAAATAATACAAGATCAGTATCACAAGAAAAATCAAGTTACAAGTTGAAAAAGTTTAAGAACATCATGGTAAAAACCCTAAAAACAATCATGGTAGCATGTGAAATGCAAATGGAAAGTTCACATTTATGAGTTTTAGGTTTACCTCTTGAAGAAATATTAAGCAATAAGAAAACCAGAGATCTTGAAAGCTCTTCCAAGATCTTCAAATGTTCCTAGGATGATGAATAGATGCTCCAAACAACCTCCAAGCAAGCTAGTGGACGAAATGCCTTGTAAATGAAGGAAAATCTCCAAAATCCAAAGATTTCAAAGACCAACTCACTAGAACCTTGTTACATAAATATGGAAGTGATTTGGATAGCTTCAATACATCATATTTTATGTGTTTGAAGTATTTCTTGAGTTGTAAGAAGTTTGGAAATGGTTTTGAAAGGTGTTTTGCAAAAGTAGATTTTGAGGGATTTTGGAAACATAATGAGATTTTGAAAGAACTTGTGATTGTGTAAGGAATGGAGTTCTAGCTGGTTTCTTGCATGAAACTTGTGTGTTTGTGATGTAGGAAGTGAGTTCTATTTATAGCCAAAAGCCTTGGATCAAGGTATGGGTAAAAGTGAAGCAAATTGCGAATTTTAACCTTCCATCATGAAAATCTTTGAGTTTTCCAATGCAATCTTCATCTTTGTCTTTAAGACACTCTACTAAGATATTCTCCATGCCCCATATATTTTTTTCTTCATGATTGATAGGATAGAAGGTGACTTGTTGAATTAAAGTTGATGATTTGACAAGGGTAGCCACCTTTTTTCTCTTTCTTCACTATTCACTTTTGCAACTTGCATTAAATAATGATTTCCTTTGATCTTTGTGCCATTTTCGTGGGAATTGATGTACAAATGTTCATTATCAATATAAACATCATAAATGAGGCTTAATATTTGATTAGCATCGATTTAGAGAGGTTTTGGAATCAAAAAACTCATGTTGACCTGGTTTTGCCAATGCGAGTTTTTGCCAACTTGTGGACCTAGGTTATCTCTAACCAGGAAGAGTTATGGAACACACTTGTACTTTTTAGAAAGCCCCAATTAGGTACTACAATATTTATGTTTGTTTTATGAACTCGTTCCTCTTGAAACTAGGTCAAAAACCCTTGTGTGGTTAAGGAGTTACGGCTTTGCCCTTTTCAAAACCTTAATTCGCCCAACTTTTTGATTACTTCTCAATTCTTGATCAATTGGTCACAAAACTTCATGATTAGATATTAAATGATTTTGGGAACATGTTTGGATTCAATTTTGGGTTAAAACCCTGTTGGTCAATGGGTTGACTTTTCACTCAGACGAACCGAACGATCGAAAACCTCTAAATCGACTGTTGGTGTCGTGGGTCTTCTGAGGCCTTGAAACTTCTTTAGTGGACTTCCCTAATTCTATATGAGCTTCATGGACAATAACTCCATCATTGGAACACCTTTAAATCAAAAGTCAAACCATAGTTGACTTTTCCTTATCAGAAACCCCAATCGGGGGTCCTGAACTGCACTATTTTTAATCTTCGGGTGACAATCTCAAATTAAATTCATAATTTACCCAATGGAGTATTATTGATGGTGTAGAGACATTCTTCATGGATAATCAATCTAAGGCATTGACTGATTAAACCATTGAAACCTCGATTTCCAACTGTACGGAACCCTAATTCACCTGTATCTTAACAAAGACAAACTTGAAATAGGTTAAGGTTAGATAAACAATGATAATGCTCCTAGAATGATGATGAAGATCTAAGAGGTCAAAATTTGGGGTGCATTAAAGACCAGTCAAACAAATTAAAGGTTGAGGTGCAAACCAGTGAAATGCACCGTTTCACTTAAAGGGAAGTCAATCCCTGAGGCCAAATCAAGGCCACACGATGCAACCTGAGTCAAGCAATCCAAAGGACAAGGACATGCCACGCAAGCAACAAAAAATCAACATAAAATGGAAATGAATCACAGTCATCAGATCAGGTCTAGGTCAACAAACAAACATGGATCCAAAGGCTCACATCAAGCCACGTCTCATCATTAACATTTAAACATAAAAAGAGGGGGAAATTGTAGACGATGGCCGGATTCCTTCCGGTCATCTTCCCCAGCCACGATGAACAGTGGTATTCCAAAAAAGTTCATGAAACTCACAGATTTTAACACCAATCAAATCACCATAGTTAGTACAACACGAATCCATGATTTAATTTCAAATTCAGTTCATGAACAAGCCAAATCAACGACAAACTGTTTGGAGCTCAAATCACAAAAGTTCATAAACAACAATCAATTGTATCCAGAATCCAATCACATATCTCATAGATCATGATTATGCAAAAATGGCACTAATTGCATCACATACAGAGAGAAAAGTTGAATTGAAGCTTACCTAGTGGAGTACTTCCACTGAGCCTTGAAATGATGTTGAAGCTTAATGAAACTCTGCAGATTCACTCAGGGAAGCTTGAGGAAGATGAATTTGACCTTGAATTGCTTTGAAAACTTCTCAATTATGATTCACGATTTTGGAATTTGGCTTGCTTACTCCAACTGCTCTTGATCTTTCTGGGCACGATTTAGCATGAATAACCTCTCAAAATTCATTTTAACTTTATATATGATGGATTGGGAATCAATTGGAGGCCCTATTGCAGCTCAATTGTGTGAATTTGCAAAATGCCCAATTCCACTTTTTTCATGCTCATGCACACGTGAAACAACCTTAATTCTCCTTATTTGTCATTCAAAATCATTGTTGGAACTTTACTTTGATCATGTGGATGGCATTCGACCCTTGGTTTGATCACATGGTTGAGATTGGTTTGTCAAAATTTCAATCAAAGTTGCCATGAACTTACACATGAAAACCATACCAAAACTCAAATTTAATTCTTGCATCTTGTTTATTACATCCTTGGCACTCAAAATATGTATAAACGTGACTTGTTTTGGTTCAAAATCAATTAATTGCAATTTCCCCTTTTTAAGCTTTCTTCATGAAAAAGTCTCACACCAATTCTTCAATCCAAGCCAAATTCATCACAAGTGAGTGTTTCAATATAAAATTGGTACCATTTGGAGCAAGTTTTAAGTTGGAAAGATTTCCATTTGAAGTGTGCAAAGTGGTGAAATGGACCTATAATAAAAATGACTTGTAATCTTACTTTCCCAAAATACCCCTGCCTTGTAAGCCTCATAACTTGAGTTCTACAAATCAGATGAAGGACTTCTAGTACTCTTTGGAAATCTAAGATCATGAGGAACAACTTTCATGATTGGGTAAAAGTGAGGAGAAACATCCTTCTAGGTTAAACATGGCTTGGAAGTTGGTTGACTTTTGTTGACCAAAATCACATTCATCCGATGACCTATAACTTGCCAGCATCATAACTTGGGTTCTAGAAATCAGATGAAAGACTTCTAGTACTCAAAAGAAATCTAGAAACATGCTCTACAAGTTTCATGTTGGGGTTAAGATGAGATGAGACTTTTATCTTGAGATATGTGGTCTTGAAGTTAGGCACAAAATATGGGATTTTACACTAAGAACCCTAATTTAGTAACTTCTCATACTCTTGATTCTTCTTGATTTGATCTTGAAATGATATATTAAACATCTCAACACAACATTCCATGATCACAAAGACTTTGAATTTAGTCTTGATCTCCTTTAATTTCACAATTGACTGAGGGTTGACCAGATGAAACCCTAGATGCAACACTCTTGACTGTGGCTTCTTCCACATGACACAACAACTTGAATAAACTCCAATATGGCTCTCAAAGCCTTCAATGAGCTTCCTTAACATCCCATATCCATAATCATGAATTCATAATCCTCTGATGATCTTCAACTAGCCTCCAAGTTAGGAGCTGATCCATATACACCCATCCACTCTTTCACAAAACTTTGACCACTTCTTGGTGACTTGATGACCATTCATGCTTGAGTAAACCCCTTGCTTAGGCTCAACACTCTTGATGACCTTCTCTTGCTATGCACAACCTCTTGATCCATTGCTAAATGAACAATGCCATGCAATGCAAATGCTAGAAGAAAATGAACATAAACCAAGTTAAGAAAACGTTGGTCAAATTTTGGGGTGCAACAGCTGCCCCTATTCAAGCGACTTGGACCTGACTGGATGAAAATCGAATGGATTTCAGAAAATCAATGTACATGAAGGTTGAATACCAACAAACTCGAAAATTTTCCAACCGCCGAAATCTCTGGAGATAACTGAATCCGATAACCAAAAATGACATGCAGTCTGAAGAGTACATGACCTCACTGTCAAGCATCAACATTAATTTGGAAAAGCAACTGACCTCGCTGTCAGATACCAACATCAAATTTGAAATAAAAATATATCCCTGACCTCTCCGTCAAGCGTCAACATTAACTTCAGTGAACCTCTGGCATCGCCGCCAATTCGGAGAAACATCTGACCTCGCCGTCAGTTACTCGTATTAAGTTCCTTTGACCTGACCTCGCTGTCAGGCATAAACATTATGTCTATAAGAACATTTGACATTGCCGTCAATCTTCTACCTCAAGTCGGCAAAATAGCTATCATCGTTGTTAGCCCTCTGTTAAATAAAAACAGACATCAAATCCAAAGATACCATCCTCTGACATCGCCGCCAGGTCATCGCTAAATAAAAGCGAGTGACAAATCTGAAGATGAAATCCATACAGAATATCTGACATCGCCGCCAGACATCTATTGAACCGATACACCTCTGACATCGTCGCCAGAACTCCATGAAATTAAGAAACATCTGACATCACCATCAGTAATCTGCAGGGGATAAAACAAACTAACCTCGCCGTCATGTCACCGTGCAGTTAAGAAACCTCTGACATCACCGTCAGTAAAGCAAACTTCGAACCCAAAAGGTAAAAACAACTGACATCGCCGCCAGGCACCCGTGGGGATAAAAAGAGCTCTGACATCGCCGCCAAT
This sequence comes from Lathyrus sativus, assembly GCA_963859935.3. NCBI lineage: Eukaryota > Viridiplantae > Streptophyta > Magnoliopsida > Fabales > Fabaceae > Lathyrus > Lathyrus sativus. The sequence continues at coordinate 133,549,744 of OZ012736.1, read as the reverse complement.
AACCACAGATCCATAAACGTCTGACATCGCTGCCAGACAACTAAATAATCTGACATCGCCGCCAGAAAACCAAACATCTAACATCGCCGCCAGAAATCACATAATCTGACATCGCCGCCAGAAAACCAAACATCTGACATCGCCGCCAGAAACCAAATAATCTGACATCGCCGCCAGAAAACCAAACATCCAACATCGCCGCCGGAAAACCAAATGATATGACATCGCCGCCAGAAACCCGAAACGTCCGACATCGCCGCCGGAAACCAAATCTAATAAACATCTAACATCGCCGCCAAAAAAACCCACTATTGAGAAAATACCTAGCATCGTCGCCAGGCACACATCATGTTAACAGTCATCTGACATCGCAACCAGAACACCACAGAATAAATAAAGATATGACATCGCTGTCAGTAAACCACAAAGTCTGAGAAACATCTGACATCGGCGTCAGGCATCTGTAAACTTGAGAAACATCTAACATCGGCGCCAGGCATCTGTAGGGGATAAAAATTCCTACATCGGACCCGAAGATAAGGGTATTTGACATCGCCGCCAGGCCTTCGCTAAATAAAAGCGAACATCAAGAGTCATACGAAGTTATAATCATCTGACGATAACAATCACAAGGAAACTCCGTTAGGGAAATAACATAAGCCGAGGTTTAGATACCACACGGGCAAAGATATCAACCAATTGCGAGATACACCTGAAACAAAGAGATAACAACCTGGTTTTTGTTTCACATGCATATGTTTGAAAATGGCGTAATGCTCCATAGAAAATGCTATGCATTTGGGTAGATGCTATGCATGCATGCAGATGCAACGGAACTGAATCAGCAAAATGAATGCTAGATATACAGAAACCACCCTGCTAGGGAAACAATCTACTCATGCCAATAACAATTGGACTTATGCCGAGCAAACAAGCCCTTGCTGGCCTCCTAGGCTATAGATTACTCAGTGGGAAGAAAATCCACTCATGATTCACTAGGGAGTACGAACACGCACTTCGTGGGGATTAAATGTACACCGACTACTGAGGGAAAGCGCACACGCTACCTGCTCACTCAAACTGCATACAAACTCTAATGGGGATAAAGATGTAAACTCCGCTTGCTGGGGAAACAAACTCCGCCTGAAGATAAGACGAATTTCATCCCCACCTCTTTGCCCCAAGGGTAACGACCCTGCAAAATTGAACAAACAGACAAGTTATCCTACGCAAATGGAACTATCTCAGTCATCATTTGTGATGTTGTTCAATTAATTCAAAGTTTTAACAATTATTGGCCAAGGCTTGCAAGTTTATGTATGTGCAAGTTTATCATAACATTGGGCGTTTTTCACAAACAAAACAGTAAAAATTAAAACAAAGCAAACAAGATACTGAATATTATATGTTTATTGATAAATGGCCTGTAAATAGGCAAAGTTTTACAACAGATGCAACCTCTGAAAAGAGGAAGCTGCGCAAAAAACAATACAGATATGCACAGAAATATATACAAAAATGTACAGAAATGTCGGTAATGTGGCATAGACAAACACCATGAGTTGATCCCTCTATGACTCACCTGACCTTGATGCTTTCCCGACGCTTTGTCTTCAGAAGAGATTGATTTGGATAAACGGCCCTCAGGTCCTCCCAATCCACTAAGCAATGAGGTTCCAAAGCAAACCGCAGTCATTTGCTTTTCAATCCGTAACTTTTGCCTGAACCGCCCTTTCGGGTTTTTGATTCACCGGGATACCCATTTTTGCCAAAGTCGCCCTTTCAGGTTTTCGACTTTGCGGGTTTACATCTTTTCATTTTTATCCTTAATTTTTGCCCGAACCCATTCTCTTTTTTATGGTTCGCCGGGATGCCCCATTTTTGCCTGGATATTCTTTTTCTTTCCAGCAGGTCTCTTTTAAGCAAAGTATTTTTTAACTGCGTCTGCGTTCACAGGGGATGTAAAATCCTCGCCATCCATGGTGGATAACAACAAGGCTCCTCCGCATAAGACCTTTCGAACGACATATGGACCTTCATAGTTGGGAGTCCATTTGCCCCTGTGATCTGATTGTGGTGTGAGAATCTTTTTCAGCACAAGATCGCCCGTCTGAAAGCTTCGAGGGTGCACCTTCTTGTCGAAAGCTTTCTTCATCCGACTCTGATACAACTGACCATATGCGATAGACACTAGCCTTTTCTCATCCATCAGGCTAAGCTGATTCAATCTGTTCTTTATCCATTCTGCCTCATCAAGCTTGACATCGACCAAAACTCTTAAAGAAGGGATCTCGACCTCCAATGGTAGGACAACTTCCATACCATATACCACCGAGAAAGGAGTTGCCCCGGTTGATGTGCATACCATCGTACGATAACCGTGTAAAGCAAAGAGCAACATGTCATGCCAATCCTTGTAAGTGACAACCATCTTTTGCATTATCTTCTTGATATTCTTGTTGGTCGCTTCAACAATGCCATTCATCTTCGGAAGATAGGGTGATGAGTTTTGATGCTCGATTTTGAAATTCTGGCACAATTCCTTCATCATCTTGTTGTTCAGATTCGAACCATTGTCGGTAATGATTCGCTCGGGTATTCCATATATGTAGATGATGTCCTTTTTTATGAACTGGGCTATGACTTGCTTTGTGACATTGGCGTACAAGGCTGCTTCAACCCATTTGGTCAAGTAATCAATGGCGACCAAGATGAAATGATGACCATTGGATGTGGTTGGCTCAATCTTGCCAATCATGTCAATGCCCCACATGGAGAAAGGCCACAGGGACGCCATAACATTCAATGGGCATGGCGGTACATGAGTTTTGTCTGCATGAATCTGACATTTATGGCATTTCTTCGCAAATTTGAAACAATCTGACTCCATGGTTGGCCAATAATACCCTGCTCGCAACAGTTTCCGAGACATGGCATGCCCGCCGACATGTGTACCAAAAGTACCTTCGTGGACCTCTTCCATAAGCAACGTTGCTTCTTTTTCATCCATACATCTCAACAACACCAAATCATGGTTCCTTCTGTAAAGCACACCATCTGGGTTTAGATAAAAGTTACCAGACAACCTCCTCAGAGTCTTCTTATCCTGGGCCGAAGCCACTGGCGGATATTTCTGCTTCTTGAGGAAGTTCTGTATATCGTAAAACCATGGTTTGCCATCAGCAGCTTCTTCAATGGCGAATACGAAAGCGGGCCTATCAAGGCGAGAAATGACTATTCTTGGAGCATCATTCCAAAAATTCACTTTATACATTGAAGATAGCGTTGCCAAAGCGTCTTCCATATGATTCTCTGCTCGCGGCACATGGTGAAACTCTACCCTGTCAAAGAAGGGTAACAACCTCCTTGCATAGTCTTTATAAGGAATTAGATTTGGCTGTCGAGTTTCCCACTCTCCCATGATCTGATTAACCACTAGCGCTGAATCGCCATATACATCCAAATTCTTGATTCTCAAATCAATAGCCTCTTCCAGACCCATGATGCATGCCTCGTACTCGGCTTCATTATTAGTGCAAGGGAACGTCAACCTGGCAGTGAACGGGATATGAGTGCCATGAGGAGTTGTAATGATTGCCCCAATTCCACTACCATAGGAGTTGACAGCTCCGTCGAATATCATCTGCCACTGAGAACCTTTCTCTGGACCTTCGTCGGGTAGTGGCTCCTCATAGTCCTTCACTTTGAGGAACATGATATCATTGTCAGGAAATTCAAACTTCATCGAATGATAGTCTTCAATTGGCTGTTCAGCAAGGTACTCTGACAAAACACTTCCCTTGATGGCTTTCTAGGAAACATATTATATATCGTACTCTGTCAGTACCATCTTCCACCAGGCAATTCTTCCTGAGAGTGCTTGCTTCTCGAAGACATACTTTATCGGATCCATCTTCGAAATCAGCATGGTTGTATGATTAAGCATATATTGTCTCAAACGTTTGGCAGCCCAAGCGAGTGCGCAACACGTTTTCTCAAGCATTGAGTAACGGAACTCACAGTCTATGAACTTTTTACATAGATAATAGATCGCATGCTCTTTTCTTCCAATCTCGTCGTGTTGACCGAGAACACAACCCATACTGTTCTCAAGAACCGTTAAGTACATGATTAAAGGCCTTCCAGCTACTGGGGGTATCAGTATCGGAGGCTCCTGCAAGTATTCTTTTATCTTATCAAATGCTTTTTGACAATTTTCATTCCAGACGACCGCCTGATCTTTCTTTAGCAATTTAAACAATGGTCCACACGTGGCCGTCAGATGAGATATGAATCGAGCAATGTAGTTCAATCTCCCCAAGAAACCACAGATCTTCTTTTCTGTTTTCTGCACTGGCATATCTTGTATAGCTTTTATTTTTGCAGGATCAACCTCGATTCCTTTTTCATTGACAATGAACCCAAATAACTTTCCGGACCGAACTCCAAAAGTGCATTTATTTGGATTCAACCTCAATCTGAACTTCCTGAGCCTCTCAAACAGCTTCACCAAGTTAACAAGATGTTCTTCCTCCGCTTGCAACTTTGCTATCATGTCATCAACATAGACTTCAATCTCATGATGAATCATATCATGAAACAAAGTAACCATAGCCCGCTGGTAGGTTGCCCCTGCGTTTTTCAACCCAAAAGGCATTACCATGTAACAGAACGTCCCCCACGGCGTAATGAACGTCGTTTTCTCCATATCTTCCAGTGCCATCTTTATCTGATTATAACCGGAAAATCCATCCATGAAAGAAAATACGGAGTATTGAGCAGTATTGTCAACCAATACGTCAATGTGAGGGAGCGGGAAGTCATCCTTTGGGCCCGCCTTATTCAAATCTCAGTAATCTATGCACATCCGTACCTTACCGTCCTTCTTAGGTATGGGTACGATGTTGGTGACCCACGGAGGGTAAGTTGTTACAGCTAAAATTTTTGTGTCCAACTGCTTCTGGACTTCTTCTTTGATTTTCACAACCATATCTGGTTTTGTCCTTTTAAGCTTCTGCTTGACCGATGGACATTCTTCGCGCAACGGCAAGCGATGAAACACTATATCAGTGTCAAGCCCGGGCATATCTTCGTACGACCAAGCAAAGGTGTCACTATACTCTCGAAGCATCTCAATCAGTCTTTGCTTGATGTCACTCTGCAGCGCAGCCCCTATCCGAACATTTCTGTCAACTTCTTCAAAACCTAGATTGATAACCTCGATTTCTTCCTGATGAGGCAGAATAATCTTCTCTTCTTGTTTCAAGAGTCTAGCTAGCTCTTCTGGTAGGTCTTCATCTTCATCAACCTCTTATTCAGCTTGATATATTGGTTGATCGAAGTCGAAGCGAGTCATAGGAGGTTCTGAATCGGTGTCATCTGCAATAGGAATCCTGCAATAAAAATGGTTAAATGTTTCAAATGATATGCAAACGAATACAAACCACATTGCCATTTTATTGTGAGAAATAAAAATAAGAAAGACAAAGATCACAAAATTTGAATGAGAAAAACGCCCTTTGATTAATTGATAAAGCAATGTTCAAACATAAACAATAAGGCCCTGAAACAAAATACCGCTATGCTCCGGGTAGAACATAGGGTAATATAATAATTGGAAAAACAAAGCATTATTGTTCTGTTGTCACTTGAACGAATTCTTCAATAGACGAGTTGTGCAGTCTCTCTCCTGGATTGCAAGGCTTGATCCATGCATCCATATCACAATCATTATCTCCCTCTTCGTTTGACACATCATTGATCCTTTCGAAGATAACTCCTCCTTTAGTGAACTGCACAGGACCTTTATAGCACGGCGCGCTCTGCGAGGATGAAGAAAATGACGGGCAGTACCCCAAACCAAACTTCTCTTGCTTGTGGGGTATCTCCAATACCTAGCCCCAACCTTGTGTTGCTCCAGCCTGTACTGCTGCTTGGGCCTCTTTAAAAGAAGACATGGCCACTTCTGGCGCTTTGCTCGCAACAAGAGATTTATCTTTAATCTTGACTGTTTTAAAATCCTGACAAAGGGTTTCATGTATTTCTCCGTCCACCTCGACGTACTTGAAGGATGATAAGTGACTGACCATTATATCCTCTTCCCCGCACACTGTAACAACACTACCGCCAACCATATACTTTAGCTTTTGATGCAGCGTGGAGGTCACAGCTCCTGCTGAATGAATCCATGGAAAGCCTAATAAACAACTCCAGGCAGGCTGGATGTCCATAATGTAGAACACTACATCAAATACTTCCGGTCCCACTTGAATGGGAAATGTCACATCCCCGAACACAGACCTTTGGGTACCATCAAAAGCGCGCACCACCAAATCACTTGGTGTGCAAATCAATCCCTTCATGTCCAACTTCATTAGGGCTTTCTTTGGAATTACGTTTAAAGATGATCCTGTATCCATGAGTATATGAGACATAACAACCCCTCGACATTCTAATGATATGTGCAACGCACAGTTATGGTTTCTGCCCCTTGGCGTCAAATCCAAGTCTGTAAACCCCAAGCCATTTCCTGCATTTACGTGTGCAACAACCCCTTCGAGTTGATTAACTGAAATTTCCTGCGGCACGTAAGCATTATTCAGTATTCTTAATAGTGCATTCCTATGCGCTTCAGAACATAGTAACAAAGATAGGATAGATATCTTAGAAGGAGTTTTCTGCAAATGTTCGACTATCTTGTAGTCACTCTTTCGTATCATCCTTATAAACTCTTCCGCATCCTTTAACAAAGATTCCTTCTCTCCAGCCTGAGAAGTTTCTTATACCACTGATCTCTTCCCCTTGTCAACCTTATCAATAACCACTTCAGGCGATGAAAAGACCCGGCCACTACGGGTAATTCCTCCTGCTCCCACAAGATTATCTACTGAATTCGCAGGGGGACCATTAAAATCTAGTTTATGTCCGTTGCAATACACTTCAGCTCCGTAGTTCCACGGAATAGCCTTGGTTCTTTCAAACGGTATGGGACCTGCTTTAGTTATGGTTATTGTTGGTGGTTTTGGCACATAAATGGTAACGGTCTTGTACAAAATGGAAATTGTTCCAATCTCATCCCTTTCCTCAGCTACCGACTCTTCAGACTTTCTGTCAACAGACCGGTCAAACTGCAAGACTCGACTATCCATCATCTCTTGAATATAGCCTTTCAACTGCCTACATCCCTCTGGATTAACCAGACACTCAGCATAATTTTCAGCACAACCTGGGAAAACACCCTCCTTCAACAATCTAGCTTTCACAAAGCTCAATGGTGTCTTCAGCTCATTCACATCTGTTACCAAATGTAAAACATACTCCTCAATAATTGCATTAACCCAAACTTGCCCATGATTCGGCATGGGATTTTGTACGACATTAAGAACATCATTGGAGAAGTTAATTGATTTATTGTCAATCATGTCAAGGACCTTATGCTTAAAGGCCTTACAATTATCGATGTTATGTCGCGGGGCACCTGAATGAAACTCATAGTGAGCGTTTGCGTCATACCCTGGTGGAGGAGGCCCAGTCAGGGGAGCCATGGTACTCTTTTGAATCAACTACAGTTGCAACAAAGCTTGCAATAGCTGAGAATACGGCATGGGAGGCGCATCAAAATGTTTATTCACTGCCGCCCGGCCTCGGTCCTGATATCTACTATAACCCTGTTGCGGTTGTTGTTGTTGTTGTTGTTGTTGACGTTGCTATTATGTTGTACCCCAAAATTTTCCCAACCTTTTCTTTACTTGGTTTATGTTTCATTTCATTGTTCTAGCACATTGCATTGCGTAGCATTTTGCATTTTACAGGGGATCAAGAGATGTGTGTGTAACAAGAGAAATTTGCCAAGGGTTCTAAACCAAATCAAGAGGTTGTATTCAAGTCAACAAGGGGGTTATCATCATCAGAGACAAGTCAAAGCCTTTTGGATAGGCAGATAAGTGTATGTGGTTTACCTCCTGTCTAGGAGGCCATTTGAAGGTCATCTAAGGATCACAAACCCATGGTTATGGAGGGAGAATATATTTTAAGCTCATTGAAGGCCTTGAGGGTCATTGTGGAGTTCATTCAAGTGCTTACACCAAGTGTGAAGAGTTACGGTTGAAGGTAGTGCAATTAGGGTTTTCATCTGGTCAACCCTTAGTTAACTGTGAAATTGAAGGAGATTAAGACTCAATTCCAAGTCTTTATGGTCATGTAATGTTGTGTTAAGATACATGAGATATCATTTCAATATCAATTCATCAAGAAGCAAGAGTGTGAGGAGTTACTGAATTAGGGTTCTCAGTGTAAAATCTCTTGTTCAGTGCCTAACTTCAAGACCACTTATCTCAAGATAGAAGTCTCATCTCATCTTGACTCCAACATGAAACTTGTATATCATATTTCTAGATTTCTTTTGAGTACTGGAAGTCATTCATCTGATTTCTAGAACTCAAGTTATGATGCTGGCAAGTTATAGGTCCTCAAATGAATGTGATTTTGGTCAACAAAAGTCAACCAACTTCCCAGCCATTTTTGACCTAGAAGTATGTTTCTCCTCAACTTTTGATGAACATGAAAGTTGTTCCTCATGATCTTATCTTTCCAAAGAGTACTAGAAGTCCTTCATTTGATTTATAAAACTCAAGTTATGAAGCTTGCAAGGCAGGGGTATTTTGGGAAAGCAGAATTACCGGTCATTTTCATTATAGGTCCATTTCACCACTTTGCACAATTCAAATGGAAATCTCTTCAACTTCAAACTTGCTCAAAATGGGGTCATTTGCTCAACCAAACATCAAGGCATCAAAGGTTTGGCTTGGATTGAAGAATCCCTAATGAAATTTCCATGAAAAAGGCCTTAAAAGGGGAAAATCAAATTAAAATCTTTTGGAATCATTTTGTACCAACCTTGTGCATTTTTTGAGTGCCAAATACATTTCAAGAACAATGCCAATATTTGAGTTCATTTTGGTGGCCATTTTCAAGATTTCTTCAAGATTAAGTAACATATCCAAACCTTGCCATAAGATCAAATCAAGCAACCATTCTCAGCCCTTTGATCAACCTACCTCAAATGCAAGCTAGCTGAGTCATTTTTACAGCTGAGCAAGGTGATTTTGGTGCACTATTGAAATGGCCATAAGGTGAAATAAGTGAAATCCAATTGGGCCCAAAGAACACAAAATTGGGCTTTTTCTCAATCCAAATCCATCATACATAATCTCAGGATTCTTTACAAACCTTCAGAACTGGTTTTGGTGAGAGATTGAGTGAGAACACATTGAGTGAAAGAGAGGAAAAAGTCAAATTCGTTTTTCAAATTTCACTGAGTTTCAATCCAAATAAAACATTTCAAAATATTCCTTGGGACTCATAGAACATTTCTAGGTGATTTATTTCAAGCTTTGTTAACAAACTGAGCATTGTGGAAGCTTGATTTTAGGTTTCTTTTCTTTCAAAATATCTCACTGTTTATGCATTGTTATTGCGCCATTATTTCATATTTTAAAACCTCTTGATGTGTAGTTGGTTTCTAGATTGATTTCATGGCTGTTTGTTAACTTTTTTCATTGGAGCTTATTTTTATTTCTTTTCGTTTTGCTTTATTTAAGCCTGATCAATGAAAATGGCTAGTGGATTCATGATCCACGTAACCTGGAGATCATTTTTGGCTTTTATTTTGTTCATTTTGATCAAGTTTTGAGGCACCTAGGTTTTTGGTCGTGACTGGTGTGTGGGGTTTCGCCAGAGAAGACGACCGGAACAGTGGTTCCGGCCGTCTGGTTCTCCCTCCACTTTTTGAACCTCGCCTGAGCCACGTCTATCATTTCTGTCTCTTGGATGCGCTTACTTTTCACTTTGACGCTCCAGATTAAGACACACCATATTCCATGTTTGACTTGCCACACGTGATCCCCAGCAAAACTCACTGTTTCACTTAAACCCTGGCTTGATCCACGTGTTTTGTTTTTGTCCCTTGGATATGATTACCATTTGATCCAATGGCCTTTGTTGGTTTCCATCATGCGTCTGAGTTGACTCCCTACACTAAATCCTTGGACTTCAGCGCCCATTTGTGGGTTTGGGCCTCTGCTTTCTTTTGGCACCCCCGACTTGTGAAGCCCATTTGATTTTACACATTTTTGGGCTGCTTTTTGCACCCAGCTTTTTTTTTTCTTTTTGTTTTTGTTTTAAATTTGTTAGATTTAAATCATTTTAAAATACTTCCAAGAGTGATAAAATTCCACAAAAATATGTTTTGGACTCCTAGAGATGTCCTCTGATTTTAGAAACTTTTTATTTTATTTTATGAATTATTTTTCAATTAAAAATGGAATTTAACATTGGAAGTGTTTTATTTGACCTAAATCTTGACATGTTTTGGTTTTTATTTTATTTCTCTCATTTCCTTTTGATCCAATGAATAAAATTCAATCCTCGTATCAATGATGATTTGATGAATTTTTGAGGACCATTTTGCCCCTGTTGGTTGACTTTTGAGTTGACTTTTGATGCACTTCATTTGACCCTAGACAATCCTCATTCACAATGGAACACCCTTGTGAATTAATTTCTTTGGTGGTGTTGTGAATTGATTTTAATTGCAATCTCTTAGCCTCTGGTTGCCAACATATTTATGAGCTTCTTGCATTTCATTTGATAATTTTTGAATCATTTTCCTAATTTTAGGGTAACTTGCAAGTCAAGTTACCGAAAGGGAGGTTCATACATACATCTTGACCTAGTTTGACTTGGATATGACATTTTTGGATACTTTGAGCCTTCAATGCCTATTGTTTCATGTTTTTAACATGCTAAGGATGATGCTTGCCCATTTTTAGGTCATTACATTGTGTATTGCTTTTGAGTTTCCAATTAGGGTTTCATTGTGAAAAATGCTTGCTTTCCTTTGTAAATTTACTTGCATTTCCTTATGGTTTACTTGCTTTTTATTTTGAGCACTTTTATTTCATGTCCCTTGTTGTCCAATGACTTTGGGATCTCAATTAAGGTAGCTTGGTCCCTCCTTTGGAGGTACTTGAAGCATGCTTAAAAATGATGAATCCATGAGGACTTCTTTGTGATTTCTTGTGCACCTTTCTTGTGATGCTTATGGTTGAGTACAAATTATGAGTTCAATGTTGTCCTCATATAGCCTACCATCCTCACTTTGTTTTAGGACTTCTTTATCTTTCATTTGTGTTTGTGTTTTGGCATTATGGTTGATGTTGTTTGGTTTAGGCCATTTCATCCCATTTTTGATGCACTTGTGTGTTTCTTTTAAAGCATTTCTTGTTCCTTTCATCTCTTGCATTTGTCATATTGTTGCTTGAGGTTGAGATGAGCTTGTGGAGGCTACTTCCCCACACCAATTTCCTCCCTCATTTGCATTCCATGTTTGCATTCTTGCATGTTTATGTTGTTTCCTGTTGTTTGTCTCCTTTCCCTTAGGACCTCTAATTTCTCTTGTTCAAGGGAGGTTATGATAGACATTAGGATCTTAACCATGTATGATAACATTAGGTAGCATTACTTTATCTCGATCCTAGGATCACCATTGCATGACAACTTTAGGTTTGGTTTAGTCCCCCTTTAGTGTGTCTTTTCTCTTCTCATCTCAAAACAATCATAAAACACCTAATAAAGTTTAATGCATATTGTGCGTTACGAGCCTTAAGCACTTGGGAAAGGGTTGTTGAGGAGTTTCTCTTAAATGGATTGGATGTTTAGTATAGCACCCTTTGGGTGATATGCGACGCATTCGCCCCTAAGTCATAGTCTCTAGTGCGATATGAATTGCAAACAAATAAAAAACACTTCTTCTCTAAAAAACACAAAAACAAATCATTCCAACCCTTTTTTCCCTTTGGGGCCTTTAAATCTTGGAAAATCATTTTCATAAGGAGAGTGTTGTTAACTCTTGGTTCTATCGTAAACGGTAACGCCTAAGTCTCCAACGGTCGAGCTACATACACCAAACTGGCTTAACTGACTATTAACCCTACTCGGGTAAAACAGTTGAACAAACTTGTGTTCCCTTTTAGACTGAACTACGTTTTCTCTGATCTTTAATACCAAATTAAAGTACGTAGGCACAAGACGCGATGTCATGGCGAGAAACCTTCCCCCTTTTTACCCGTAGTTAGCCGAACTACGTTGACTCTGACTTCTCACTTCAGATGAGATACGTAGGCACAAAGCGTCGTTGCTTTGTCGAGTCACCTTCTTTTTCTTTTGTATGCAAGCCTGTAGTTAGATAGTTTCAATCACCCTTTTAGATAGACAACAAGCGTGGATCCCGTCGAGTACGACGGACGTGAGGGGTGTTAACACCTTCCCCTTGCGTAACCGACTTCTGAACCCGAGATTTGGTTGCGATGACCGATCTTATCCCTCTTTTCGTTAGGTTTTCTCTGAGCGATTCCTTTCCCTCTCTTGGGATAAATAACGCACGGTGGTGACTCTTCTGTCATTATCGGCCTCAATTTTCACAGTAGCGACAACTGGCGACTCTACTGGGGACTAGAATATCCCCTATTCGAGACAATCCTAGCGCTTGTTTATTAATTTTTAGGTGTGTACATATGTGCTTTATCTTTCTTTATTTCCTTTCCTCATTTTAGTTTCCGCGTGATATCATATTGTTGTGCTGTGGTGAGGGGATTGTTCCATTGAGAGATAAGCCAGACCCAGGCTTGAGTATAGGCTTAGCATTAGAAGTGGAGATTAGTGGTGAGCCTGTATGCTTTGCATGCACCAGCTAGCCATGAAATTCGTGCTCAGACGAGATTCTCTTTAACGATTTTCTTTCGTGCCCTTTGGGCTCGAAGGAATTTTGGATCTGAGGATTGTCGACTCTGGGAACCGATCATTTTTAAGTCAGCTAAGTGAGGCCTCTTCAGGAGATAATGATGCTAAACCAGAAATGGTGAACGTATCATCATTTCTTGAAAGTCTGTGACGCTGATGAATGCATAGGATGCCAAACCTTGTCAGTGGATAGGTCCTTACCTGTGAGAGGGATGGGGTTGTGCAAGAAACTCTAGCCTTCAGATTACCCGGTTCTTTACAGTTTGGATTCTTGATGCCAAGGGGTCCTAATATCAGTGTTTGGTTAGGACTAAAGAGAAGCGTCGGTCTTCTCAAACTACAGCACAACAATCTTGATCTCTTGTTTGCATGTGCATTTGCATTTTCATTTGCATTTCATTAACATGTATCTGTGTTGCAGGTGCATATTTCCTCCCATATTCTAGTGATCTTGTTCCTGTTCTGACATGGAGTCCTTGAAGAAGATAGTTTCCTGCAAGCTCCCTTCTCCTGATATCAGTTCCCTGTTGAGTTTGGTTGCCCTAGCAGATCAGAAAGTAAAAGGAAAGTTCAAGGAATCTTATGGGAAGCTGCTCAGTTTGGAGTGCAAACCTTCAGTGTTCAAGTTGAATGGCTTATATGCTTTGCTACAGTCTTATGACCCTCAGTTGAGATGTTTTATTTTTCCTGACTATGTCCTGGCGCTGACCTTAGAAAAGTTTGCTGCGTTACTAAGAGTTCTAGTATTGGATCAGATGCCTTTTTACCATGAAGATGCTAAGCCTGATCTAGCTAAGCTTGCTATAATTCTTCATCTTGATGCCTCAGAGTTCTCAGAAAAATTGACCAAGTTGAATGGAGTGTATGGGTTTCCTCTACCTTTTTTAGTTTACAAGGCTTTACAGTTCGCAAAGGACGGTTGTTGGATTATATTCAATGCCATTCTCGCTCTATGCATATATGGTATCATTTTGTTCCCCAACTTGCCAGACTTTGTGGATACATATGCCTTCTATATCTTCGCTTCAGGGAATCCAGTGCCTACCTTGTTTGGGGATGTTTACCATTTTATCCATTACAAGAATGAGAAGCGGAAGGGTAAAAATGTGTCTTGCTGTGTACCCATGTTGTATAGGTGGTTCTTCAGTCACCTTCCGAAAGTAGGTCCGTATGTTGCTACTGTCGGCACCTCAGATTGGTTTGCTAGGTTAATGGGTTTATCTGCAGAAAACATTGTATGGTTTGATCGGGATATACTTGGCACTGAAATCATATATAGTTGTAGTGGTTTTTCGAATATCCCGTTGGTCAGAAGGAAAGGTTGTATTAACTATAATCCCTCTTTGTTGATTAGACAGTTTGGATATGCTTTGAAGAGTCCTTCTAAAGAAGAAGAGATACAGGATTCTCTATATCTCACAAGCTTGCTGGAAGCTGATACTTTGGTTAGAATAGAGTATGCGTGGAGTAACATTCACAGGCGAGGTAAGACATTGCTAGGAAAGAGCAACAATCGAGCTTATGACCCTTAGATGGTTTGGATCAAGGATAGAGCTGCTAAGTCTCTAATGCCATTTCCCTCAGTTGCGCCTTTGTACCCCATCATGATTGAAGAACCCACCACCGTGGATATTCAGAAGTACAACCAACTGTTGCGTGAGAAAGAAGAGTTGAAAAGAGTCAATGAAGAATTAGAGAAAGAAGTCATTCAACTCCGAAGCGAGAAGATTGATGCTATCCATTCTTTCAAAAACAAGACTGAACTTGTCAACAAGTTAGGTACGGACTTGACGAAGGAGACTAGCGCCAGAGAACGCTCAGGCCGAGATTTGAACGATGTCAGTAGTGTGCTTGCTACCAAGAAGTAGGATCTGGACAAGGCTTACTTAGAGATCTCTAAGTTTGACTCAGTATGGAATGCCACTCTCACTAACAACAAGGAGCGCGAGGACAAGCTGAAACAGCAGATCGCTGAGTTGAAGATGCAGCTCAAAGCGAAGGACGAGAAGATTTCGGTGGAAGAATCACTCAGATATAATAGTGAACACAGATTGAGCAAAGCTATTGCAAACTTGGAGGACTGTAGGTTGTGAGCGGACACCAGGAGGTGGAGACTTGAGGCGTGCTTTGGGGAAGGAGCCTGGGAAGATCATGTTGATAGTCTACAGTGAACCATTAACCGGCGAGAGCTACTCATACAGGGTCTACTCACTAGACCAGATCATCCCGACACGCGGAAGCTGCTAGAGGATTTCCAGTCTCGGCACTCAGCTTGACTGTCTTTCTTTGTATCTTGTTGTTTTGCTTATGTATTGACTATCACCAGGCTTGTTGGTTAAGGTCATCTCCATTTTGTACTCAGCTGATGTATGCACACTGTTGGTTGGCTTGTTATTATATGAGGAGTTATTATTCTGTCTGCTTGTCCGTGGGGTTTTCCGGGGTCGTTTCTTCTTCTAGAAACTAGAATCGAGGGGGAAATCTCCCTGTTGCATATATACATGTCTGCATTTAGCTTTTTTTTCGTATTGCGGGTGCATCGGAACTGTTTTCTTATCTCCTGTCTTCATCTAGTTTGTTTCAGGATTGCTGATAATACAAATCACCGGTACGCGACTAGAGGAAGACAAAAAAGGATCATGAAACAGATGCAGGAGCAGATGCAGGAAATGAGAGATATAATGGCTCAATTTATGGAAGTAATGCAGACTATAGCTAGTGGACAAGACCAAATCAGGACCTTGGTGTAGCCTCTAATTGCACGGGTTGACAACAACGGCGTATTATATGGAAGGACTGCTGCCAACCCACCTCTTGTTGAGACTCAGCACGCTAATAACGCTATTGTAATGCCCCAAATTTTGCCCTAAGATTTGTCGTCGCATTTCATTGCATTTAATCAATTACTAACAAATTTGTGTAGTCGTTTGACTTTCTGCAGGTAAATATCATATGGCATGTATTTTTTTTCTAAAAAGTAAAAATGGCACAATTGGCAAGAGGACATGTGTAAGGAGTTCTGAGTGTGAGAGGTTGAGAGTTCGAATCTCACCTTAGTCACTTTTTGTTTTTTATTATTTTTACTCTAAATGTTTCTATCTCTCATTAAAAAATAACAAAAATAGTTTTTTATTATTATTTAATTATTATTTTCGTATTTTAATTAAATCATTTTTTAAAATATTATTTTTTTTCACTTTTTTCTAAATTATTCATAAAAATATCCAAAAAATCATAAAATAAAAAATATTAGAAAAATTTTTGTTCTTTTTATAATATTTTTGATTTTAGGAATCAATAGGATTATTAGTTTTTATTTTAAGTTTATTTTAATTATTTTAAATTATTTAAATTTTATTTTTTTTCTTAACTAATTATTTAGTTTGGGCTTTAAAATGGGCTTTAGGGACATTATTGACAATTTGGTGTTAACCCTAATTTGTTCCCTATATATACATGTGTTTCCTTGTTGAAAAAAAGGGGAGAATGAAAAAAACCTAAGAGGAGTGAGTGCCGTTTACCGTTATTTCTTTTTCTTCATCTATTACTGTTGTTTCTTTTTCTTCATCGTTTACCGTTATTTCTTTTCCTTCATCTATTACTGTTGTTTCTTTTTCTTCATCTTTTACCGTTATTTCTTTTTCTTCATCTATTACCGTTATTTCTTTTTCTTTATCTATTACTGTTACGTTTATATATTTATAATTTTTAAATTGTTAGAGTTTATATATATATAAGATTAATTTTTGATCGAATTATATCGATACGATGTTTGCACATTTGTGTGCATGACGCGTGACATTTGTGTAAGTTCGATCTGATTGCGATGACCGCATTTTTGTGTGAGCAATAATACTGTTTTTTTGCTTAATTTCTTTTTCTTTGCGATAAATTTTGTTTCGTCCGATTTAGATCTGGTTGCGCTGAGCGCATTTCTGCGTTAGCAACATTGTTGGGTTATTTGGCACATTTAAAATTCATTATTGCTTTATTATTATTATTATTATTATTATTATTATTATTATTATTATTATTATTATTAGTATTATTATTATCATTATTTATTATTATTATTATTATTATTATTAGTATTATTATTATCATTATTTATTATTATTATCATTATTATTATTATTACTATTATTATTATTATTATTATCACTAATTTTTTAAAACTTGTTATAATATAAAAATCTGTTTTTTTAAAATAAATAACATTAACATCTTTTCCAAATTAATATGAAAACCTATTATTTTTAAGAAAAACCTTTTTTAGATAAATTTAAAATAATAACTAAAATCTTTTTTTAAAATAATAACTAGAACCGTTTTTTTAAAAAATATATAATAATAACATTAAACCTTTTTTTTAAAAAATAAAACCTTTTTGTTAGATAATTAAATTAAGACTATTTTTGAAAAATTGTTTTTTAATAATATTAAAACCACTTTTTTTAACTTAAACCAAAAGCTTTTTTATATATCACAAATAAACAACAAAGAATATCTATAACTTTCGCACTTTCGTTTCATAACTCGTCTGATTACTGTCTGACTCTGTCTACTAACCTTGTGTATTCAATGTGCAGCTTGTTACGTTGCTATTAGCTATTTTAATGTGTTTTTCAATTCAAGTTGTATTATAATTGTATCTGTTTCTCATTTGTAACTTCGCGAACAAATTATCGCGTTTACCTCTCCGCACTTTAATTTTTGCTGTTTGTATGGTTTAAATTCGCGCATTTGCATCGTTAATTTGTCCCATTGCATTCCTCCGAAGGATTAGGTCTAGCCGTTTGGCCACCACGCCAATAGTCCTCAAAACTTCAAACCCTTACAAACCCTAACTTTTCACAAATGTCTCGCCGTGGACAAAAATTACAAAACTACCCCTAGCTTTAGGTCAAAGAGTCGCCGCACTCATTTTAGGGTTTCCCGCCGCGGAATCCCTAACCTAACCCTAATTCACTTAACAATTTACAACGTAGATATTGGAGTTTCTACACTCCGCGTAAGCGTGTCCCTAAGATACGTTTATTCCCCATTGAAACCTTGGCCACAGTCAAGACGTTTCTAACCTCCATTTTGAGGGGAACTACAGTTACTCTGATTCCATTCCCGTAAGGATATGTAGGCACAAGATGCGATGTCTTGCCGAGTAAACTTAGAATTAACCCCTAGGTCTTTTTTAATTTTCAATCCTTTGTATATACCCTAAATCAAAATAATTAATGAAATAAATAAAAAAAATAAACAAAAGGTTCCCGTAGAGTACTACGGAAGTTTAGGGTGCTAATACCTTCCCTAAATTTAACCAACCCCCGAACCTTAGATCTCTCCCTTTTAGGTTTTTCCTTTCTTTAACCTTTCCTTCGGATAAATCAAAGACCGGTTGTAAATGAATTAAGATTCAAGTTAATCAATAGCTTGACATCCAAATTTCACCGCAACAGAAAATGGCGACTTCACTGGGGAGTCCTAACTATTGAGGGTTATCCCTATTTTGTTTATTTTTCTTTATATATTTGTTTTATTATATATTTTGCTCACTTGTATGTATATATTGGGGTGCCTTACTTGGAGTTACTGTGTTGTGAGATAAGTCCTACACCAGGACTTGAGCGACCTTATGATAGGATGGCTGATATATTCGACGAGGCTTATAGGGAGTGAGTCCCGACTAAGCTAAATCGAGAATCACCGCTCAGTTGAGACACTTTCGAAAATGGTTCGGTTGATCGAGTGTAGTCGTGAAAACTTTTACCGTTATCGATTGGAGTCTGTGATACTGGGAACCGTAGTACCTTTACACCATCTTGACCTTATATAGGATGTAGTGCGGGAACTATATGGGAGTAGTCCTACAATGGTTTCTACGCGATGCTACACTTAAAAGAGGTTCTCTTGAGAATATTCTTGACCCTCTAGTCAGTCGGGAAGTCGATAATATCCAAAAGATGGACTGATGACTTTAGGCACTGATTTAGAACCCTTGTTCTGCAGGTACAATCAACCTATAGTACATACCTCTTTGGGAAGGGTAGACCTTGACTCCATTCATTGTTCCTCTAACTTAGGACCTTTTGTTTGCTTATGTGTATTTGTGCTTCGCATCCATAAAGCATCATATCATTTCTAGTTTCAAGGAATTCAGCAGTCCTTTGCAAATTCGAAAAGCCTTACATTTTAAAGTCTAAAACTTTTTCCAACTTTTTTAAAAAGCAATATTCGCAATCGACCGTTGAAATTCTTGAAACCATTGCATAGCATCAGCATCACATTTTTGCATTGCATTTGTCCCCCGGTTTCTCATTCTCGGTTCTCTCGTCTTCCAGTGTACCTTTGAGTCGTCAAACTGATTCCTCGACACAAATATCAGACTAGAATCGGAACAAGGATCACTTTGATCCTATTCCCATGACTTACACAGAGCTGTATCCTGACTTAGTTCGACAAGGGCTGATCACTACAAAGGCTTTACCACCTCCTCTTAATCCTCCAGTTGGATTTAGGGCTGATCTAAAGTGTGCTTTTCATGAGGGTGCCTTAGGCCACGACTTGGAGCATTGTTTTGCATTGAAAGCTAGGGTGCGTGAACTGATTAGAGCCGGAATACTTGATTTTACGGATAGTCGTCCGAGCGTCCAGACAGATCCCTTGCCAACACATCAGAATTGAAGCTTTGTCATTGGGCCTTTTTTTTCTCGTTGTTTGCATTTTCCTTATTTTGTTTAAGTTGTTTGCTTTCAATTATGTTTGTACTTTCATTAATGAAATAAGCATTGCGACTTTTGATTCAATTCATTTCCGTCCATTTATTTGCATCTTTATGCTTTATTTTTCAAATGTTTACTTCTTGTCCAAAATTTTGATATGCTAAGATCGGAGGGAGGATGACGAAAATGTTATACCCATAACTGCTGTCAGTATGCTTTCAATTAAACCTTGTTGACGATGTAAGGCATTGTTTCAATTCCCAAACACTGGAGAAATAAGGAAGTTAATCCCTCGTCACCCCCTTCGGGCCTAGAAGTTGGAGTTCCTTTCGTTACAAAAAACCCACAATTTTAACCTTGGGATGGGTAGTTCTCAGTTAACTTGGTTGTGTGTTCATACGATACACCTTTCATTAACAAATTTTCCTTCGCACACGTCAAACAAGTGTCGAAGATGTTTTCTAATCAAAAGGTCGATGATGGTTCACCGTAATCATTAAAATCAAACAGTCACTTTCCTTCACACACAAAAATAATCAAAAGAAGCCCGCTAAGTCAAAACCTATGAAGGAGACTTAGGCAAAACTAGGGCATCCCGCTGACTGTAAACTCTAAAATAAACAGTTCAGGCAAAATTTAGGGATAATACAAAGAGATTTTTAAATCCTTATCTTGAAAATCCTCAATGTCAAAACAATCAAATGTTATAGGGCAGTAGTGGCTGCCTTTTCATAGGTCCCTTTGACTTCTGAGTCATCATTGCTACGATCAATGAAATCCCTAACTTATGGGAACCTGAATGCATAGTATGAGTTAACTGAGCATAGGACTGAGGATCATCATGTAGATTGGGTGGGTACAAATAAATTTTGAGCCTTTATCTTTTGTTTCATAAACCGTGAACCAGGCCACATTACAACCCTCAAAAGACCTAATTGAAGCAAGGTTATTTTGAAAGTATACTACAGCAAGGTTGCGTAACCTGACTCCTAAAGATCTTTGTGAATCATTTATTTTGGCAGTACACCTTTGTTTTAAACTTTGAGCGTCTTGAACCGTTGTGTTCTGACTAACGACTCATGTATTTTCCATCATTCAAAAATAATTTTAATTTCAAAACTCGCATGAACTTTGCATTACCATGTTTGTATGAATATTTTTGTTTGCAAACTGGCTTTCCTCTAAGGAATTTTCAAACAATGAGAAACTTGGTCAAGTGATCTTATCAGGGGCAAGTTCCTTTTATATCCTGTCAAAGAATTAGTTCAAGATTTGTTCAAGGCAATATCTTTTCAGATTTGGTTTATCCAGAGAATTGTTCAAGACTCAGACTGGGGCAAGCCCTCCGAGGATACAGCAAAACAGTCGATTCCACGAATCAGACAGCTGAAGCAATTATCAATTCATTTGACCTAGGGCAGTTTACTTGCATAATCCCCAAGCAGTTATTCATCATTCCTACAGTGACTATCAACTTGATACAGTTTAACAGAATGACAGTGATCTCCATGTTGAGGAAACAGTCCTCCAGTTTTGTCATCTCACAGAAAGAGTCGAGTCTTGTCGTCGACGTCTGCATTTGCA
Source organism: Lathyrus sativus (assembly GCA_963859935.3). Lineage (NCBI taxonomy): Eukaryota > Viridiplantae > Streptophyta > Magnoliopsida > Fabales > Fabaceae > Lathyrus > Lathyrus sativus. Next base: position 133,528,646 of record OZ012736.1, on the reverse strand, counting down.
TTTGATCATATGTCATAGCATAATTCCTATACATGTGCACATCTTGGGTGCTTTACTCCCCATTTACATTTCTATCTTGGGTGCTTTACTCCCCATTTACATTTCTATCTTGGGTGCTTTATTCCCCATTTACCTCTCTATCTTGGGTGTTTTACTCCCCATTTACATTTTTATCTTGGGTGCTTTACTCCCCATTTACATTTCTATCCTGGGTGCTTTACTCCCCATTTACATGTCTATCTTGGGTGCTTTACTCCCCACTTACCTTCTATCCTTGGGTGTTTTATCCCCCATGTACCTTTATCCCGGGTGTTTTATTCCCCGTTTACCAGATATTCCTGGGTTTACCTAACATCATGGTGTTTTACCCCCATTTGCTTTTTTTTTCTCCCTGAGGTCGTGTTTTACTCGTGTCTTACCTTGTGGGCAAAATTTATTTACTTGGCATCATGGGTGTTTTATCCCCATTTGCGTTTTTCTCCTGAGCTCGTGTTTTACTCGCGTCTTCCCTTGCGGACAATTTCTAATTTACTTGGCACCTATCAACAATTATGTGTCGTGTCTACCCGACGTTCTTCCAGATATGACATGTCTTCTTCCCTAGTGCAATTCCTCGATGGGTCGTCCCCTGTGACGTTGTTTCGTCTGTATCCGTGCATTTGTCATTTTCATCATACCCATCATATCAGATTCATATCATATTTAGCATTATAGTTCGTTTTGTTTTGTCCATATCATTGCATAGCACTGCGTCTAAAGGCAAAATTTTCGGTTATCTGTATTTAAATCCCTCCACCACGATTTCTCGAGTCTCCGTTGCTCGAATCACCCGGTGAAGTTATTTAAATAAGGGGCAACTGTAATACCCCAAATTTTGCCCTAAGATTTGTCGCCGCATTTCATTGCATTTAATCAATTACTAACAAATTTGTGTAGTCGTTTGACTTTCTGCAGGTAAATATCATATGGCATGTATTTTTTTTCTAAAAAGTAAAAATGGCACAATTGGCAAGAGGACATGTGTAAGGAGTTGTGAGTGTGAGAGGTTGAGAGTTCGAATCTCACCTTAGTCACTTTTTGTTTTTTATTATTTTTACTCTAAATGTTTCTATCTCTCATTAAAAAATAACAAAAATAGTTTTTTATTATTATTTAATTATTATTTTCGTATTTTAATTAAATCATTTTTTAAAATATTATTTTTTTTCACTTTTTTCTAAATTGTTCATAAAAATATCCAAAAAATCATAAAATAAAAAATATTAGAAAAATTTTTGTTCTTTTTATAATATTTTTGATTTTAGGAATCAATAGGATTATTAGTTTTTATTTTAAGTTTATTTTAATTATTTTAAATTATTTAAATTTTATTTTTTTTCTTAACTAATTATTTAGTTTGGGCTTTAAAATGGGCTTTAGGGACATTATTGACAATTTGGTGTTAACCCTAATTTGTTCCCTATATATACATGTGTTGCCTTGTTGAAAAAAAGGGGAGAATGAAAAAAACCTAAGAGGAGTGAGTGCCGTTTACCGTTATTTCTTTTTCTTCATCTATTACTGTTGTTTCTTTTTCTTCATCGTTTACCGTTATTTCTTTTCCTTCATCTATTACTGTTGTTTCTTTTTCTTCATCTTTTACCGTTATTTCTTTTTCTTCATCTATTACCGTTATTTCTTTTTCTTTATCTATTACTGTTACGTTTATATATTTATAATTTTTAAATTGTTAGAGTTTATATATATATAAGATTAATTTTTGATCGAATTATATCGATACGATGTTTGCACATTTGTGTGCATGACGCGTGACATTTGTGTTAGTTCGATCTGATTGCGATGACCGCATTTTTGTGTGAGCAATAATACTGTTTTTTTGCTTAATTTCTTTTTCTTTGCGATAAATTTTGTTTCTTCCGATTTAGATCTGGTTGCGCTGAGCGCATTTCTGCGTTAGCAACATTGTTGGGTTATTTGGCACATTTAAAATTCATTATTGCTTTATTATTATTATTATTATTATTATTATTATTATTATTATTATTATTATTATTATTATTAGTATTATTATTATCATTATTTATTATTATTATTATTATTATTAGTATTATTATTATCATTATTTATTATTATTATCATTATTATTATTATTATTACTATTATTATTATTATTATTATCACTAATTTATTAAAACTTGTTATAATATAAAAATCTGTTTTTTTAAAATAAATAACATTAACATCTTTTCCAAATTAATATGAAAACCTATTATTTTTAAGAAAAACCTTTTTTAGATAAATTTAAAATAATAACTAAAATCTTTTTTTAAAATAATAACTAGAACCGTTTTTTTAAAAAATATATAATAATAACATTAAACCTTTTTTTTAAAAAATAAAACCTTTTTGTTAGATAATTAAATTAAGACTATTTTTGAAAAGTTGTTTTTTAATAATATTAAAACCACTTTTTTTAACTTAAACCAAAAGCTTTTTTATATATCACAAATAAACAACAAAGAATATCTATAACTTTCGCACTTTCGTTTCATAACTCGTCTGATTACTGTCTGACTCTGTCTACTAACCTTGTGTATTCAATGTGCAGCTTGTTACGTTGCTATTAGCTATTTTAATGTGTTTTTCAATTCAAGTTGTATTATAATTGTATCTGTTTCTCATTTGTAACTTCGCGAACAAATTATCGCGTTTACCTCTCCGCACTTTAATTTTTGCTGTTTGTATGGTTTAAATTCGCGCATTTGCATCGTTAATTTGTCCCATTGCATTCCTCCGAAGGATTAGGTCTAGCCGTTTGGCCACCACGCCAATAGTCCTCAAAACTTCAAACCCTTACAAACCCTAACTTTTCACAAATGTCTCGCCGTGGACAAAAATTACAAAACTACCCCTAGCTTTAGGTCAAAGAGTCGCCGCACTCATTTTAGGGTTTCCCGCCGCGGAATCCCTAACCTAACCCTAATTCACTTAACAATTTACAACGTAGATATTGGAGTTTCTACACTCCGCGTAAGCGTGTCCCTAAGATACGTTTATTCCCCATTGAAACCTTGGCCACAGTCAAGACGTTTCTAACCTCCATTTTGAGGGGAACTACAGTTACTCTGATTCCATTCCCGTAAGGATATGTAGGCACAAGATGCGATGTCTTGCCGAGTAAACTTAGAATTAACCCCTAGGTCTTTTTTAATTTTCAATCCTTTGTATATACCCTAAATCAAAATAATTAATGAAATAAATAAAAAAAATAAACAAAAGGTTCCCGTAGAGTACTACGGAAGTTTAGGGTGCTAATACCTTCCCTAAATTTAACCAACCCCCGAACCTTAGATCTCTCCCTTTTAGGTTTTTCCTTTCTTTAACCTTTCCTTCGGATAAATCAAAGACCGGTTGTAAATGAATTAAGATTCAAGTTAATCAATAGCTTGACATCCAAATTTCACCGCAACAGAAAATGGCGACTTCACTGGGGAGTCCTAACTATTGAGGGTTATCCCTATTTTGTTTATTTTTCTTTATATATTTGTTTTATTATATATTTTGCTCACTTGTATGTATATATTGGGGTGCCTTACTTGGAGTTACTGTGTTGTGAGATAAGTCCTACACCCGGACTTGAGCGACCTTATGATAGGATGGCTGATATATTCGACGAGGCTTATAGGGAGTGAGTCCCGACTAAGCTAAATCGAGAATCACCGCTCAGTTGAGACACTTTCGAAAATGGTTCGGTTGATCGAGTGTAGTCGTGAAAACTTTTACCGTTATCGATTGGAGTCTGTGATACTGGGAACCGTAGTACCTTTACACCATCTTGACCTTATATAGGATGTAGTGCGGGAACTATATGGGAGTAGTCCTACAATGGTTGCTACGCGATGCTACACTTAAAAGAGGTTCTCTTGAGAATATTATTGACCCTCTAGTCAGTCGGGAAGTCGATAATATCCAAAAGATGGACTGATGACTTTAGGCACTGATTTAGAACCCTTGTTCTGCAGGTACAATCAACCTATAGTACATACCTCTTTGGGAAGGGTAGACCTTGACTCCATTCATTGTTCCTCTAACTTAGGACCTTTTGTTTGCTTATGTGTATTTGTGCTTCGCATCCATAAAGCATCATATCATTTCTAGTTTCAAGGAATTCAGCAGTCCTTTGCAAATTCGAAAAGCCTTACATTTTAAAGTCTAAAACTTTTTCCAACTTTTTTAAAAAGCAATATTCGCAATCGACCGTTGAAATTTTTGAAACCATTGCATAGCATCAGCATCACATTTTTGCATTGCATTTGTCCCCCGGTTTCTCATTCTCGGTTCTCTCGTCTTCCAGTGTACCTTTGAGTCGTCAAACTGATTCCTCGACACAAATATCAGACTAGAATCGGAACAAGGATCACTTTGATCCTATTCCCATGACTTACACAGAGCTGTATCCTGACTTAGTTCGACAAGGGCTGATCACTACAAAGGCTTTACCACCTCCTCTTAATCCTCCAGTTGGATTTAGGGCTGATCTAAAGTGTGCTTTTCATGAGGGTGCCTTAGGCCACGACTTGGAGCATTGTTTTGCATTGAAAGCTAGGGTGCGTGAACTGATTAGAGCCGGAATACTTGATTTTACGGATAGTCGTCCGAGCGTCCAGACAGATCCCTTGCCAACACATCAGAATTGAAGCTTTGTCATTGGGCCTTTTTTTTTCTCGTTGTTTGCATTTTCCTTATTTTGTTTAAGTTGTTTGCTTTCAATTATGTTTGTACTTTCATTAATGAAATAAGCATTGCGACTTTTGATTCAATTCATTTCCGTCCATTTATTTGCATCTTTATGCTTTATTTTTCAAATGTTTACTTCTTGTCCAAAATTTTGATATGCTAAGATCGGAGGGAGGATGACGAAAATGTTATACCCATAACTGCTGTCAGTATGCTTTCAATTAAACCTTGTTGACGATGTAAGGCATTGTTTCAATTCCCAAACACTGGAGAAATAAGGAAGTTAATCCCTCGTCACCCCCTTCGGGCCTAGAAGTTGGAGTTCCTTTCGTTACAAAAAACCCACAATTTTAACCTTGGGATGGGTAGTTCTCAGTTAACTTGGTTGTGTGTTCATACGATACACCTTTCATTAACAAATTTTCCTTCGCACACGTCAAACAAGTGTCGAAGATGTTTTCTAATCAAAAGGTCGATGATGGTTCACCGTAATCATTAAAATCAAACAGTCACTTTCCTTCACACAAAAAAATAATCAAAAGAAGCCCCCTAAGTCAAAACCTATGAAGGAGACTTAGGCAAAACTAGGGCATCCCGCTGACTGTAAACTCTAAAATAAACAGTTCAGGCAAAATTTAGGGATAATACAAAGAGATTTTTAAATCCTTATCTTGAAAATCCTCAATGTCAAAACAATCAAATGTTATAGGGCAGTAGTGGCTGCCTTTTCATAGGTCCCTTTGACTTCTGAGTCATCATTGCTACGATCAATGAAATCCCTAACTTATGGGAACCTGAATGCATAGTATGAGTTAACTGAGCATAGGACTGAGGATCATCACGTAGATTGGGTGGGTACAAATAAATTTTGAGCCTTTATCTTTTGTTTCATAAACCGTGAACCAGGCCACATTACAACCCTCAAAAGACCTAATTGAAGCAAGGTTATTTTGAAAGTATACTACAGCAAGGTTGCGTAACCTGACTCCTAAAGATCTTTGTGAATCATTTATTTTGGCAGTACACCTTTGTTTTAAACTTTGAGCGTCTTGAACCGTTGTGTTCTGACTAACGACTCATGTATTTTCCATCTTTCAAAAATAATTTTAATTTCAAAAGTCGCATGAACTTTGCATTACCATGTTTGTATGAATATTTTTGTTTGCAAACTGGCTTTCCTCTAAGGAATTTTCAAACAATGAGAAACTTGGTCAAGTGATCTTATCAGGGGCAAGTTCCTTTTATATCCTGTCAAAGAATTAGTTCAAGATTTGTTCAAGGCAATATCTTTTCAGATTTGGTTTATCCAGAGAATTGTTCAAGACTCAGACTGGGGCAAGCCCTCCGAGGATACAGCAAAACAGTCGATTCCACGAATCAGACAGCTGAAGCAATTATCAATTCATTTGACCTAGGGCAGTTTACTTGCATAATCCCCAAGCAGTTATTCATCATTCCTACAGTGACTATCAACTTGATACAGTTTAACAGAATGACAGTGATCTCCATGTTGAGGAATCAGTCCTCCAGTTTTGTCATCTCACAGAAAGAGTCGAGTCTTGTCGTCGACGTCTGCATTTGCATTTGATCATATGTCATAGCATAATTCCTATACATGTGCACATCTTGGGTGCTTTACTCCCCATTTACATTTCTATCTTGGGTGCTTTACTCCCCATTTACATTTCTATCTTGGGTGCTTTATTCCCCATTTACCTCTCTATCTTGGGTGTTTTACTCCCCATTTACATTTTTATCTTGGGTGCTTTACTCCCCATTTACATTTCTATCCTGGGTGCTTTACTCCCCATTTACATGTCTATCTTGGGTGCTTTACTCCCCACTTACCTTCTATCCTTGGGTGTTTTATCCCCCATGTACCTTTATCCCGGGTGTTTTATTCCCCGTTTACCAGATATTCCTGGGTTTACCTAACATCATGGTGTTTTACCCCCATTTGCTTTTTTTTTCTCCCTGAGGTCGTGTTTTACTCGTGTCTTACCTTGTGGGCAAAATTTATTTACTTGGCATCATGGGTGTTTTATCCCCATTTGCGTTTTTCTCCTGAGCTCGTGTTTTACTCGCGTCTTCCCTTGCGGACAATTTCTAATTTACTTGGCACCTATCAACAATTATGTGTCGTGTCTACCCGACGTTCTTCCAGATATGACATGTCTTCTTCCCTAGTGCAATTCCTCGATGGGTCGTCCCCTGTGACGTTGTTTCGTCTGTATCCGTGCATTTGTCATTTTCATCATACGCATCATATCAGATTCATATCATATTTAGCATTATAGTTCGTTTTGTTTTGTCCATATCATTGCATAGCACTGCGTCTAAAGGCAAAATTTTCGGTTATCTGTATTTAAATCCCTCCACCACGATTTCTCGAGTCTCCGTTGCTCGAATCACCCGGTGAAGTTATTTAAATAAGGGGCAACTGTAATACCCCAAATTTTGCCCTAAGATTTGTCGCCGCATTTCATTGCATTTAATCAATTACTAACAAATTTGTGTAGTCGTTTGACTTTCTGCAGGTAAATATCATATGGCATGTATTTTTTTCTAAAAAGTAAAAATGGCACAATTGGCAAGAGGACATGTGTAAGGAGTTGTGAGTGTGAGAGGTTGAGAGTTCGAATCTCACCTTAGTCACTTTTTGTTTTTTATTATTTTTACTCTAAATGTTTCTATCTCTCATTAAAAAATAACAAAAATAGTTTTTTATTATTATTTAATTATTATTTTCGTATTTTAATTAAATCATTTTTAAAATATTATTTTTTTTCACTTTTTTCTAAATTATTCATAAAAATATCCAAAAAATCATAAAATAAAAAATATTAGAAAAATTTTTGTTCTTTTTATAATATTTTTGATTTTAGGAATCAATAGGATTATTAGTTTTTATTTTAAGTTTATTTTAATTATTTTAAATTATTTAAATTTTATTTTTTTTCTTAACTAATTATTTAGTTTGGGCTTTAAAATGGGCTTTAGGGACATTATTGACAATTTGGTGTTAACCCTAATTTGTTCCCTATATATACATGTGTTGCCTTGTTGAAAAAAAGGGGAGAATGAAAAAAACCTAAGAGGAGTGAGTGTCGTTTACCGTTATTTCTTTTTCTTCATCTATTACTGTTGTTTCTTTTTCTTCATCGTTTACCGTTATTTCTTTTCCTTCATCTATTACTGTTGTTTCTTTTTCTTCATCTTTTACCGTTATTTCTTTTTCTTCATCTATTACCGTTATTTCTTTTTCTTTATCTATTACTGTTACGTTTATATATTTATAATTTTTAAATTGTTAGAGTTTATATATATATAAGATTAATTTTTGATCGAATTATATCGATACGATGTTTGCACATTTGTGTGCATGACGCGTGACATTTGTGTTAGTTCGATCTGGTTGCGATGATCGCATTTTTGTGTGAGCAATAATACTGTTTTTTTGCTTAATTTCTTTTTCTTTGCGATAAATTTTGTTTCGTCCGATTTAGATCTGGTTGCGCTGAGCGCATTTCTGCGTTAGCAACATTGTTGGGTTATTTGGCACATTTAAAATTCATTATTGCTTTATTATTATTATTATTAGTATTATTATTATCATTATTTATTATTATTATTATTATTAGTATTATTATTATCATTATTTATTATTATTATCATTATTATTATTATTATTACTATTATTATTATTATTATCACTAATTTATTAAAACTTGTTATAATATAAAAATCTGTTTTTTAAAATAAATAACATTAACATCTTTTCCATATTAATATGAAAACCTATTATTTTTAAGAAAAACTTTTTTTAGATAAATTTAAAATAATAACTAAAATCTTTTTTTAAAATAATGACTAGAACCGTTTTTTAAAAAATATATAATAATAACATTAAACCTTTTTTTTTTAAAATAAAACTTTTTTGTTAGATAATTAAATTATGACTATTTTTGAAAAGTTGTTTTTTAATAATATTAAAACCACTTTTTTTTAACTTAAATCAAAAGCTTTTTTATATATCACAAATAAACAACAAAGAATATCTATAACTTTCGCACTTCCGTTTCATAACTCGTTTGATTACTGTCTGACTCTGTCTACTAACCTTGTGTATTCAATGTGCAGCTTGTTACGTTGCTATTAGCTATTTTAATGTGTTTTTCAATTCAAGTTGTATTATAATTGTATCTGTTTCTCATTTGTAACTTCGCGAACAAATTATCGCGTTTACCTCTCCGCACTTTAATTTTTGCTGTTTGTATGGTTTAAATTCGCGCATTTGCATCGTTAATTTGTCCCATTGCATTCCTCCGAAGGATTAGGTCTAGCCGTTTGGCCGCCACGCCAATAGTCCTCAAAACTTAAAACCCTTACAAACCCTAACTTTTCACAAATGTCTCGCCGTGGACAAAAATTACAAAACTACCCCTAGCTTTAGGTCAAAGAGTCGCCGCACTCATTTTAGGGTTTCCCGCCGCGGAATCCCTAACCTAACCCTAATTCACTTAACAATTTACAACGTAGATATTGGAGTTTCTACACTCCGCGTAAGCGTGTCCCTAAGATACATTTATTCCCCATTGAAACCTTGGCCACAGACAAGACGTTTCTAACCTCCCTTTTAAGGGGAACTACAGTTACTCTGATTCCATTCCCGTAAGGATATGTAGGCACAAGATGCGATGTCTTGCCGAGTAAACTTAGAATTAACCCCTAGGTCTTTTTTAATTTTCAATCCTTTGTATATACCCTAAAGCAAAATAATTAATGAAATAAATAAAAAAAATAAACAAAAGGTTCCCGTAGAGTACTACGGAAGTTTAGGGTGCTAATACCTTCCCTAAATTTAACCAACCCCCGAACCTTAGATCTCTCCCTTTTAGGTTTTTCCTTTCTTTAACCTTTCCTTCGGATAAATCAAAGACCGGTTGTAAATGAATTAAGATTCAAGTTAATCAATAGCTTGACATCCAAATTTCACCGCAACAGCTATCCCCAATACTGACGGAAATGGAAATGGCAATGGTGCTGGAAATGGGAACGCAATTGGAAATGGTAATGGAAATGTTAGTAATGTTGGTGGAGGCAATGGTAACACTGGATTTGGTAACATTGGAGTTGGTAATGTTGGAATTACTGGTCAGAGCAATGTGTATGGGCCTGAACCTAACGGTGCTATTCATGGCAACTTGAATCAGCAGTTGTTTGAGAACAAATAGGATGAGATCTTTTCGGTGAGAGATTTTGGTGGTGAAGTGCCTTCTGAGACTAATAGAAGATTCAAATGGTTGGCAGACAGGATAAAAAGCTTTGAGAGTCAGAACTCTATGGGACTTGATATGGCCAACCTTGGACTTATTCCTGACCTAAGGATACCGCAGAAATTCAAGGTCCCAGACTTTAATAAGTACAAGGGTACTACATGTCCTAGAGTTCACTTGCGCTCGTATTACAGAAAAATGTCTGCCTACTCAGACGATGAAAAGCTATTAATGCACTTTTTCCAAGACAATTTGTCTGGTCCTTCCCTTGAGGGGTACATGGGGTTGGAGCCTACTAATGTCTGTAGCTGGAAGGATTTGGCTGAGGCATTCATGAAACATTACCAATACAATAGTGACCTTGCTTCAAACATGGTCCAATTGCAAAATCTTACCCAGAAGAGTAATGAATGCTTTAAAGAGTACGCCCAAAGGTGGCGCAAATTGGCTGCAAGAGTTCAACCTCCGATGGTGGAGCGTGAGCTGATCGACATGTTCGTAGCTACTTTATCTGGCATGTATTATGAGAAGCTTATCAACTGTATGTCTGGCAACTTTTCTGACATGATAATCACCGGGGAACGCATAGAGAATGGTATCAAAATTGGGAAGATTCAAGCAGGCGAAGGATCCTCAGCTGAAGGAGAAGGAAAGAAAGTCTTTGGCAACAAAAGGCGCAAGGGAGAAACCAACTCAGTATCTAGTTTTCATGGAAGATGGAGAAATCAACCTCATAATCTATATCATCAACAACGGGTCGCTAGCATTACGATCCCTGTACCACAACAACAACCACCACAACATTAACAACAACGGCAGTAGCAGCCCCCCAACAAAATCGGCAGGGTTATCGAAGATATCCGGTTCGGCCAGCAAATAGAGTATTTGATCCACCACCGATGCCATATTCCCAAGTGCTCCAAACTCTATTACAATTGCAGTTAATCCAAAAAAGGACTATGGCTCCTCTGACAGGCCCACCACCGCCCCGCTTTGATGTGAATACACGATGCGAGTTCCACTCTGGGGCACCCGACCATACTATTGACAATTGCAAGGCTTTCAAACATAAGTTGCAAGATCTGATTGATAGCAAAGCAATAGATTTTTCACACGATGCACCAAATGTTGTGAAAAACCCTATGCCAAATCATGGGCCGGCTAGGGTTGGTGTTGTTCTGGTAGAGGAAGGGTTAGATCTGATAGCCGACGTGAATGAACTGAAAACACCATTGAGTTTTATGAAGGAGAAGCTGCTGAAGGGGGGAGTGTTCCCAGGCTGTAGTGAAGGTTGTGTCAACTGTTTGAGCCATCATGATGGATGTGATGATCTGAAAAACTATATTCAAAGCATGATGGATGAAGGAATGTTACAATTTGATCGGATCGCTGAAAGGAAACCCGTGGAAGTAGTAGAGGAGGAGCAGGATGAAATTGCGACGATTTCAATCCCATATAAAACTATCACTATTTCAGCGCCTCCAAGGCCACCTACAATCATCATCACTAAAGCAGGACCTGTGCCATACGAAAGTACTAAGGCTATCCCGTGGAATTACGGAGCCGAGGTGTTTTGTAATGGGAAGAAGGTAGAATTGAAGAGTTTTCCCGTCGATTCGGTTGATAGTCTTGTTGGAGTTGGAGGAATCACCAGAAGTGGTAGAATCTTTTCGTCGCCCGAAGTGGTGGCTGAGAAAACTGCTAAAGGGAAAGGCAAGACAGTGGTAGAAGAAATTCCCCGGGTGAGCAAGAAGGAACCTCTGGCAAAAAATATGGAAGAGTTCATGAAGTTGATTAGAAAAAGCAACTACAAGATAGTCGACCATCTACAACAAACTCCTTCAAAGATTTCTATACTATCACGATTGTTGTGTTCAGAGGCGCATCAAAATGCGTTGTTGAAGGTTTTAAGCACTGCCTATGTACCACAGGAAATATCGGTTAACCAACTCGAAGGAGTGGTGGCGCATGTGAATGCAGGAAACGGTCTAGGGTTTACAGATTTGGACTTAACGCCAAAGGGCAGAAACCACAATTTGGCACTGCATATTTTAATTGAATGCCAGGGAACAGTGATGTGGCACGTCCTTGTTGATACAGGGTCGTCCTTGAATGTACTCCCAAAGAAAGCATTGATGAAGATAGATCATCAGGGCCTTTATTGTACACCAAGTGATCTGTTTGTATGAGCCTTTGATGGAACCCGAAGATCTGTTTTTGGGGAGATAACTCTGCCTATCCAAGTGGGCCCGGAGGTATTTGAGGCGATATTTTACATCATGGACATTCAGCCTGCTTACAGCTGTCTGCTAGTCGTCCATGGATACATTCTGCTGGGGTTGTTACGTCCACTCTGCATCAAAAGCTGAAATATATGGTCGGAGGCAGTGTTGTGACGGTGTGTGGGGAAGAAGATATCATGATTAGCCACTTGTCATCTTTCAAATACGTTGAGGTAGACGGAGAAATTCATGAGACTTTGTGCCAGGCCTTCGAAACTGTGCAAGTGAAGGACAAATCTCCAGTTGTGAACAAAGAACCAGAAGTGGCTATGTCATCTTTTAAGGAGGCTCAAGCGGCATTTCAGGCTGGGTCATCGCAAGGATGGGGAAAGGTGTTAGACATACCTCAGAAGCAGGACAAGTTCGGGTTGGGGTACCATCCATCATCTACATCATCTTCGCAGATCACTCCACGCTATAAGGGGCCCGTCAAGTTCACTAGTGGGGGTGTCATTTTTGAGCAAATCAATGTTGTTTCTGATGATGAAGCCGGGGACAGTGATTGCGAGATGGACGCTTGGATCCAGCCGAGTGCTCCCGGACAAAAGCTATGCAACTGGTCCATTGAGGAATTTGTCCATGTGACATGTGAACAGTAATACTTTGTTTTCTCAGTTATTGTGTAACCCTATGTTCTACCCGGAGCATAGCGGTATTTTGTTCAGGGCATGCTTGTTTATGTTTGAACCATCTTGTATCATTAATCAAAAGGTGTTTTTCTCATTCGAATTTTGTGATCCTTGTTTTTCTCCTTTTTTTTTGTTTTCTAACATTAAAATGGCAATGTGGTTTGTGTTTGTTTTGTTTGCATATCATTTAAGCATAAAATCATCATCATTGCGGGTTACACATTTTAGATACCATCGACTCAGACAAGTCTATGACTCAGTGTGACTTTGACAATCCGATCCTTCAAGCAGAAGAAGAGATCGATGAAGACGAAGACCTACCCGAAGAACTTGCCAAATTGTTGAGACAAGAGGAGAAGGTCATCCTGCCTCATCAGGAGGAAGTTGAAGTCATCAACCTGAGAACTGAAGAGGATAAGAAGGAAGTCAAAATAGGGGCCGCGCTACAAGATAATGTCAAGCAAAGACTGGTTGAGTTACTCCAAGAGTATAAGGATGTCTTTGCTTGGTCATATGAAGATATGCCTGGACTCGACACAGATATTGTAGTTCATCGCCTACCTCTTCGAGAAGAGTGTTGTAACACCCATTTTAATTATTTAGTCATTCTATTATTATTTTAAATATTTTATGTTGGTGTGCCTTTAGATGGGGTGTGTTGGTATATGATTGGTGAGTACCCTTGATATGTAAGGATCATTGGTGGTGTGGAGGTAATAATATAATAGATAATAATAATATTGGTGGTATTATTATTATTATTATTATTATTATTATTATGATTATTATCATTAGTATGAATATTATTATTGGTGGGTGTCCCTGATATGGGAGAATTATTGGTGGTGAATTGGTGTAGATATAATAATATAATAACTAATGGTAATATTGGTGGTAATTTGGTGAGTTTATAATAATATAAGAAATAATAGTAATATTGGTGGTGGTATTATTATTATTATTATTATTATTATTATTATTATTATTATTATTATTATTATTATTATTATTATTATTATTATATTTATGATTATTATTAATATTTGTAGTAATATTATTATTATGGAGAATATAATATTATTATTAATATAGTTATTATATTATTATGATTTTTGGTGTGAATATGATAATATAATGAATAATAGTAATATTGGTGGGGGTATTATTATTATTATTATATATTATTATATTTATTAGTATTATTAATATTATTATTATTTTGGTGAGATAATAATATTATTACTATTATTATTATTATTATTTTGGTGAGATAATAATAATAATATTATTATTATTATTATTATTATTAATAGTATTATTATGATTAGTATTATTAATATTAGTAATATTATATTAGTATTATTAATATTAAGATTATTATTATTAATATTATTTTATTATTAGTATTAATATAATTGTTATTATTATCATTAGTATTATTATTATTATAATTATAATTATTGTTGGGTGTATTACTATTATTATTATTATGTTGAATATTACTATAATATTACAATAGTATTATATTATTATTATTATTATTATTATTATTATTATTATTATTATTATTATTATTATTATAATTATTATTATTATAATTATTATTGGGAATATTAGTGGTTGGAATAAGTAAAATAAGAGGTGAAAGGGTTATTGGGAAGTTAGAATGGAAATATGAAAAGTCATGATAGAAACCGTGAGGAAGGAAATATGAAGGGGTAGCAAGGAGATATTAGAAAAGTTGGAATAGAGAGAAAAGGGATTACCATAGATCGTGGGAAATTGGTGTGATAATAATAATAATAATAATATTATTATTATTATTATTATTATTATTATTATTATTATTATTATGTTATTTTTATTAGTTATTATTATTATTGGGATAGGAAATAAAAAGGAAAATAGAATATGAAGGGGTGGGGGAAGTATTAGAGAAAATAACACGATAGAAAGAGGGAAGAGAGAAAGAGCGATAGAAAGAGAGAAGAGGAAAGAACGAGAGAAGTGAGAAGAACGAAGGAAAAAAGGAACGAAGAACGGAAAGAAAAGAGGAGGCCAAGAGACCAAATCCAGGAAGAATTTCATCGATCAACTGATTAACAAGGTAAGGGGGGAGAAACTTGATTGGGAATGGTATATACATGTATAGGAATATGCTATCGTTGATGAAGTTTTATATTGACATGCTATTGATTGTTGAGTTATGTTGATGTTGATGGATTGAAATATGTTGATGGTTGGTGAATTGTTGTTTTTGGTTAATTTGGCGTGTAGGTTGGGTTTACGGTTTTAGGGAAGTTCTGTGTGACCTTTTGATGTGTCGATAGATTGTTTAAGTGATGACTTTGGAATAATATGTATATGATGATGTACGGATGTTTGATGTTGCCATTGTTGATTGACTGTTGGTGTTGGTTTGGTTTGAGTAAGGTTCAGAGTAACTCTAAAGTGCTGGTAGTGTGCCGTAATGTTGATCTGGAGTAGAATTATAGGAAGATTGATAAGCCTAATATGCATTGGTCGTTATACGGATAGTATAGGAAGTGGATGTTATAGAATAAGCTTGAATCGGAGAAGAGTGAGAATTCTGAACTGTGAGAACTTGAGAAGTCGCAGGCAACTCGCTAGCACTTCGCTTAGCGAGAAGGCAGCGAGCGTTCGCTAGGTGCTCGCCTAGCGAGTGAGGTAGCGAGTGAGTCCAGTAGGTTCTGTTTGCCTTCGCGAGGAAGTTCGCTAAGCGAACAGGTAGCGAGTATTCGCTGGGTATTCGCTGTGGCGAGTTGGATAGCGAATCATTACAGTAGCCACTGCTGTCATTCGCGAGGAGGTTCGCTAAGCGAACAGGTAGCGAGCATTCGCTGGGAGCTCGCCTAGCGAGGGTGTAGCGAGCGTAGCAGAATGTGGTTTTTCTATGCTGTTATGCTGTGTGTGCTAAGAGTGTAGTGCCCTTGGACTTTGTTGATTATAGGGGAGATGATTGAGTGTTATAGAGTGAGTACTCGGTGATAGTATGTGATTTTCGTTACTAATTATTTAAATGGATAATTAGTTGGTGTATGAATCATGCGGAGCATGGTGTAGTGATCAGTAGGATCGTGTATTCCCGAGTGGTGGGACGTGTTTATATCTTGGTGATAAAGTATGAACTTGTTTACTTGGTGATGGTACTCATTTTCCTTGATATTGTTGGTGAAAAATTAGTTAATGTATATATATGTAGTGATCAGTAGGATCGTGCGTTCCCGAGTGTTGGGATGTGGTTATATCTGGTGTTATAGTATCAAGTTGTTTACTATCTGATTGATCTATATGGTGTTGGTGTATGTTATATCTGTACATATATGCATTGATGTATGATGATATGATCAGGAGGATCGTGTGCACTTTGAGTGCCTAATTATGATAGTTATGCATTGGTGTGTGCATATCATGGTGTTTTGGTGGGATGAATCATGTCTCAGGAGGAGCGTAAGTGATTCATCTGTACTCCTTTATGGAGAATGGTGAGGGATAGATCATGTCTCAGGAGGAGCGTAAGTGATCTATCCAGGTTCGATTGAATGAACCAATGAGTCGGTACCGCATGCATGGTGTTGTGTTGCATAATTGCATTATAATATGTTATATTGTAACTTGAACAGTAGGTTCGTTATATGGTGTTGTTGGGGTGAATAGTTGATGTGTTGGTGTGTTTTACTGCCTTATTTACATGTATTACATTACCATTATATTTTGATCATGATTTCTCACCCCTTTGCTGTTGTTGTGTCTGTGCTTCTCCGGAAGTACAGATAATCCAGATACTTAGATAGCTTGGATGGTGGTGTGCCAGTCGAGTCTAGGATGCTCTGATACGTAGCACGGGACTTGGGTGTTTTGTTGTGTCTATGTTGAATTTATTTCTTTTTCCTGTGTCGTATCATGAATTTGATGTATTTTACTTTATGAAACAAATTCCGCTCTATTATTTTGAAAAGAATGAATAAAGTATTTTTATAAAATTTGGAGATGTGATATCCCACTTTTTGGTGAAACCTCTGATTATTATTTTAATATTCATATTTTATTTAATTTGGGAATGTGGTGTGTTACAATTGGTATCAGAGCAGGTCGGTCCGTCCGGCCAATGTTGTCTAGTGTTGTTGTTCCCTGGTATGCGACATGTGCGTAAAAACATTGTCGATACATGTTGTTGGTTAAGTTTGTCGGTAGAAGTGGAATGATTCCAGTGGGGGAGAAGTTGTATTTCTCCGGAAAGCCACAATTTGGTGGCTTATGGTGTTGAGGAATGATATAATAGTTGGTAAAGATGGTTTGTACCCCATCATGATTTCGGCTGTCTATTAACAAATTGAGGAACTGATCACCCTTAATCTCTTGTTAATATTGGACGAGATTGTGTTGGATGGGATAGACGCGTCTTGCAAGCTTGGATGGCGTGAGCAGTGTATAGTCTTGAGTTAAGCTAAGTGCTTAAGGGATTATTTTGAGGAATTTGGCGTAAGATGGTGTTGAAGTATCTATTTTGACTGAAACTTGGAATGAGAAGGAAAGTGAGAAAAATTGGGATTTGTCAATTATTTGCGATTGCCGGAGGTTTCCGGATGAGGTAGGTGATTTACTATCGGAGTGTGAAGTAAAGCTCACACGTTGACTTTGTTGTTGGAACGAGTCCGATATTAGTGACTCCATATGGTGTGTTTTCGTTGGGATTGGAGAAGTTGAAGAGTCAACTTGAAGACCTTCTAGGAGAGAGGTTCTTTTGTTTGAGTGTGCTACCGTAATGTGCACCAATTTTGTTGGTTAGACAGATAGAAGGTTTTGTGAAGCTTTGGGTGAACTATAGATAAGTGAACAGGGTGACTATCAAGGATAGGTGTTCGCTTCCAAGAGTTAATGATTTGATGGAACAATTGATCGAGGGATGTGAGTCCCTTGGTCATGTGATCTCGAGTAGAGTTCTTGTGGTGGATGGGACGAAGGTCAAAAGTTCTATCGTATTAGGAGGCTCAAAGATCTGCTGTTGAGATTGGAAGTAATTGAGTTTTAAATTATTCATAGATTTAAAATGTGTTGGATGGCTTCCTAAGTATAAAATTGTTGTTGTACGTTAAATTCCGAGATCGCAGCTTTTTACAGAATTGAAATCGGACACTCGGAAGTCGGGTAACGGTCGAAAAGAGGATGTTGGGAATGTCATGTTCGCCTGGCGAGCATACTGGCGAACGTCCATATTCGCTGCGGTGTTCGCCTGGCGAAGGGGTCCTGGGCAGAAAATGTTATTCTGGTGTTTTTGCCGTAACGGGAGAACCGTAACTCGGAATGACGCGCGGTTCGAAGTGTTAGAAAGCTATTAAAATTATCTATGAGATGGTGATGTATTGACATAGATTTAATCTATTTATTGATGAAGTGTGTTTGAATGTTGTGGTAAGGACGGGCGGTACGGTATGTGTTCCCGCTATAACTCACAACTTGTTTGTCCATTTGGCATGGGATCTTCTCTAATTATTTATATAAGGCGATGGTTGTGTTAATAAATGATATTTTTAGGTATTCGAAGAGTATAGAGGATTATGTTGAGCATAAGGAACTGGAGTTATCAGTGTTGGAAAAAGAGCGGTGACATACTTCCGTAAGGAAAGTTCTGCCGAATCCGATAGAACTAATTGCGGTGTTTGTGATGCTTGTTGATATAATTAGGGGATTTACT
Organism: Lathyrus sativus; assembly: GCA_963859935.3. NCBI lineage: Eukaryota > Viridiplantae > Streptophyta > Magnoliopsida > Fabales > Fabaceae > Lathyrus > Lathyrus sativus. The sequence continues at coordinate 133,510,006 of OZ012736.1, read as the reverse complement.
AAAGACAACTTCAGCGAGTTTCAATTATGCAAAAGGCAACTTGGAGTATATAAGAGAAATCATCCGACCAGTGATTTAGAGTTGGTTACTATTGTTGTTGTACCAGAATCGGAGGCTTCGAAAGTTCAGACTGAGATTGGAGATGTTTGGTGGTCTTAAGAGTTTAAGGTGTTTGTTTAATTTGAATCAGACGAATATGAGGCATATGAAATAATTGAGACTTCGGAAGAAGTACGGCTTCGAGTTGAATTACCATTCGGGTGAAGTGCATGTGGTAGATGATGCAGTGAGTTGGAAATGTCTGCGTATACCGAAGATGACGGTGAGAAGAGTTAGAACTGATTGAGAAATTTCATAATATGCGTTTTGTGAGTAAGGATACTTCTTATGGAGTTAAGCTTTTATTATTAAGATCTGACTAGTGATATCCTTGAGAAGAATCGAGAAAGTCAGAAATCTGGGTTGAATAGTGAATTAGTTGAAATTGATAAATTAGAGTCGGAGAGTGGATTGTCGGGTTTATGGAAATAATACCACGAGGTGTTATGATAGAGTATGTATATTAGATGTTGTTGAAGGGAGTAGGAGTACTCGTGAAGAAATACATTGAGGTAGATGGAGTATCCATCTCGGTGCTATGAAGAAGTAACCGAACTTGAGTAGATTGTTTTTGAGACCATGGATAAGGAGAGGTGGAATATGCTAGTTAGAATTGTCGGAATTCGAAGAGTGAACATCAGAGACTGTTGAGTCTGATGCAGTCGTTAAATATTCCAGAGTGGAAATCAGGTAGTATTTTCACGAAATTGGTGTTGAGATTGCTAAAGAATTTGTAAAGACATAATTTTAATTTGGATTGTTAGGAGCATATTAACTATTCCGTGTTGAGGATATACGAGATGCATATTGAGAAAGTGGTGAAGTTGGATGAGATACTGACGAATATTGTGTCAGATGGAAATTTGAGGTTTATAGTGAGATTTTGGAGGGGATTACAGGAAGCTTCGGGTACTAAGTTGAAGTTGAGTTCGACTTACCATCCGCAAACTGATGGTCAGTCAGAGAGGAATATTGAGTCTGTAGAGAATTGGTGAGAGCTTGGGTGTTGGATCAAGGTGGATCGTGGGATGATTAATTATCGTTGATTGAGTTACCTATAATAACGGTTACCATCCTAGTGTCGGAATGACACTATATGTGGCTTGGTGAGGTAGGGAGTATAGGAATCTACTGTGTTGGAATGGGTCGAGTGAGAGTGTTGTGCTCAGACCTGAAAATTATGTTTGAGATGGCTGAGAAGATCAAGAGGATCCAAAAAAAAAAAGTGTTTTGAGAGTCACGCCAGTGACTGATGTTGGTCAAACTTTGAAGTCTTAGAAGTTCGCACCGTGTTCTGTGGTTTGTATCAGAGTGGCGCAGCGGAGGCATGGGAGGAGTAACATGTTAGACTGTTTTTCCGTTGCCGTCGTGAATTGGCATAACGTGTTCCATGTGTCTGGTTGAGAAAGTACATTGAATCAGGTGGATGATGTACTAGTGAAAAATAATTTGAGTGCTGAAGCATTGCTGGTTCGTTTTGACGAACAGAAGTCAACTCCGAGGGGAGGAGACATCTTTGGTGAAAGTGGCTTGGAGAGGTCCTGCAGAAGGCAGTGTGACCTGGAAATTGGAATGAAGGATGCGGGAAGCGTATCCGGATTGGTTTCCATCAGGTAATTTTCGAGGACGAAAATAATTAAAGTGGGGGAGAGTTGTAACACCCATTTTAATTATTTAGTCATTTTATTATTATTTTAAATATTTTATGTTGGTGTGCCCTTAGGTGGGGTGTGTTGGTATATGATTGGTGAGTACCCTTGATATGTAAGGATCATTGGTGGTGTGGAGATAATAATATAATAGATAATAGTAATATTGGTGGTATTATTATTATTATTATTATTATTATTATTATTATTATTATGATTATTATCATTAGTATGAATATTATTATTGGTGGGTGTCCCTGATATGGGAGAATTATTGGTGGGGAATTGGTGTAGATATAATAATATAATAACTAATGGTAATATTGGTGGTAATTTGGTGAGTTTATAATAATATAAGAAATAATAGTAATATTGGTGGTGGTATTATTATTATTATTATTATTATTATTATTATTATTATTATTATTATTATTATTATTATTATTATATTTATGATTATTATTAATATTTGTAGTAATATTATTATTATGGAGAATATAATATTATTATTAATATAGTTATTATATTATTATGATTTTTGGTGTGAATATGATAATATAATGAATAATAGTAATATTGGTGGGGGTATTATTATTATTATTATATATTATTATATTTATTAGTATTATTAATATTATTATTATTTTGGTGAGATAATAATATTATTACTATTATTATTATTATTATTTTGGTGAGATAATAATATTATTATTATTATTATTATTATTATTATTATTATTATTAATAGTATTATTATGATTAGTATTATTAATATTAGTAATATTATATTAGTATGATTAATATTAAGATTATTATTATTAATATTATTTTATTATTAGTATTAATATAATTGTTATTATCATCATTAGTATTATTATTATTATAATTATAATCATTGTTGGGTGTATTACTATTATTATTATTATGTTGAATATTACTATAATATTACAATAGTATTGTATTATTATTATTATTATTATTATTATTATTATTATTATTATTATTATTATTATTATTATTATTATAATTATTATTATTAGAATTATTATTGGGAATATTAGTGGTTGGAATAAGTAAAATAAGAGGTGGAAGGGTTATTGGGAAGTTAGAATGTAAATATGAAAAGTCATGATAGAAACCGTGAGGAAGGAAATATGAAGGGGTAGCAAGGAGATATTAGAAAAGTTGGAATAGAGAGAAAAGGGATTACCATAGATCGTGGGAAATTGGTGTGATAATAATAATAATAATAATAATAATAATAATAATAATAATAATAATAATAATAATAATAATAATAATAATAATAATAATAATAATAATAATAATAATAATAATAATAATAATAATAATAATAATAATATTTTTATTATTATTATTATTATTATTATTATTATTATTATGTTATTTTTATTAGTTATTATTATTATTGGGATAGGAAATAAAAAGGAAAATAGAATATGAAGGGGTGGGGGAAGTATTAGAGAAAATAACACGATAGAAAGAGGGAAGAGAGAAAGAGCGATAGAAAGAGAGAAGAGGAAAGAACGAGAGAAGTGAGAAGAACGAAGGAAAAAGGGAACGAAGAACGGAAAGAAAAGAGGAGGCCAAGAGACCAAATCCAGGAAGAATTTCATCGATCAACCGATTAACAAGGTAAGGGGGGAGAAACTTGATTGGGAATGGTATATACATGTATAGGGTAGTGGGGATTCCTTAACCCCGTAGGAATGTATCATTGATGAAGTTTCATATTGACATGCTATTGATTGTTGAGTTATGTTGATGTTGATGGATTGAAATATGTTGATGGTTGGTGAATTGTTGTTTTTGGTTAATTTGACGTATAGGTTGGGTTTACGGTTTTAGGGAAGTTCTGTGTGACCTTTTGATGTGTCGATAGATTGTTTAAGTGATGACTTTGGAATAATATGTATATGATGATGTACGGATGTTTGATGTTGCCATTGTTAATTGACTGTTGGTGTTGGTTTGGTTTGAGTAAGGTTCAGAGTAACTCTAAAGTGCCGGTAGTGTGCCGTAATGTTGATTTGGAGTAGAATTATAGGAAGATTGATAAGCCTAATATGCATTGGTCGTAATACGGATAGTATAGGAAGTGGATGTTATAGAATAGGCTTGAATCGGAGAAGAGTGAGAATTCTGAACTGTGAGAACTTGATAAGTCGCAGGCAACTCGCTAGCACTTCGCTTAGCAAGAAGGCAGCGAGCGTTCGCTAGGTGCTCGCCTAGCGAGTGAGGTAGCGAGTGAGTCCAGTAGGTTCTGTTTGCCTTCGCGAGGATGTTCGCTAAGCGAACAGGTAGCGAGTATACGCTGGGTATTCGCTGTGGCGAGTTGGATAGAGAATCATTACAGTAGCCACTGCTGTCATTCGCGAGGAGGTTCGCTAAGCGAACAGGTAGCGAGCATTCGCTGGGAGCTCGCCTAGCGAGGGTGTAACGAGCGTAGCAGAATGTGGTTTTTCTATGCTGTTATGTTGTGTGCGCTAAGAGTGTAGTGCCCTTGGACTTTGTTGATTATAGGGGAGATGATTGAGTGTTATAGAGTGAGTACTCGGTGATAGTATGTGATTTCCGTTACTAATTATTTAAATGGATAATTAGTTGGTGTATGAATCATGCGGAGCATGGTGTAGTGATCAGTAGGATCGTGTATTCCCGAGTGGTGGGACGTGTTTATATCTTGGTGATAAAGTATGAACTTGTTTACTTGGTGATGGTACTCGTTTTCCTTGATATTGTTGGTGAAAAATTAGTTAATGTATATATATGTAGTGATTAGTAGGATCGTGCGTTCCCGAGTGTTGGGATATGGTTATATCTGGTGTTATAGTATGAAGTTGTTTACTATCTGATTGATCTATACGGTGTTGGTGTATGTTATATCTGTACATATATGCATTGATATATGATGATATGATCAGGAGGATCGTGTGCACTTTGAGTGCCTAATTATGATAGTTATGCATTGGTGTGTGCATATCATGGTGTTTTGGTGGAATGAATCATGTCTCAGGAGGAGTGTAAGTGATTCATCCGTACTCCTTTGTGGAGAATGGTGAGGGATAAATCATGTCTCAGGAGGAGCGTAAGTGATCTATCTAGGTTCGATTGAATGAACCAATGAGTCGGTACCGCATGCATGCTGTTGTGTTGCATAATTGCATTATAATATGTTATATTGTAATTTGAACAGTAGGTTCGTTATATGTTGTTGGGGTGAATAGTTGATGTGTTGGTGTGTTTTACTGCCTTATTTACATGTATTACATTACCATTATATTTTGATCATGATTTCTCACCCCTTTGCTGTTGTTGTGTCTGTGCTTCTCCGGAAGTACAAATAATCCAGGTACTTAGATAGCTTGGATGGTGGTGTGACAGTCGAGTCTAGGATGTTCTGATACGTAGCACGGGACTTGGGTGTTTTGTTGTGTCTATGTTGAACTTATTTCTTTTTCCTGTGTCGTATCATGAATTTGATGTATTTTACTTTATGAAACAAATTCCGCTCTATTATTTTGAAAAGAATGAATAAAGTATTTTTATAAAATTTGGAGATGTGATATCCCACTTTTTGGTGAAAACTCTGATTATTATTTTAATATTCATATTTTATTTAATTTGGGAAAGTGGGGTGTTACAAGTGTCCTCCTGTTAAACAGAAATTGAGAAGAACCAGACCTGATATGGCAGTGAAGATCAAGGAAGAAGTCCAAAAGCAATTGGACGCTGGATTTCTTGCTGTGACCAATTACCCTCTGTGGGTTGCAAGCATCGTGCCTGTGCCTAAGAAGGACGGCAAAGTCAGGATGTGTGTTGGTTATAGAGACCTGAATAGAGCGAGCCCAAAGGATGATTTCCCGCTCCCTCATTTTGACGTGCTTGTTGATAACACTGTACAATACTCAGTGTTTTCCTTCATGGACGACTTTTCGGGTTATAATCAGATTAAGATGGCACCAGAGGATATGGAGAAAACGACTTTCATCACGCCGTGGGGAACGTTCTGTTATAAAGTAATTCCTTTTGGTTTGAAGAACGCAGGGGCAACTTATCAACGGGCAATGGTGACACTTTTTCACGACATGATTCATCATGAGATTGAGGTTTAGGTCGATGATATGATTGCGAAGTCCCAAACGGAGGAGGGGCATCTGGTGAATCTTCTAAAGCTGTTTGAGTGATTAGGGAATTTCAAACTTAGGCTGAATCCAAACAAGTGTACTTTCGGCGTACGATCAGGAAATTTATTGGGGTTTATTGTCAGTGAGAAAGGTATTGAGGTCGATCCCGCAAAGATCAAGGCAATTCAAGAAATGCCAGCACCAAAGACCGAGAAACAAGTTCGTGGTTTCTTAGGTAGATTGAACTACATTGCTCGGTTCATATCTCACCTCACAGCCACTTGTGAGCCATTATTTAAGTTATTAAAGAAAGATCAGGCGGTCGTGTGGAATGAGAATTGTTAGAAAGCATTTGAGAAAATAAAAGAGTATTTGCAGGAACCTCCGATATTAATACCTCCAGTAGCTGGAAGACCATTGATTATGTACTTGACGGTTCTTGAGAACAGTATGGGTTGTGTCCTCGGTCAACACGACGAGACTGGAAGAAAAGAGCATGCGATTTACTATCTGAGTAAAAAAGTTCACAGATTGTGAGTCTCGTTACTCAATGCTTGAGAAGACGTGTTGCGCACTTGCTTGGGCTGCCAAACGTTTAAGACAGTACATGCTTAACCATACAACCATGCTAATTTCGAAGATGGATCCGATCAAATATGTCTTTGAAAAGCAAGCGCTTTCAGGAAGAATTGCTAGATGGCAAATGGTATTGACAGAATACGACATTCAATATGTTCCTCAGAAGGCCATCAAAGGAAGTGTTCTGTCAGAGTACCTCGCCGAACAGCCTATCGAAGATTATCAGTCAATGAAGTTTAAATTTCCTGAAGAAGACATTATGTTCCTCTCGATGAACGATTGTGACGAATCACTACTAGATGAAGGTCCTGAACATGGTTCCCAATGGCAGTTGATATTTGACGGTGCCGTTAACTCGTACAGAAGTGGAATTGGGGCAATCATTACAACACCCCATGGGTCTCACATTCCATTCACTGTCAGATTGACATTTATGGTCACCAACAATAAGGCTAAGTATGAAGCGTGTATCATGGGTCTCGAAGAACTATTGATTTGAGGATCAAGAATCTCGATGTATATGGCGATTCCGCGCTAGTGGTGAATCAAATCAAAGGAGAATGGGAAACTCGTCAACCTAATTTGATTCCGTACATGAATTATGCAAGGAGGTTGTTACCTTTCTTCGACAGGGTAGAGTTTCACCATGTGCCGCGAGCGGAGAATCAGATGGCAGACGCTCTGGCAACGCTGTCTTTGATGTACAAGGTTAATCTTTGGAATGAAGCTCCCAGAATAGTTATCTCCCACCTTGATAGACCCACTTTCATATTCGCCATTGAGGAGGCATCCGATGGCAAGCCGTGGTATTTTGACATCCAGAATTTCCTTAAGAACCAGGAGTATTTGACTGGGGCATCCAGTCGAGATAAGAAGACTCTAAGGAGATTGTTTGGCAATTTTTATTTGAATCAGGATGGTGTGATTTATAGAAGAAACCATGATTTGGTGTTGTTGAGATGCGTGGATGAAAAAGAAGCAAGCTTACTTATGGAAGAGGTCCACGAGGGTACTTTTCGTACGCATGACGGCGGACATGCCATGTCTCGAAAGTTGTTGCGAGCTGGGTATTATTGGCTTACGATGGAGTCAGATTGTTTCAAATTCGCGAAGAAATGTCATAAATGTCAGATCTATGCCGACAAAATTCATGTGTCGCCGTGTCCTTTGAATGTCATGTCATCTCCATGGCCCTTTTCCATGTGGGGCATTGATATGATTCGAAAGATTGAGCCTACTGCATCTAATGGACATCCTTTCATCCTAGTAGCCATCGACTATTTCACCAAATAGGTCGAAGCAACTTCTTATGCCAACGTCACCAAGAAAGTTGTGGCCCGGTTCATCAAAAGGGACATCATCTGCCGATATGGAATACCTGAAAGGATCATTACTGATAATGGATCTAACCTGAATAACAAGATGATGAAAGAGTTGTGCTAGAACTTCAAGATTGAGCATCACAATTCGTCTCCCTATCGTCCAAAGATGAATGGCGCGGTCGAAGCAGCTAATAAAAATATCAAGAAGATTGTGCAGAAGATGGGTGTGACCTACAAAGATTGGCACGAGATGTTACCATTTGCTTTACATGGATATCGCACCTCGGTGCATACTTCAACTAGGACAACTCCCTTCTTGTTGGTATATGGTACGGAAGCTGTCTTGCCACTAGAAGTCGAGATACCTTCCTTGAGAGTTCTTGACGTCATACTAGATGAAGCAGAATGGGTGAAGAACAGATTGAATCATATCAGCTTGATGGATGATAAAAGGTTGGCGTCCATCGCATACGATCGTCTATACCAAAGCAGAATGAAGAAAGCCTTCGATAAGAAGATACGTCCTCGAAGCTTTCAGGCAGGTGATTTAGTGTTGAAGCGGATTCTCCCACCACAGAACGATCTCCGGGAAAAATGGACTCCCAATTACGAAGGTCCTTATGTTGTAAGGAAAGTTTTCTCTAGAGGAGCCTTACTACTTTCGCTTATGGACGGTGAAGATTTCACGTCCCCTGTGAACGCAGATGCAGTAAAAAAATACTATGCTTAAAAGAGACCCGCTGGAAAAAAAAAAGAAGAGAAAGTCCAGGAAAAAATACGGCATCCCGGCGAACCATAAAAGGATAGGTTCAGGAAAAAATTAGGGATAAAAAGAAAAAGATGTAAACCTGCAAAGTTGAAAACCTGAAAAGGCGACTTTGGCAAAAATGGGTATCCCGGTGAATCGAAAACCCGCGAGGGCGATTCTGGCAAAAGTTAGGGATTTGAAAAGCAAACAACTGCAATCTGCGTATTAGGCTTCAGAAAATAACAGATTATGGGAGAACCCGCAGGAAACCGTTCAAGTCAATCTCTTCCGAAGACGAAGCATCGGAAAAGCATCAAAGTCATGCGAGTCAAAGATGAGTCGTCCCATGGTGGTTGTCTGTACCACATTGCCAACATTTTGTATATCTTCGTGCATTCCTTATTTGCCTTTGGCGCAACTTTCTCATTTCAGGAGTTGCATCCTTTGTAAATTTGCCTACTTTCAGGCTGTTTATCAATAAAACATGCTATTCAGAAAATCTTTGTGTGCTTGGTTTGTAGCTTTTACTGTTTTGTTTGTGAAAAACGCTCGATGTTTTTGATGAATTTGCACATACATAAACTTGCAGGCCTTGGCCAATAACTGTTAAAACTCTGACTTAATTGAACAGCGTCACGGATGATGACCAAGATAACCTTTGTTGTGTAGTATCTTGTCTATTGTTTTTGCAGGTTTGTTACCCTTGGGGCATCTCTCTAAGAAGGTATGGATGAAGTTGTTTTCCCCAGCCAGAGTTTATTCCCCAACAATTAAAAGTGGTTTCTTCATCCCAGCATGGGTGTGTGTGTAGGCGTGCGGTTATCCCTAGCAGTTGGTCGATACACGTTTCTAATTCCCAGCGGAGTGGATTTATGCTTAGCAGAACAATTTTACCTAGATGTTTTCTCGGAGGCCATCCAAGGCTTATTATTCCCCAGCATGAGTCCTTTTGCACTCGGCGTGCCTAGTCTTCCTCCAGCGGAGTTTATTTTCCTCTTTAGCATTTATTTTGTCGATTCAGTTCCGTTGCATCTGCATGTGTGCATAGCATCTATCCAAACGCGTAGCATTTCCATTTCGTATGGAGCATTATGCCATTTTCAGGCATTTGCATTTTGAAGCATAAACCAGGTCGTTACCTTTCGGTTTTCAGGTGGTGGTTATCCCCTACAGGTGATCTTCAGGCTTTAGTTTTTTTTATGTCGAGCATTCTGACTCCGGCCCCTCCGTTGAACATCTATGTTCCGACGTTTTCTATCTATGACATTTTGCTTTACCCGAGAAGTGCTCAGACTCCGTTTGGTTATATTAATCCCATTAAGTTTTGTGATGATATCTCTTGCTCCTTTGAATATCCATGTTCCGGTGAAGGCTCAGTTTGTGACATATTCCCTTTGTCCATCAGATACTCCAGTTTCCGTTTTGTTTCGTTAAGTGTTTAGGCTCCGGTGGGTTGGCTTCGTTGAGTGTTTAGGCTCTGGTTGGTTTGCTTCGTTCAGTGTTTAGGCTCTGGTTAGTTTTCTTTGCTGAGTGTTTAGGCTCCGGTTGGTTTTCTTCGTTGAGTGTTTAGGCTCCGGTTGGTTTGCTTCGTTGAGTGTTTACGCTCTGGTTGGTTTGCTTCGTTGAGTGTTTAGGCTCCAGTTGGTTTGTTACGTTTGGTGTTTAGGCTCCGGTTGGTTTACTTTGTTTAGTGTTTAGGCTCCGGTTGGTTTGTTTCGTTGAGTGTTTAGGCTTCAATTGGTTTGGTTTCATTGAGTGTTTAGGCTCCGGTTGGTTTGGTTTCGTTAAGTGTTTAGGCTCCGGTTGGTTTGCTTCGTTGAGTGTTTAGGCTCCGGTTGGTTTGCTTTGTTGAGTGTTTAGACTCCGGTTGGTTTGCTTCGTTGAGTAGTTAGGCTCCAGTTGGTTCGTTTCGTTGAGTGTTTAGGCTCCGGTTGATTTGGTTTGGTTGAGTGTTTAGGCTCCGGTTGGTTTGGTTTCGTTGAGTGTTTAGGCTCCGGTTGGTTTGGTTTCGTTGAGTGTTTAGGCTCTGATTGGTTTGTTTCTTTGAGTGTTTAGGCCCCGGTTGGTTTGGTTTCATTGAGTGTTTAGGCTCCGGTTGGTTTGTTTCGTTGAGTGTTTAGGATCCAGTTGGTTTGGTTTCGTTGAGTGTTTAGGCTCCGGTTGGTTTGGTTTTGTTGAATGTTTAGGCTCTGGTTGGTTTTCTTCGTTGAATGTTTAGGCTCTGGTTGGTTTGGTTTCGTTGAGTGTTTAGGCTCCATTTGGTTTGTTTCGTTGAGTGTTCGGACTCCGGCCAGTTTTCATTTGTTGATGTGTTCCTTATCTCGTTGAGTATCTAGACTCCGATAGATTTTGTTGATTCATTTTGTTCGTTGGATATCGAGATTCCGGCAATTTGAAGTTTTCCCCAAGCAGAGTTACTCGTTATGTTCTCTTTCCCCCAGCAGGGCATGTTTGTAATCAAAGCAGTTATTTCGGAGATTCTCGTTTGCAGTTTATTTCTGCGGTTGGCAAATTTCCGGGTTCTTTTATATTCAACCGTATTTTTCCTTGACTATTTGATAGCCGTTATCTTTTCATCCATTCAGGTCTAAGTCGTTTGAATATGGGCAGCTGTTGTACCCCAAAATTTTCCCAACCTTTTCTTTACTTGGTTTATGTTTCATTTCATTGTTCTAGCATATTGCATTGTAGAGCATTTTGCATTTTACAGGGGATCAAGAGATGTGTGTGTAACAAGAGGAATTTGACAAGGGTTCTAAACCTAATCAAGAGGTTGTATTCAAGTCAACAAGGGGGTTATCATCATCAGAGACAAGTCAAAGCCTTTTGGATAGGCAGATAAGTGTATGTGGTTCACCTCCTGTCTAGGAGGCCATTTGAAGGTCATCTGAGGATCACAAACCCATGGTTATTGAGGGAGATTATCATTTAATCTCATTGTAGGCCTTTAGGGTCATTGTGGAGTTCATTCAAGTGTTTACACCAAGTGTGAAGAGTTACAGTTGAAGGTAGTGCAATTAGGGTTTTCATCTGGTCAACCCTGAGTTAACTGTGAAATTGAAGGAGATTAAGACTCAATTAAAAGTATTTATGGTCATGTAATGTTTTGTTAAGATACATGATATATCATTTCAAGATCAATTCATCAATAAGCAAGAGTGTGAGGAGTTACTGAATTAGGGTTCTTAGTGTAAAATCCCCTGTTCAGTGTCTAACTTCAAGACCATCTATCTCCTGATAGAAGTCTCATCTCATCTTGACCCCAACATGAAACTTGTAGAGCATGTTTCTATCTTTCTTTTGAGTACTAGAAGTCATTCATCTGATTTCTAGAACTCAAGTTATGATGCTGGCAAGTTACAGGTCCTCAGATGAATGTGATTTTGGTCAACAAAAGTCAACCAACTTCCAACCATTTTTGACCTAGAAGGATGTTTCTCCTCAACTTTTGATGAACATGAAAGTTGTTCCTCATGATCTTAGATTTCCAAAGAGTACTAGAAGTCCTTCATCTAATTTGTAGAACTTAAGTTATGTGGCTTGCAAGGCAGGGGTATTTTTGGGAAAGCAGGATTACAGGTCATTTTCATTATAGGTCCATTTCACCACTTTGCACACTTCAAATGGAAATCTCTCCAACTTTAAACTTGCTCAAAATGGGGTCATTTGCTCAACCAAACATCAAGGCATCAAAGGTTTGTCTTGGATTGAAGAATACCTAATGAAATTTCCATGAAAAAGGCCTTAAAATGGGAAAATCAAATTAAAATCATTTGGAATCATTTTGTACCAACCTTGTGCATTTTTTGAGTGCCAAATACATTTCAAGAACAATGCCTAATTTGGATTTGAGATTTGAGTTCATTTTGGTGGCCATTTTCAAGCTTTCTTCAAGATTAAGTAACATATCCAAACCTTGCCATAAGATCAAACCAAGGAACCATTCTCATCCCTTTGATCAACCTACCTCAAATGCAAGCTAGTTGAGTCATTTTTACAGCTGAGCAAGGTGATTTTATTGCACTATTGAAATGGCCATAAGGTGAAAAAAGTGAAATCCAATTGGGCCCAAAGAGCACATAATTGGGCTTTTTCTCAATCCAATTCCATCATACATAATATCAGGATTGTTTACAAACCTTCAGAACTGGTTTTAGTGAGAGATTGGGTGAGAATACATTGAGAGAAAGAGAGGAAAAAGTCAAATTCATTTTTCAAATTTCACTGAGTTTCGATCCAAATAAAACATTTTAAAACATTCCTTGGGACTCATAGAACATTTCTGGGTGATTTATTTCAAGCTTTGCTAACAAACTGAGCACTGTGGAAGCTTGATTTTAGGTTTCTTTTATTTCAAAATATCTCACTGTTTATGCATTGTTATTGCGCCATTCTTGCATATTTAAAAACCTCTTGATGTTTAGTTGGTTTCTGGATTGATTTCATGACTGTTTGTTAACTTTTTTCATTTGAGCTTATTTCTATTTCTTTTCGTTTTGCTTTATTTAAGCCTGATCAATAAAAATGGCCAGTGGATTCATGATCCACGTAACTTGGAGATCATTTTTGGCTTTTATTTTGTTCATTTTGATCAAGTTTTGAGGCACCTGGGTTTTTGGTCGTGACTGGTGTGTGGGGTTTCGCCGGAGAAGACGACCAAAACAATGGTTCCGGCCGTCTGGTTCTCCCTCCAATTTTTGAACCTCGCCTGAGCCACGTGTATCATTTCTGTCTCTCGGATGCGCTTACTTTTCACTTTGACGCTCCAGATTAAGACACACCATGTTCGATGTTTAACTTGCCACACGTGATCCCCGACAAAACTCACCGTTTCACTTATACCCTGGCTTGATCCACGTGTTTTGTTTCTGTCCCTTGGATATGATTACCATTTGATCCAATGGCCTTTGTTGCTTTCCACCATGAGCCTGGGTTGACTCCCCACACTGAATCCTTGGACTTCAGCGCCCCGTTTGTGGGTTTGGGCCTCTGCTTGCTTTTGGCACCCCCCCCCCTTGTGAAGCCCATTTGATTTTACACGTTTCTGGGCTGCTTTTTGCACCCAGCTTTTTTTTTATTTTTTAATTTCTTTTTCTTTTTCTTTTTGTTTTATATCCGTTAGATTTAAATCATTTTAAAATACTTCCAAGAGTGATAAAATGCCAAAAAAAAATATGTTTTGGACTCCTTGAGATGTCCTCTGATTGTAGAAATTTTTTATTTTATTTTATGAATTATTTTTCAATTAAAAATGGAATTTAACATTGGAAGTGTTTTATTTGACCTAAATCTTGACATGTTTTGGTTTTTATTTTATTTCTCTCATTTCCTTTTGATCCAATGATTAAAATTCAATCCTCATATCAATGATGAATTGATGAATTTTTTAGGACCATTTTGCCCCTGTTGGTTGACTTTTGAGTTGACTTTTGATGCACTTCATTTGACCCTAGACAATCCTCATTCACAATGGAACACGCTTGTGAATTAATTTCTTTGGTGGTGTTGTGAATTGATTTTGATTGCAATCTCTTGGCCCCTAGTTGCCAACATATTTATGAGCTTCTTGCATTTTATTTGATAATTTTTGAATCATTTTACTAATTTTAGGGTAACTTGCAAGTCAAGTTACCCAAAGGGAGGTTCATACATACATCTTGACCTAGTTTGACTTGGATATGACATTTTTGGATCCTTTGAGCCTTCAATGCCTATTGTTTCATGTTGCTAACATGCTAAGGATGATGCTTGCCCATTTTTAGGACATTACATTATGTATTGCTTGTTCATTTGTTTGTTTACTTTTGAGTTTCCAATTAGGATTTCATTGTGAAACAAGCTTGCTTTCCTTTGGAAATGTACTTGCATTTCCTTGTGGTTTACTTGCTTTTCATTTTGAGCACTTTTATTTCATGTCCCTTGCTGTCCAATGACTTTGGGATCTCAATTAAGGTAGCTTTTTCCCTCCTTTGGAGGTACTTGAACCATGCTTAAAAATGATTAATCCATGAGGACTTCTTTGTGATTTCTTGTGCACCTTTCTTGTGATGCTTATGGTTGAGTGCAAATTATGAGTTCCATGTTGTCCTCATATAGTCTCCCATTCTCACTTTGTTTTAGGACATCTTTGTCTTTCATTTGTGTTTGTGTTTTGGCATTATGGTTGATGTTGTTTGGTTTAGGCCATTTCATCCCATTTTTGATGCACTTGTGTGTTTCTTTTGATGCATTTCTTGTTCCTTTCATATCTTGCATTTGTCATATTGTTGCTTGAGGTTGAGATGAGCTTGTGGAGGCTACTGCCCTACACCAATTTCCTCCCTCATTTGCATTCCATGTTTGCATTCTTGCATGTTTATGTTGTTTCCTGTTGTTTCTTTTGTCTCCTTTCCCTTAGGACCTCTAATTTCTCTTGTTCAAGGGAGGTTATGATAGACATTAGGATCTTAACCATGTATGATAACATTAGGTAACATTCCTTGATCTCGATCTTAGGATCACCATTGCATGACAACTTTAGGTTTGGTTTAGTCCCCTTTTAGTGTGTCTTTTCTCTTCTCATCTAAAAACAATCATAAAACACCTAATAAAGGTTAATGATTATTGTGCATTACGAGCCTTAAGCACTTGGGAAAGGGTTGTTAAGGAGTTTCTCTTCAATGGCTTGGATGTTTAGTATAGCACCCTTTGGGTGATATGCGACGCATTCGCCCCTAAGTCATAGTCTCTAGTGCGATATGAATTGCAAACAAATAAAAAACACTTCTTCTCTAAAAAACACAAAAACAAATCATTCAAACCCTTTTTTCCCTTTGGGGCCTTTAAATCTTGGAAAATAATTTTCATAAGGAAAGTTTTGTTAACTCTTGGTTCTATCGCAAACGGTAACGCCTAAGTCTCCAATAGTCGAGCTGCATACACCAAACTGCTAGAACTGATTGTTAACCCTACTCGGGTAAAACAGTTTAACAAACCTGTGTTCCCTTTTAGCCCTAACTACGTTTGCTCTAATCTTTCATACCAAATGAAAGTACGTAGGCACAAGACACGATGTCATGGCGAGCAACCTTCCCCCTTTTCACCCGTAGTTAGCCGAACTACGTTGACTCTGACTTCTCACTTCAGATGAGATACGTAGGCACAAAGCGCCGTTGCTTTGCCGAGTCACCTTCTTTTTCTTTTGTCTTCAAGCCTGTAGTTAGATAGTTTCAATCACCCTTTTAGATAGACAACAAGCGTGGATCCCGTCGAGTACGACAGATGTGAGGGGTGCTAACACCTTACCCTTGCGTAACCGATTCCCGAACCCGAGATTTGGTTGCGATGACCGATCTTATCCCTCTTTTCAATAGGTTTTCTCTGAGCGTTTCCTTTCCTTCTCTTGGGATAAATAACGCACGGTGGCGACTCTTCTGTCATTGCCGACCTCGATTTTCGCAGTAGCGACATGTTGCTGTGGTTGCTGCTGAATTGCAGGAATTGTAATACTGGCAATCTGTTGTTGCTAACGGTTCTGACCTCTACCTCTCCCGCGAGAACTGGACACTGAGTTGGTATCTCCTTCTCGTTTCTTGTTTCCGAACATCTTCTTACCTCCTCCAGCTGAGGGTATTTCACCAGCACTTGTGTTTCCTAACTTGATACCATTTTCCACCTTCTCTCTGGTGATGATTAAATCAGAGAAACTACCCGACATGATACTAATGAGCTTCTCATAATAAACGCCAGGCAGAGTGGCGACAAACATATCAATGAGCTCACGTTCCACCATAGGCGGTTGCACCTTGGCTGCTAACTCCCGCCATCTATGGGCATATTCTTTGAAACTTTCATTGTTCCTTTGTGAAAGATTCTGAAGCTGGACCCTGTTAGGAGCAAGGTCGTTGTTGTATGGATAATGTTTCACAAAGGCCTCAGCCAAGTCCCTCCAACTGCGGATATTCACCGGTTCCTAACTCATGTACCATTCCAACGAAGGACTAGACAGATTGTCCTGAAAGAAATGCATGAGCAATTTCTCATCGTCTGAGTAGGCAGACATCTTATGGTAGTAGGATCTCAAATGAACTCTCGGGCAGGTGGTACCCTTGTATTTATCAAAGTCTGGGACTTTGAACTTCGGCGGTACTCTCAGGTCCGGGATCAGTCCCAGGTTAGCCATATCTAGGCCCATGAAGTTTTGACTTTCAAGGGACTTCATTTTTTCTTCAATCATCTTGATCCTCTTATCAGCTTCGGAGGGTAATTCAGCAGCCACAACCCTCTTATCAGTTTCGGAGGGTAACTCAGCAGCCACAACCCTCGGCCAACAGGAAATGTACAAGCAACAACTGAGTACAAAAAGAAAAGACCTGAACCAACAAGCCTGGTGATGGTCAGTACAACAAGCAATAAGCATCAAACTACAACAGAGATAAACAAGATAGTCAAGCAGGATGACGAGACCGGAAGTCCTCTAGCAACTTCTGCGTCTCAGGATGATCTGGCCTAGCAAGCAGTCCCTGAATAAGTAACTCTTGCTGGTTAACAGTATGCTATAAAATGTCAACAAGGTCTTCCCAATCTCCTTCCCCAAAACACGCCTCGAGCTTGCATCTCTTGGAATCAACTCTCAACCTGCAATCTTTCAAGTTTGCAATAGCTTCATTCAACCTGTACTCACTATCCCATCTGAGTGATGCCTCTGCTACAATCTCCTCGTCTTTGGCATTAAGTTGCGTCTTCAACTTGCTGATCTGTAGCTTCAACTTGTCTTCGCACTCTTTGTTGTTGGTGAGCGTAGCATTCCATTGGTTCTCAAACTTAGAAATCTTCAAGTAAGCTCTATCCAAATCTTCCTTCTTAGTAGCAAGAACCCTATTAACAGCCTTGAAATCCAAACCCAAACGCTCTCGAGAATTGGTTTCCTTGATCAGATCCGTACCCAATTTGTTTACAAGCTCAATTTGTTTCTTGAAAGAGTGAACAACATCAATATTTTCACTTTGAAGCTGAATGATTTCTTTCTCCAACTCCGCATTAGATTTTCTTAACTCTTCCTTCTCAAACAATAACTGATTGTATTTCTGAATGTCTACGGTAGTGGGTTCCTCAATCATGAGAGGATACAGGGGTGCAATTGAAGGAAACGGCATCAGAAACTTCGCAGATCTATCATGAATCCAAGTCAAGTAAGGGTTATATGCTTGACTATTACTCTTCCCCAAGGATACTTTCCCTCTCCGATGAATACTACTCCAAGCATGCTCTAATCTGGCTAAGGTATCACCCTCCAATAAACAAGTGAGATACAAAGATTCCTGTATCTCCTCTTCTTTAGGAGGATCCTTCAGTGCATATCCAAACTGTCTGACCAATAAAGAAGGGTTATAGTTGATGCAACCTTTCCTTCCGACCAAAGGGACGTTAGGAAATCCACCGCAACTATAAATAATATCTGTACCAAGCATGTCTCTGTCAAACCAAGTGATATTCTCCGCAAACAAACCCATTAACCTATCAAACCACTCTGACATACCAGCGGTGTTGTACCCCAAAATTTGACCAACCGGGTCTCGCATCTGGTCCTATGTTTCGACGCATTCTCGCATTCGCATCCGCATGTCACATACAGTGCATTTTTCATTTGTTTTGATTTTATCGGGATCACAGCTCTCGTTTCGCGTTTCAGGTGTTTTTAATCAGTTTAGATAGATAGAATCGTATTTTTGGGATATTTCGGTGCCCGTTTATTTTACCGGCTATTTTGATGCGCTCTCGCGGTGTTATTTGCCGTTCGGTGCTCCTTCGGGAATTATTGTGATTTTTTTGGATTTTATTGGCCATTTTTAGGGTTTAAATAGATTTTTAATCATTTTAGGATAATATAGATTTTTTTAGAATATTAATAGGATTTTTGATAGTTTTAATTCTTTTTAAATAGATTTAAATCATTTTTCAGCATTTTATAGAGTTTAATCATTTTTAATAGAATATATAATTTCTTTTAAATAGATTTGTAATATAATATAGATTTTCCTTTTACTAAATAAATCAATAGTTTAGTTTTAATATAGAATGTAATCTAGATTTTTCTTTTATTAATAAAAAGAATTTTAATAGAGTTTCTTTTAATAGAGGTTTTAATAGGTTTAATAGGATATAGTTTTTCTTTTTTTCTTTTATTAATAATAGATAATATTTTAGATATAGATAATATAGCTTTTTATAGGATTTTAAATAACATAGAAGATAAATTTTTCATTTTAATAAATGGCTAGATTTTTCATTTTAATAGTTAATAGATGTTATAAAATTTTAATATAGTTTTCAGATTTAATTAGAATAATTAGGTTTTAGGTAATTAGGGTTAATCATTGTAGTTTACTAATCAACCCGTTAATCTTTTTTTAAATTCATTTCAGTTTTTTAGGGGTTTTTTTTATTATCCATTTCGTTTGGGCTTTTATCCAATTCGTTCAGCCAAGGCCCATTTATATCCAGAATTGTTCAGCCAGTCCAGATTTTTCCAGCAGAATCTGGAAGTTTCCAGAATTTCCAAGTGCTATAAGAGTCAGCAAGCCACGTGTAAACGAGGGAGAGACCCCATGTTTTTTCATTCCCTCACGCCACATCACAGACTCGCTGCCCCTCTCTCTGCCACGTTTCCAGACTTTCCCTGCATGCCACACGCGTGGCACCCCACTAAGTCCCTCTCCCTCCACGCGTCCTGCATGCCTTCACCGTCTCCACTACCGTGACACGCGTCTCCACCATCTGTCCTCGCCGGAAACCCTCACCGGCCGACATGCATGGCCGGCGACCACCGTAACTGCCCAGTAACTATCTCCGGCCGCCCTACCCGTCACCGGAAAACCCTCAAATCACCAAAATCCCCATATTTTCTCCAATCCTCTTCTTCTCCGACCGGTCTTCATCCTCAAGAACCGCCGGAAACTGCATTCACTCCAACGCTCTTCCATCTCCGATCCACAACCATCTTCCTTCTCCGATAATCATCAAGTTCCACCAATCTTCAACTCTCCAGGTTCGCTCATCTGAATTCGTCAGATCTTAGATTGTTCTTGAGTTCATCAAGATCCAAGGGCTTCACGTCGTTTCAAGAAGAAATTTCAAGAACCTCCCGTGTGTTCTTCAGCTGTTTTCCAGAAACTCACAAGCATTCATCGAGTTCAACCACGTTCTTCACAATTTCCAGTTTCTTCAATAGGTTCTTGAATACATCCAACTTCATTGCTTCACCAACCTTCAAGAAGCGTTCAGAAGATCTCAAAACATCATCAACAACCTCCAGCGCATGCTTCTTCATCAAGGCCTTCCTGAGATTCGCCAGAAAATGTCCAGATCTACGTCTTTCCTCGATCTCATCAAACCTTCAATCCAATCTCCAGAATCATTGTCGTCATCGTTCTTCAATCTCAAGAATCTTCCTCCACGAACATGCGATATCATCCGTTACAAGAACTTTCAGAGTCCTCGATGGAACTTCGTCTGGTTCATCACAAGATTTCCAGAAATCCCCAGTGAAACGTCAAGAGTTTCAATGTCTTGAGAGATATCCGTCAAAATTCTCTGTCAATGTTCGCGAGCATCTACGATTTTCAGCTCGTCTTCAAAGATTTTACAGGAGCTTTACTTTCAGATCCAGAGAACTTCAAATCCTCAAATTTCCAGATCTACATGAGTTGCTTGAGGGGGATGGAATCGACAAGGTGGAGGGATCAGGATTTAAATGATCCCATTAATTTTTGTGTTGGTGGTGACGCGGTGTTTTTTGTTATGGCGAAGGTTTTGAACGGAGATGGGGAGAGGAGGAGAACGGCGGCGGTTGAGAGGGAGAAAGAAACCTAGGGTTTCAGAAAGGGAACTGAGAGTGAGGGAGAGCTTGGACTCAGTGGGCATGGGCCTTGGGCCTGATTTCATTTCCCAGATCACACCCCCAGTTTTTGGCATCCACTCCCCATGTCTGTGTTTTTGGGTTAGCATTGGGGCCTCAAGCCCAACGTGATTTTTGCTGACACACCCTGATTCGCATCCGCGCACCCCCTTCCCTGGGTTTTTGTTTTTCTTGTGCATTGCTTTGGGCTGGGCCCATTCTTTTTTCTGCAGGCTAATTGTACCCCTGTAATAACTGATGTACCCCCCTGTTCTCTTTTCCTTATTTTTTTTATTTTGTTTAGTTTTTAGAAAGAAAAAAAATGTAAAGAAATGTTATGGAAAAATGGAAAAAAAAGTACATTGAAAAAGATTGAAAAAAAATAGAGAGAAAATATTAAGAAGAAAAATATAAAGAAAAATATATTGAAAAAAGGAAAAAGAATATGAAGAGAAGTATTGAAAAAAATAGAAAAAAAAGAGAAATATTGAAAATGAAAAGAAAATAGTAAAGAAAATATGGGAAAGATAAAAGAAGAGGAAATAGAAGTATTTTGAAAAAGAAAGATACTCGAAAAAATAGTAAAAAATATTAGTGTAGATTTAATATTTCTTAAAGTGCATTTTGTCATAGATTTTCTTTTACACCTTTTTAGAGGTAGTTTAGAATGTCCACTTGTTAGGGGACTATTTGTCGTTCGATTTTTCAGGATAGGATAGGATAGTATTTCCTAGGAGATTATTTTTCAGCATTCACTCCTTGTAATCATTTTTCAGAATGTTAATAAAACGAGATTTGAGCTGTGGTCCCGAAGTAGCCGAACTACAGCTGCTCTGATTCCTCGTACCAGACGAGGATATGTAGGCATAGGATGCGATATCCTAGCGAGCACACTAACGACTAACTTTCTGTTCTCTCGCTGCTGTGCGATCGAGACTTTTCCGCTGACGACTAATTGATACCCTTTTTTTCTCTCTTGCCCGAGTGCATTTGAGACCAAGCCATAGTTTTGCCCATAGGTTCCCGTACCTTTGAAACCAGTTGATTTTCTCACTGTTGTGTGAGAATACCCTGTCTAGCCGTAGTTAGCCCGAACTACGCAAGGCTCTGATCTTCCATGCAGTGTGGAAGTACGTAGGCACAAGACGCGAAGTCTTGGCGAGCCAATTTCCCTGTAGTCCCGAACTACGTTGACTCTGACTTTCTCTCTTGAGAATACGTAGGCGTAGAGTGCGACGCTCTATCGAGTCAATTCCCTTTCCGTTTAGATTTAGCAGCCGTAGATAGATTGTTTTGCATCCTTTAGACAACCCGAGCAAGCGTGGATCCCGTCGAGTACGACGGACGTGAGGGGTGCTAATACCTTCCCCTTGCGTAACCGACTCCCGAATCCAGGTTTTGGTTGCGATGACCATACCTTTCCCGTGTTGTGCGAGGTTTACTCTGAGCGTTTCCTTTCCCTCCCGTGGGATAAATAACGCACGGTGGCGACTCTTCTGTTCAGCCGGCGCCGATTTTCGCAGTAGCGACAAGCGGTAGCAACAAACGGACTTGTCTTGGGCATGTGACTAGCAAACCAGCTGTATAATAAAGGGACACAGCAAGATACATTCTTTCCCCCTCGGTTCTCATTCTTATGGTGCACAGAATGATAAACATCTCCGAGAAGTGTGGGTACCGGATTCCCTGAAGCTAGCAAGTAGGAAGCATCCACATCTACAAAGTCTGGCAGATTAGGAAACAATACGATGCCGTATATACAAAGAGCTAGAATGGCACCAAATACAATCCAACACCCATCATTGACGAACTGCTGAGCTTTCTCCACCAGAAAGGCAAAAGAAAACCATATGTCCCACTCTTCTTAACCAGCTTCCCCTTCAATTCTGAAGCATCCAAGTGTAATATAGCAGTCAGCTTAGCCAGATCAGCCTCAGAATCAACCTGGACAAACGACATCTGATCAATAAGAGGTACCCCTAACAGCTCAGAATACTCCTCTAGAGTACGAGCCAGGACATAGTCAGGAAAGACGAAGCATCTCAGTTGGGCATCATAGAACTGCAGAAGAGTATAAACACCACTGATCTCATATGCTGAAGGCTTACAGACATACCTCACCAACCTCCCATAAGACTGCCTAAAATCCTCCATCACCTCCCTGTCAGCCATAGCAATCAAACACCGCAAAGAACTGATATCGGGGGTAGTGAACCTATAAGCAACTGTTTTCTTCAAGAGCTCCATAACAAGATCACTAGAATCGCGGAGGAAATATGTACCTGCAACATAAGTACATGTTAATGAAATGCAGATGAAAATGCAAATGCAAATGCAAATATGGGATCAAGATTGTTGTGTTGTTGATTGAGAAGAACCAGCGCTCCGCTTTAGCAAGAACAAAGTATCAACAATAGGACCCACTGATATCAGGAACACAAATTCACACTGGTAAAGGACCGGGTAATCTGAAAGCCAAGGTTTCCTGCATAACCCAATCCATCTCACAGGTATGGACCTATCCACTGACAAGGTTCGGTATCCTATGCATTCATCAGTGTCACATACTTTCGAGAAATGATGATATGTTCACCATTTCTGGTTTGGCATCATCATCTCACAAAGAGGCCTCACTTAGCTTAATCACAACATCCCGTCGACAACCCTCAGATCCAACATCCCGTCGAGCCCTAAGGGCTAGAGGAGAAGTCATCAAAGAGAATATCATCTAAGTGTGAATTTCATGGGAAACTGTACCTCCTAAGCAAGCAAGCCCCCCACTAATTTCCACTACTAATGTTAGGTTTGTACTCAAGCCCGGGTCTGGCTTATCACTCATTAGAACTTCCCTCCCCACAGCACAGCAATAATGATATAATGCGGAAAGTAAAATGCGAAAGTAAATAAAGCACATATATACAACACCCAAAGATAAACAAACAAGCACTAGGATTGACTCGCATAGGGAACCAGACTCCCCAGCAGAGTCGCCAGCTGTCGCTACTGCGAAAAACACCCGGCAGAAAACAGAAGAGTCGCCACCTTTCGTTATTTATCCCAAAGAGAGGGAAAGGAACCGATCGGAAAAACCTAACGAAAAAGGGAAAGACAAGGTCATCGCAACCAAGTCCTGGATTCGGGAGTCGGTTACGCAAGGGGAAGGTATTAGCACCCCTCACATCCGTCGTACTCGACGGGATCCATGCTTATGTTATCTATCTAAAAGGGTGTGTTTAAACTATTTATGCTAAAGGCTCATAGGAAAAAAAAAGAAAAGAGACTCAACAGAGCATCGCTGCTCTGTGCCTACGTATTCCCTCGTGTAATGGGAAAGTCAGAGTCAACGTAGTTCGGCTAACTACGGGTGAAAGGGGAAAGGTTTCTCGCCAAGACATTGCGTCTTGTGCCTACGTACTTTCATCTGGTATGAAAGATCAGAGCAAACGTAGTTTGGGCTAAAAAGACCACAGGTTGGTTCAAAAGTTCTTAGGCCCTAGTAGGGTTAACAAGTAGTTCTAGCAGTTGGTGCATGCAGCTTGACCATTGGAAACTTAGGCGTTACCGTTTGTGGTAGAACTAAAAGTTAACAACACTCTTTTATCTGAAAATGGTTTTCCTTGATTAAGAACCCAAAAGGGTGAAAAAGATTTGAAGTGTTTTTGTGTTTTTTAGAGAAGAAGTGTTTTAATTATTGAGTATTTATAATGTATGTTGTACTAAAGTCTAAAACCTAGGATCGAATGTGTCACATGTCGTCCTAAGGACGTATACTAAACACTCTAGGAAATTGAGAGGTATCTGCTCAATCAGCATTTCCCAAGTACAAGGCTCATGGAACAACATCCATTATCTTTATTAAGTATTTTAAGATTGTATGAAGATGAGAAGAGAAGAAAGGACTTCTAAAAGGGAGACTAACTCAATCCTAAAAGTTGTCATGCAAAGTGGACTTAAGGTTGGGATACAAAAGGGAACTACCTAATGTTATCATGCATGGTTAAGCACCTAATGTCTATCATAACCTCTCTTGAAGAAGAGAGATTATAGATCCTAAGGGAAAGAGAGACAAAAGAAGAAAAAGAAGAAAGAACATAAAAATGCAATTATGCAAACATAGAATGCACAAATAGGATGAAAGTGAGGGAGGAAATATGTGTGGGGAAGTAGCCTCCACAAGCTCATCTCAACCTCAAGCATGCATATGAGAGTGCAAGAAAAGAAGAGAGAAATAAATGCACAAAATGAAATCAAACAATAAGAAGAAACCACACAAAAATGCACCAAAAGTGGGATGAAATGACCTAAGTCAAACAACATCGACCACAAGTGCCAAAAGCCAAATAAAATTAAAGGAAAGAAGCTTAAAACAAAAGTGAGGATGGGAGGCTATATAAGGACAGAAAGGAACTCATAATATGCACTCAACCATAAGCATCACAAACAAAGTGCAAAAGAAGCACAAAGGAGTCCTCAAGGATTCATCATTTTAAGTATGCTTCAAGTACCTCCTAAGGAGGGGCTAAGCCACCTTAAATGAGACTCCAAGGTCATGGGACAGAAGAGGGGATGAGGGAAAAGATCTCAAAAGCAAAAGCAATCACATCATAAGAGAAAACAAGCTTATACACAAGAGAATGCAAGCATGTCACATATGGAAACCCTAAATAGAAACATCAAAAGAAACACACAAATGAACAAGCAAAACACAACATCATGACCTAAAATTGAGCAACCAGAAACCTTAACATGTTAGTAACATGAATCAAAAGGAATTAAAGGCTCAAAGGATCCATAAATGTCATCTCCAAAGCAAACTAGGTCAATGTGTATGTATGAACCTCCCTTTGGGGTAACTTGACTTGCAAGTTACCTCAAAATTAGGAAAATGATTCAAAAATAACCAAATAAAAAGCACAAAGCTCATAAACATGTTGGTAATCAGAGGCCAAGAGATTATAATCAAAGTCAATTCACAACACCACCAAAGAAATTGATTCACAAGGGTGTCCCATTGTGAATGAGGATTGTCGAGGGTCAAATGAAATGCAATCAAAGTCAAACCAAAAGTCAACCAAACAGGGGCAAAATGGTCCTCAAAAATCAATCGACTCAGCATGGATATGAGGATTAATTTTCAGTCATTAGATCAAAAGGAAAAGGGAAAAGAAAATCAAAAACCAAACAATGTCAAAAATTAATCCAAACAATACACCTCCAATTAATAATTCCTTTTTTAAATGAAAAATACTCCTAAAAAATAAAATAAAAATTCTAAAAAATAAAAGACATTTCAAATTGTCCAGAAAGTATTTTTTGATGAATTTATCAATTGGAGGAATATTTTATATTGAATTAATTCAAAACAGATCAAAGCAAAAATAAATAGAAAAGAAAATAAAATAAAACAAAACCACGGTGCAGATAGCAACAAAATAACGTGTAAACAACTGTGCCTGGCTTGAGGGGTGTGCCAAAATTAATTGAGGGCCCAGTCCACTTAAATCAGTCAAACAATGAGAAACAATCCCGGCCACACGATACAATTACCAATCAATTAATCCAAGGGGTAAGGGGAGGACACGTGTGCAATCAGAATAAAACACCAAAATGCAAATGAATCACAACCATACGATCCAAGACCAGTCAAACAAATCAAAGGCTGAGGTGCAAACCAATGAAACGCACCGTTTCACTTAAAGGGAAGTCAATCCCTGAGGCTAAATCAAGGCCACACAATGCAACCTGAGTCAAGCAATCCAAAGGACAAGGACATGCCACGCAAGCAACAGAAAATCAACATAAAATGGAAATGAATCACAGCCATCAGATCAGGTCTAGGTCAATAAACAAACATGGATCCAAAGGCTCACATCAAGCCACGTCTCATCATCAACATTTAAACATAAAAAAGAGGGGGAAATTGCAGACGGTGGCCGGATTCCTTCCGGTCATCTTCCCCGGCCACGATGAACAGTGGTATTCCAAAAAAGTTCATGAAACTCACAGATTTTAACACCAATCAAATCACCATACTTAGGACAACACGAATCCATGATTTAATTTCAAATGCAGTTCATGAACAAGCCAAATTGAAGACAAACAGTTTAAAGCTCAAATCATAAAAGTTCATAAACAGCCATTAATTGTATCTAGAATCCAACTACACATCTCATAGATCATGAATATGCAAAAATGGCACTCAATTGCATCACATACAGAGAGCAAAGTTGAATTGAAGCTTACCTAGTGGATTACTTCCACTGAACCTTAAAATGATGTTGAAGCTTGATGAAACTCCGCCGATTCACTCAGGGAAGCTTGAGGAAGATGAATTCGACCATGAATTGCTTTGAAAACTCCTCAATTATGATTCACGATTTTGGAATTTGGCTTGCTTACTCCAAATGCTCTTGAGCTTTCTGGGCACGAATTAGCATGAATGACCTCTCAAAATTCATTTTAACTTTATATATGATGGATTGAGAATCAATTGGAGGCCCAATTGCAGCTCAATTGTGTGAATTTGCAAAATGCTCAATTCCACTTTTTTCATGCTCATGCACACGTGAAACAACCTTAACTCTCCTTGTTTCTCATTCAAAATCATTGTTGGAACTTTACTTTGATCATGTGGATGGCATTCAACCCTTGTTTTGATCACATGGTTGAGATTGGTTTGTCAAAATTTCAATCAAAGTTGCCATGAAATTACACATGAAAACCATACCAAAACTCAAATTTAATTCTTTCATCTTGTTTGTTACATCCTTGGCACTCAAAATATGTATAAACATGACTTGTTTTGGTTCAAAATCAATTAATTTCAATTTCCCCTTTTTAAGATTTCTTCATGAAAATGTCTCACACCAATTCTTCAATCCAAGCTAAATTCATCACAAGTGAGTGTTTCAATATGAAATTGGTACCATTTGGAGCAAGTTTGAAGTTGGAAAGATTTCCATTTGAAGTGTGCAAAGTGGTGAAATGGACCTATAATGAAAATGACCTGTAATCTTACTTTCCCAAAATACCCCTGCCTTGCAAGCCTCATAACCTGAGTTCTACAAATCAGATGAAGGACTTCTAGTACTCTTTGTAAATTTAAGATCATGAGTAACAACTTTCATGTTTGGTTCAAAGTGAGGAGAAACATCCTTCTAGGTCAAAAATGGCTTGGCAGTTGGTTGACTTTTGTTGACCAAATTCACATTCATCTGATGACCTGTAACTTGCCACATCATAACTTGGGTTATAGAAATCAGATGAAAGACTTCTTATACTCAAAAGAAGTCTAGAAACATGCTCTACAAGTTTCATGTTGGGGTCAAGATGAGATGAGACTTGTATCTTGAGATATGTGGTCATGAAGTTAGGCACTAAAGAAGGGATTTTACACTGAGAACCCTAATTTAGTAACTTCTCACACTCTTGATTCTTCTTGATTTGATCTTGAAATGATATATTAGACATCTCAACACAACATTCCATGATCAGAAAGACTTGGAATTGAGTCTTAATCTCCTTTAATTTCACAATTGACTGAGGGTTGACCAGATGAAACCCTAGATGCAACACTCTTGACTATGGCTTCTTCCACATGACACAACAACTTGAATAAACTACAATATGGCTCTCAAAGCCTTCAATGAGCTTATTTAACATCCCATATCCATAATCATGAATTCACAATCCTCTGATGATCTTCAACTGGCCTCCAAGTTAGGAGCTGATCCATATACACCCATCCACTCTTTCACAAAACTTTGACCACTTCTTGGTGACTTGATGACCATTCATGCTTGAGTAAACCCCTTGCATAGGCTTAACACTCTTTATGAACTTATATTGATATGCACAACCTCTTGATCCCCTGCTAAATGAACAATGCTATGCAATGCAAATGCTAGAAAAAAATGACACATAAACCAAGTTAAGAAAAGGTTGGTCAAATTTTGGGGTGCAACACAAGGCAAACATGAACATGTTAAAGCAATGAATAAAAAAATTTCAAGTATTTAAACATTTTAAAAAACATATATTAACCCCACAAGATCAAACTCACAAGAGAAATCAAGTTATAAGTTTAAAAAGTTCATGAACCATGTGGAAAAACCCTAAAAATAACATGCTAGTCAAGTGGATAAAAGTATTTCTAGGATAACAATCCTTGAATTATTTCCTCACTAAATGAAAATAGACATGATAAGTATTATCTTTCAAGAAGAATGGAATAAATAGCATACAAAATGAGAAAGTTATGATCATTGGAAAATAAGGCACAAAGTTGGTAAACTAGGCCTAGACAAAGTAAGTCAAGTTAAGGCACATTTTCATGTTTCAACCTAAACTAACAAAATTGAAAAGCTTGGCTAACAAGCATGACATCAATCATAGCATGTATTCATCATCAAACATTGGTTCATACATGACCAAATCAACAATCCTAACATGTCTAGGCATTGCATAAACAGAAAGTGAATAGCATGGCTAAAAAGATGAGAGCATAGACTTACCTCTTATGGCCTTTTGATGCAAGAGTGAAAAACAGGAATACCAGAGAACTATCAAGCTTCTTATAGGTATAAAAATTATCCAATAGTGATGTATAAATAATCCAAACAAGCTCCAAGTCCAGTTGGTAAGAAATGCCTTGAATGTTAAGCAAAACATCCAAAAATCCAAAGATTCCAAAGAAGGAACTTGCTCAATGGTTGTTAGAGTGATTTATGGCTATGTTGAGGGTTTGAGAAGTTATAACACATCAAAATGCAAGCTTAATTCATGATTAGAGGTGATATTATGTTAGAAACAAAGTTGGCCTCAATTTGGGGTCAAAACCCTGAAGGTCAATGGGTTGACTTTTCAGTCAGACGAACCGAAACGATCGAAAACCTTTAGATCAACTGTTGATGTTCTGAGTTTCGTGAGCCTTTGAAACTTCTTGAGTTGGCTTCAATAGGTCCTATGAGCCTCATGGACCATGATTCCATCATTGGAGACGTCTCTAGGTCAAAAGTCAAAGTTGCATTTGACTTTTTCATTAGGAAACCCTAATTCAGGTTCTTGCTCTGCACTGTCTCAATTCTCTTGGTGACCACTATTATACCCCACATTTGTCCTACCTTTTTCAAAATTTTCATTCGCCCGACTTAATTTTTTTTATTTACCTCCCTTGTACAACATAGCGTATTTTTCAGCAAAATTAAACTTTTTCACCTTTTTGTCCAATGAATTTGTGACACGTGGCATTCTATTTATCATTATTTTTGTTTCATAACTTTATTTTTTATAATTTGTTAATATAATATATTTTAAATATTAATGTTAATTATATTTTTAATTAGAAATTATATTCTAATATTAATTAGAAATATAATTAGAGTTTTTAATTTAGAATTATTGAATTAGAGTAGAGTTAGAATTTTTAGAATTAGATTAGAATCTTAATTTTAATTAGATTAGAATTTTTAAATTTTAATTAGAATAGAATTGTTAAAATTAAATTAGAATTTAATTATAATTTTTATTGTTAATAGAATTATATTTTTTTAAATATTAATTAATTAGATTTAATTTAGAATTTAAGTTAGAATTTTAATTAGAATTAGAATATAGAATTAGTTTTTTTAATTGATTAATTAATTAGAATTAAAATAGATTTAGGATTTATTAATTAGATTAGAGTTGATTAGATGTAGATTAATTAATTAGAATAGGAAATGAATTAATTAAATAGAAATTAAAATAAAAATTAAAAAAAAAAAGAAAAGAAAAGAGAAAACACGGTGGAAGAGCTGAGAATTGGCAAATTAGGGTTGAAATTGGGTATAAAATGTGGAATTTCATTGTTCATTCTCTTCACCAAAAAGAACCCTAGCCGCCCAAATCAAAGGAAACCCTAATTTCCTCTTCTTCAGAAAGAAGTCGCCCCATACAAACCCATCTCCTTCTCTCTCTCAACCCAGCCGCCGCACACGAACCCTTTTCCCTTAACTCTCCTCGCCGGCGCATAAACTCTTCTCACTGTAAACTCATCTTCATCGCAAAACCCGACGAGACCCCTCACCTCCTCCTTCATTTCTCTCTTTTGCGCCGCAAAAACCAAAACATCCTCACCTTCCTTTCAAACCCAGCTGCCACCGCGAGCCTCTTCAAAACCCACCAATATCTTCTTCCCCCTCCGAAAAAACTCTCACCGGAAAACCTTCCTCATTCCTCAACACCATCGAAAAACCCTCTTCTTCCCCTTCTTCTCATCCGCAAAACCCTCTTCTTGTTCTTCAAAGTTCCGCCATCCGCCATGATTTCCACATAAAACTCCCCCTCACCATTTTCAGTTGGCAAGATAAGTCTTTCGTCTTCCATTTTTTGCCATTCTCGAACACCCACCATCCTCCTTAACCTCTATATGAAAAACAACAGCTCTCAATTTCAGTTCTAGATCTGTTCATGGTAGCTAAGAATCTGAAGGTTTCAATGAACCAGTTGCGGATTTATGCAATCATCATGAATAGCGTCGGGCCTTTGAAATTTTGTGCGTTTTCTTTTCCAACCACACAACAGGTCTTCGAGTGAACTAAATCCGGTTTCAACTTCTTTCCGTAAGCTGTGAGTACTGATATCGTGAGATTGGAGTTTCGCAGAAGATTGCAAATACTGAAGATCATTGTTGTTGATCGAGTTGCTTTTCCATGTCGACATTTTGTTTTGGTATCAATCCGATTTTATTTCGGTTCTGGAAGAATATTGGTGTTTTTCAGGTGTATAGGCCGGATACGACCATGGATGCTCGTTTATGATAACCTTCAACCTCATTTGTGATTCACCGCGAACTCTCTGTCAAGGCATACGCGAGCTTGAATGTTCTGGTTAGTTTTCGAACGCAGCAAGCAGTAGATCATGGAGAAATAATTTTGGAAACAACGTCGGTATAACTCACTACTCTATTTTGAGACGTCCGTCTGGTATTTGTTCATGGTTTTTGTTCATCTTTGTCACCGGAAGCAAAAGGATAACATCAACATATCCGACAACAACATTGTGTTTTTGGTAACAACTTATCAGACTCAGTTTTGATTTGTTTGGTGTTAATAGTGTTGTTTTTCTTCTAATATTGGGTTTGTATTAAGCTGTTCTTTTTCTTGAATGTTATATTAAGTATTAAATCTGAATCATTCATGGTGTGTTGCATATTTTCTATAATTTTGATTCAACTTGTGGCTGTTGTATTTGTCAAAATCTGACTTGATGTAGTTTCGGTTTGATCTCGCGTGTTGGTTCTGTTGTTGTTGTTTTGAACCGTGCAAGAAAAAACTGTGCGTATCTGCTGCTGATGAAAGAGTTTGAGATCCACAATTCAACACGTCAAATGTTGGTTCTGTTGGTCCAAGGAAGCACGTTTTTTGCAACTAAGAACGTCAAAGTGTTTTTCACAATTTATCTTGTATATTCATGAGTTTTTATTAAATTGTTATTATTAACATTATTTTAGTATTCTATATGATGTTGGGTTTAATTCTCTTTTCATTTGAGAAAGATGAGCTGCAAAACACAACCGTCTCGGTGTGAGGCTATTATTGTTTTTTTTATTATGATATATCTTGGTAAATAACAAAAGGTTTCCTCTTACCTTGTGGGAAGCACTTTCAACTATATTACCAAAGACATCAATCTTGAACTTATATGGAAGTACCGAGTGTTGTAGCTCAAAATTTGCCCAACCTTTTTCTTCACTTGGCTTGTGTTTCATTTCATTTTCTTTAGCATTTTCATATGCATAGCATGGTTCTTGGCAGGGGATCAAGAGAGGTGGGTACTCAAGAGGAGAGTTATCAAGGGTTCCAAGCTCAAGCAAGAGTGTTCACTCAAGTTGTCAAAGGCTTATAGTCACCAAGAATGGGTCAGAGCTCTTTGAGGAAGAGGATAGATGTGTGTTGCTTATCTCCTATCTTGGAGGCCAACTGAGGATCATCAGAGGGTCATAAGTTCATGGATGTGGATAGGGGATGTTTGAAGAGCTCAGGGAGTGCTTTTGAAGCCATTGTGAAGCTCACCTAAGTGGTTATATCATGTGCAAGAGGTTGCAGTCAAGGATTGTGCACCTAGGGTTTCATCTGCTTAGTGCAAAGCCAACTGTGGATTTAAAGGAGATTGATATTTGGTTTTAAGTCATTGGAGTCATGGGAAGTTGTGCTAAGACATCTAGGATGTTATTTCAAGATCAAATCAAGAAGAATCAAGAGTGTAAGAAGTTACTAAATTAGGGTTTCAAAGGTTTATCAGTGTAAAATCCCTTGTTTAGTACTTAACTTCAAGACCACATATCTCAAGATACAAGTTGAATATCGTTTTTTATAAACATGAGACTTGTATGGCATGTTCTAAGCTTTCGTTTGAGTACTAGAACTCATCCATTGGGTTTGAAGAACTCAATTTATGATGCCATCAAGCTATAGGTCTCAGATGAACATATTTTCCAGTCAACAAAAGTCAACCAACTTCCAAGGAACTTTTGACTTGGAGTCATGTTTCTCCTCAACTTTTGATGAACATGAAAGTTGTTCCTTATGATCTTAGCTTTCCAAAAAATCCTAGAAGTCCTTCATCTTATTTGTAGAACTAAAGTTATGAAGCTTGCAAGGCAGGGGTATTTTGGGAAACTTTGATTATAGGTCATGTTGGTTATGGGCTATTTACATGCCTTTGTGCACTTCAAATGGAACTTTCACCAACATGAAAGTTGTCCCAAATGACTTCAAATTCATCATGGAACTCAAGGTTAGCTTGAATTTGGCATGGATAAGGATATTGGTGAGGGATTTCAAGTGAAAAATGGATGTTAAATCATGAATTCAATTGAATTGGTTCTAGAACTTTTTCATGCCATATTTGTACTCAAAATGGTTCACATTTGTCCAACAAGTGAAATGCACAAATTAATTTTGGTTTATTAAGTGAAAATCACGTGTAATTCAAAGTAACTTCATAAAGAAGTTAGCATTCCAATCTCCATAATTGGATCAGCTCAAGGCCCAATTCCAATCCGCATGTGAAGTGCATATTTTTAGCTGTAAAATGAAGCAAAATTCAAGTGTGTATGGTGTGAAATTCACGTGTGCATGAACACTTGCCAAATTTGGGCATTTTCAAAATTCAAAGGAACCAAGCCTCATTGGGCCTCCAATGCATCAGAGATCCATAATATAAAAGCTTAGAATGAAGTTTGAGAGCTCAGAAGTTGAATTTCGTGGAGAAAGCTCAGAGTGCAACTTGGAAAGTGAGAGAGAATTTGAAAATTGAAAATCCAGATCTATCTCAATTCAAGCAAAATTGAGGTGATATTCTTCTTCCACAAGTTCAATAGAGTGGATCTGCACGTTTACAAGCAAGCTCAACATCATTTGAAGCTCCAACGGAGAGACTCCGTTAGGTAATTTTCTTTCTCAGAATTCTCTCATGTTAGAGCTCAAACCTAGGTCATTATTGGAGCATCTGAAGCCCTACAACTTGTAGGCAATGTTTGCATGGTTAATTGTTGCGTTTGATGAGATTTCTAGTTGAGCATGCAAAACTTTCCTCGTTCGAATCTCTTAATTTATGTATGATAAATGATTTTGGAGGTTGGATTCATGATCTACGCAACTTGGCGTGTAATTTGATGTAAGATTTCATGAGTTTTGGTGAGGTTTTGAACCTGGTCTCCGGCCACCTCGTCGGAGAAGATGACCGGAGCTAGGGCTCCGACATCTGGTTTAAGACTCAGGCGAGATGATTTGGAAATGGTTAAATCTTTGACTTGACTTGATGTGTGTCCAGGATCTGTTTGACTGGATGATGTGGATGACTTGAAAGCCACGTCAATTAGTGAAACGGTGCGTTTCACTAATTGAAATGAGTTCAATTTGTTTGGGCCTGGCATGCTATTTGCGCCCCCATCCTGAGTGAGCCCATTGATTTCAACTGAGTTCTTTGCTATCGGCACCGTGTGTCATTTTATTTATTTATTTTTATTTTATTTGTTTTCTGTTTTCATTTTAATCAATTAAAAATATCTCCAAATGTGATAAAATTCCCCAAAAAATATTTTCTGAGACCTTAGGGTGTTAATTAATTTTTGATATTTTTTATTTTTATTTTCCTTTTATTTTTCAATTAAAATTGGAATTAATGATTGGAGAGGTTTTTAAATTGATTGTTCATGTGTATTCATTTGTTCTTGCTTGTTTCTTGACCAATTGACGTCTCCAATGATTGAGATTAATTCATCATTTCAGTAATGAGTTTAGTGATCTTATAGGATGATTTTGGCTTTGGTTTGGTTTATTTTTGGTTGACTTTTAAGTCATTTTGTTTGACCCTCGATAACCCTCCTTCAAAATGGTGCACCCTTATGAATCAAATTCTTTGGTGATGTTTTGAATGGAAATTGGTTGTGTGCTCTTGGCCTCTGGTTGCCAACACTCTTATGTGCTTTTGAGTTTTTATTTGGATTTATTTGAACCATTTTCCTATTTTTGGAGTAGCTTACAAGTCAAGCTATCCCTAAGGGTGGTTCACACACACTTGACCTAGTCTTGATGGGAAATGACCCTTGTGGATCCCAAATGCTCCCAACTCTTGTTGATTCACATTTCTAACATGATGAAGTTGTGGGATGCCAATTTATAGGTCATACACTTGTTTGATGCTTGTTGTAAGTTGCATTCTTTTTAGGCCTTCCATTTGGTTTCAAATATTGAGAGTGTTTATAACTTAGGTTCTTTGCCATGCCTAATCTTGCAATTTGCTTTTCATCTTTTCTCCTTTGCTTTGTGCATCTTCTTCCCTTGTTATCACCTCTGCCCTAGGGCCTTTGAATCCCATTTAAGATGATTTGGTCCCTCCTTTGGAGGTACTTTGAGTTTGTCTTAAATGGTGATTCACTTTGAGAACTTTTGGTGTGCTTCTTTTGAATGATCTTTGTGATGCTTTGGTTGAGTTTGCTTTTGATGTTGCTTGCTTCCCAAGCCTTATCTCCCATCATATCATGGATCATTTCTTCTTCCTGTTTCTTTTTGGTTTGCCTTTGTATTAGTGGTTAATGACAAGTGGTTGTAGGAATTCATTTTTCTCCCACTTCATCCCACTCTTGTGTGAGCTTGTTTAAGCTTTTTGTGAGCATTCCTTTTTGTTCTTGCATCTCTCATTTGCATGCTTGAGGTTGAGATGTGCTTGTGGAGGCTTCTGCCCCACACTTTGTTCCTCCCTCCTTTTTTCATCTTTGTTTGTGCATTACATGTTTGCATCTTCTTTCTTCTTTTATCTTATGCTTCCTTCTTCTTTCTTCTTTGCCATGTTCCCTTAGGACCTCTAATCTCTCTTGTTCAAGATTGATTATGAAAGAAGTTAGGCTTGAACCCATGTATGATAACATTAGGTAGAATTCCCTTTTCATCCCAATCATAGGTGTACTTTGCATGAGAACATTAGGTTGAGTTTAGTCTCCCTTTAGAGTTGTGTCTCTCTCTTCTCATCTTCAAACTTCTTCAAAACACTTAATAAGGGATAATGAATGTTGTATGCTACGAGCCTTAAGAATTTGGGAAATTATGATTGGGGGGCCTCCTCTTAATTGTCTTGAGTGTTTAGCGTATGTCCTTTGCGCTCCTAAGTCATAGTCTTTAGTGCAACATGAATTACGAATCAAATTCAATTCAATTCTTTCTTAAAAGACTCAAAAACAAACATCAAACCTTTGTATCCTTCGGGATTTAATTTGGAAACTTTTTTTTGTAAGGAGAGTTTTGTTAACTTTTGGTTCTACCGCAAACAGGTAATGCCTAAGTCTCCAATGGTCGAGCTGCACACACCTAACTGCTAGAACTAAGTTTTAACCCTACTCGGGCCTAAAACATTTGAACCAACCTGTGGTATTGTTAGCCCGAACTACGTTTGCTCTAATTTCTCATACCAAACGAGGATACGTAGGCACAAGACGGTGATGTCTTGGCGAGCAACCTTCCCCACTTTCACCCGTAGTTTTCCGAACTACGTTGACTCTGACTTTCCCATTGCACGAGGGAGTACGTAGGCATATAGCGGTGATGCTCTATCGAGTCTCTTTTCTTTTCTTTTGTCCCTGTGGCCTGTAGCTTAGATAGATAAACACCCTTTTAGATAGATAACAAGCGTGGATCCCGTTGAGTACAACGGATGTGAGGGGTGCTAATACCTTCCCCTTGCGTAACTGAATCCCGAACCCAAGATTTGGTTGCGATGACCTGTCTTTTCCCGTTTTCGTAGGTTTTCTATGATCATTTCCTTTCCCTCTTTTGGGATAAATAACGAACGGTGGCGACTATTCTGTCTTTGTCGGCCCCTCTTCGTAGCGATGCGACAGCTGGCGACTCTGCTGGGGAGACTTTCTTGATCCCCTATGCGAGTCAATCCTAGCACTTGTGTGTTTCTCTTTGGGTGTGTATATGTGTTGTGTTTTATCTGCATTCGCATTTTATTTTCCAACATTGTATATTATCATTGTGTTGTGCTGTTGGGTGGGAGTTCCACTGTGAGATAAGTCAGACCCAGGCTTGAGTACAACCATAACACTAGAAGCAGAAAGTAGTGGTGAACCTATATGTTTGGCATGAACTAGTTCCCATGAAATCTGCGCTCAGAAGAGATTCTCTTTGATGACTACCTTTCCAGTCCATTTCGGACAGTTGGGAGGTTGTTGGATCATAGGATTGTTGACTCTGGGGACCGATTACTTGGGAGTCAGCTAAGTGAGGCCGCTTCGTGAGACTATGATGCCAAACCAGAAACGGTGAACGTATCATCGTTTCTTGAAAGTTTGTGACGCTGACGATCACATAGGATGCCGAACCTTGTCAGTGACTAGGTCCATACCTGTGAGAGGAATTGGGTTATACAGGAAACTTTGACCTCCAACCTACCAGGTTCTTGTTAGTGTGAACCTGTGACTTTGATACAGTGGGTCCTTATGATGATGCTATGTTCTTGCCAAAGCGGGGCGCTGGTTCTTCTCAACCAACAGCACAACACCTTGATCCCCTGTTGCATTTGCATTTGCATTTTTAATATGCATATTAAAATTGACATGTATTTATGTTGCAGGTGCATATTTTCCCTTCGATTCTAGTGATCTGTTTTCTCTCCTGACATGGAGCCTAGCCTGAAGAAGACAGTGGTTTACAAGTTCCCTACTCTAGATATTGGATCTTTGCTGAGTTTAATCTCTGTGGCTGACAGGAAGGTGATGGAGGATTTCAAGAAATCTTATGGGAAGCTTTTGACTTGTGTCTGCAAGCCCTCAGTTTATGAGTTGGGTGGTCTCCATACTCTGCTGCAGTTTTATGATTCCCAGCTCCGGTGTTTTACTTTTCCAGGTTATGTATTGCTACCTACTCTAGAGGATTTCTCTGTGCTACTTGGAGTTCCTATCCTGGACCAGATGTCATTCTATCACACTGATGTTGAGCCTGATCTAGTTAAGCTTGCTGGTTCTCTTTATTTGGATGCTTCTGAGCTACAAGGGAAGTTGGTCAGGAGAAATGGAATGCCTGGTTTTCCTCTACCTTTTGTGGTTGCTAGAGCTCGACACTTTGCGAAGGAGGGTTGTTGGGTTGTGTTTAATGCCATCCTAGAACTGTGCATTTATAGTATCATGTTGTTTCCTAATATTCCAGATTTTGTGGATGTGGAAGCCTTTCACATTTTTGCTTCAAGGAATCATGTACCTACGCTTTTAGGCGACGTCTATCATTCTATGCACTACAAGAATGAGAATCGGAGAGGGAAGAACGTATCTTGTTTCGTACCTTTGTTGTACAGGTGGTTTGTGAGTCACCTTCCCAAGACTGGTCCTTTCATTGATACTGTAGGTACCCTAGAGTGGTCAGAGAGATTGATGGGCTTGACAACTGAGAACATCATTTGGTTTGATAAGGATCATTTAGGTACGAAGATTATATACAGTTGTGGTGGTTTTCCCAATGTCTCGTTGGTCAGAAGGAAATGATGCATTAACTATAACCCATCCCTTGCAGTGAGGCAGTTCGGGTATGCCTTGAGAGAGCCTCCGAGAGAAGAGGAAATACAGGAATCTCTGTATTTCACGGGCTTGGTGGAGAATGATACCTTGGCTAGAGTTGAGAAGGCCTGGAACAAAATTCATCCCAGAGGGAAAGCTTCTTTGGGGAATAGTAACAGTCGAGCTTATGATCCCTATGTGACTTGGATTCAGGAGAGAGCCGAGAGAGTGTCGATGCCTTTTCCATCTCATGAGCCTTTGTACCCTCTGATGATCGAGGAACCTACTACTGTTGACATTCAGAGGTATAGTCAGTTGGGGTCTGAGAAAGAGGAATTGCGCAAGGCAAATTAAGAGTTGGAGAAAGAGATTATTCAGCTTCGGAGTGAAAAGATTGGAGCTACTCATTCCTGTAAGCGGCAAACTGAGTTGGTTAACAAGCTAGGTACAGATCTTACCAAAGAGATTCATGCTCGTGAGCGTCTGGGTTTAGATTTGAAGGCTGTTAGTGATGTCCTTATCTCTAAGAAGAAGGAGTTGGATAGAGTTTACCTAGAGATTTCCAGATTAAATGATCAGTGGAATGCTACCCTCACTAATAACAAAGAGTGGGAAGATGCACTCAAACAATAGATTGCCAAGCCGAAAGCTCAACTCCAAGTGAAAGATGAGAAAATTGCAGCTGAAGCCTCACTCCGACATGAAAGTGATTGTAGACTGAATGAAGCGCTTGCAATGTTGGATGATTACAAGTCTAGAGCTGATACGAAGAGGTGTAAGCTTGAGGAGGCTTTTGGTGAGGGCGCCTGGGAGGACTATTCTCAGGATCTGCAGACCACTATTAGCTGGAGAGAGCTGCTTATCCGAGGGTTGCTTATCAGGCCAGACCATCCAGAGACAAAGGAGTTGTTTGAGGATTTCCTGTCTAGTTGTCGTACTTGATTGTATTTTCTTTTCAGTCTATTGTTATGATGTATATTGACCATCACCGGACCTGTTGGCTGAGGTCATTCTGATTGCATTGTATTGCTGTAGCACTGTGTTGCTCTGTATCAGACTCTTGGCTCTCTATTTATGAGAAGTTTTCCTGTTGCTATTTTGTTAGCTCTCCATTATTGTGATGTGCTCTTGGAACTGGAATCAAGGGGGAAATATCCCTAATGCATATATACATGTCTGCATACTGCATCATTCTGCATTTTTGCATCGCAGGTGCACCGGGACCGTTAACCTTATTTTCGTGGTTTGTTAGTTTGTTTCAAGATTGAACACCAGACTACTCACCGGTACACCACTAGACGGAATCAACGCAAGGTCATGGAACAGTTGCAAGCTGAGATGCAGGATCTTCGGGACAGGATGGCCAAATTTATGGATTTGATGCAGGGTGTGGCAAATGGTCAAGAGCAACTGAGGACTCTGGTACAACCACTAATCGTAACACCCATTTTATTTATTTAATATTTTTGGTGTTATTTTGTTTGGTGTGCCCTTTGGTGGGGGTGTGTTTGATTATGGTGGGTGAGTTTCCTTGGTATAGGAGGATTATTGGTGGTGAATTGGTGTGGATATAATAATATAATAGATAATAATAATATTGGTGGTATTATTATTATTATTATTATTATTATTATTATCATTAGTATTAATATTATTGGTGGAATATTATTACTAATATTATTAATGTTATGATTTTGGTGAACTAATATTATTATTAATAATATTATGTATATTATAATACTATTTATTTTATTAGTATTATTAGTGATATTACTTTATTATTATTATTTGGGATTAGAAATTAAAAAGAAAATAGGAGGTGAGGGATTATTAGGGAGTTAGAAAGAGGGAAGTTAGAAGGCACGATAGAACGGGAGAAGAGGGAATTGGGAGAAGAACGAAGAACGGAGGAGAAGAGAGAAGGTCAAGGCTATCCAATCTTGGGAGAACTCTTCACCGATCAGAACAATTATCCAGGTAAGGGGGGAAAAACTGATTGGGATTGGTATAATGCATGAAATTGGGTAGAGGGGATTCCTTAGCCCCGTACGAATTTGATGATTATGATTGATATATGATATTATGTCTGTGTTTATGAATGTTGATGTGATTGAAGAGTTTTGTGCATACATTTTATGATGATTGTGGGATTCTGTGTAATTCCTGTAATATTAGTGATGAACATGAATTTATGACATTATGCATGTTGCTGTTGTTGTTGATGGTGATGAAATTCATACATTGTTACGATGTTGGTGATTTCCTGTATAACCTCTGTGGTTTGGATAATGACCATGAGTATTGGTGAGATTTTGTGTAACCTTTGTGGCTTGGGTAATGACCATGATATAGGTTCTGAGATATAGTTTAAGGAACAATTGATTAGAGTAGAGTATGATGATTGTTGCTGATACTGATAGAGTGGTGTATTTGTTGTTATGAGATTGGTGAAATCCGGTATAATTTCCGTAGTGTTGCACCCCAAAATTTGCCCAACATTTCTTTACCTGGCTTATGTTTCATTTCATTCACATTAGCATTATCATTTGCATTTCATTGCATATATGCAGGAGATCAAGATGTATGATTACCAATCAAAGGCTACACAAGACTATGAAGCTAGCTAAGAAGGTTATTCAAGTGTTCAAGGGTTGATATCCTTGTCAGAGAAGTTAAAAGATCCTCAGAGAGAGCGATTGAGGCCAAGTGTGTAGGTCTCCCAACTTGAGAGTTGTGGGAGCCATCAAATGATTCTTAGGTCATGAAGATGGACTTGAGGTCTTGAGAGAGCTCATTAGAAGTGTTGAAGATCACTTTGAGGCCTAGACAGGTCATTGTGCAAGAATAAGAAGCCTCAGCCATGATTGGTGCAGATAGGGTTTGACTGGGTCAACCCTAAGTCAACTGATGAAGGTTGAGACCTAATTCAAGAGCCATGTGATCATGGATTGATGCATTATGATGTTATAAGGATTATTCCAAGGTCAACTCATCATGATTGAAGAGTTTGAGAAGTTTCAAGCTAGGGTTTTTAAGGCTTGACAGTGTAAAATCCCCTAGTTTGACCCCTATCTTCAAGGCAATGTAGCTTAAGATGTGATTCTCATCTCATCTTACCCCCAACATGATTGTTGTAGAGCATGATCTTAGCTTTAATTTGAGTTCTATAAGTCCTTGATAGGGTTTGTAGAACTCAAGTTATATCTTTGACAAGTTACAAGTCATCTGAGGAATGTGAATTTGGAGCTTGAAAGTTACCCAACTTGCATGAAACCTTTGCCATAGAAAGATGATTCCTATGAACTTTTGGTCAACATGAATGTTTTTACTTATCCTCTTAGCTTTCTAGAGAGTACTAGAAGTCCTTGATAGGATTTTTAGAACTAATGTTATGGCTTTGACAAGTCAAGGGTATTTTGGACATTTGGTGATTATAGGTCATTTGTGATCATATGCAATTTTCACCAACTTAGAGGCTTCAAATGAAGTTTTGTTCAACTAGAAAGTTGCTCAAAATGGGGTTTTAACCTTGACCATGCATCAAGGAGGCATTGAAATGGCTCAAGGAGAGACTTTGTTTAAGAAATGTTGGAAAAAGGAAGAATTAAAAGGATTTAATGGTCAAAAATTCAAGTAAGTCATTTTGTGACCAAATGATACAAACTTATAGGTCATTTTGATTGTAAAATACATTTTAAAGACAATGGCAATGTTGGTTTTTTCATTTGAGGCCCAATTCAAAGATTTGCATTTGATTGCTTATGATGTAAGTTACATAAACCAAAATATGCACAAGATCAAAACCAAGGTACCAATCCATCCAAACACATTCAGAATCTCATTTGAGGAGAAATTGAATCATGATCAAGGTGATAAACAAGCTGCAAGCAGGGCTGTCATGGATGAGCATGAGATGAGAAATTCAAGAGCAAGATATATTAGATATCTCATATAGATAGTTCTATGAACTTCTAGATCATTCCTACTGGTTCTATATAAGCTTTAGAACTGGATCAAGGCCAAGGTTGGTGGAAATTGAGAGAGAATAGAGAGATTGCAAACTGAATTTTCTTCTTGAAAATCAAATTCAGTTACACGGTTTTGATCCATTTCAGTCCAAATTCTTGCTTTCAACATCTTCCTCTTGAGTGTATGAGTGATTCCAGATAGAATTCAAGCCAAGATCATAGCAAAATCGTGAGAAAGCACCTTGAGTTCATAGCTTGCAAGTCAAAATCGAATTCAAGGATTCAGAGAGTTTCAATCCAATTTGTTGCATACAGATGCTTCCTTTGGTGTTAGTGAAGGTATCTGGAGATTCTTGGAGGTTGATTTGAAGCTTTCAGTGCTCTGTGCATTCAAGTTTTGCAGGTATGTAATTCTCATCGTGTAGCATGATTCATGTAGTTTGGCTAGGTTTTGATAGGTTAGAATCATTGTAGATCATTGCTAGAAGCTTTCTGGATAATTAATTTGGGGATTAGAGACAATTTAGGGATGATGCCATTTTCGGTTGAGATGGATATTTTTTGATCCTGGCGTTTTTAGCACGATTGGTTAGTATAGGTGGATTCCTGGTGAAATTTAGGACAAGGTTCATGTAGAAATCGTGTGAAATGGTGGTCTGTAGAGGGAGTTAGGATTGCTTGATGGTGACCGGAAAAGCCACCGGCGGTGACCTTCGCGCGCGCAGGTTGAAAGGTTTCAGAAATTTGAATTGGGGAAGATATAATCTCCATCGTCCATTCATGAAGAAGACTTTGACTCAAACGTGGATCCAAGGCTCCTCGTTGCGCCACATACCCCCTCCCCTTAAACGCCCCGTTTTGAGAAGTTGAAAGTCCCAGGTTTGTTTCTTCGCTGCATATGCCAAGGGTGCACGAGTTCAAGTCCTCGCGTGTGCATTTTTATTTATTTGTGAATTGAACATGAGGAACTCAGGCGTGTGGGCTTGGGTTGCAGTTGATATCAACACCCCTCTTTCCAGGCCCAATGAGATTTACAACATGAAATCCTTACTCAATGCACCCTCCCCTGGCT
The DNA here is from genome assembly GCA_963859935.3 of Lathyrus sativus. Classification (NCBI taxonomy): domain Eukaryota; kingdom Viridiplantae; phylum Streptophyta; class Magnoliopsida; order Fabales; family Fabaceae; genus Lathyrus; species Lathyrus sativus. The sequence continues at coordinate 133,466,515 of OZ012736.1, read as the reverse complement.
TTATTTCTTGTGACTGAGTTGAAATTCATATGGGCCTCACGCCCAGTTGCTATGTGCACCCCCAGAATTAAGGGCCCAAGCGAAGCTAGTGGGAATTGTTTGCTGATCACACCCTCTGGCCATATTCTCCATTTATTTTCTTTGTTTTCTTCATTTTCATGTGACTTAGTAAATAATTCATAAAAAATTGAATACTAACTCAATTAATTCCATTATTTTTTCCATTGATTCATGATTGAATCTAGTTTTTTTAGATAAAAAATATTAATATTTCATACATTTTTTAATTTTATTTGCATTTTTGAATATTAATTGATATTAAAATGACCATGGTTGATACCTTGTTTTGATGAATTTGGTTTGAGCATTTGGTGATGATTCTTGCCTTGATTTTTTGTGAATTGCTAGCATAGATATGCATGTTCCCCTTTGATTTTTCTCACATTTTTGTGATGAATGTAGGTGGTAGTTTTAAGTTGAAACTTTAGGTGCTCCATTTTTAGGGTTTATGGTTAGTACCTTATGATTTAGGTTTTATTTCTAAGACTTGGTGGATGATTCAACCCCTAGAATTAATATGGTAGATTCATGATTGAATTAGGGTCCCTTAGGAATTTTTGTAGGAATTTATAATGTAGTTCACTATTTTAGTTTGATTTTAGTTTAGGTGCTAACTTCGGATGATTCTAATGCACTAATTTGACTAGATTAACCCCTTAGGATCCCTTAGAGTAAGCTTGTGTTGTTTTTACCCTTGGTTGAGGATGAAGGCAAGTTGAAGATGCAATGGAATGCTTAAAGAAGTTTGGATGTGAAGATCTTCCCTTTTTTTGGTGTAGTGTTGATTAGGTGTTAAGATTAGGGTTTGTAGGCAGAGCTTCTAGATAGATTCTCTTCCTTCATAAACATGGAAGATGTTGATCACTTCCATCCTTCCCTATGATGTAAGTTCCCGTTGTAAAGGCCTCATCCCACCTTTGGTAGGATGTGTGGCCCTTTACAAGTTGGTAGAACCTTTGAGGGTCCCTTTCTCTGATGATAGGATGCTTAGTGGTGACCTTTGGTCTTCACTCTGCTGTCCACCATCCAAACCTTGCTCTCGTTCGATGAATCTTTCTCCCTTGTTAGAGGATGGAATTCCTTGTTAGAAGATTGAAGGCTAGAAGTTGATACTTCTCTGTGTTTGAAGACTACCTTTGGAGCTGAAGCTTGAGGATCAAGAGGAGCAAGTTGATACTTGTGGGAAGAAGATCAAGCTGAGATTGAGGGAAGAGCTGAAGCTTGAAGAAGATGAAGAACAAGTTGATACTTGTGAGGGGAATTCATTGAATATTGAATGAAGAAGCTGAAGCTTGAGGAAGAAGCAAGCTGATGCTTGTGAGTTTAATGCATTGAGGCCTGAAGGTGGAGTTCACTGAAGAGCTGAAGCTTGAAGTTGAAGGAGGGGGATAAGTTGATACTTATGTGGATATGTTGGAAGCTCAGAGAAGCAAGTTGATACTTGCTATTGAAGATGATAGCCTTGAAGGGCAGTTGAAGGTTGTGGACTAAACTGATGTCATAAGAGCTTTGCTGTGAAGCTGTGGAAGCTGTTGATCTGCTTTCTTTCCTGTCTGTTTTCTTTCTGTGCAACTGTATTGCAGTGACTTATTTTATTTGCTTGATGCATTAGAATAAGTTCATGTTTATATTATTTTAAGCTAGGAGCATGATTACACTAGAGGTTGAGTTGCTCCCTCTGCTTGTAATTTTACTGTATGGTTTTGCTTGCTGGTATTCGGTAGAGCCCTGCTCCCTTGCCTATGTGGTTTTTGTTTTGCTTGATGGCATTTTATTTCATTTCTTCTATATGATTGCAGTTATGCATATTTGGCTCGAGGTTGAGATGAGCTTGTGGAGACTGATGCCCCACACACATTTCCTCCCTCACTTGCATTGCATGCATTTTACAGTCGTTTACTGTTTACTGTTTAAGCTGATGCTTTATCTGTTTCTGTTTATCACTGACATGATCCCATAGGAATCTCACTTCCTTTGATAAGGAAGTGATGATTAGAACTTTAGGTTGAAACCTATGCATGATAACTTCTAGGAGTTCCCTGTTTCAAACCTCAACCATAGGATAAATCCTTGGCATGACAACATTAGGACTTGATAGTCTCCCCTTAGTTGAACCTGTTCGTTCTCTCTTCTCATCTCAAAACAAATTAAAATACAGTAATAAAGGTTAACTGGCGTCGTACGTTACGAGCCTTAAGCTATCTGAGAAAGGGTTGTCGGAGAGTTTCTTTTCGACAGCTTGGATGTTTAGTATGGCACCCTTTGGGTGACATGCGACGCATTCACTCTCAGGTCATAGTCTCTAGTGCGATATTGGTTGCAAACATTCATAAAAAACAGTTCTTTCGTAAAAGACAGAAAACCAACTTCAAACCTTTTTGCCCCGTGGGCCCGTAATTCAAAGGAAGCTTTTCTGAAGAAAAGAGTGTCGTTAACTCCCAATTCTACCGCAAACGGTAATGCATAAGTCTCCAAGGATCGAGCTGCGTACACCAAACTGCTGGAACTGTTTGTTAACCCTACTCGAAAAAACAGATGAATCTGAATTCCCGTAAGCCGTATTATCCCGAACTACGTAAGCTCTGATCTCTCATACCGGTTGAGAGTACGTAGGCACAATACTGATGTATTGGCGAGCCACCTTCCCCGTAACCCGTAGTTAGTCGAACTACGTTGACTCTGATTTCTCATTCTCTGATGAGAATACGTAGGCATAAAGTGCGACGCTTTGCCGAGTCATTTTCTTTTCTTTTCAAACCAACCTTGATAGGTAGATAGTAAACAAACCCGTCAGATAAACACAACAAGCGTGGATCCCATCGAGTACAATGGACGTGAGGGGTGCTAGTAGCTTCCCCTTGCGTAACCGACTCCCGAACCCAGACAATGGTTGCGATGACCTTGTCTTATACCTTTTCGTCAGGTTTTTCCGATCGTTTCCTTTCCCGTTCTGAGGGATAAATAACAAAAGGTGGCGACTCTTCTGTTTTTCCGGCACCTTATTTTCGCGGTAGCGACAGCTGGCGACTCTGCTGGGGACTTGATAGTTTCCTGGGATCCAACGTCCCTTATGCGAGTCAGTTTGGGGATCCAACGTCCCCTGCGAGAGTCAATCCTAGTGCTTGTATGATTACTTGTTAGGTTGTGTTTGTTTATCGCATTTTATTTTCAATATGATATGATTGTCTGTGCTGTTGTGGGAGGGGCATTCTGATGAGTGAGAGGCCAGACCCAGGCTTGAGTGTACCTAGCATTAGTTGTGGAAATTAGTGGGCGCGTGCTTGCTTTGCAGGCACTAATGTCTCACAAAATCCACGCTCAGACGAGGTTCTCCCGGTTGACTTCTTTTCCGGCCCTTTGGGCCTGAGGGGTTGTTGGTTTGGAGGATTGTCGACTCTGGGGACCGATCATTTGGAATTCAGCTGAGTGAGGCCGCTTCAGGAGATGGTGATGCCACACCTTCTGGGTATCGTATCACCCCTCTTGAATGTCTGTGACACTGATGACCGCATAGGATGACAAACTTGTGTTAGTTTAGGTCCATACCTGTGAGCAGGGTCGGGTTTGTTGCAGGAAACCTTAACCTTCAGACTACCTGGTTTGCTTGATAGTGAATCAGTTTTGTTGGTATCAGAGGTTCTCATCATCAGATACATGTGTTCTTGATAGAGCAGATTTATGGTCCTGTATTAGAGGTCCTTATTGTCAGATGTATGATTGTTCTTGATAGAACAGATTTATGGTCCTGTATCAGAGGTCCTTATTGTCAGATGTATGATTGTTCTTGATAGAGCAGATTTATGGTCCCGTATCAGAGGTCCTTATTATCAGATGTGTGTTCGTTCTTGACAGAGCAGAATTTATGGTCCGATATCAGGGTTTTCTTCTCATCAGAGATAGGGTTGTTCGTGACAGAGCAGTATTATGGTTTTGTTGATACAGAATCTTCACCTTCATCTCCTCAACAGCACAGTCGTCTTGATCTCCTGCTGCATGATTGCATTTTGAATTGTTTTGCATATTCATCTGCATTTCATTAACGTGTGTCTGTGTTGCAGGTACCGTTTCCCCCGATTCAGGTTTTCTTGCCTTCTATTGTGCTGTCATGGGTTCTCTGAGGAAGACTGTGGCCTACAAGCTCCTCACTCCTGATGTTGTTCAGCTGACTGGTTTGATTGCTTTGGCAGATGATTCTGTGAGAGGTGAATTCAGGAAGTCGTATGGGAAACTGCTCAGCCTGGTTCGTAAACCCTCTGTGTTTGAGTTGAATGGGTTGCACGCCCTGCTGCAGTTCTATGATCCTCCTTTGAGATGCTTTACTTTCCCGGATTTTGTTCTCGCACCTACGCTAGAGGAGTACGCTGATTTGTTAGGTGTGCCTATCAAGAGTCAGATGCCTTTTGTTCATATGGATGCTGTGCCTAATCTGGCTAGTCTAGCCCCTTCACTTCATCTGGATGCCTCCGAGTTGGTCTTGTCTAGTTGGAACAGGGTTCCCGGTTTCTCCTTGCAGTTCTTAGTGGGAAAGGCCCAGCAGTGCGCCAAAGACGGATGTTGGATCGTGTTCAACGATATTCTCGCTTTGTGCATATATGGCATCATCATATTCCCTAATATGCCTGACGTTGTAGACTTCGACGCCTTCCACATATTTGCATCAAGGAATCCAGTCCCTACCTTGATAGGAGATGTCTACCATTCTGTCCACTACAAAAACGAGAACAGGAGGGGTAAGAATGTCTCATGCTGTGTACCCCTGCTCTATAGATGGCTTGATAGTCACCTACCCAAGAAGGGTCCCTTTGCTTCGTCTGCAGCCACAGCTGAGTGGTCGGAGCGATTGATGAGTCTGTCAGCGGAGGATATTTCCTGGTTCGATAGAGATAGGTTGGGTACTGAGATTATCTTCAGCTGCAGCGGGTTTCCGAATGTGCCTTTGATAGGCAGGAAGGGCTGTATCAACTATAATCCATCCGTGTTGGTCCGACAGTTTGCTTATGCTTTGAGAGCTCCGCCGAAGGATGAAGAGGTGCAGGAATCTCTGTACCTCACTGGTCTTCTAGAGGGGGACATGTTATCTAAGCTTCAGCACGCTTGGAAAGGTATTAGTAAGCGGGGAAAACCGTTGCTGGGAAAAAGTAATAGCCAAGCCTACGCTCCGTATGTGACCTGGATTAGAGCCAGGGCAGATATTATAGGGATGCCGTTTCCACCTGCCCAGCCGGAAAGCCCTCCAGTGATTGAAGAGCCTACAACCGTGCCTATCCAACAGCATAATCAGGTGTTAGCTGAGAGAGATGAGTTGAAGAAGGTGAATGAAGAACTGGAGAAAGAATTGGCTCAACTCAGAAGCGAGAGAAATGAAGCCATCCATTCCTTCAAGAGGCAGACAGAGCTGGTAAACCAGTTAGGGACGGATTTGACTAAGCAGATGGTTAAGCGTGAGCACTTGGGTCGGGACTTCAAAGTCGTCAATGACTTACTGGCCACCAAGAAGCAGCACTTGGATGAAGCGTACCGGAGAATATCCAAGTTTAATCAGCATTGGAAGGCCACCCTAGCCAACGGCAAAGAACGGGAGGATAAGCTGAAGCAGCAGATCTCCAAGTTGAAAGCCCAGGTGAAGGCTAGTGAGAAGAGGTTTGATGAAGAAACCGCTCGCAGATATGCCGCTGAAGGCCTGCTCAGCAAGGCCCTTGCTAACCTGAAGGAGCGCAAACTGACGTTTGAGTCCAAGAAGCGGAAGTTAGAAGATTGTTTCGGCGAAGGAGCATGGGAAGACTCAGTTGAAGGTCTTCAGTACACTATTACGCAGAGGGAGTTACTCGTCGAAGGGTTGCTCACTCGGCCTGATCATGCAGAAACAAGGAATCTGTTAGAAGAGTCTAGCGCCCGTGGCCGTGCTTGACTGTTTGTAATCCTTTTGTTTTAATCATTGTTGTACGCTGACCATCACCAGGCTTGTTGGTCGAGGTCATGCTATTGATTCTGCTTGTACTCATTGACATTGTGTACCGCCTCGATGGGCTTTCTTTATATATATGAGACGTTATTTCCATGATTGGACTCAGACTTCTTATTATCAGCACTGACACTCAGGCACTAGGATCGGGGGGGGGGGATCTCCCTAACGCACAGACACGCGTTTGCATTTGCATGAAGCATCCGCATAACGAGCACTTTGTCATTTTTCCTAACCCTTTTGTGTATGCAGGTTGTTTCAGGTTGTTCCAGGATTGATCAAAGACCAATCCACCGCTATCCGACCAAAGCAAATCAAGCTAGAGCAATGGAGCAAGTGCAGACTGACGTTCAAGAACTCCGAGAGAGGATGGACCGCTTCATGGAGCTCATGAAAGTGGTTGCCAACGGCCAAGACCAGCTCAGAACATTGGTCCAGCCTCTGATTTCAAGGGTTGACAGCAATAGTGTGCTCTATGGTGGGACTGTTCCAACCCCCCCACCTGTTGAAACTCCTCAGAATGGCATCCCCATGACTAGGGGGAACGGTAGTGCTAACGGAAACGTGATCGCTAACATGGGGCTCAACGGTAATACGATTCGCGTCAGTAATGGGAACTTTGAAGCTAACGTCAATGTTGGACTGGGCAATGGCAACACAGGTGTTGGAAATCTGTACGGGCCTCAGCCATGGTTAGAAGACCGTCAAGACGATTTGTTCTCACAGAAAGGTGCTGAAGGAGAGCTGACTTCTGAAGCACGTCTGAGGTTTAAGGCACTCGAGGACAAGATGAGGAACTTCGAAAACCTGAACACTATGGGTGTCGACATGTCCAAGTTGGGACTGATTGCTGATTTCAAGGTGCCTCCTAAATTCAAGGTACCCGACTTTGAGAAATACAAGGGCACCACCTGCCCTCGCGTCCACCTGAGATCATACTACCGAAAAATGTCCGCTCACTCTGAAGACGAGAAGTTGCTGATGCACTTCTTTCAGGATAGCTTGTTCGGGCCATCCTTGGAATGGTACATGAGTTTGGAGCCTACCAGTGTGCGAACGTGGAAGGAACTGGCTGAAGCATTCATGCACCATTATCAGTATAACAGTGACTTGGCTCCGAACCGGGTTCAACTGCAGAACTTGTCACAGAGGAACAACGAAGGGTTTAAAGAATACGCCCAGCGGTGGCGTGAATTGGCAGCTAGAGTCCAACCGCCGATGGTTGAACGGGAGCTTGTTGAGATGTTTGTAGCCACCCTCCCAGGGGTTTATTACGAGAAATTAGTCAGCAGTATGTCTGGAAGCTTCTAAGATCTCATCATCACCGGCGAGCACGTCAAAAATGGGATCAAACTGGGGAAAATTCAAGGTGATCTATCCTCAGCTGGAGGAGGAAAGAAGCCATATGGTGGCAAAAGACGGGAAGGAGAGACGAGCACCGTGTCTAACGCTCGAAGGAAAGGCAAAGGCCCTCACTAGCAGGTGGCCAGCATAACTATCCCCGCTGTCCAACAACCCCATCCGCAGCAGTAGCAGCAGCCAAATCAGCAAGGGTACAGAAAGTATCAGAACAGGGCACCTCTGTCGAGTCGTCACCTTGAGACGCCACCCATGTCTTATGCTCAACTGTTACAGACTCTACTTCAGTTACAGCTAATCCAAAAGAGAACCCTGGCTCCCTTGACAGGGGAACCTCCGCCAGGTTATGATGCGAATGCAACTTGTGAGTTTCACTCAGGGGCCCCAGGCCACACGATAGAAAATTGCAAAGCCTTCAAGCACAAGGTGCAAGACATGGTGGATGCTAAGATCATCAACTTCTCAGATAATGTGCCAAATGTCACGAAGAACCCTATGCCGAATCATAGGGGAGGTGGGGTGAATGTCGTTATTGAAGACGAGAATTTGGATGTGTTGACTGATGTCAAGGATCTGAAGACACCGCTTAGCTTCGTTAAAGCCAAGCTGATGAAGAGAGGCTTCTTTCCAGGCTGTGGAGAACTGTGTATGGGCTGTGCGACTCGTCCTGATGGATGTGAACAGTTGATAGAGGGGATTCAAAGTCTGATGACCGAAGGGATCTTGCAGTTTAGCCGGAGGGCCGAATGTGGATCTGGAAAGGTAATGCTGAAGCAAGATGATGAGGTTGCCACCATCACCATCCCCCGCCGGACGATCACCATTTCTGCACCCAGACTGCCCACCATTACCATCACCAAGGCTGGGCCGATACCTTTTGAAAGCACCAATGCTGTCCCATGGCATTATGGGGCAGATGTCTACTGCAACGGACAGAAGTTGGAACTGGAACCATCTGGGTCGGCTGTGGATAGCCTAGTGGGCATTGGCGGAATCACTCGCAGCGGAAGAGTATTTGCTCCACCTGAGATTGTGGAAGACAAAGCGGACAAAGCTGATGTAACCGATAAGGGAAAGAGTAAAGTCGTTGAAGAAACCCCTCGGGGGATAGAGAAGGACTTACTTGTTAAGGACGCTGAAGAGTTTATGAGGTTGATTAAGAAGAGTGACTACAAGATCGTGGATCATCTCCATCAAACACCCTCGAAGATCTCCATCCTGAATTTGTTGTTGTGTTCGGAGTCACATCGCAACGCACTGTTAAAGGTTTTGAATACCGCGTATGTACCGCAGGAAATATCGGTCAACCAGTTGGAAGGGGTCGTAGCCCACGTGAATGCTGGAAACGGGTTAGGGTTCACTGACCTAGAGATGACGCTGAAGGGAAGAAACCACAACAGCGCCCTGCACATCTCGATAGAGTGTAGGGGAACGATTATGTCTCACGTGTTGGTGGACACGGGGTCGTCACTCAATGTTCTTCCGAAGAAAGCATTTATGAAGTTAGATACTCGAGGATTGATTTGCACACCCAGTGATCTGGTTGTGAAAGCGTTCGATGGAACTAAACGTCACGTTTTCGGGGAGGTGACGCTACCAATCCAAGTAAGGCCGAAAACTTTTGACGCAGTCTTCTACATTATGGACATCATGCCTGCCTACAGCTGTCTCTTAGGCCGGCCGTGGATCCATTCTGCTGGCGCCGTGACCTCCACGTTGCACTAGAAGCTCAAGTATGCTGTTGGAGGCAGCATCGTAACCGTATGTGGCGAGAAGGATATAATGGTGAGCCATTTGTCATCCTTCAAGTATGTTGAGATGGATGGGGAAATCCACGAAACCCTATGTCAGGCATTCGAGGCTGTTAAAGTCAAGAACGTAGCTCCTGTAATCACTGAGAAACCAGAGATGACTCTCTCTTCCTTCAAGGAAGCCCGGGCCGCTATTCAGGCCGTATCTACCCCAGGTTGGGGGCGAATTCTAGAGATACCTAACAAGCAAGACAAGTTCGGGTTGGGATACTCTCCTACGGCTGAAGCCTCATCTTCTCACAGTGCGTCGCGAGGTAAAGGGCCGATCCAGTTTGCCAGCGGCAGAGTAATATTCGAAAGTGTCAACGCAGTGTCTGAAGACGGCGAAGACAGCGATTGCGACCTGGATTCCTGGATCCAGCCAAGCAAACCAGGCAAGAGCCTCAACAACTGGTCCATCAGGGATATCATCCAAGTGACAGGCAAAGAGTAATGATTTACTTTCTCCAATTGTTGTACAACCCTATGTCCTACCCGGGGCATAGTGGTTTTATTGTCAGGGCCTTGTTTGATTATGTACATGCATTTTACCAATAAATCAAAAGGTGTTTTTCTTCGCATTCAAATGTTGTGATCTCTGTTATTCCTGTTTTATATTTGTTTTGAAAAACAGTAAAACGGCAATGGGGTTTGGGCTAACCTGCATATCCTTGTTTTAAGCTTAACCCTTGTTATTGCAGGATCCACATAGCAGATGACATCGACCCTGGACCTTCTACGACTCACTTCGACTTCGATTGCCCGATCTATCAAGCCGAGGAAGAGATTGATGAAGACGAAGACCTTCCCGAAGAGTTGGCCCGCTTGTTGAAACAAGAAGAGAAAGTTATTCTGCCGCACGAGGAAGAGATCGAGATTGTGAATCTGGGTTCTGAAGAACTTGTCAGGAACGTCAGGATAGGGGCCGCGCTGCAGAGTGATGTCAAGAAGAGATTGGTCGACATGCTAAGAGAGTATAATGACATCTTTTCTTGGTCATACGAAGATATGCCCGGACTTGACACTGACATCGTGGTCCACCACTTGCCGCTGCGAGAAGATTGTCCTCCCGTTAAGCAGAAGCTTAGAAGGACGCGTCCAGATATAGCCGTTAAGATCAAAGAAGAAGTGCAAAAACAGCTTGATGCTGGCTTCCTAGCGGTCACTACTTACCCTCCGTGGGTCGCCAACATAGTGCCTGTACTGAAGAAGGGCGGTAAGGTGCGAATGTGCGTCGATTATCGGGATTTGAATAGGGCGACCCCTAAAGATGATTTCCCGCTCCCTCATATTGATGTGTTGGTCGACAATATAGCTCATTTCTCCGTATTCTCGTTCATGGATGGCTTCTCCGGTTACAATCAGATCATGATGGCACCGGATGACATGGAGAAAACTACATTTATTACACCCTGGGGAACATTTTTCTACAAGGTAATGCCTTTCGGTCTGAAGAACGCAGGGGCCACTTACCAACGAGCAATGGTTACTTTGTTTCATGACATGATTCATCATGAGATTGAAGTCTATGTTGATGACATGATTGCGAAGTCCCAAACGGAGGAGGGACATCTGGTGAATTTGCTGAAGCTTTTTGAGAGGCTTAGGAAGTTCAGGTTGAGGCTGAATCCTAACAAGTGTACTTTCGGAGTACGGTCTGGAAAGCTACTGGGGTTTATCGTGAGTGAAAGAGGCATCGAGGTTGATCCTGTGAAGATAAAAGCAATACAAGAAATGCCAGCGCCAAAAAACGAAAAAGAAGTTCGTGGTTTCCTGGGCAGAATAAACTACATTGCAAGGTTTATCTCTCAGCTCACGGCCACGTGTGAACCGATGTTCAAACTGCTAGAGAAAGATCAGGCGATTATCTGGAACGAGGATTGCCAGAAGGCATTCGATAAGATAAAACAATATCTGCAGGAACCTCCGATCTTGATACCCCCAGTGGTCGGACGACCCTTAATCATATACTTGACAGTTCTTGAGAATAGTATGGGGTGTGTTCTTGGTCAGCACAACGAGACGGGCAGAAAGGAGCATGCCATTTACTATTTGAGTAAAAAGTTCACAGATTATGAATCTCGTTACTCGATGCTGGAGAAGACGTGTTGTGCACTAGCCTGGGCTGCCAAGCGTTTACGACAGTACATGCTCAATAATCACACCATCATGCTAATTTCGAAGATGGATCCGATCAAGTACGTCTTCGAAAAGCAAGCGCTTTCAGGCAGGATTGCCAGATGGAAAATGGTGTTGACGGATACGACATTCAGTAAATTTCTCAGAAGGCCATCAAGGGAAGCGTATTGTCTGAATACCTGGCCGAGCAGCCGATCGAAGATTATCAGCCGATGAAATTTGAATTCCCTGATGAGGATATCATGTTTCTTAAAGCGAAAGATTGTGATGAACCGTTGCCCGACGAGGGTCCAGATAGGAAATCCCAATGGAAATTGATATTCGACGGGGCGGTTAACTCTTATGGAAGTGGCATTGGGGCGATCATCACGACTCCCCATGGATCCCGCATCCCGTTCACCGCGAGACTGACGTTTCCGGTCACCAATAACGAAGCGGAGTACGAAGCATGCATCATGGGTCTGGAAGAAGCAATTAATTTGAGAATCAAGAACCTAGATGTATATGGTGACTCGGCGCTTGTGATCAACCAAATTAAAGGGGAGTGGGAGACTCGTCAATCAAATTTGGTGTCGTACATGAACTATGCCAGAAGGCTGCTTCCGTTCTTTGATCGAGTGGAACTCCATCATGTGCCCAGAGCAGAAAATCAGATGGCTGATGCCTTAGCCACGTTGGCTTAGATGTATAAAGTCAATTTTTGGAATGAAGCTCCAAGGATTGTCCTTTCTCGTCTTGATAGACCTGCCTTTGTCTTTGCGATCGAGGAAGCCTCCGACGGCAAGCCATGGTTCCATGATATCCAGACCTTCCTTATGACTAAGGAGTATCCTGCGGGAGCGTCAACCCAGGACAAGAAGACTCTGAGGAGGTTGTCTGGAAATTTTTATCTCAATCCTGATGGAGTTTTGTACAAAAGAAACCACGATCTCGTGCTACTCAGATGTGTAGATGAGAAAGAAGCGAATGTGCTCATGGAAGAAGTCCATGAAGGCATATTTGGTACGCACGCCGGCGGGCATGCTATGACGAGAAATATCTTGAGAGCAGGATACTACTGGCTGACGATGGAATCGGATTGCTTTAAATTCGCGAAGAGATGTCATAAATGCCAGATTTATGCTGATAAGATTTGTGTGCCACCGTGCCCGTTGAATGTCATGTCCTCCCCGTGGCCGTTCTCCATGTGGGGCATCGACATGATAGGCAAGATCGAGCCCGCCGCATCTAACGGTCATCGCTTCATTCTAGTAGCTATCGACTACTTCACCAAGTGGGTGGAGGCAGCCTCATATGCTAATGTGACCAAGCAGGTGGTGGCTAAATTCATAAAGAGGGACATCATCTATCGACGGAATTCCCGAGCGAATCATTACTGATAATGGTTCGAATCTGAATAACAAGATGATGAAGGAGTTGTGCCAGAGTTTCAAGATTGAACACCACAACTCATCTCCTTACCGGCCGAAGATGAATGGCGCCGTTAAAGCGGCCAATAAGAACATCGAGAAGATTGTATAGAAGATGGTTGTGACCTATAAGGATTGGCATGAGAAGCTGCCATTTGCATTGCACGGTGTTGCACCCCAAAATTTGCCAACATTTCTTTGCCTAGCTTATGTTTCATTTCATTCACATTAGCATTATCATTTGCATTTCATTGACATGTATGCAGGAGATCAAGAGGTATGATTACCAATCAAGAGCTGCACAAGAGGCATGATAGCTAGCTAAGAAGGTTATTCAGATGATTAAGGGTTGATATCCTTGTCAGAGAAGTTAAAAGATCCTCAGAGAGAGTGGTTGAAACCAAGAGTGTGTGCCTCCTAACTTGAGAGTTGTGGGAACTCCTCAGATGATTCTGAAGCCAGGAATGTGGACTTGAAGCCTTGAGAGAGCTTGTGAGATGTCTTGAAAGCCATCATGAAGCCTAGACAGGTCATTGTGCAAGATTAAGAAGACTCAGCCATGAGTGGTGCAATTAGGGTTTGACTGGCTCAACCCTAGGTCAACTGATGATTTGAACAAGGTTGAGACATAATCCAAGGCCATGTGATCATGGATTGATACATTGAGATGTTATAAGGATGGTTCCAAGGTCAACTCATCATAATTGAAGAGTTTGAGAGGCTTCAAGCTAGGGTTTCTAAGGCTTGACAGTGTAAAATCCCCTAGTTTGACCCCTATCTTCAAGGCAGTTTAGCTCAATATGTGATTGTCATATCATCTTGCCCCCAAAATGAATGTTGTAAAGCATGCTCTTAGCTTTAATTTGAGTACTAGAAGTCCTTGATAGGATTTGTAGAACTCAAGTTATGACTTTGACAAGTTGCAGGTCATCTAAGGTCTGTGGATTTGGGGGCTTGAAAGTTACCCAACTTGCATCAAACTTTTGCCCTAGAAGGATGATTCCTATGAACTATTGGTCAACATGAATATTGTTCCTTATCCTCTTATCTTTCTAGAGAGTACTAGAAGTCCTTGATAGGATTTGTAGAACCAAAGTTATGGCTTTGACAAGTCAAGGGTATTTTGGTCATTTGGAGATTACAGGTCATTCCAAGCATAAGGCCATAACTCCTATTTCCAAGGATTAAATGGGAAAATGTTCAACATAAAAATTGTTCAAAATGATGTTTTAAGGCTAGTAAATAGGTCATGAGATGATGGAAATGCTTGTAGCTGAAAGTTGCAAAAATGACCTAAAATAAGGGTATAAGTTAAATAAACCAAAGTTGGAAATTGATATTTTCAATCTACACATCCAAACCAAGACATGTAATATATCATTTTGACTCTAGAAAACATTTTAAGAACATTGGTTTAGCCACATTTTTGATTTGAGGTCTAATTTGTGGACTTGCTTTGAAAAGTAGTTACTTACATCTTAAGTAACATGTGCAAAACCTAGAATCAAAGCATAACCAAAGCCCCTTGCAAGCCAAACACTTTCAAAATGTCACTAGGGGAGAAATTGGAAGAGAATGGGATTGATTTCAAGTTGTTTGCAGAACTATGCATACCATGACATGTGATTGAAAATCTCATGACATGAGAGATTGAAACTCTCATTAGAAGGATCTAGAGGGTTCTATATCATCCACACATGTTCTATATATTGAGTAGAGGTGATCCAAAGCAAAGGTTGGTGATGATTGAAGGAGAGAGCAAAGATTGAGATTGAAATTGCATAGCTTGCAACTGAATTCGGTTTCACCAATTTCTTCACTTTCCATCCATTTTCTTGATTGCAACTTCTTCCATGGATGCTAGGGATTGATTCCAGATCATAATCCAAGGGGGTTCGTGGCTGAATGGTGTTCTTGAGATCATATTTTTCCACCTGCAACTCACCATCGGGTTTCAAGTTTCAGGAGTTTTCAACCAGTTCTATTGCATACAGAAGCAAGGAAATGATCCATTGATCGTGTCTGGAAGGTTGTAGAGCTTTATTTGAAGATTTAGTGCATCTGTTCACCAAGAATTTTCAGGTTAGTAACTTTCTTCCTCCAGCATGAATTAGGTAGAATCAAGATGAATTAGGGTGTTAGATGCATTGTAGAACGGTGTAGGAAGGTTTTCAGATAGTTAATTTGAGAATTAGTGACCAATCTAGGATGTTACCATTTTCGGTTGAGGATTGGTTTTTGTGAATCTTGAGGTTTTAGAGAGAATTAAGGGCATGAATGAATTCGTTAGGGAATTTGGGACATGTTTCATTAAGGGATCGTGGCCTATGGTGGACTCTATGTTGAACTAGGGTTGTGGAATGGTGACCGGAGCACCACCGGTGGTGGCCAGAGCTGCGCGCGAGTTTCAGAGGTTTGAATTGGAGAAGATGACTTGATAGCCATCAGATCTTGGTTGGACTTTGACTGAAGACATGATCCAACGACCACGTTTTAATTTCAACTTGTGAAGGATCTGAGTTAATGAAACACACCGTTTCATTAATTGAGTTGTTTTGGGCTTAGTGAAATAACTGATATCCACACCCCCTCATGGCCCAATCCATTGAATGAACTGATTTTAGTTTCTATCTGCACCGTGTGCTTGTCCATTTTATTTTGATTTTCTTTAATTTTTCTATTTTATTCATGGTTCTTGATTAAATCATATAAAATTGAAAATTAATCCAATTAATCCCATTCTTTTTGCATTATATTCATGATAGAGTCTAGTATTTTTTAGAGAAAAAATATTTTCATTTCATGCATTTTCTGATTTTATGGGAAGTTTACATTTTTATTGATATTAAAATAGGTATGTTTGATACTTAATTTTGTTGAATTTTGTGTGATCATGTGGTGATGATTTTGATCCTAATTTTTTGTGTGTGATTAGTTTAGACATGTATGCTCCCATAGAATTTTTCTCAAATTTTTGTGATGAAAGTAGGTGTGTTTTCTAGATTGAGATTTAGGGGCTTCCTTTTAGGGTTTAGGTTTAGTACCTTATAGTGTAGAATTTATTTCTAGGTCTTATTTGATGATTTGATCTCTGGAATTAATATGGCAGAGTCATGATTGACCTAAGTTCCCATAGTTATTTTTGTAGGATTTTAAAATTGGTTTTAGTATTTTAGTTAGGACTAACTTTAGTACTAGGTTTTAGGTGATCCTAACTTACTAACTCAACTAGATTAACTTCTTTAATCCCCTTAGATTAGGGTTTTTGCTTTGTTTTCCTTTGGTTGAGATTGAAGACAAGTTGAAGATAAGGTGAGGATGCTTGAAGTTGCTTGAAGTTGCTTGGAGCTTGGAGTTGCTTGTGCCTGAAGGTGTCTGATGAAGATTTAGGAGGTAGGAGACATAGGGAGAGCCTTAGGATTAGAATGACTTCTTTCACAAATATGGAAAGCATCTTGTGCTTCCATTCCTCCCAATGACTAAAAGTCCTTCTAAGATATTCACATCCCTCCTTTGGAGGGATGGGTGGTTTTATCTGGGAAGTAGAACTTTGAGGGAACCAGTCTCTCATAATGATGAACCCTTACAGGCTTCCTTTGGTTGTCAATAAGTTGTTTATCATTTCCACTCATTCTGTTAAATCAATTGTCTTCTGGTTTGAGTATCTTGAAGGATGTTGGACTTGAGTTTGAAGATGAGGACTTCATTGAGGAGTGTGGAAGAGGATAATTCCTTGAGCATTGCCATTGCAGCTGAAGCTTGAAGAGCAAGAAGAACAAGTTGATGCTTGTGAAGAAGATTCAATTGAGATTGAGTGTAAAGCTGAGGCTTGAGGAATAAAGGATGAGTTGATACTTACATTGATGCTTGGAGGGCCTGAAGGAATCAAGTTGATACTTGTAGTTAGGAGTGGAGCCTGAGGGTGGAATTGACTGAAGAGCTGAAGCTTGAGGAAGAAAGAGAATAAGTTGAAACTTATGTTGATGGGCTGAAACCCTGGAGAAGCAAGTTGATACTTGTCATAGAGGATGATAGCCTTGAAGGGTGATTGAAGTCTAAAGACTGGATTGCTGTCAGAAGAGCTGAAGCTTGGAATTGAAAGAGGGAGTTGTTGATCTGCTTTCTTTCTTGTCTGTTTTCTTTTCTGTGTTGATGTGCCTTGTTTGGTTTGCTTGATGCATTAGAATAAGTTCATATCTAGACTGACTTTAAGCTAGGAGCATGATTGCACTAGAGGTTGAGTTGCTCCCTCTGCTTGTATTTTTACTGTATGGCTTTGCTTGCGGGTATTCGGTAGAGCCCAGCTCCCTTGCCCATGTGGTCTATTTCTGCTTGATAGCATGTTATTTCTTCTGTATGATTGCAGTTGTTATTCTATTTTGCTTGATAGCATGTTATTTCTTCTGTACGATTGCAGTTATTCATATCTGGCTTGAGGTTGAGATGAGCTTGTGGAGGTTGATGCCCCACACACATTTCCTCCCTCACTTGCATTGCATGCATTTTACAGTCGTTTACTGTTTACGGTTTACTGTATATCTATTTACTGTTTAAGCTGATGCTTTATCTGTTTCTGTTTACCATTAACATGATCCCTTAGGAATCTCACTTCCTTTAATAAGGAAGTGATGATAGAACTTTAGGTTGAAACCTATGCATGATAACTTCTAGGAGTTCCCTGTTTCAAACTTCAACTATAGGATGAATCCTTGGCATGACAACATTAGGACTTGATAGTCTCCCTGTTAGTTGAGCCCTTCTCTTCTCATCTCAAAACAGCTTAAGATACAGTAATCATGAATGATTTCTTTCGTACGTTACGAGCCTTAAGATATCTGAGAAAGGATTGTTGGAGAGCTTCTTTTCAACAATCTGGATGTTCAGTATGGCACCCTTTGGGTGACATGCAACGCATTCACTCTCAGGTCATAGTCTTTAGTGCGATTGAAATTGCAAACATCCATAAAAAACAGTTCTTTCATAAAAGACAGAAAACAAACTTCAAACCTTTTTGCCCCGTGGGCCCATAATTCACAGGAAGCTTTTCTGAAGAAAAGAGTGTCGTTAAACTTCAGCGCCACCGCAAACAGGCTCTGTCCCTAACTGCTGGAACTGCTGTTTAACCCTACTTGATAAAACAGATGAATCTGAATTCCCGTAATCCGTATTATCCCGAAATACGTAAGCTCTGATCTCTCAAGCCTATTGAGAGTACGTAGGCACAATACTGATGTATTGGCGAGCTACCTTCCCCGTAACCCGTAGTAGTCGAACTACGTTGACTCTGATTTCTCATTCTCTGATGAGACTACGTAGGCATAAAGTGCGACACTTTGCCGAGTCATTTTTCTTTTCTGTTTTGAGCCAGCCTTGAGAGGTAGATAGATAAAACCAACTTGTCCAGTAAACACAACAAGCGTGGATCCCATCGAGTACGATGGACGTGAGGGGTGCTAATACCTTCCCCTTGTGTAACCGACTCCCGAACCCAGACAACGGTTGCGATGACCTTGTCTTATACCTTTTCGTCAGGTTTTTCCGATCGTTCCCTTTCCCGTTCCGAGGGATAAATAACGAAAGGTGGCGACTCTTCTGTTTTGCTGGCACCTTATTTTCGCGGAAGCGACACACGGTTATTGTACAACAGTACGTACATCAACCGGGGCAACTCCTTTCTCCTTGGTGTACGGTATGGAAGTTGTCCTACCGTTAGAAGTGGAGATTCCTTCTTTACGAGTTTTGGTTGACGTGAAACTCGATGAGGCAGAATGGATTAAGAACCGATTAAACCAACTCAGCCTGATGGACGAGAAAAGATTAGCATCGATTGCATATGGTCGTCTGTACCAAAGCCGAATGAAGAAAGCCTATGATAAGAAGGTGCGTCCTAGAAGCTTTCAGACGGGAGATCTCGTCCTGAAGAAGATTCTTCCTCCACACTCCGATCACCGGGGCAAGTGGACTCCTAATTACGAAGGTCCGTACGTCGTCAGCAAGGTCTTCTCGGGAGGAGCCTTGTTGTTATCCACGATGGATGTGTTGCACCCTAAAATTTGCTCAACCTATTTCACTTGGTTTATGTTTCAATTGCATTAGCCTTTGCATACAAAGTCATGTACATAGTCTAATCATTTGCATAGCATAGCATAGTAAGTCATCCAACAAGGGACCAAGTACTATTCTCATCTCTATGATCCTATCAAGAGGTTATTGTTCAAATTCAGGCCTATCCAAGTCATCAGAAAGAAATTGAAACCTAAGAAGTCTGTGGATCAAGCAGTGAATCTATCTCCTATCTGAGGGTATTTGAAGATCATCAAAGAAGTTGTGAGTTGTGAATTGAGCATGGAGGGTATATAGACATCATGGAAGACATGGAGATCCATTTTGAAAGTGAGACCAGTCATTGATATGATCACAAGAGTTGCAGTTGAAGACAGTCAACTAGGGTTTCATCTGGGTCAACCCTGGGTCAACCCTAGGTCAAATGATTGATTGAAAGGCATCAAGGCCTATCTGAGAGATGTGGGGTTCATAATTTGACATGTAGATAAGGATGTGGTGTGGTGCCAAGAAGAAATCAAGAGAAATCAAGAAGAAGAGGAGTTTCTAAATTAGGGTTTCTGTGTAAAATCCCCTGATTTAGGGCAAACTTCCAAGCAAGATAATTCAAAATAAAAGCTTCAAATGGATCCTTGGCCAACATGGAACTTGTAGAGGATCTCAAGACCTTTAATTTGAGTGGTGGAAGGCATCAAGGAGATTTATAGAACTCAAGTTATGTTCCTTGCAAGTTACAGGTCATCTGAGGTATCTGAAATTTTGTCTGTGAAAGTTACTTGTCTTCCAAGTAACTTTTACCCCTCAAGGAGATTTCAAATGGATTTCTGGTCAACATAAGAGTTGTTCCTCATTGTCTTAGATTTCTAGAAAGGTATGGTATGCCTTCATATGATTTGTGGAACTCTACTTATGACCTTGGCAAGCAAAGGGTATTTTGGTCATTTGAGAATTACAGGTCATTTCAAGCCTATGCCCAAAACGCATACAAGGAAGCTTCAAATGAAAAACTTCGCAACATAAAACTTGCTCCAAATGACATTTTGAGTCTAGAAAAGTGATCATGAAAGTTTGGAGATGCTCATAGCTCAAGGTTCCAAATTTGGTCATTTAAAAGATGAATTTAATGAATAAAAGTGACCTAAAATTGGGATTTTTCATAACATGGCCAAATGGGATGAAATTATAGGTCATTTTGATTGGAAAAAATGTTTTAAGAACATTGGCAAAATTATATTTTTGAGTTTGGTTCAAAATTTGGAAGTTATGCTAGTTGGCTTACAAAGGAAGTAACATATCCAAAATCCAAGGGAATTGTGCACAAGAAGTTTCTACCAAGTTCTAGAGTGTTCTATGAGTGTCTATATATTGAGTAGAGTGGCTTCATTCAAGGGTTGGCATTTCATTTTGATCAAAACACCAAGTTTCATCTCATTCTTCCATTTTGCAAATCACATAAGAACTCTATCAAATCTTCATCATTCTCCACAATTCTTGATCCTATCATCATCTACATCCATCATAGATCAAGTTTCTATCAATATCTGATTAAATTGAAGCTGAATTTGTGTGCTACCAACTTCATCATCCAAAGTGCAAGAAGATTGTGATTGCAAGATTAAGGACATTTGAGCAAGTGCTATTGCATACAGAACCAAGAATCAAGTCTGTGGAGCAAGTCCAAAGCATTGCAAGCTTTGGATCCAAGGATTTCTGCATCTGTTTTCATCTTTAAACCAGGTTGGTGTTCTCATCGAATTGGTTAGAATTAAGTAGCATGATGAAGAATCTTTAGGTTAGAATGGTTAGGCATAGTTAGATGATTGATTCTGCTGAATTTGAGAGCCTTTCATGGAGTTTGTTACATGAGCACCAAAACTGTTGAGCCTTAGAACACCTAGGTTAGGGCGTGATAATCTTGGTTAGATAGATAAAAATGATCAGCATAGCATGTAGATTGTATTAGTGTAAGAGTTGGCAAGAATTAGCAAGATTGATGTCGGTGCAAAATGGTGGAACCAGGGTGTTCTACCTATCGGGTTTGGATATGGATTGAGTTTTAGAGGAAATTGAGACTATGGCTGTGTAGAGGAGAAGATGTAGAACATTTTTGATTTTTACAGATATGAGTTTCATGGAGAATTGAGGTTGCATGAGGATGTTGAACTCTGGTTGGGGCAAGCTTCGTGCATGGTTCATTAATGGCAAACCCTAACTTTGGAGAAGACGACGTTCCCAGCGTTGGATTATTCATTTGACTTTGACTCAGAAACAATCTAACGGTCTTAATTCAAACGGAAAGTTGAGAGGGAAGGCTGAGTGATCAAAACTCAGTCGTTTCATTAAAGGAGGCAGATGGGCTTAGTAATCCAATGCTATTCGCACCCCATTCACCCAGGCCCAACCAATTGAACTATTATTTTTACTCTCTGCACCGTTTTTGGTTTATTTCATTTTGTGTTTTTTTCTGATCAACTGGGCCCAGACGCGCTTTGCTATGCGCGCCCCCCAGTCTGGGCCCATCATCCTTTTTTAACTGAAATAAATACTAATTGCACCCTTAATCAAATTTAACTCATGTTAATTTCATCCATTTTTTTTAATTCTTTTAAAATTCATAACAAATTGGAAATTACATATTTTTAAATGGTTGTTTTTGCATATTTTTCATAATTCTGTTAAGAAAATTGTCATGTAATAAAATTCCAATTTTATTTTGTTTTAGCATTTTTAGTATATTTTTCATTTTAATAGCTTTTTAAGTGATTTAGTTTGATACTTCATTTTGTTCATTTTAGTTTATGACTTTCCTTTTATATTTTGGGCCTATTCTTTTTAGGGTATTTCACTTAGAACTTTAGCTTGTATATGAAATTTAATTCATGATTTTAGGACTTAATTTTAGATGGTTTGTTTAGGTGTGATTAGAAGAATCAGAACTAGGGTTTAGAGATAACATAGGTGTAGTAAATCATTTCTTTTAGGAGTTGTAGATTGAATTTTGGGGTATGGGACTATAGGGGTATTATGGGTAGATAATAGATCCCTTAGAAAATATTGGGTTTCCCTTATTTCACTATTACTATTAGTATATTGCTTGTATTTGATTGACTGTGTGGTGTGCCCTCTCTAGGGTTATTTTTTGACTGTGTGGGGTATTGGGCTTGTTTGGGGCTTAGGGTTTGAGTTGAAGACTGGGCTGATGAAGCCCATTGGAGATCAAAGAGAATGAAGACCAACTTCCAGAGTTGATGAGGAGTATCTCTTGCTGGCAGCTGTTGAAGGTTATAGGATCTAGGAGTTAGGCAGAGCTCTAGAGTAGAAAATTTGATTCACAAACATGGAAGGTCTTGTTTGCCTCCATCCCTCTCTATGATGCAGAGTCTCTCTAAGACATTCACCCCCTTCCTTTGGAAGGCTTGGTGATAGTGTCTAAGAGATAGAACTCTTGAGAGAAGTATTCTATGTGTTGTTAGCAGTCTGTTTGCCACCTTTGGTGGTCAACTAATTGCTTAACACCCCAGTTCATTCTTGTGATTAGTTCCTCAGCTGGGAGATTGGGACTTGAAGAAAAGCCCTGAAGACTGATGATAGAGACCTTGCTTGAAGGCTGTGAAGAGGAAGACTGATGCTTGCTTGAAGCCTGTAGATAGTTGATGATGACTTGAAGACAGATGTTGATGCAGAGCTGCTTTTGCTGTTTATTTTTGCTGTTTATAATTCTTGATGTATTGATTGAATTTCCCTGACTGTATTGCTTACTGTTTAACCTGTTAGGTTGAAAGTGAATTCTGTTCACTTTTGCCTGTTGTTTTCTAGGTTCGAGGTTGAGTAGGACTCCCTTGCCTCGCTTGTATTGTTGCATTCATGCATTTTACTGCTTTATTGTACATATGCTATTGTTTCTGTTTCCGTCTATTCCCTTAGGATCTCTGTTTCTCTCTTCGCAAGAGAGGAGCATGATAGACATTAGGTCTTAACCCATGCATGATAACATTAGGTTAGTGTGATTCCCTTTGCAACCATAGGTTAGAGTTCTGTCTCTTCTTTCTCAAAACAAACAGAAAAACACAATAAATATTTCAAACACAATAAAAGACACTTCTTCCGTAAAAGAATGTGAACTCATCAAAACGTCATTCTTGTCCGCTTGGACTGTTAAGCAGAAAAAACCCTTTTTCAGAAGGAATAAAAACAATCAAGACAGACTTGTGTCGTACGTGGCCCGAACTACGTTTGCTCTGATCTTTCATGCTGTATGAAAGTACGTAGGCATAGGATGCGATATCCTAGCGAGCAACCTTCCCCTCCTTTCCAGTAGGTAGGCGAACTACGTTGACTCTGATTTCTCGTTCCAGACGGGAATACGTAGGCATAAAGTGCGATACTTTGCCGAGTCATTCTCTTTTCCTTTAACCCCAGACCTGTAGAGTAGATAGAATAACAATCCATACCCGAAAAAAAGCGTGGATCCCGTCGAGTACGACGAACGTGAGGGGTGCTAATACCTTCCCCTTGCGTAACCGACTCCCGAATCCAGGTTTTGGTTGCGATGACCATACCTTTTCCCGTTTTTTGCGAGGTTTACTTCGAGCGTTACCTTTCCCTCCGTTGGGATAAATAACGCACGGTGGTGACTCTTCTGTCAGCCGGCGGCGATTTTCGCAGTAGCGATAGCTGGCGACTCTGCTGGGGATATTTGGAAACCAACGTCCCCTGACTGCTAAGGACTGCGATAGTTCCTTATGCATTTGGGATCCAACGTCCCTTAAGAGAGTTAATCCTAGCGCCTGTTTTCCCGTCGAGGATTTTGTATGGATTTATATTTTTCTCATTTACCTTCAGCATTATATTATTGTTATTATTGCTGTATTGGGGTGTGACGGGTGTTCTATGATCGGGCTTGAGTGCACCTAGAATTAGAGTGGAAATTAGTGGGCGCGCACGTGCTTTGCATGTCCTAGTGTCCCGCGAAATCCACACTCACACGAAGTTCTTCTGGTTGGCCTCCTGTCCTGCCCTTTGGGTGGCTCGGGTTGCTGGTTAGTTGGATTGTCGACTCTGGGAGCCGATCATTTGGAAGTTGGCTAAGTGAGGCCTCTTCAGGATTTGATGATGCCACTCCTTCTGGGAATCGTATCATCAACCCTAAAAGTCTGTGACGCCGACGACCGCATAGGATGCCATACTTTTGTCAGTTACTAGGACACCTACCTGTGAGAGGGTTTGGGGTTATGCAGGTAACTAGACCTTCAGATACCGATTATTTCTTGATCCGAGATCCTGGGTATTTATGGATAGTTATGAGGTCTGTCAGAGACCAGTTGGAGTTATGATGTGAGGTCTATCAGAGACCAGTTGGAGTTATGTTATGGGGTCTATCAGAGACCAGTGTTGGAGCTTTGTATTGGGTCTATCTGAGACCAGGGTTTGAGGAATTCGGGAAGGTCTATCTGAGACTTTTGATATGGTTCAGGCTTCTCAGCCATGGCATTTGGTCCCTGTTGCATGTTACTTGCATTGCATTGATTGCATAACCATTATCATTGCATCCCATTAACGCGTGTCTGTGCTGCAGGTGCATTTGCATATTCCCTGGTTCTAGTGTCCGGACTTCTGAGTATTGATCATGGCTGGTTTGAGGATGACAGTTGCCTACAAGTTACCTATTCCTGATATTACTCCCCTCCTGGGTCTGATTTCACTTGCTGATGAGGACGTCCGTAGAAGCTTCAGGCAGAGTTACGGACGGCTGTTGAGATTGGTTCGCAAATCAACTGATGATGAACTGAATGGGCTGTACACACTGATGCAATTCTATGACCCTGCTTTGAGGTGTTTCACATTTGCTGACTTTATTTTGGGGCCTACCATGGAAGAGTATGTAGAGTTTACTGAGCTGCCGGTACAGAATAAGGTTCCCTTTATTCACTCTGCCGCTGAGCCCAAGTTGGAGGATTTAGCTAAGGCCTTGCACATGAATGCTTCTGAGCTGTTGATGACTTCTTGGCACGGGGTTCCAGGTTTCTCTCTCCAGTTTCTGATTGGTAAGGCTCAAGAATACGCCAAGAATGGATGTTGGGTGGTCTTTAACGTTGTTTTGGCTCTATGCATTTATGGGATAGTGCTGTTTCCCAATTTCTCGAACTTCGTGGACATGGATGCATTTCATTTGTTTGCTGCTGGCAACCCGGTACCCACATTGATCGGGGACTTCTACCATTCGATGCACTACCGAAATGAGAACAGGAGAGGCAAGAACGTCTCTTGTTGTGTGCCTTTGCTGTACATGTGGTTTAAGAGCCATCTTCCCCTGAAGGGACCTTTTGTGGATAGTGCAACTACAGCTGACTGGCCAGAGCGCCTGATGAGGCTATCTTCCGAAGACATTGAATGGTTTGACCGAGACTTGTTGGGGTCTGAGCTTATTTTCAGTTGTTCTGGGTATCCTAATGTTCCTTTGATAGGAAGAAAAGGGTGCATCAATTACAACCCATCTCTGTTTATTCGCCAGTTCGGATATGCGTTGAAGAACCCACCTAAGGAGGAAGAAGTACAGGAATCTCTGTACTTCACCGGTGATTTGAATGGAGAGTTACTAGCCAAGCTTCAGCATGCCTGGATGCGTATTAACAGAAGAGGGAAACCACTGTTGGGGAAGAATGATTGTCAGGCTTATGCACCCTACAAAGTTTGGATCCAAGAGAGAGCAAGGCAGTTGCTGATGCCATTTCCAGCTGCACCGGTCCCTGTTCATATTCCACTGGAAGAACCAACCACTGTTACTATGGAGGTCTACGAGCGAGTTGTAAAATAAAAAGAAGCCTTGATGAAGATCAATGAAGAGTTAGAAAAGGAGCTGGCTCAGATGCGTAGTGAGAAGAACAAGGCTGTGCATGCTTTCCAACAGCAGATCGAGTTAGTAAACAGGCTAGGTGCTAAATTGACCGAAGAGAAAAAGAAGCGTGAACGTCTGGGGAAAGAGTTCAGAAGCTCTCATGACATGTTGGAGTCCAAAAAGAAAGCACTCGACGCCGCCCACCGGGAAATCTCTTCTTGTAACAAGACGTGGAATGCTACGCTAACCAACAACAAAAAGAGGGAAGACAAATTGAAGCAGCAAATTTCTGAACTCGAAGAGCAGTTGAAGGCTAGCACTAAGAAGCATGAAGAAGAGGTAATGGCCAGATATAGTCTCCAGAATGCATTGAACAAGGCCATCGAAGGCAGGAACGAAGCTGTGTCTCAGAAGCGGAAGCTAGAGGATCTCTTCGGAGAAGGGGCATGGGAGGAAACCGCTGGTGACGTACGACGCGTTCTCAAGCGAAGAAATCAACTTGTTGAGGGTCTGCTTACCCAACCAAGTCATCCAGAGACTAAGAAGTTACTAGAAGAGTACCAGGCTTATGAGTGTACTTGACCATTTCATATATTAATGTGTATGCTTTATTTGCATAGCGCTGACCATCACCAGGATTGTTGGCTGAGGTCATGCCTTCTTAGTGTACACTCAGTGATATTGTATTTTTGGCTTAATGGATTTCTCTGCAATATACGAGGTAATCTATGATTCGGCTCCGATCACCGTATTGCTAGCACTGTCACTGTACTGACACATTCACACTAGAATCGGGGAATGATATTCCCTAATGCACAGACACATATTGCATTACATTCCCATTCATATTGCATCACAGGTGATTATTGAACGGTATCTCATTTCTTGCACTGTACCAGGTCTTTTCAGGATTGAAGATCAGCGCCCGCACCGATACTCCACTCGTACCAACTGCCGAAGAATTATGGATCAGATGCAGAATGAAATGCAAGACATGCGTGAGAAGCTGGCGCTCTTCATGCAGACAATGGAGATCATTACGAAGGGACAGGAGAATTTGCAAGCTTTGGTGCAGCCTCTGTTGGTAAGGAATGCTGGGCATGGAAATGAGGATCATCAGTCTGTGCGAGTCGACACTATTCACGGGGATGGTACCCCCGCACCAGTGGCTCCACCTGTAGTCAACATACCTGCTGTCAATGTGAACAACGACGCTGCTGCCGGGAACGGTAACGTGGGAATTGGGAACAAGACTGTCGTCAACAACGTTGGGCTCGGAGATGTCAACCTGGGTGATAATATGGGAGGCAATGGCTTCGGTAATACTGGATTCGGCTTCAATGACCAGGGGTTTGATCATGCTGGGAAGTACGGCTTCAATGCTCAAGGCTTCGGACAGGATGGATTTGGTATGACTAATCAGGGTTATGGCGGATTCGGAAATGGAAATGGCGCTGGGTTAATGACTTTTGGACCTGCTGGAGTCGCTCCGGGGTATGGTAACAGGGGGCGAGGCCCGGTAATGAATCAGACCAGAGTTGGCCGTAACAACAGATACGATGGATATGGAACTGGGAATGGTAATTGGCAAGAAGACCAGCAAGAGGATGCTTTCTCCGGTGGAGGTTTCGAAGGGCCCATCGACGACTCTCAGAGAATCAGGATGCTCGAGGAGCAGATGAAGGGGGTCGTAAATCAAAGCGCTGTTGGCTTAGATATGTCAACAATGGGTCTGGTGCCTGGCCTGAGGGTGCCAATAAAATTCAAAGCTCCCACATTCGATAAATATAAGGGGGACACCTGTCCAAAGGTGCACGTGCGGTCATATTACAGAAGGATGTCGGCGTATTCAAACGATGAGAGGATGCTAATGCATTTCTTTCAAGATAGCTTGTCTGATCCTTCCCTCGAGTGGTATATGGGATTGGAACCAACTCATATAAAGTCATGGAAGCAGCTGGCTGAAGCATTTGTAGCTCACTATAAGTACAACAGCGACTTGGCACCCAACCGGGTCTAATTGCAGGGGTTGTCCCAGAAGAAGGGCGAGAGCTTCAAAGAGTATACGCAGAGATGGCGCGACATGGCTGCCCGGGTTCATCCTCCTTTAGAGGACAAAGAAATGAATGATATGTTCATATGAACATTCACTGGCATGTTTTATGACAAGTTGTTTCACACTTCTTTAGGCAGTTTCTCAGATTTAATCCTGATGGGAGAAAAGATTGAAAGCAACATTAAACAGGGAAGATTCCAAGCTGAGGAATCCACTGCAGCTGGAAGAACAGAAGGGCTTTTGGTGGGCGCCGTCAGGGCGATGCAAGCGCGGTGTTCGGGGGCCGAGGCCAAGGCCGGGGCAGAGGTCGAAACCAGTACAATCAGCTGCAGCAGGTGGCAAGCGTTACTATTCCGTTTCAGCAACAACCATTTCAACAACAACAACAGCAACAGCAGCCACAACAGGGGGCACAGCCTTCCCAGCGCAGATTCCAGGGGGGCAAACCAAGAAGGGTGTTTGAAAAGCCTCCTTCAACGTTTGCAGAATTGCTACAGACGTTACTAGGTTTGAACTTGGTGGAGAAGAGAACTCTGGCGCCAATAACAGGCACACCTCTGTACGGTTACAATGCAAGCAGGCACTGTGAATTCCACTCCGGGGCTCCCGACCACGATGTAGAGGGTTGCCACGCGTTTAAGCATGTGGTGCAGGATCTATTGGATAGTAAGGCTATCAATTTTGGACAGGCAGGTCCGAACATAGTGCAGAAGCCCATGCCCAACCATGGGGCGAACGCCATTTTAACTGAGGGGGGTTTAAACTTGATTATGAATGTTGACGACCTAAAGACACCGTTGGGCGAGATAAAGAGCAGATTATTGCAAGGGGGTGTGTATCCAGGTTGCGACGAGTATTGCTTAGAGTGTTGGACCCAAGCTGGGGGGTGTACTAACTTAAAGAAAGGTGTTCAGGCCTTAATAGATGGAGGCATATTGCAGTTTGATAGAGCGGCAGTTGAAGAACCTGCAGAGGTATCAGCAGACAAGCAAAGTGATGTAGCTACTGTGACGATTCCCCGAAAAACGATAACTATAACAGCGCCAGCCAAGCGACCGCCGATCACTATCACCAAGGCAGGACCAATCCCTTATGAGAGCACCAAGGCAGTCCCCTGGACCTATGGGCTGGAAGTGTACTGTGACGGGGTGAAAATTGATGTTAATAAGCAGCCAATTGAGGTTGTAGACAACGTTGTCGGTACCGGAGGTATGACAAGAAGTGGGAGAATCTTCATATCGCCGGAGGTAGAGGCTGAACGACTGGCGAAGGGAAAAGGAAAGATGAATGAGACTGTCCCTGTGCAGAGGAACGAAAAAGAAACGGCACCGAAGGAGGTGGAAGAGTTCATGCGCTTGATTCGTAAAAGTGATTATAAGATTGTTGAGCATCTGCAACAGACGCCGTCAAAGATATCCATACTGTCGTTGCTATTGTGTTCTGAAGCTCACAGAAATGCATTGTTGAAAGTTCTGGATACTTCCTTCGTACCCCAAGATGTTTCCGTGAATCAGCTGGAGGGGGTGTTGGCACATGTGAACGCAGGCCATAGCTTGGGCTTTACCTATTTTGATTTGACCCCGAAGGGGAGAAAGCATAATATGGCGTTGCACGTCTCTGTGGAGTGTAGAGGATCAGTCATGTCTCATGTACTGGTAGACACCGGATCTTCCTTAAACGTGTTGCCCAAGAAAGCGATGATGAAACTGGATGTCAGAGGAATCCTGTGCACGCCCAGTGACTTGGTGGTCAGGGCATTTGATGGCACGCGAAGAACAGTCTTTGGATCCATAACATTACCTCTACAGGTGGGGCCGGAGGTTTTCGCGACTGAATTTTATATTATGGACATCCATCCAGCATACAACTGCCTTCTCGGACGACCCTGGATTCATGGTGCTGGGGCAGTCACGTCTACCTTGCATCAAAAGCTAAAATACATGGTAGGGGACAGTATGGTCACAGTCTGTGGAGAAGAAGATATATTGGTCAGCCATCTGTCATCATTCAAATATGTAGAGGTCGACGGCGAGATTCACGAAACACCCTGTCAAGCCTTTGAAGGGTTGCGCATCAAAGACAAGAGTCCCGGGCCGAGTAAAGCGTCAGAGGTAGCCGTCTCGTCATATAAGGAAGCTCAAGCTCTAGTAGAGACTGGTGAGACAAAAGGCTGGGGCAAAGTGCTGGATATTCCCGTGAAGATGGACCGATTTGGGCTAGGATATCAACCGTCGTCATCAACACCTGCTGTGGGGGCACCCCGTTTCAGAGGACCAATAACCATCACTGCTAGTGGAGTATGTCACGAGACCATCAACGCTGCTTCAGAGTCCGACGAAGGAGACAGCGACTGCGACATGGACGCCTGGATTCAGCCGAGCGTGCCAGGACAAGGATTATGCAATTGGTCTATTCAGGAGATTGTTCCTGTGACTCTTAAACAGTAATGCTTTGTTTTTTTAATTGTTGAACAATTTGGTGTCTTGCCTGGGGCATCATGATTTTGCTTAGGGTCGTGCTGTTATGTACATTGCGCGTTTAATCATTAAATAAAAGGCGTTTTTTCATGTACAAATATTGCGATCTCTGTTTTTCTTGTTTTGTGTTTTACAATAAAATGGCAACGTGGTTAGTCGCTTTATACACATTTTGAAGCATTTAACCATTCCTTTTGCAGGATAACATTTTCAGATGACATCATTGAACCGCCTATGACTCGTCTCGACTTTGAGCACCCGGTATTTCAGGCCGAAGAAGAGATTGTTGAAGATGGCGACGTTCCCGAAGAATTGTCTTGGTTGGAAAAGCAAGAAGAACGAGTCATTCTGCCTCATGAGGAGGTCATTGAAATTATTAACCTGGGGTCGGAAGGGGTTGAAAAGAACATTCGTATCGGAGCCGCGCTGCAGAACGACATCAAGCGAAGACTGGTTGAAATGCTCAGAGAGTATAGTGATGTGTTCGCTTGGTCGTATGAAGACATGCCTGGGCTTGATACAGATATGCTTGTGCACCGTCTGCCGTTGAAAGAAGAATGCCCACCGGTCAAGCAGAAGCTTCGCAGAACTAGACCTGATATGGAAGTGAAAATTAAGGAGGAGGTTCAAAAACAGTGGGATGCTGGTTTCCTAGCTGTTACCAAATATCCCTCATGGGTCGCTAATATTGTACCAGTGCCAAAGAAAGACGGTAAAGTGAGAATGTGCGTAGATTACCGAGATTTAAATAAAGCGAGCCCGAAAGATGATTTTCCGCTTCCCCACATCGATGTGCTAGTTGACAACACTGCTCAATTCTCCATATTCTCCTTCATGGATGGCTTCTTGGGCTATAATCAGATTAAAATGGCGCCAGAAGACATGGAGAAGACTACTTTCATAACGCCTTGGGGAACATTTTGTTATAAAGTGATGCCCTTCGGATTGAAGAATGCTGGGGCAACGTATCAGCGTGCGATGATGACTCTTTTCCATGATATGATGCATAAAGAGATTGAAGTTTATGTCGATGATATGATTGCCAAATCCCAGACGGAGGAAGAGCATTTGGTGAATCTGCTGAAGTTATTCAAAAGGCTTAGGAAGTTCAGGCTGAGACTGAACCCTAACAAGTGCACCTTCGGGGTGAGATCGGGTAAACTGCTGGGGTTTATCGTAAGTGAAAAAGGAATAGAGGTCGATCCTGCAAAAATAAAAGCAATACAAGAGATGCCGACGCCTAGAACAGAAAAAGAGGTGCGCGGGTTTTTAGGGAGGTTGAACTACATCGCTCGGTTCATATCTCACCTAACAGCTACGTGTGAGCCGCTATTCAAGCTGTTGAAAAAAGACCAAGCTGTAACCTGGAATGAAAATTGTCAAAAGGCGTTCGATAAAATAAAGCAGTATTTGCAGGAGCCTCCTATTTTGATACCCCCAGTGGCATGGAGACCCTTGATTATGTATTTGACAGTTCTTGAGGGAAGTATGGGTTGTGTTCTCGGTCAACACGACGAGACAGGAAGAAAAGAGCATGCGATATATTACTTGAGTAAGAAATTTACTGAATGTGAATCTCGATATTCAATGCTCGAGAAAACGTGTTGCGCGCTAGCCTGGGCCGCCAAGCGTTTGAGGCAATACATGCTGAATCATACAACCATGCTCATCTCGAAGATGGGTCCTATCAAATATGTATTCTAAAAGCAGGCATTGTCGGGGAGGATTGCCCGTTGGCAGATGGTCTTGACTGAATATGACATCCAGTATGTCTCGCAGAAGGCTATAAAGGGGAGTGTACTGTCTGAGTACTTGGCAGAGCAGCCTATTGAGGATTACCAATCGATGAGGTTTGATTTTCCTGACGAGGATATCATGTACCTAAAGATGAAAGATTGTGAAGAGCCGTTGCCAGACGAAGGACCAGAATTGGGTTCCAAATGGAAGTTGATCTTTGACGGAGCTGTAAACGCCTATGGTAGCGGAATAGGGGCAATCATCACTACTCCACACGGGTCGCACATCCCGTTTACTGCTCGATTGACCTTTCCGGTTACCAATAATGAAGCCGAATACGAAGCTTGTATCATGGGGTTTGAAGAAGCCATTGATTTGCGAATCAAAAATCTGGATGTATACGGAGACTCAGCTCTGGTGGTGAATCAAATCAAAGGAGAATGGGAGACACGTCAGCCTAATTTGATACCTTACATGAACTATGCGAGGAGATTGTTGCCTTTCTTTGACAAGGTTGAATTGCATCATGTGCCGCGAGCAGAGAATCAGATGGCTGACGCCCTGGCCACTTTGTCTTCCATGTACAAAGTCAACTTCTGGAACGAGGCTCCCAGAATTGTTATCTCTCGGCTTGACAGACCTGCCTACGTATTTGCCATTGACGAAGCATCTGACGATAAACTGTGGTAT
Source organism: Lathyrus sativus (assembly GCA_963859935.3). NCBI lineage: Eukaryota > Viridiplantae > Streptophyta > Magnoliopsida > Fabales > Fabaceae > Lathyrus > Lathyrus sativus. The sequence continues at coordinate 133,433,938 of OZ012736.1, read as the reverse complement.
TTCGATATCCTTAATTTCCTGAAAAATAAAGAGTATCCGGCTGGGGCATCTAGTCACGATCAGAAAACTCTCAAGAGATTGGCGGGTAATTTTTACCTGAATCCGGACGGTGTCTTATACAGAAGAAATCACGACTTGGTGCTACTACGTTGTGTGGATGAGAAAGAGGCAAAGCTGCTCATGGAGGAAATACATGAAGGTACATTTGGTACGCATGCTGGTGGGCATGCTATGACGAGGAAGCTGCTGCGGGAAGGTTATTTTTGGCTAACTATGGAAACTGATTGTTTCAAGTTTGCGAGGAAGGGCCACAAGTGCCAAATCTATGCAAATAAGATCCATGTGCCTCCGAGTCCTCTGAACGTGATGTCATCGCCACGGCCATTCTCGATGTGGGGCATCGATATGATTGGAAAGATCGAGCCGACGGCTTCTAATGGACACCGGTTCATTCTAGTAGCAATCGATTATTTCACCAAATGGGTGGAAGCGGCGTCTTATGCAAATGTGACCAAGCAGGTGGTAGCCAGATTCATCAAGAGAGATATCATTTGCAGATATGGAATCCCCGAGCGGATAATCACTGACAACGGTTCAAACCTGAATAACAAAATGATGAAGGAGCTCTGTCAGAATTTCAAGATCGAGCATCACAACTCCTCCCCTTACCGACCCAAGATGAATGGCGCTGTTGAAGCGGCCAATAAGAATATAAGGAAGATCGTTCAGAAGATGGTGGTGACCTATAAGGATTGTCATGAGATGCTACCCTTCGCTTTGCACGGTTATCGTACGACGGTACGCACATCAACCGGGGCAACCCCGTTCTCGTTGGTATATGGAATGGAAGCAGTACTACCACTGGAAGTCGAGATTCCTTCCCTGAGAGTGCTACGAGATGTCCAACTAGACGAGGCAGAATGGGTGAAAGACAGGTTGAACCAACTGAGTTTAATGGATGAGAAGAGGCTAGCTTCTCTAGCATACGGTCGTTTGTACCAGAGCCGAATGAAGAAAGCATATGATAAGAAGATACATCCTCGGAGCTTTCAGACGGGCGACCTTGTGCTGAAAAGGATTCTCCCGCCACAGGCAGATCACAGGGGCAAGTGGACCCCCAACTACGAAGGGCCATACGTTGTCAGAAAAGTCTTTTCAGGAGGAGCGTTGTTGTTGTCCACCATGGACGGTGAAGACTTTACGTCGCCTGTGAATTCGGACGCAGTTAAAAAATACTTTGCTTAAAATTGACCCGCTGGACAGAAAAAAGAGAGTCCAGGCAAAAATGGGGCATCCTGGCGAACCAAAAACATAATGAAAGGTTCGGGCAAAAGTTAGGGATAAAATTGAAAAAATGTACACCCGCGAAGTTGAAAACCTACACTGGGCGGCTTCGGCAAAAAAGGGTATCCCGGTGAACTGAAAACCCGTAAAGGGCGGTTCACGCAAAAGTTAGGGATTTGAAAAGCAAATGACTGCGGTCTGAATTTGATACTGCAGCGAGCATTGGCGCGGGAGAATATACCTGAGGGGTCGATTATCAGATACAATCTCTTCGGAGGTGTGGATACCGGGAAAAACATTAGAGTCGGGAGAGTCCTAGGAGGATCAGTTCATGATGTACATCTGCATCCCGTTGCCGACATGTGTATAAATTTGATTTGTCATTATATTTATGCTTCTTGTGCATACTTGTATATTTGTTGTGTGTAGCTTCCTCTTTTCAGGAGTTACATCCCGTGTACAAAATTCTGCCCATTTAGGGGCCCAATCAATAAAACATGTTATTCAGTATTTGGTGCTGGTTCTTTACTGTTTTGTACATGATAAACGCCTAGGTTTAATGAAACTAGCAAGTGTGTAACGTCACTGGCCCTTGCCAATAATTGCTAAAACTTTGGATTAACTGAAAATAATGTCACTAACGCTAACCTGAATAGATTTGGTTGCGTAGACTTGTCTTGGCTTGTTTGTGGTGTTGCAGGGTTCGTAGCCGTATGAAGTGGACGATCAAAAGATTGCAGTATGAACCAGAAGCTCGTAACGAAAGACTCGATCCCCACGCAGGTCGCGCTTCTGAGATAGCACTGTTCCTCCCTGAAGAAGGATCGAATTTCCCAGCTAGTCGTAGCTTATCCAAAGGACATTCTCCAGCAAAGTCATTTATCCTCAGCAGAGTTTGGCGATTCCAAGATTGAAGGCTGTATTCAGACCGTGTGGTGTCCCCCAGAAGGATTTCCCCATCTCAAGCAGAGTGGTTTAGCCTCAGAAGATTAACATTTCCAACTTGTGAGCTGTACTCAGGCAGTCTACCCTTCCCAGTAGGGTCATTTACTCTCCCCCAGCGGAGTCAGTTGATTTTCCCCAAGAGAATCATTCCATCCCCAGTGGAGTTCTCTTTCCAGCAGGTGTTTTCTTTCCTCCCAGTGGAACTCGAAGATTAAAACTATCCCCGGCAGAGTTGGTTGGGTGTCCTGGCATTTATTTTGCCAGAATACCGTGTGATACCCGTTCACTCCCCAGCAGAAGTCCAATCAGGATCGGCACATTCAATTATCCCTCAGCGGAGTTGGCTTCACTCTTCCAGCATTTACTTTGCCGGAATAATTCTGTGGCACCTGGTTACCCCCAGCGGAGTTGGCATTGTCTTCAGCATTTATTTTGCTGAAGCGGTTTCTGTAGCTCAGCAGTTCGAGTCTGCATTTGCATTGGCATATAGTGTCATTCTTGCATCCACCAAATAAAAGCGCGTAGCATTTCCATGTCGAATGGAGCATTACACTACTGTCAAACATATGCATTTTGAAACATAAGCCCGGTTAGTTAACCCGTTTATTTTCAAATGTTGTTTCTCTTGCAGGTGGAGAGAGCTCTTGCTCAAATGAATTACCAAACATTCAGGATCTCGACGTGAGACATTCAACGAAAATGTCGGTTTTATTCCCCACAAAGTTATCAGGATAAGTTTCTCTTGATCCCCGAGCAGAGTTATCTGTGTAAATTTCTCTTGCTTTCCCCGCCAGGGTTGCTTGTTGAAGTTTCTCTAGTCCGACCAGCGGATTATTTTCTTCAAATTTGTTGTTACGTCAACATCAAAGGGTTTCATGAATCAGAATTTCAGAGGCTGCCGCCGGTTATCAGAACAGACGTCCGGTAGTTTGGTTTCCAAATATTCCCAGTAGAGTCCGCCTCAAAGTCGCTGTCATGTCAGTGCTAAAAGGTTTGTGGGTTGGGACCAATGGAGTTAATTACTGTGGAGATAAGCAGAGAAACTGTATTCAGAGTATCTTCCCGTAGGAACAGATGGATGTATTTTCTTACTGGTTGACCGGAGTATTTCCCCGGAGTCGTCAAAATTTCATTGCCTATACTGATAGGAGTTCCTCGCGTTGATGAAATATGAGTCCTGACGTGGACAATTTATTCCTATATTGATGGGATTTCTCCGTGCTAGAGAAATGGGTGTCCTAACGTGGACAGATTTATTTCCTCGGGTTGACAAGATGTGCTAGTCCTAACATGGACAAATTCGATTTCTCCGTATTGATTGAATGTGAAGTCCTGGCATGGACAAAACTGATTACTCTTCGTGTTGGTGTCCTGACGTGGACCACTTATTCCCAGCAGATATCTTCCTTCGTAATGGTGAAATGTGCGTCCTGACGTGGACAAGTTTATAGTTCTTCGTGATGATAAGATGCGCAAGTCCTGACGTGGACAAGTTTATCTCTCTTCATGTTGGCGAGGCGTGAGTCCTGACGTGGACACGTTTATTTCCTCAGCAGGTCGAAGATGTGAGTCCTGACGCGGACGAATCAAGACGATATGTGATTCCTTACGTGGAAAGATGTATTCCTTACGTGGAAAGATGTATTCCTTACGTGGAAAGATGTATTCCTTATGTGGAAAGATGTATTCCTTACGTGGAAAGATGTATTCCTTACTTGGAAAGATGTATTCCTTACGTGGAAAGATGTATTCCTTACGTGGAAAGATGTATTCCTAACATGGAAAAGGTTATTCCTAACGTGGAAAGTGTATTCCTTACGTGGAAAGATGTATTCCTCACGTGGAAAGTTTAGTCCTGACGTGGACAGATCCAGACGAAGTCTTATTCCTAACGTGGACGATGTTATTCCTAACGTGGACAAGTGTATTCCTAACGTGGAAGAGTTTATGCCTAACGTGGACGATGTTATTCCTAACGTGGACAAGTGTATTCCTAACATGGAAGAGTTTATGCCTAACGTGGACGATTTATTCCTGACGAGATGTGCTAGCCCTAACGTGGACAATTCATTCCTATGTTGATAAGATCCCCTCGTGCTGATGAAATGCAGACGAGTCATCCCCCAGCGAAGTCGGCGAGATTTTCCCGTGTTGACGGCAGGTGGAGTCCTAACGTGGACAAGTTTAGTTGAGATTTCTTCGTGTTGACGAAACAGGCGTCCTAACATGGACAAAGTTCTATCCCTGCGATGATAGAATCTTTTTTAGGCTGATGAAAATAATCCCCAGCACGGTCGTTAATGGATCAGTTGGTTGCCGTAACAACCAGATCCAGTCAGCAGATGTTGTTATTCAAGCAGTGGTGCAGTTTATTTCTGCGGTTGGAAAATTTCCGGGTTCTTAGTATTCAACCGTCTCATACCTCGAATGTTTGAAGGTCGTTCGCTCTTCACCCAGTCGGGTCCAAGTCGCTTGAATCGGGGCAGCTGTTGCACCCTAAAATTTGCTCAACCTATTTCACTTGGTTTATGTTTCAATTGCAATAGCCTTTGCATACAAAGTCATGTACATAGTCTAATCATTTGCATAGCATAGCATAGTAAGTCATCCAACAAGGGACCAAGTACTATTCTCATCTCTATGAGCCTATCAAGAGGTTATTGTTCAAATTCAGGCCTGTCCAAGTCATCAGAAAGAAATTGAAACCTAAGAAGTCTGTGGATCAAGCAGTGAATCTATCTCCTATCTGAGGGTATTTGAAGATCATCAAAGAAGTTGTGAGCTGTGAATTGAGCATGGAGGGTATATAGACATCATGGAAGACATGGAGATCCATTTTGAAAGTGAGACCAGTCATTGATATGATCACAAGAGTTGCAGTTGAAGACAGTCAACTAGGGTTTCATCTGGGTCAACCCTGGGTCAACCCTAGGTCAAATGATTGATTGAAAGGCATCAAGGCCTATCTGAGAGATGTGGGGTTCATAATTTGACATGTAGATAAGGATGTGGTGTGGTGCCAAGAATAAATCAAGAGAAATCAAGAAGAAGAGGAGTTTCTAAATTAGGGTTTCTGTGTAAAATCCCCTAATTTAGGGCAAACTTCCAAGCAAGATAATTCAAAATACAAGCTTCAAATGGATCCTTGGCCAACATGGAACTTGTAGAGGATCTCAAGACCTTTAATTTGAGTGGTGGAAGACATCAAGGAGATTTATATAACTCAAGTTATGGTCCTTGCAAGTTACAGGTCATCTGAGGTATCTGAAATTTTGTCTGTGAAAGTTACTTGTCTTCCAAGTAACTTTTACCCCTCAAGGAGATTTCAAATGGATTTCTGGTCAACATAAGAGTTGTTCCTCATTGTCTTAGATTTCTATAAAGGTATGGTATGCCTTCATATGATTTGTGGAACTCTACTTATGACCTTGGCAAGCAAAGGGTATTTTGGTCATTTGAGAATTACAGGTCATTTCAAGCCTATGCCCAAAACTCATACAAGGAAGCTTCAAATGAAAAACTTCGCAACATCAAACTTGCTCCAAATGACATTTGGAGTCTATAAAAGTGATCATGAAAGTTTGGAGATGCTCATAGCTCAAGGTTCCAAATTTGGTCATTTAAAAGATGAATTTAATGAATAAAAGTGACCTAAAATTGGGATTTTTCATAACATGGCCAAATGGGATGAAATTATAGGTCATTTTGATTGGAAAAAATGTTTTAAGAACATTGGCAAAATTATATTTTTGAGTTTGGTTCAAAATTTGGAAGTTATGCTAGTTGGCTTACAAAGGAAGTAACATATCCAAAATCCAAGGGAATTGTGCACAAGAAGTTTCTACCAAGTTCTAGAGTGTTCTATGAGTGTCTATATATTGAGTAGAGTGGCTTCATTCAAGGGTTGGCATTTCATTTTGATCAAAACACCAAGTTTCATCTCATTCTTCCATTTTGCAAATCACATAAGAACTCTATCAAATCTTCATCATTCTCCACAATTCTTGATCCTATCATCATCTACATCCATCATAGATCAAGTTTCTATCAATATCTGATTAAATTGAAGCTGAATTCGTGTGCTACCAACTTCATCATCCAAAGTGCAAGAAGATTGTGATTGCAAGATTAAGGACATTTGAGCAAGTGCTATTGCATACATAACCAAGAATCAAGTCTGTGGAGCAAGTCCAAAGCATTGCAAGCTTTGGATCCAAGGATTTCTGCATCTGTTTTCATCTTTAAACCAGGTTGGTGTTCTCATCTAATTGGTTAGAATTAAGTAGCATGATGAAGAATCTTTAGGTTAGAATGGTTAGGCATAGTTAGATGATTGATTCTGCTGAATTTGAGAGCCTTTCATGGAGTTTGTTACATGAGCACCAAAACTGTTGAGCCTTAGAACACCTAGGTTAGGGCGTGATAATCTTGGTTAGATAGATAAAAATGATCAGCATAGCATGTAGATTGTATTAGTGTAAGAGTTGGCAAGAATTAGCAAGATTGATGTCGGTGCAAAATGGTGGAACCAGGGTGTTCTACCTATCGGGTTTGGATATGGATTGAGTTTTAGAGGAAATTGAGACTATGGCTGTGTAGAGGAGAAGATGTAGAACATTTTTGATTTTTACAGATATGAGTTTCATGGAGAATTGAGGTTGCATGAGGATGTTGAACTCTGGTTGGGGCAAGCTTCGTGCATGGTTCATTAATGGCAAACCCTAACTTTGGAGAAGACGACGTTCCCAGCGTTGGATTATTCATTTGACTTTGACTCAGAAACAATCTAACGGTCTTAATTCAAACGGAAAGTTGAGAGGGAAGGCTGAGTGATCAAAACTCAGTCGTTTCATTAAAGGAGGCAGATGGGCTTAGTAATCCAATGCTATTCGCACCCCATTCACCCAGGCCCAACCAATTGAACTATTATTTTTACTCTCTGCACCGTTTTTGGTTTATTTCATTTTGTGTTTTTTTCTGATCAACTGGGCCCAGACGCGCTTTGCTATGCGCGCCCCCCAGTCTGGGCCCATCATCCTTTTTTAACTGAAATAAATACTAATTGCACCCTTAATCAAATTTAACTCATTTTAATTTCATTCATTTTTTTTTAATTCTTTGAAAATTCATAACAAATTGGAAATTACATATTTTTAAATGGTTGTTTTTGCATATTTTTCATAATTCTGTTAAGAAAATTGTCATGTAATAAAATTCCAATTTTATTTTGTTTTAGCATTTTTAGTATATTTTTCATTTTAATAGCTTTTTAAGTGATTTAGTTTGATACTTCATTTTGTTCATTTTAGTTTATGACTTTCCTTTTATATTTTGGGCCTATTCTTTTTAGGGTATTTCACTTAGAACTTTAGCTTGTATATGAAATTTAATTCATGATTTTAGGACTTAATTTTAGATGGTTTGTTTAGGTGTGATTAGAAGAATCAGAACTAGGGTTTAGAGATAACATAGGTGTAGTAAATCATTTCTTTTAGGAGTTGTAGATTGAATTTTGGGGTATGGGACTATAGGGGTATTATGGGTAGATAATAGATCCATTAGAAAATATTGGGTTTCCCTTATTTCACTATTACTATTAGTATATTGCTTGTATTTGATTGACTGTGTGGTGTGCCCTCTCTAGGGTTATTTTTTGACTGTGTGGGGTATTGGGCTTGTTTGGGGCTTAGGGTTTGAGTTGAAGACTGTGCTGATGAAGCCCATTGGAGATCAAAGAGAATGAAGACCAACTTCCAGAGTTGATGAGGAGTATCTCTTGCTGGCAGCTGTTGAAGGTTATAGGATCTAGGAGTTAGGCAGAGCTCTAGAGTAGAAAATTTGATTCACAAACATGGAAGGTCTTGTTTGCCTCCATCCCTCTCTATGATGCAGAGTCTCTCTAAGACATTCACCCCCTTCCTTTGGAAGGCTTGGTGATAGTGTCTAAGAGATAGAACTCTTGAGAGAAGTATTCTATGTGTTGTTAGCAGTCTGTTTGCCACCTTTGGTGGTCAACTAATTGCTTAACACCCTAGTTCATTCTTGTGATTGGTTCCTCAGCTGGGAGATTGGGACTTGAAGAAAAGCCCTGAAGACTGATGATAGAGACCTTGCTTGAAGGATGTGAAGAGGAAGACTGATGCTTGCTTGAAGCCTGTAGATAGTTGATGATGACTTGAAGACAGATGTTGATGCAGAGCTGCTTTTGCTGTTTATTTTTGCTGTTTATAATTCTTGATGTATTGATTGAATTTCCCTGACTGTATTGCTTACTGTTTAACCTGTTAGGTTGAAAGTGAATTCTGTTCACTTTTGCATGTTGTTTTCTAGGTTCGAGGTTGAGTGGGACTCCCTTGCCTCGCTTGTATTGTTGCATTCATGCATTTTACTGCTTTATTGTATATATGCTATTGTTTCTGTTTCCGTCTATTCCCTTAGGATCTCTGTTTCTCTCTGCGCAAGAGAGGAACATGATAGACATTAGGTCTTAACCCATGCATGATAACATTAGGTTAGTGTGATTCCCTTTGCAACCATAGGTTAGAGTTCTGTCTCTTCTTTCTCAAAACAAACAGAAAAACACAATAAATATTTCAAACACAATAAAAGACACTTCTTCCGTAAAAGAATGTGAACTCATCAAAACGTCATTCTTGTCCGCTTGGACTGTTAAGCAGAAAAAACCCTTTTTCAGAAGGAATAAAAACAATCAAGACAGAATTGTGTCGTACGTGGCCCGAACTACGTTTGCTCTGATCTTTCATGCTGTATGAAAGTACGTAGGCATAGGATGCGATATCCTAGCGAGCAACCTTCCCCTCCTTTCCAGTAGGTAGGCGAACTACGTTGACTCTGATTTCTCGTTCCAGACGAGAATACGTAGGCATAAAGTGCGATACTTTGCCGAGTCATTCTCTTTTCCTTTAACCCCAGACCTGTAGAGTAGATAGAATAACAATCCATACCCGAAAACAAGCGTGGATCCCGTCGAGTACGACGGACGTGAGGGGTGCTAATACCTTCCCCTTGCGTAACCGACTCCCGAATCCAGGTTTTGGTTGCGATGACCATACCTTTTCTCGTTTTTTGCGAGGTTTACTTCGAGCGTTCCCTTTCCCTCCGTTGGGATAAATAACGCACGGTGGCGACTCTTCTGTCAGCCGGCGCCGATTTTCGTAGTAGCGACAGGATGGCGAAGATTTTGCATCCCCGGTGAACGCGGACGCAGTTAAAAAATACTTTGCTTAAAAAAAACGACCCGCTGGAAAGAAAAAGAATGTCCAGGCAAAAATGGGGCGTCCCGGTGAACCATAAAAAAGGAAAAAGGTTCGGGCAAAAATTAGGGATATAAATGGAAAAAATGTACACCCGCAAAGTCGAAAACCTGGAAGGGCGACTTTGGCAAAAAAGGGTATCCCGGTGAATCGAAAACCCGGAAGGGCGATTCAGGCAAAAGTTAGGGATTTGAAAAAGCAAATGACTGCGTTCCGCGTATGGACTCTCATTGTGTAGTGGTTTGGAAGACCTGAGGGCCGTTTATCTGAATCAATCTCTTCTGAAGCAGAAGCGTCGGAGAAGTATCGAAGTCGAGTAGGTCATAAAGGGATCAACTCATGGTGTTCGTCTACGCCGCATTGCCGACATTTGTGTATATACTGATGTATATTTACGTTTTATATTTGCGCAGCTTCCTCATTCCAGGAGCTTGCATCTGTTGTAAAACATTTTTACCCATTCAGGGGTTCGTTATCAATAAAATGTATAATATTTAGCAATTCTGTTTGTTTGTTTAGCATCTATCTGTTTTGTTTGCGAAAAAGAACGCCGATGTTTTTGATAAAATGCGCATACATAAACTTACTGGCCTAGGCCACTGATTGTTGAAGCAGTGAATTACTTGAACATTGTCACAAGATGATAACCTTGATAGGTCCCTTTGAGAAGGGTATCTTGCCTGTTTATTTGTGTTATTACAGGTATGGCATATTCCAGGCAGTACGCTGTATGTTTCCCAATCAGGATGATTCCTTCTTCTCCAGCAAAGTTCAGCATCACCTCCCCATGGAGTCTGAACATGAGATCGAAAGCATTGATATGTTTCCCCAAGCAGAGAAGATTCTCTCCCCCAAGCAGATGTATCCTGAAGGATCATCGTCTCCCCAGGTGAGGCATATACTGAAGTGTGCAGTACTCGATAGTGCAGACTGAAGTCTTCAGCGGAATTGAAATTCCCCACAGAGTTGTACTCTCTCCAATAAGCAGGATGATTCCTTCTTCCCCAGCCGAGTTTGTGAATCTCCAAGAGAGCCAAGTCCTTGGAAGCCGTTTGGGCCATGATTGGTTTGCCCTAGTAGAGCACTGAATAGCCGATGCTGTATTTCCTCCACCAGAGTGGTTCTCCCTCCCTGACAGGAGGAGTCTCCCTTCAGCATTTATTTTGCTGATGGGGTCATAGCATTTTGCATGATTGCATAGCATTTACCCTAAAAACGCGTAGCATTTCCACCGTGTGGAACATTGCGCCATTGTCGATCATATGCATATGAACATGAGCTAGGTTGTTACCGTTCTTGTTTTGCAGGTGTCCCCCAACAGGGTGTTAGCCCAGGATGATTCCTGAAGCCTCAGAAGAGTTGTTTGGTTCAAGATGATTCTTGAATTCCCCAGCGAAGTTGGTTGCTTAAGATGATTCTTGAGTTCCCCAGTGAAGTCGCCAGAGTTGGTTGCTCAAGTTGATGCTTAGAGTTCCCGACAGAGTGATTGCTCAAGATGATTCCTGAAATCTCCAGCAGAGTTATTGGTTCAGGATGATTCTTGAAGTCCCCACGGAGTTATTTGTTCAAGATTATTCTTGATTTCCTCAGCAGAGATGATTCACCCAGAATGATTTCTGGATCCCCGAAGCAGAGTTACTTGATAGTTCTCTAGAATCCCCAGCGGAGATGTGTCATCCCCGGCAGGTTTTCGAATAGCGAAGTCGGAATTTCCTTGAAGACTTGATGATTGAAGTCCGGCAGCGGTGCCGAAACCCCAGACTTATTGATGGAGTCCAACTGTGATGTCGAAGCAATTCTCTCAGCTGATGTTGAGTGCCTGATGGCGGAAGTTTGGGTATCCCTATTTAGTTCATGATTGACTGAGGATTCCATTCCCGACTTACTGACGAAGTCCGGCTGACGCCCAAAAATTTCTTTGAATGCCCGATGGCATGATTAACTTGATATTAAAAATGTTCCTAATGACCTGATGAGTCCCGAGGAATCCTTCTGTCACAATGTCGCAGAATGCCTGACGGCAATATCAACTATGTATCGCCAGTTACCGAGTGACCAGCGAGCCCTTGATGACTTGAGGATGAATATCTATAGCAAAATCAGATCATCATCCTGACGGAGATTTGAGATTAGCCCTTCACCAATTACCGTGTGACCAATTACCCAGCAGAGTTGCTGTGCAACTGTCATGCTCAATTTTTGAAGATGTGCCTACCAATCAAAGTATCGTTTACCTGTGCGGTGGCAGATCGCCTGTTGCTGTGTAACCTGTGATCCCTTGATGATTTGAGGATGCAATGGTATCAGATAAATCAGAGAATCATCCTGACGGAGGTTCAGATCAGTATTTCTCCAGCTAGTTGTCGTGCAGTTATTATTTCAGTTTCCGAAGATTTGTCCCCATCAGAGTTCCGTGTACTTGTGCAGTTGGCAAATTTCCGGGTTTGTTGGTATTCAACCGTCTATCACCTTGATTGTTTGAGAGCCGTTCGCTTCTCACCCAGTCAGGTCCAAGCCGTTTGAATAGGGGCAGCTGTTGCACCCCAAAATTTGCCCAACATTTCTTTACCTAGCTTATGTTTCATTTCATTCACATTAGAATTATCATTTGCATTTCATTGACATGTATGCAGGAGATCAAGAGGTATGATTACCAATCAAGGGCTACACAAGACTATGAATCTAGCTAAGAAGGTTATTCAAGTGTTCAAGGGTTGATATCCTTGTCAGAGAAGTTAAAAGATCCTCAGAGAGAGGGATTGAGGCCAAGTGTGTAGGTCTCCCAACTTGAGAGTTGTGGGAAGCCATCATATGATTCTGAGGTCATGAAGATGTATTTGAGGTCTTGATAGAGCTCATGAGAAGTGTTGAAGATCACTTTGAGGCCTAGACAGGTCATTGTGCAAGAATAAGAAGCCTCAGCCATGATTGGTGCAGCTAGGGTTTGACTGGGTCAACCCTAAGTCAACTGATGAAGGCTGAGACCTAATTCAAGAGCCATGTGATCATGGATTTATGCATTGAGATGTTATAAGGATGATTCCAAGGTCAACTCATCATGATTGAAGAGTTTGAGAAGTTTCAAGCTAGGGTTTCTAAGGCTTGACAGTGTAAAATCCCCTAGTTTGACCCCTATCTTCAAGGCAATGTAGCTTAAGATGTGATTGTCATATCATCTTACCCCCAACATGATTGTTGTAGAGCATGATCTTAGCTTTAATTTGAGTGTAGAAGTCCTTGATAGGGTTGGTAGAACTCAAGTTATAGCTTTGACAAGTTACAAGTCATCTGAGGAATGTGAATTTGGAGCTTGAAAGTTACCCAACTTGCATGAAACTTTTTCCCTATAAGGATGATTCCTACGAACTTTTGGTCTACATGAATGTTGTTCCTTATCCTCTTAGCTTTCTAGAGAGTACTAGAAGTCCTTGATAGGATTTGTAGAACTCAAGTTATGGCTTTGACAAGTCAAGGGTATTTTGGACATTTGGTGATTATAGGTCATTTGTGATCATAGGCCATTTTCACCAACTTAGAGGCTTCAAATGAAGTTTTGTTCAACTAGAAAGTTGCTCAAAATGGGGTTTTAACCTTGACCATGCATCAAGGAGGAATTGAAATGGCTCAAGGAGAGACTTGGTTCAAGAAATGTTGGAAAAAGGAAGAATTAAAAGGATTTAATGGTCAAAAATTCAAGTAAGTCATTTTGTGACCAAATGATACAAACTTATAGGTCATTTTGATTGTAAAATACATTTTAAAGACAATGGCAATGTTGGTTTTTTTCATTTGAGGCCCAATTCAAAGATTTGCATTTGATTGCTTATGATGTAAGTTACATAAACCAAACTATGCACAAGATCAAAACCAAGGTACCAATCCATCCAAACACATTCAGAATCTCATTTGAGGAGAAATTGAATCATGATCAAGGTGATAAACAAGCTGAAAGAAGGGCTGTCATGGATGAGCATGATATGAGAAATTTAAGAGCATGAGATATTGGATATCTCATATAGATAGTTCTAGGAACTTCTAGATCATTCCTACTGGTTCTATATAAGCTTTAGAACTGGATCAAGGCCAAGGTTGGTGGAAATTGAGAGAGATTAGAGAGATTGCAAACTGAATTTTCTTCTTGCAAATCAAATTCAGTTACACGGTTTTGATCCATTTCAGTCCAAATTCTTGCTTTCAACATCTTCCTCTTGAGTGTATGAGTGATTCCAGATAGAATTCAAGCCAAGATCATAGCAAAATCGTGAGAGAGCACCTTGAGTTCATAGCTTGCAAGTCAAAATCGAATTCAAGGATTCAGAGAGTTTCAATCCAATTTGTTGCATACAGAAGCTTCCTTTGGTGTTAGTGAAGGTATCTGGAGATTCTTGGAGGTTGATTTGAAGCTTTCAGTGCTCTGTGCATTCAAGTTTTGCAGGTATGTAATTCTCATCGTGTAGCATGATTCATGTAGTTTGGCTAGGTTTTGATAGGTTAGAATCATTGTAGATCATTGCTATAAGCTTTCTGGATAATTAATTTGGGGATTAGAGACAATTTAGGGATGATGCCATTTTTGGTTGAGATGGATATTTTTTGATCCTGGAGTTTTTAGCACGATTGGTTAGTATAGGTGGATTCCTGGTGAAATTTAGGACAAGGTTCATGTAGAAATCGTGTGAAATGCTGGTCTGTAGAGGGAGTTAGGGTTGCTTGATGGTGACCGGAAAAGCCACCGGCGGTGACTTTCGCGCGCGCAGGTTGGAAGGTTTCAGAAAATTGAATTGGGGAAGATATAATCTCCATCGTCCATTCATGAAGAAGACTTTGACTCAGACCTGGATCCAAGGCTCCTCGTTGCGCCATATACCCCCTCCCCTTAAACGCCCCGTTTTGATAAGTTGAAAGTCCCAGGTTTGTTTCTTCGCTGCATATGCCAAGGGTGCACGAGTTCAAGTCCTCGGGTGTGCATTTTTATTTATTTGTGAATTGAACATGAGGAACTCAGGCGTGTGGGCTTGGGTTGCAGTTGATATCAACACCCCTCTTTCCAGGCCTAATGAGATTTACAACATGAAATCCTTACTCAAAGCACCCTCCCCTGGCTTTATTTCTTGTGACTGAGTTGAAATTCATATGGGCCTCACGCCCAGTTGCTATGTGCACCCCCAGGATTAAGGGCCCAAGCGAAGCTAGTGGGAATTGTTTGCTGATCACACCCTTTGGCCATATTCTCCATTTATTTTCTTTGTTTTCTTCATTTTCATGTGACTTATTAAATAATTCATAAAAAATTGAATACTAACTCAATTAATTCCATTCTTTTTTCCATTGATTCATGATTGAATCTAGTTTTTTTAGATAAAAAAATATTAATATTTCATGCATTTTTTATTGTTATTTGCATTTTTGAATATTAATTGATATTAAAATGACCATGGTTGATACCTTGTTTTGATGAATTTGGTTTGAGCATTTGGTGATGATTCTTGCCTTGATTTTTTGTGAATAACTAGCATAGATATGCATGTTCCCCTTTGATTTTTCTCACATTTTTGTGATGAATGTAGGTGGTAGTTTTAAGTTGAAACTTTAGGTGCTCCATTTTTAGGGTTTATGGTTAGTACCTTATGATTTAGGTTTTATTTCTAAGACTTGGTGGATGATTCAACCCCTGGAATTAATATGGTAGATTCATGATTGAATTAGGGTCCCTTAGGAATTTTTGTAGGAATTTATAATGTAGTTCACTATTTTAGTTTGATTTTAGTTTAGGTACTAACTTTGGATGATTCTAATGCACTAATTTGACTAGATTAACCCCTTAGGATCCCTTAGAGTAAGCTTGTGTTGTTTTTACCCTTGTTTGAGGATGAAGGAAAGTTGAAGATGCAATGGAATGCTTGAAGAAGTTTGGATGTGAAGATCTTCCCTTTTTTTGGTGTAGTGTTGATTAGGTGTTAAGATTAGGGTTTGTAGGCAGAGCTTCTAGATAGATTCTCTTCCTTCATAAACATGGAAGATGTTGATCACTTCCATCCTTCCCTATGATGTAAGGTCCCCTTGTAAAGGCCTCATCCCTCCTTTGGTAGGATGTGTGGCCCTTTACAAGTTGGTAGAACCTTTGAGGGTCCCTTTCTTTGATGATAGGATGCTTAGTGGTGACCTTTGGTCTTCACTCTGCTGTCCACCATCCAAACCTTGCTCTCGTTAGATGAATCTTTCTCCCTTGCTAGAGGATGGAATTCCTTGTTAGAAGATTGAAGGCTAGAAGTTGATACTTCTCTGTGTTTGAAGACTACCTTTGGAGCTGAAGCTTGAGGATCAAGAGGAGCAAGTTGATACTTGTGGGAAGAAGATCGAGCTGAGATTGAGGGAAGAGCTGAAGCTTGAAGAAGATGAAGAACAAGTTGATACTTGTGAGGGGAATTCATTGAAGATTGAATGAAGAAGCTAAAGCTTGAGGAAGAAGCAAGCTGATGCTTGTGAGTTTAATGCATTGAGGCCTGAAGGTGGAGTTCACTGAAGAGCTGAAGCTTGAAGTTGAAGGAGGGGGATAAGTTGATACTTATATGGATATATTGGAAGCTCAGAGAAGCAAGTTAATACTTGTTATTAAAGATGATAGCCTTGAAGGGCAGTTGAAGGTTGTGGACTAAACTGATGTCATAGGAGCTTTGCTGTGAAGCTGTGGAAGCTGTTGATCTGCTTTCTTTCCTGTCTGTTTTCTTTCTGTGCAACTGTATTGCAGTGACTTGTTTGATTTGCTTGATGCATTAGAATAAGTTCATGTTTAGATTATTTTAAGCTAGAAGCATGATTGCACTAGAGGTTGAGTTGCTCCTTCTGCTTGTAATTTTACTGTGTGGTTTTGCTTGCTGCTATTCGGTAGAGCCCTGCTCCCTTGCCTATGTGGTTTGTGTTTTGCTTGATGGCATTTTATTTCATTTCTTCTGTATGATTGCAGTTATGCATATCTGGCTCGAGGTTGAGATGAGCTTGTGGAGGCTGATGCCCCACACACATTTCCTCCCTCACTTGTATTGCATGCATTTTACAGTCGTTTACTGTTTACTGTTTAAGCTGATGCTTTATCTGTTTCTATTTATCACTGACATGATCCCCTAGGAATCTCACTTCCTTTGATAAGGAAGTGATGATTAGAACATTAGGTTGAAACCTATGCATGATAACTTCTAGGAGTTCCCTGTTTCAAACCTCAACCATAAGATGAATCCTTGGCATGACAACATTAGGACTTGATAATCTCCCCTTAGTTGAACCTGTTCGTTCTCTCTTCTCATCTCAAAACAAATTAAAATACAGTAATAAAGGTTAACTGACATCGTACGTTACGAGCCTTAAGCTATCTGAGAAAGGGTTGTCGGAGAGTTTCTTTTCGACAGCTTGGATGTTTAGTATGGCACCCTTTGGGTGACATGCGACGCATTCACTCTCAGGTCATAGTCTCTAGTGCGATATTGGTTGCAAACATTCATAAAAACTGTTCTTTCGTAAAAGATAGAAAACCAACTTCAATCCTTTTTGCCCCGTGGGCCCGTAATTCAAAGGAAGCTTTTCTGAAGAAAAGAGTGTCGTTAACTCCCAGTTCTACCGCAAACGGTAACGCATAAGTCTCCAAGGATCGAGCTGCGTACACCAAACTGCTGGAACTGTTTGTTAACCCTACTCGAAAAAACAGATGAATCTGAATTCCCGTAAGCCGTATTATCCCGAACTACGTAAGCTCTGATCTCTCATACTGGTTGAGAGTACGTAGGCACAATACTGATGTATTGGCGAGCCACCTTCCCCGTAACCCGTAGTTAGTCGAACTACGTTGACTCTGATTTCTCATTCTCTGATGAGAATACGTAGGCATAAAGTGCGAAACTTTGCCGAGTCATTTTCTTTTCTTTTCAAACCAGCCTTGATAGGTAGATAGTAAACAAACCCGTCAGATAAACACAACAAGCGTGGATCCCATCGAGTATGATGGACGTGAGGGGTGCTAATACCTTCCCCTTGCGTAACCGACTCCCGAACCCAGACAATGGTTGCGATGACCTTGTCTTATACCTTTTTGTCAGGTTTTTCCGATCGTTTCCTTTCCCGTTCTGAGGGATAAATAACGAAAGGTGGCGACTCTTCTGTTTTGCCGGCACCTTATTTTCGCGGTAGCGACACATAGTACTAGCGATGAGTATGAAATAGGCTCCGAGAGGAAATTAAGGAGCATATGGGTTCTGAGTAACTATGTAGAGTTGGAGATGGATATAATTATAGGTTCTGAGAGGAGAAATTATGGAACAATTGACTAGTGTAGCGTATAAGAATTGTAGTATCGAGAGGACAAGAGATAGAAGTGGAGAAATAGGCTTGAATTTGAGCAAGATAATAGTTCTGGGCAGTAAGGGTGGGTTTTTCGTATGATCATGGGGATTGTGTGATAGTGTATGATGAGTAGGATCACATTTAGGATAGAAACCCCTAAATTCCATGGTTTTGAAAAGTATGGTTATATGATATATGATGATATGATCTTTAAAAATATGTTGTTGGCTGTTATAATTGTCATATTATGGTAGGATTTCGAATTCTGAAACCGGGGCTTTTTACGGAATTGAAATCGGAGGTCCGGAAGGCCTCCAACGGTGGAAAACACAGAATTTTCTGCATTCTGGGCTATTTGCGTCGACTCAAACGCTGCAGCGGTCGACGCATACTATTTGCGTTTTTCTGGATTTCGCTTCTGTTTGCTATGCGCCGACCCAGCGGTCGACTCAAAGCTGTATATTGGTGAATTTTCTGTTTTGATGATTTTGGCCATAACTTTTGATCCGTAAGTCGGATTTAGTCCCCGTTCGAAGCGTTGGAAAGCTATTGAATAGATCTATAACATGGTATAGATAATATAGTTATTTGCCAAATATTTTTATATCCAATATTTTTGGGGAGTCATTGTTTAATTAAATAGTAACTAAACCATGGATCGATTGAAATGATTTATTGATTATTTACTTGAGTTTAATTGTTGTGCACTTAGTGTGGTTGTGTTTATTTGTGGTGTAATATATATGATATGTGGTAATGTGATCAGGAGGATCGTGTGCACTTAGTGTGCTTGAGTTTGTTTGTCGTGCATTGTTGTCGTGCATTGGTGTCGTACATATCATGGTGTTTGGTGGGATAAATCATTGCTCAGGAGGAGCGTATGTGATTCATCCGTACTTCTTCGTGGAGAATGGTGGGGATAGATCATATCTTAGTAGGAGCGTAAGTGATCTGTCGGGGATAGATCATATTTTAGTAGGAGCGTAAGTGATCTGTCTAGGGTTCGATTGAATGAACCAATGAGTCGGTACCGCATGCATGGTGTTGAGTTGCGTATTTGCATTATAATATGTTATATTGTAATTTGAACAGTAGGTTCGATGATTGGTGTTGTGGGGTGAATATTGGTATGTTTTACTACCTTATTTGCATGTATTAAATTACCAATATATTTTAATCATGTTTTCTCACCCCTTTGTTGTGGTTGTGGTCTGTGCTTCTCCGGAAGTACAGATAATCCATGTACTTAGCTAGCTTGGATTATGGTGTACCAGTCGAGTCTAGGATGCTCTGATACATAGCACGGGACTTGGGTGTTTTGTTATTGTCTGTTGAACTTGTATTTTATTTTCCCGTGAATGTATCAAAACATTTGTTGGATTTTACTATTTTTGTTATTTTCCGCTGTATTTTGGAGAAAACCTTTTTATAAGGAAATGTTGGTTTTGCTATGTGATATCCCACTTGGGAAGAAATACTCTGATGTGTATTTATAATGTTTATTATTTTAATTGTTGTGGAAAGTGGGGTGTTACAATTGGTATCAGAGCAGGTCGGTCCGTCCAGCCAGTGTAGTTGAGTTGAGTCTGTCCTTTAGGATATAGTTGAGTATCTTTTAGCCTGGTGTTGTTATTTTTGAGCAGTATGGCAGGAAGGAACGATGTTGCATTGGCTGCTGCTATGCAAGCAATGGCGCAGGCAGTTGCTAATCAGAACCAAACTACAAATGCCCAATTCAGGAGTTTGGCGCAGTTTCGGAGCAACAAGCCGCCGACGTTTGAAGGAGGAATTATGGATCCTGAAGCTGCATAGAAGTGGCTGAAGGCAATTGAGAAAATTTTCAGGACTATGGATTGTAATGATTAGCAAAAGGTGAGGTTTGGTACTCACATGCTGGAGGATGAGGCTAAAGCTTGGTGAGACAACAGTCGCCAAAGATTGGAAGCTGCTGGAACTGCCATTACTTGGGAGGTGGTTCGGAAATATTTTATGGAAAAGTATTTTCCGGAAGATGTTCAAAGTGCTAAGGAAATTGAATTCTTAGAGTTGAAGCAGGGTAGTATGACTGTAGCACAATACGCTGCTAAGTTTGAGGAGCTGGTGTAGTATTGTCCTCACTACAATATTGAGGGGGCGATGACTTCTAAGTGTTTAAAGTTTGAGAATGGATTGCGTCCAGAGATTAAGTTGGGGATTGCTTGTCAGAAGATTAGGAGTTATCCTGAGCTGGTAAGCAGGAGCAGAATTTATGATAATGACAACCGAGCAAGGATTGCACACTACAAAGCTGTTAATGACCGTAAGGGTAAGCAGAGGTTCAGTGGTACTCCTTATAGTGTTGCTGCTGATAAGGGAAAACGAAAAGCTATTGTTGATAAGAAGCCCAGAGAGGGGAGAGCATCTGCGGATGGGAAATGTTTTCGGTGCGGTGGCATGGGACACCGTGCTAATGATTGTCCTAATGAAGTAAAGAAGTGTTTTAAGTGTGGGAAGCCAGGTCATGTGATAGCTGATTGCAGAGCTACTATGCTGACCTGTTATAACTGTGGTGAGAAGGGTCACATCAGTACCCATTGTGAGAAGCCGAAGAAGCCTCAGACGTCTCTGGCTGGTGGGAAGGTGTTTGCTTTGGCAGGAACTCAAGCTGTCAGTGATGAGCGAGTTATCAAAGGTACTTGTATTATCAATAATATTCCTTTGACTGCTATTGTTGATACGGGTGCGACCCACTCGTTTATTTCTGTTGATTGTGTGAAGAGGATAGGATTGATGACTTAATGGATCAACTTGTGGGAGCTCGTGTGTTTAGTAAGATTGATTTGAGATCGGGTTACCATCAGATCAGAGTAAAACAAGGCGATATTCAGAAGACTGCTTTTAGGACTCAATATGGACATTACGAATATGCTGTAATGCCGTTTGGAGTTACTAATGCGCCGGGAGTGTTTATGGAGTATATGAACAGAATTTTCCATTCTTATTTGGATCAGTTCATTATTGTATTTATTGACGATATATTGATTTATTCTAAGTCTGATGAAGAGCATGCAGGACATCTGAGAATTGCCTTGCGGGTGCTGAAGGAAAATAAGTTGTTTGCTAAACTGTCGAAGTGTGACTTCTGGTTGAAGACAGTATGTTTCTTGGGGCATGTAATATCTGGTGCTGGTATATCGGTAGACCCGTCAAAAGTGAGCGTAGTATTGCAGTGGGAACCGCCGAAGACAGCAACGGAGATTAGAAGCTTTTTGGGTTTGGCTGGTTATTATCGCAGGTTTATTGAAGGATTCTCTAATTTGGCGTTGCCATTGACTCAGTTGACGAGAAAGAACCAAGTGTTTGTATGGGATGCTGCTTGTGAAGAAAGCTTTGAAGAGTTGAAAAAGAAATTGACTACGGCACCGGTGTTAGTGTTGCCGACTCCGAGTGAACCGTTTGTGGTGTACTGTGATGCGTCTAAGATGGGATTAGGCGGAGTTCTTATGCAGAATGGTAAGGTAGTAGCATATGCTTCGCGGCAACTGAGAGTGCATGAGCGAAATTATCCTACTCATGATCTCGAATTGGCTGCGGTTGTTTTTGTGTTGAAAATTTGGAGACATTATTTGTATGGTTCGAGATTTGAAGTGTTCAGTGATCACAAGAGTTTGAGATATCTGTTTGATCAGAAAGAGTTAAATATGAGGCAGAGGAGATGGTTGGAATTTTGAAGGATTATGACTTCAGTTTAAGTTATCATCCAGGAAAGGCCAATGTAGTGGCGGATGCTTTGAGTAGGAAAGAAATTCATATGTCGGCTATGATGGTGAAAGAAATTAAGTTAATTGAACAGTTCAGAGATTTGAGTATGGTTTGGGAAACTACTGCAGATAGTGTAATGTTGGGTATGTTACAGGTGAATAATGACTTCTTGGATACGATTAGAGAGAATCAGAAGTTGGATGTGAAATTAGTGGATTTGATACCTGGAGTAGAAAGTAACTCCGATAGTGACTTTAAATTGGATAGTACCGGTGTGTTGAGATTTAGAGGCAGGATTTGTGTACTGGATGATGAAGAATTGAAAAATTCAATTTTAAGTGAAGGACATCGTAGTAGTTTGAGTATCCATCCGGGAGCTACGAAGATGTATCATGATTTGAAGAAATTATTTTGGTGGTCTGGTATGAAAAGAGACATTGCTCAATTTGTGTATGCCTATTTGACGTGTCAGAAGTCGAAGGTGGAACACCAGAGACCTTCTGGATTTATGCAACCATTAGAGATTCCGGTTTGGAAATGGGATTGCATTACTATGGATTTTGTTACAGGTTTGCCGAATACGGCGAGAGGTTTTGATGCTATATGGGTGATTGTGGATCGATTGACGAAGTCTACACACTTTGTGCCGATCAATATTAGTTTCCCATTGACGAAGCTGGTGGAGATTTATATTCGAGTAATTGTAAAGTTACATGGTGTTCCGTCTAGTATTGTATCGGATAGAGACCCGAGGTTTACTTCGGAATCTTGGAAGAGCTTACAGGAAGCTTTGGGTACTAAGTTGAAGTTGAGTTCAGCTTATCATCCGCAAACTGATGGTCAGTCAGAGAGGACTATTCAGTCGCTTGAGGATTTGCTGAGAGCTTGTGTGTTGGAAAAGGGTGGTGCATGGGATACTCATTTACCATTGATTGAGTTCACGTACAATAACAGTTACCATTCGAGTATCGGAATGGGACCATTTGAAGCTTTATATGGGAGGAGGTGTAGGACTCCTCTGTGTTGGTATGAAACTGGTGAGAATGTAGTGCTTGGATCAGAGATTGTACAGCAGACTACTGAGACAATTCAGATGATTCGTGAGAAAAAGAAAGTGTCTCAGAGTAGGTAGAAAAGTTATCATGATGACCGGAGGAAAGAGTTGGAATTCAGTGTAGGTGATCACGTATTCCTCAGAGTGAACCCGATGACTGACGTGGGTCGTGCATTGAAGTCCAAGAAGCTGGATCCTAAGTTTATTAGACCTTATCAGATTTTACAGAGAGTTGGTGCTGTGGCTTACAGGGTGGCGTTGCCGCCTGAATTGTCGAATCTACATGATGTGTTTCATGTGTCACAATTGTGAAAGTATGTTTCGGATCCATCTCATGTGATTCCAAGGGATGATGTTCAGGTTCGGGAGAATCTTACTATTGAGACGATGCCGTTGAGGAACGAGGATCGTAAGATGAAACAGCTCCGAGGGAAGGAGATACCTTTGGTGAAGGTAGCTTGGGGAGGTGCTGCAGGAGGCAGTGTGACCTGGGAGTTGGAAAGCAGGATGCAAGAAGCGTATCCAGAATTGTTTCCATCAGGTAATTTTCGAGGACAAAAATAATTAAAGTGGGGGAGAGTTGTAACACCCATTTTAATTATTTAATATTTTTGGTGTTATTTTGTTTGGTGTGCCTTTTGGTGGGGGTGTGTTTGATTATGGTGGGTGAGTGTCCTTGGTATAGGAGGATTATTGGTGGTAAATTGGTGTGGATATAATAATATAATAGATAATAATAATATTGGTGGTATTATTATTATTATTATCATTAGTATTAATATTATTGGTGGAATATTATTACTAATATTATTAATGTTATGATTTTGGTGAACTAATATTATTATTCATAATATTATGTATATTATAATACTATTTATTTTATTAGTATTATTAGTGATATTATTTTATTATTATTATTTGGGATTAGAAATTAAAAAGGAAATAGGAGGTGAGGGGTTATTAGAGAGTTAGAAAGAGCGAAGTTAGAAGACACGATAGAACGGGAGAAGAGGGAATTGGGAGAAGAGCGAAGAACGGAGGAGAAGAGAGAAGGTTAAGGCTATCCAATCTTGGGAGGACTCTTCACCGATCAGAACAATTATCCAGGTAAGGGGGGAGAAACTGATTGGGATTGGTATAATGCATGATATTGGGTAGAAGGGATTCTTTAACCCCGTAGGAATTTGATGATTACGATTGATATATGATATTATGTCTTTGTTTATGAATGTTGCTGTGATTGAACAGTTTTGTGCATACATTTTATGATGATTGTGGGATTCTGTGTAATTCCTATAATATTAGTGATGAACAAGAATTTATGACATTATGCCTGTTGCTGTTGTTGTTGATGGTGATGAAATTCGTACATTGTTACGATGTTGGTGAGTTCCTGTATAACCTCTGTGGTTTGGATAATGACCATGAGTATTGGTGAGATTTTGTGTAACCTCTGTGGCTTGGGTAATGACCATGATATAGGTTCTGAGATATAGTTTAAGGAACAATTGATTAGAGTAGAGTGTGATGATTGTTGCTGATACTGATAGAGTGGTGTATTTGCTGTTATGAGATTGGTGAAATCCGGTATAATTTTCGTAGTAATAGCGATGAGTATGAAATAGGTTCCGAGAGGAAATTAAGGAGCATATGGGTTCTGAGTAACTATGTAGAGTTGGAGATGGATATAATTATAGGTTCTGAGAGGAGAAATTATGGAACAATTGACTAGTGTAGCGTATAAGAATTGTAGTATCGAGAGGACAAGAGATAGAAGTGGAGAAATAGGCTTGAATTTGAGCAAGATAATAGTTCTAGGCAGTAAGGGTGGGTTTTCGTATGATCATGGGGATTGTGTGATAGTGTATGATGGGTAGGATCACATTTAGGATAGAAACCCTTAAATTCCATGGTTTTGAAAAGTATGGTTATATGATATATGATGATATGATCTTTAAAAATATGTTGTTGGCTGTTATATTTGTCATATTATGGTAGGATTTCAAATTCTGAAACCGGGGCTTTTTACGGAATTGAAATTGGAGGTCCGGAAGGCCTTCAACGGTGGAAAACACAGAATTTTCTGCATTCTGCGTTGTTTGCGTCGACTCAAACGCTGCAACGGTCGACGCATACTGTTTGCATTTTTCTGGATTTCGCTTCTATTTGCTATGCGCCGACCCAGCGGTCGACTCAAAGCTGTATATTGGTGAATTTTCTGTTTTGACGATTTTGGCCATGACTTTTGATCCGTAAGTCGGATTTAGTCCCCGTTAGAAGCGTTGGAAAGCTATTGAATAGATCTATAACATGGTATAGATAATATAGTTATTTGCCAAATATTTTTATATCAAATATTTTTGGGGAGTCATTGTTTAATTAAATAGTAACTAAACCATGGATCGATTGAAATCATTTATTGATTATTTACTTGAGTTTAATTGTTGTGCACTTAGTGTGCTTGTGTTTATTTGTGGTGTAATATATATGATATGTGGTGATGTGATCAGGAGGATCGTGTGCACTTAGTGTGCTTGAGTTTGTTTGTCGTGCATTGTTGTCGTGCATTGGTGTCGTGCATATCATGGTGTTTGGTGGGATGAATCATTGCTCAGGAGGAGTGTATGTGATTCATCCGTACTCCTTTGTGGAGAACGGTGGGTCTGAATCATTGCTCAGGAGGAGTGTATGTGATTCATCTATACTTCTTCGTGGAGAATGGTAGGGATAGATCATATCTTAGTAGGAGCGTAAGTGATCTGTCGGGGATAGATCATATCTCAGTAGGAGCGTAAGTGATCTGTCCATGGTTCGATTGAATGAACCAATGAGTCGGTACCGCATGCATGGTGTTGAGTTGCGTATTTGCATTATAATATGTTATATTGTAATTTGAACAGTAGGTTCGATGATTGGTGTTGTGGGGTGAATATTGGTGTGTTTTACTACCTTATTTGCATGTATTAAATTACCAATATATTTTAATCATGTTTTCTCACCCCTTTGTTGTGGTTGTGGTCTGTGCTTCTCCGGAAGTACAGATAATCCAGGTACTTAGCTAGCTTGAATTATGGTGTACCAGTCGAGTCTAGGATGCTCTGATACGTAGCATGGGACTTGGGTGTTTTGTTATTGTCTGTTGAACTTGTATTTTATTTTCCTGTGAACGTATCAAAACATTTGTTGGATTTTACTATTTTTGTTATTTTCCGTTGTATTTAGGAGAAAACCTTTTTATAAGGAAATGTTGGTTTTGCTATGTGATATCCCACTTGGGAAGAAATACTCTGATGTGTATTTATAATGTTTATTATTTTAATTGTTGTGGAAAGTGGGGTGTTACACTAATTGCAAGGGTTGATGGTAATGGTGTACTTCCAGGAGGAACTGTTGCTATTCCTCCTTGTAATGATGGTGGCATGCCACATGCTAATGTTATTCCTCCAATTGTGATCCCTCCGGGCGGAGGTAATGTAGGTGGAATCCCTATGCCTGAAATGACTTATGCTGCACATGGTAACAATGTTCCTTAGTGGGATGAAGATCAGCAGGAAAATGCTTTCTCTATGCGAGATAATGGTGTTGGGTTGCCGTCTGAGGTAGATAAGAGGTTTAAGATGATCGAAGAAAAGATGCGGAGCTTCGAGAATCAGAATCAGATCCCAGACTTGAAATTACCTTTAAAATTCAAAGTTCCTGATTTCGAAAAATATAAAGGCACTACTTGTCCTCGGGTTCATCTGCGTTCTTATTATCGTAAGATGTCCGCTTACTCAGATGATGAAAAACTATTGATGCATTCTTTCCAGAACAACCTTTCTGGGCCTTCACTTGAATGGTACATGAGCTTAGAACCAGTCAATATTCGATGCTGGATGGATTTGGCTGAGGCCTTCGTTAAACACTATCAGTATAATAGCGACCTTACGCCTAACAGGGTCCAATTGCAGAATCTGTATCAGAAGAATGGTGAATGCTTCAAGGAGTATTCCCAGAGGTGGTGTGAGCTGGCAGCTAGGGTGCAGCCTCACATGGTAGAGAGGGAGCTAATTGATATGTTCTTTGCCACGCTACCAGGTGTATACTATGAGAAGATGATTAGTAATATGTATGGAAGCTTTTCTGACCTGATCATTACTGGGGAAAGGGTCGAGAGCGGAATTAAGCTGGGAAAGATTCAAGCTGGCA
This sequence comes from Lathyrus sativus, assembly GCA_963859935.3. NCBI lineage: Eukaryota > Viridiplantae > Streptophyta > Magnoliopsida > Fabales > Fabaceae > Lathyrus > Lathyrus sativus. The sequence continues at coordinate 133,407,121 of OZ012736.1, read as the reverse complement.
AAGGGTCCTCGGCAGGAGGAGGAAATAGAAAGGTTTTTGGAAATAAGAAGCGTGAAGGAGAAACCAACGCAGTGTCTAGTTCCCGAGGGAGAAATAGAAATCAACGTCAACAATATCGTCAGCAGCAGGTTTCAAGTATCACAATACCTGCAGCACCACAACCACAACAGCAACAACAACAACAACAACCACAACAGAATCAAAAGAATTACGCTCCTCGTTGTTTTCAGGATAGAAGCAGGGCGGTAAATAGACAATTTGACGCGCCTCCGATGCCTTATTCTCAACTACTCCAGCACTTGCTACAGTTGCAGTTGATACAAAAGAGAACTTTGGCTCCATTGACAGGTGCGCCACCACCTGGTTACGACGCTAATGCTCGGTGTGAGTTTCATTCTGGTGCTTTGGGGCACAATATTGATAACTCTAAGGCGTTTAAGCACAAAGTTCAGGATCTCATAGACAGTAAGGCTATAAAATTTTCTCACGATGCGCCCAATGTCGTGCAAAACCCCATGCCTAACCATGGGGCAGTTGGGGTCAGCATTATCCTTGAAGATGAGAGCTTGAATTCAGTGTCAGATATTGATGAGTTGAAGATGCCACTGAGCTTTGTAAAAAGCAAGTTGTTGAAGGAGGAGTATTCCCAGGTTGTGATGAAGCTTGTGCTAGATGTTTGAGCCATCCCGAGGGATGTGAGAAGCTGAGAAACCATATTCAAAAGTTGATGAACGATGGTGTCTTGCAAATTGATAGGGGTGCTGAGAAGAAGACTGAGGAATTAGTGGTTGAAGAGAGGGATGAGGTTGCGATAATCTCGATTCCGTACAAGACTATTACCATTTCTGCGCCGCCTAGGCCGTCAACCATCATCATTACCAAAGCTGGTCCTGTGCCATATGAAAGTACCAAGGCAATTCCGTGGAACTACGGAGCCGAAGTATACTGCAATGGACAGAAACAGGAGTTGAAGAGTTTACCTGTGGACAACTTAGTTGGAGCTGGTGGAATTACTCAGAGTGGAAGATTATTTTCGTCACCTGAAGTGGCTGCTGAAAGAGCTGATAAGGGGAAGAAAGTAGTGGTGGAAGAAACTTCTCAAGCTGGTGAGAAGGACTCCTTGGAGAACGAGGCGGAGGAGTTCATGTGCTTGATAAGAAAGAGTGATTACAAGATTGTTGATCACTTGCAGCAGACTCCGTCCAAGATATCCATTTTGTCCTTGTTATTATGTTCGGAAGCGCACCAGAACACTTTGTTGAGAATCCTGAATACATCCTATGTGCAACATGATATTTCTGTGAACCAACTCGAGGGGGTTGTAGCACATGTAAATGCAGGTAATGGGATGAGATTCACGGATTTGGACTTGACCCCGAAGGGGAGGAACCATAATTGTGCGCTGCACATATCTATTGAATGTCGAGGAGCCGTTCTGTCACACGTGATTGTCGATACAGGGTCATCCTTGAATGTACTTCCAAAGAAGGCGCTGATGAAGTTGGATACCCGTGGTATATTGTGTACGCCATGTGACTTGGTAGTACGAGCATTTGATGGGACTTGCAGGTCCGGATTCGGGGAGTTGACTTTTCCAATTCAAGTTGGTCCTGAGGTGTTTGACGCAATGTTCTACATTATGGATATTCAGCCAGCTTACAGCTGTCTACAGGGACGCCCCTGGATACACTCGGCAGGCGTCGTAACCTCTACGCTGCACCAAAAGTTGAAGTTCATGGTGGATGGTAGTGTTGTCACTATTTGCATAGAGGAAGATATAATGATTAGTCACATATCTTCATTTAAGTATGTCGAGGTTGACGGGGAAATCCATGAGACTCTGTGCCAGGCCTTTGAAACTGTGCAAATCAAGGACAAAACACCGGTCGCGAGTAAAGCCCCTGAAGTCGCCATGTCGTCCTTCAAGGAAGCCCAGGCAGCGGTGAAGGTTGGGGCCAAGTGCTCAACATCCCCAACAAGCAAGACAAATTTGGTTTGGGATACAACCCATCTTTCTTCTCCTAGAGCGTGTCACGCTATAAGGGGCCTATCAAGTTTACCAGCGGGGGTGTAATCTTCGAGAAGATTAGTGTCATATTGATGAAGACGGTGACAACGACTACGACATGGACGCGTGGATTCAGCCATGAACTTCAGGACAAAGCCTAAACAACTGGTCTGTCGAAGAAATCATCCAAGTAACGACAGAAGAGTAATGATTTGTTTTTCTGATTATTGTATAACCCTATGTTCTACCCAGAGCATAACGGTATTTGTCTTCAGGGCCTAATTGCTTATGTTTGAACAATCTTTTTATCAATCAAAGGGCGTTTTGTGCATTCAAATATTGTGATCCTTGTCTTTCCTGTTTTATTTTAACAATAAAATGGCAATATGGTTTGTGCTTGTTTGCATATCATTTTAAGCATTAAATCATCATCATTGCAGGTTTCACATTGCAGATGACACCGCTCCAGATCCGCCTATGAATCGCTTTGACTTTGATAACCCGATATTTCAAGCCGAAGAAGAGATTGATGAAGATGAAGACTTGCCAAAAGAGCTAGCCAGACTTTTGAAACGGGAAGAGAAAATCATTCTGCCTCATTAGGAGGAAATCAAAGTCGTCAACTTGGGTACCGAGGAAGCTAGAAGAGATGTCAGGATAGGGGTTGCATTGCAGAGTGATATCAAGCAAAGATTAGTTGAAATGCTCCAAGAGTATAGTGATATCTTTGCTTGGTCATATAAAGATAAGCCCGATCTTGACACAAACACCGTGGTTCATGGCCTGTCGTTGCATGAAGAATGTTTGTCAGTCAAGCAGAACTTCAGAAGGACCAGACCAGATATGGCAATGAAAATCAAAGAGGAAGTCCAGAAGCAATTGGACGCAGGGTTTCTGGCGGTAACAACTTACCCTCCGTGGGTCTCTAACATTGTACCAGTACCAAAGAAAGACGGTAAGGTACGGATGTGCGTTGATTATAGGGATTTGAATAAAGCGAGCCCGAAGGACGATTTCCAACTCCCCCACATTGACGTATTAGTTGATAATACTGCGCAATATTCCGTGTTTTCCTTCATGGACGGTTTTTCCGAGTATAATCAGATTAAGATGGCGCCGAAGGATATGGAGAAAAAAACGTTCATTACACCGTGGGGGACGTTCTATTATAAGGTAATGCCTTTTGGGTTGAAAAACGTTGGGGCAACCTATTAGCGGGCTATGGTCACTTTGTTTCATGATATGATTCATCATGAGATTGAGGTCTATGTTGATGACATGATAATAAAGTTGCAAACGGAGGAGGAACATCTGGTAAACCTTCTGAAGTTGTTCGAGAGGCTAAGGAAATTCAGACTGAGGTTGAATCCGAATAAGTGCACTTTTAGTGTCAGGTCCGGAAAGTTGCAGGGGTTCATTGTTAGTGAAAAAGGAATCGAGGTCGATCCTGCAAAGATAAAAGCTATTCAAGATATGCCAGCGCCGAAAACGGAGAAAGAGGTTCGTGGTTTCTTGGGTAGATTGAACTACATTGCTCGGTTCATATCTCACCTCACAGCCACGTGTGAACCAATGTTCAATTTGCTAAAGAAAGATCAGGCAGTTGTCTGGAACGAAAATTGCCTAAGGGCATTTGATAAAATAAAAGAATATTTGCAGGAGCCTCCAATATTGATACCTCTAATAGCTGGAAGATCGTTGATCATGTACTTAATGGTTCTTGAGAACAACATGGGTTGTGTTCTCGGTCAACATGACGAGACTGGAAGAAAAGAGCATGCAATATACTATTTGAGTATAAAGTTCACAGATTGTGAATCCAGGTACTCAATGTTGGAGAAAATGTGTTGCGCACTCGCTTGGGCTGCCAAACATCTGAGTCATTATATGCTGAATCATACAACCATGCTGATTTCGAAGATGGTTCCTATTAAATATGTCTTTGAAAAATAAGCACTTTCGGGGAGAATTGCCAGATGGCAGATGGTTTTGACAGAATATGATATTCAATATGTTTCCCAGAAACCTATCAAGGGGAGTATTTTGTTAGAGTATCTTGCTGAACAGCAGATTAATGACTATCAATCCATGAAATTTGAATTTCCTGACGAAGACATTATGTTTCTGAAGATGAAGGACTGCGATGAGCCATTACTCGATGAAGGTCCGGAGAAGGGTTCCCAATGGCAGATGATATTTGACGGCGTTGTTAACTCATACGGTAGTGGAATTGGGGCAATTATCACGACGCCTCATGGTTCTCATATCCCCTTCACTGCCAGGTTAACATTTCGTTGCACTAATAATGAAGCCGAATACGAAGCGTGCATTATGGGGTTGGAAGAATCCATTCATCTGAGGATCAAGAATTTAGATGTATATGGCGATTCAGCGCTAGTTGTTAATCAAATTAAGGGAGAATGGGAGACCCGACAGCCTAATATGATACCTTACATGAACTATGCAAGGAGGTTGTTACTTTTCTTTGACCGGGTAGAGTTCCACCATGTGCCGAGAGCAGAGAATCAGATGGCGGATGCCTTAGCCACTCTATCCTCAATGTATAAGGTGAATTTTTGGAATAATTCTCCAACAATAGTCATTTCTCGCCTTGATAGGTCGGCATTCGTATTCGCCGTTGAGGAAGCTCCTGATGGTAAGCCACGATATTATGACATCCATAATTTCTTCAAAAACCAAGAATATCCACTAGGGGCATCGACCCGGGATAAGAAGACTCTGAGGAGGTTAGCTGGAAACTTTTATCTGAATCAGGATGGTGTACTATACAAGAGGAACTATGACTTGGTGCTTTTACGATGCATGGACGAAAAAGAAGCGAGTCTACTTATGGAAGAGGTCCACGAAGGTGCCTTTGGTACACATGCCGGTGGGCATGCCATGTGTCGAAAACTGTTACGAGCAGGGTATTATTAGTTGACTATGGAGTCAGATTGCTTCAAGCATGCAAAGAAGTGTCATAAATTCCAGATTTATGCAGACAAGATTCATGTGCCGTCGAGTCCGTTGAACATCATGGCATCGCCTTGTCCCTTTTCCACGTGGGGCATTGACATGATTGGCAAGATTGAGCCCACCACATCTAATGGACATCATTTCATCCTGGTAGCTATTGATTACTTTACCAAGTTGGTGGAAGCAGCTTCCTATGCTAATGTCACTAAGCAAGTGGTAGCCCGAGTTATCAAGAAGGACATCATTTGTCGTTACGGAGTGCCCGAGAGAATCATTACTGATAATGGTTCAAACTTGAACAACAAGATGATGAAGGAATTGTGCCAAAATTTCAAAATCGAGCATCATAACTCATCTCCCTATCGTCCAAAGATGAATGGCATTGTTGAAGCGGCCAACAAGAATATCAAGAAGATAGTTCAAAAGATGGTTGTAACTTATAAGGATTGGCATGAGATGTTTCCCTTTGCTTTGCATGGATACCGTACTTCGGTACGTACCTCAACTGGGGAAACTCCTTTCTCGCTGGTGTATGGTATGGAAGTTGTCATGTCATTAGAAGTCGAGATTCCTTCTCTGAGAGTCCTGGTCGACGTCAAGCTTGATGAGGCAGAATGGATAAGAAATAGATTGAATAAGCTCAGCCTGATGGATGAGAAAAGGCTGGCATCTATTACATATGGTCGGTTGTATCAGAGCCAGATGAAGAAAGCTTTCGATAAAAAGGTTCGCCCTCGAAGCTTTCAAACAAGCGAGTTAGTATTGAAGAGGATTCTCCCTCCACAAACAGATCACAGGGGTAAATGGACTCCCAACTATGAAGGTTCGTATGTCGTGTGAAAGGTTTTCTCAGGAGGAGCCTTACTGTTATCAACCATGGATGGTGAAGATTTCACATCCCCTGTGAATGCAGACGCAGTTAAAAATACTTTGCTTAAAGAGACCCACAGGAATAAAAAAAGAATATACAGGCAAAAATGGGGCATCCCGGCGAACCGTAAAAAGAATGGGGCATCCAGAGTCGTTGATTTCTCCAACAGGTTAGACTTATCTCCAGTGTATGGTTTGTCTTTCCTCGGTCGGTTTGTGTATTCCCCCAAGAGAGTTGTATCTTGGAAGGCCGTTCAGGGTATTTTCTCTCAGCAGGATTTGATTTGATCTCCGGCAGAGTAAAGTTAATATTTAGCATGTTATGCTATTTCCCCAGTAGAGTGGATTTGTTCTCCCCAGCCGAGTTGGGCGAACCCCAGAAGAGTGGTATTCTGGTTTGCTATTCAGGGCACTTTTCCTTAGTAGAGTTTGTGTTCATCCCCAACAGGGTGAAGTTTTTTTCTCGTCAGAGCAATTTTATTCAGGGAAGTTCTTTTTCAGAAAGCCATCCAAGGCTTGTTTTTCCCAGCATAAGTCCAATCGTAATCGGCATGTTCCATCCATTCCCAACAGGGTGGCCTTTGTCCCTTCAGCATTTATTTTCCTGATTCAGTTCCGGTGTATTTTTCATTTTTGCATAGCATTCTCCGAAACGCGTAGCATTTCCATTTCGTATGGAGCATTACACCATATTCAAACATGTGCATGTGAAACATAAGCCAAGTTGTTACCGCTTACTTTTCAGGTGTATTTCCAACAGATGGATATTTTCCTTTGCCCGTGTGGTATCCAGACCACGGCAGATTATGATGGGTTTTCTTTGCCCGTATGGTATCCAAACCATGGCAATTTGTGATATTAATTCTTTAGCCCGTACGGGTATGCAAACCTCGGCAAAAGATTCTTGACGGATGTGTTTCATCTTATCAGATGTTTCCTCAACAGATTTACTTGGTTAAGTTTCTCTTCATTCCCCAGTGGGGTCGCCACCAAAGTTGCTTGTTTAAGTTTCTCTTTCCCCAACGGAGTTCTTCTGTGACTTGTCATAAGAAGATTATCAACTGCGTGTTGATCCGGCCCCCGGGTTCGATGCTCGGTTTTATTTAGCGAATGCCTGCTTGGATTAGCAGATGATCTCAGCTTTGTGTTGAGCTGACCTTCGGGTTCGATGCCTATTTTTATTTAACACATGCCTGGCGGCGATGTCAGATGTTTTTCTCAGCTTCGTGTTGAGTCGGACTTCGGGTTCGATGCCTGTTTTTATTTAACAAATGTCTGGCGGTGATGCCAGATGTTGTTCTCAGCTTCGTGTTGAGCCGACCTTCGGGTTCGATGCCTATTGTTCTAGTAGATGCCTGATGGTGATATCAAATGATCTTTTATGACTCAGTGTTGTTGCCTGCAGGTTAGAAGATTTTCTCCTAACTGCGTGTCAAGGTTTTCTGATTGGTAATCAGTTAGTTTGTTGCTGTTGCAACTATCATTCACCTATTTCCGGAGATTTTTGTCCCCAATCAGAGTTTGCAGTTCTATTTCTGCGATTCACAAATTTCTGGGTTTTTAGGTATTTAACCGTCTTTTACCTTGATTGTTTGAAAGCCGTTAGCTTTTCACTCATTCAGGTTCAAGTCGCTTGAATAAGGGCAGCTGTTGTACCCCAAAATTTGCCCAACCTTTTTCTTCACTTGACTTGTGTTTCATTTCATTTTCTTTAGCATTTGCATATGCATAGCATGGTTCTTGGCAGGGGATCAAGAGAGGTGGATACTCAAGAGGAGAGTTATAAAGGGTTCCAAGCTCAAGCAATAGTGTTCACTCAAGTTGTCAAAGGCTTATAGTCACCAAGAATGGGTCAGAGCTCTTTGAGGAAGATGATAGATGTGTGTTGCTTATATCCTATCTTGGAGGCCAACTGAGGATCATCAGAGGGTCATAAGTTCATGGATGTGGATAGGGGATGTTTGAAGAGCTCAGGGAGTTCTTTTGAAGCCATTGTGGATCTCACCTAAGTGGTTATATCATGTGCAAGAGGTTGCAGTCAAGGAATGTGCACCTAGGGTTTCATCTGCTTAGTGCAAAGCCAACTGTGGATTTGAAGGAGATTGACACTTGGTTTTAAGTCATTAGAGTCATGGGAAGTTGTTTTGATACATGTAGGATGTTATTTCAAGATCAAATCAAGAAGAATCAAGAGTGTGAGAAGTTACTAAATTAGGGTTTCAAAGGTTTGTCAGTGTAAAATCCCTTGTTTAGTGCTTAACTTCAAGACCACATATCTCAAGATATAAGTTGAATCTCATTTTCTTATAAACATGAGACTTTTAGGGCATGTTCTAAGCTTTATTTTGAGTACTAGAACTCATCCATTGGGTTTGAAGAACTCAAGTTATGATGCCATCAAGTTATAGGTCTCAGATGAACATATTTTTCAGTCAACAAAAGTCAACCAACTTCCAAGGCACTTTTGACTTAGAATCATGTTTCTCCTCAACTTTTGATTTACCTGAAAGTTGTTCCTTATGATCTTAGCTTTCCAAAACTTCATAGAAGTCCTTCATCTCATTTATATAACTCAAGTTATGAAGCTTGCAAGGCAGGGGTATTTTGGGAAACATTAATTATAGGTCATTTTGGTTATGGGCTATTTACATGCCTTTGTGCACTTCAAATGGAACTTTCACCAACATGAAAGTTGTCCCAGATGACTTCAAATTCATCATGGAACTCACGATTAGCATGAATTTTGTATCGATAAGGAGATTGGTGAGGGATTTCAAGTGAAAAATGGATGTTAAATCATGAATTCAATTGAATTGGTTCTAGAACTTTTTCATGCCATATTTGTACTTAAAATGGTTCACATTTGTCTAACAAGTGAAATGCACAAATTAATTTTGGTGTATGAAATGAAAATCACGTGTAATTCAAAGTAACTTCACAAAGAAGTTTGCATTCCAATCTCCATAATTGGATCAGCTCAAGGCCCAATTCCAATCCACATGTGAAGTGCATATTCTCAGTTGTAAAATGAAGCAAAATTCAAGTGTGTATGGTGTGAAATTCACATGTGCATGAGCACTTGCCAAATTTGGGCTTTTTCAAAATTCAAAGGAACCAAGCCTCATTGGGCCACAAATGCATTAGAGATCCATAATATAAAAGCTTAGAATGAAGTTTGAGAGCTCAGAAGTTGAATTTCGTGGAGAAAGCTCAGAGTGCAACTTGGAAAGTGAGAGAGAATTTGAAAATTAAAAATCCAGATCTAGCTCAATTCAAGCAAAATTGAGGTGATATTCTTCTTCCACAAGTTCAATAGAGTAGATCTGCACGTTTGCAAGCAAGCTCAGCATCATTTGAAGCTCCAACGGAGAGACTCCGTTAGGTAATTTTCTTTCTCAGAATTTTCTCATGTTAGAGCTCCAACCTAAGTCATTATTGGCGCATCTGAAGACCTACAACTTGTAGGAAATGTTTGCATGGTTAATTGTTGCGTTTGATGAGATTTCCAGTTGAGCTTGCAAAACTTTCCTCATTCGAATCTCTTGATTTATGTATGATAAATGATTTTGGAGGTTGGCTTCATGATCTACGCAACTTGGCGTTTAATTTGATGTATGATTGATTTCATGAGTTTTGGTGAGGTTTTTAACCTAGTCTCCAGCCACCTTGCCGGAGAAGATGACCAGAGCTAGGGCTTCGGCATCTGGTTCAAGACTCAGGCGAGCTGATTTGGCAATGGTTGAATCTTTGACTTGCCTTGATGTGTGGCCAGGATCTGTTTGACTGAATGATGTGGATGAGTTGAAAGCCACGTCAATTAGTGAAACGGTGTGTTTCACTAATTGAACTGAGTTCAATTTGTTTGGGCCTGTCATGCTATTTGCGCCCCCATCCTGAGTGAGCCCATTGATTTCAACTGAGTTCTTTGCTATTGGCACCGTGTGTCATTTTATTTTATTTTTTTTATTTTTTTTATTTTCTGTTTTCATTTTAATCAATTAAAAATATCTCCAAATGTGATAAAATTCCCCAAAAAATATTTTTTGACACCTTAGGGTGTTAATTAATTTTTGATCTTTTTTATTTTTATTTTCCTTTTGTTTTTCAATTAAAATGTGAATTAATGATTTGAGAGATTTTTAAATTGATTATTCATGTGTGTTCATTTGTTCTTGCTTTTTTCTTGACCAATAGACATCTCCAATGATTGAGACTCATTCCTCATTTCAATAATGAGTTGAGTGATCTTATAGGATGATTTTGGCTCTGGTTTGGTTTATTTTTTGTTGACTTTTAAGTCATTTTGTTTGACCCTCGATAACCCTCCTTGAAAATGGTGCACCCTTGTGAATCAAATTCTTTGGTGATGTTTTAAATGGACATTGGTCGTGTGCTCTTGGCCTCTGGTTGCCAACACTCTTATGTGCTTTTGAATTTTTATTTGTATTTATTTGAGCCATTTTCCTATTTTTGGAGTAGCTTTCAAGTCAAGATATCCCTAAGGGTGGTTCACACACACACTTGACCTAGTCTTGATGGGAAATGACCCTTGTGGATCCCAAATGCTCCCAACTCTTGTTGATTCACATTTCTAACACGATGAAGTTATTGGATGACAATTTATAGGTCATACACTTGCTTGATGCTTGTTGTAAGTTGCATTCTTTTTAGGCCTTCCATTTGGTTTCAAATGTTGAGAGTCTTTAGAACTTAGGTTCTTTGCCATGCCTAATCTTGCAATTTGCTTTGCATCTTTTTTTCTTTGCTTTGTGCATCTTCTTCCCTTGTTCGCACCTATGCCCTAGGGCCTTTGAATCCCATTTAAGATGATTTGGTCCCTCCTTTGGAGGTACTTTGAGTTTGTCTTAAATCGTGATTCAATTTGAGAACTTTTGGTGTGCTTCTTTTGCATGATCTTTGTGATGCTTTGGCTGAGTTTGCTTTTGATGTTGCATGCTGCCCAAGCATTATCTCCCATCATCTCATGGATCATGTCTTCTTCCCATTTCTTTTTGTTTTTCCTTTGGATTAGTGGTTGATGACAAGTGGTTGTAGGAATTCATTTTTCTCCCACTTCATCCCACTCTTGTGTGAGCTTGTTTAAGCTCTTTGTGTGCACTCCTTTTTGTTCTTGCATCTCTCATTTGCATGCTTGAGGTTGAGATGTGCTTGTGGAGGCTGCTTCCCCACACTTTGTTCCTCCCTCCTTTCTTGATCTTTGTTTCTGCATTACATGTTTGCATCTTCTTTCTTCTTTTATCTTATGCTTTCTTCTTCTTTCTTGTTTTCCATGTTCCCTTAGGACCTCTAATCTATTTTGTTCAAGATTGATTATGATAGAACTTAGGCTTGAACCCATGTATGATAACATTAGGTAGCATTCCCTTTTCATCCCAATCATAGGTGTACTTTGCATGAGAACATTAGGTTGAGTTTAGTCTCCCTTTAGAGTTGTGACTCTCACTTCTCATCTTCAAACTTCTTCAATACACTTAATAATGGATAATGAATGTTGTACGCTAAGAGCCTTAAGAATTTGGGAAATTATGATTGGGGGGCCTCCTCTCAATTTTCTAGAGTGTTTAGCGTATGTCCTTTGGACGATATGCGACGTATTCGCTCCTAAGTCATAGTCTTTAGTGCAACATGAATTACGAATCAAATTCAATTCACTTCTTTCTTAAAAGACTCAAAAACAAACATCAAACCTTTTTATCCTCCGGGATTTAATTTGGAAACTTTTTTTCGTAAGGAGAATTTAGTTAACTTTTGGTTCTACCGCAAACAGGTAACGCCTAAGTCTCCAATGGTCGAGCTGTATACACCTAACTGCTAGAACTATGTTTTAACCCTACTCGGGCCTAAAACATTTGAACCAACCTGTGGTCTTGTTAGCCCGAACTACGTTTGCTCTGATTTCTCGTACTAGACGAGGATACGTAGGCACAAGACGGTGATGTCTTGGCAAGCAACCTTCCCCACTTTCACCCGTAGTTTTCTGAACTACGTTGACTCTGACTTTCCCATTGCACGAGGGAGTATGTAGGCATAGAGAAGTGATGCTCTATCGAGTCTCTTTTCGTTTCTTTTGTCCCTGTGACCTGTAGCTTAGATAGATAAACACCCTTTTAAATAGATAACAAGTGTGGATCGCATTGAGTACAACAGAAGTGAAGGGTGCTAATACCTTCCCCTTGCGTAACCGACTCCCGAACCCAAGATTTGGTTGCGATGACCTGTCTTTTCCTGTTTTCATAGGTTTTCTATGATCGTTTCCTTTCCCACTTTTGGGATAAATAACGAACGATGGCGACTCTTCTGTTTTTACCGGCCCCTCTTCGCAGCGATGCGACACCGAGCAACCGTGTTAAAATCCGTGCGACGTAGCAATGATAATGAGTTCGAGCACCAATGTCACTACTGATATTAATGACGACAGAAGTAGCAATAAAATTCTCCTCAAAAATCTTGTTGCTTTCACACGTGTTCACGTCATGGAATAAGACATGCAAGTTCATATTGGCAGTAGAACGCGTAATAAAGGCCATCACATCTGCAACTTACCCTTGTCCCCTTCCAGTGAGTGCATTTTCTCTTCTTTTCATATTTATTTGGCACTTTCGTTTTTGTTATATTCTATTCCCATTCGATAAAAATGTATCCCAAATCCCAAAAATGTAAGAAAATTTATCGCTTTTGTCTTATTTATACTTTAATACTTTAAACCATTTTCAAAAATAATTCTCGATTCGTCGAGCCATTTTCTACCCTTGTAAGTCGAGTGCTTTCAAAGCCTCGCCATCAACCTTTGATCACCATACACAATATTTTAAAGCTTAATCCTGGGCTTCCTTACAGTGACACCTATTTGATTAATTATTTCTAGTTGGTCACTTAGAAGACTAGCCCACTTTGCTAGTGCACACGCTTAAAATTCAATTCAAACCTCGACTCACCTCGAGTATTTTTCTTCAAAATCAACTATTCTTTTTGATTAAGCAATGTAGATATCAAACTCTTGAGGTCTAGCACTTCTTGGGTTCTCGAAGGATTCCTCTCAAGATGCACGACTTGGGTTGTGATCCTTCCGATCTTAAATTTCTAGAATACCTAGCGCGCCCAATCCGAGTACACTAACCCATTCAAATCATTTTTCTAGCTAAATTGCGAAAGAACTGAGTTCTTGGAGTCTTGCACTCCTTGAATTCTTGAGTGACAACTATTGAGGCATACACCTTGGTTAGCGTGTCATTCGAACTTTCGTTCCTAAAACACATCCCCTAATTATTTGGACAAGTACATTCATTGTCTAACAAACATATTCCGTACTTAATGGAATGAAAAAGGTGTCGTTGGGATCTAGCATTCCCATGATATCCCGACTAATTGGTTACGAGGCCGACGTCTCGCTTATCGAATAGTCATTGTTCCTTCTAAATATACAACCCGTCTAACCTCGTTTCTCACCCTCGTGCGATCAAATCTAAACCCTAATACGCGTCTAAACCATCCATCAAACACAAATTTCGAAGTTAATTAAATGAAAAAGGTATCATTGGAATCTAGCATTCTAATAATATCCCGATTAATTCATTGCGAGGCCGACGTCTCGTTTATCGAATAGTCGTCATTCTCTCTAAATATCTAGCCAAAATCTCTTTTCTCTCCCCCGTGCGATTAAAACTTCACAAACACTAAACTCCTCGCCCTCGTGCGATTTCCAACCCAAACACTCTTCTCAAAGAACATTGTTTAGTTCCTTCTTCCGCGCATATGAACTCGTGCTTCAGCCTCCCCTGGAAAGCAGAAAAGCCAATGTTTAGCAGTTAGAATGCGACCTAAACACTCGTTCATTTACAAAACTTTTACCGTAGTTTCCCGAACTACGGACGCTCTGATTCTTCATTCTCTTATGAATGTAAGATACGTAGGCACAAGATTGCAAAGATCTTGGCGAGCACATTCCCCACAATTCCATAATTCCTTCCTTTACCCATAGTCCCACGAACTACGATGCTCTGACTTTCCCATTGTACGAGGGAGTACGTAGGCACAAGGGCCCCAATCCTTGGAGAGCACCCTGTAACACCCCACTTCCCCGTATTAAATAAAATATAAATATCATAATAATAATCAGAGTTTTCACCAATAAGTGGGATATCACATCTCCAAATTTTATAAAAATACTTTATTCATTCTTTTCAAAATAATACAGCGGAATTTGTTTAATAAAATAAAATACATCGAATTCATGATACGTCACAGGATTACAATAAGTTTGACATGAAACAGTTAAAACACCCATATCCCGTGTTACGTATCAGAGCATCCTACGACTCGACTGTCACACCACTATCCAAGTTAGCTAAGCACCTGGATTATCTGTACTTCCGAAGAAGCACAGACCACAACAACAACAAAGGGGTGAGAAATAATGATCAGAATATAATGGTAATGTAACACATGTAAATAAGGTAGTAAAACACACCAACACACCAATATTCACCCTCAACAACTCCATATGACGAACCTACTGTTCAAATTACAATATAACATATTATAATGCAAATATGCAACTCAACACCATGCATGCGGTACCGACTCATTGGTTCATTCAATCGAACCTGGATAGATCACTTACGCTCCTCCTGAGACATGATCTATCCCCCACCATTCTCCACAAAGGAGTACGGATGAATCACTTACGCTCCTCCTGAGACATGATTCATCCCACCAAAACACCATGATATGCACACACCAATGCATAACTAATATATTTAGGCACTCAACGTGCACACGATCCTCCTGATCATATCATCATACATCAATGCATATATGTACAGATATAACATACACCAACACCATATAAATCAATTCACACAGTGAGCAATCTCACATTCTAACACCAAGTATGAACACATCCCAACACTCGGGGAATACACGATCCTACTGATCACTGCACCATAATCATATACATGATACACCCATCATTCATTTTAATTAAATTAGATATTAAACGAGTTCACACTCTAACACCATATATAAACACATCTCAACACTCGGGGAATACACGATCCCACTGATCGCTACCCACATATATATCAACTAATTGCCCACCAGTCATTATTACGGGAAACATGTACTATCACCAAGTACACAAGTTAGTTCCCACACTCATCATTCTTACAGTGCATCAAGGCCAAACTGTACCTATCATCTCAACTCAGATTCTCAGTCTATTCTAGTACCAATCTTGCACATTACCGTAACCAATAGGTTTCTAATTCCTATTCCCAAACTCATCACCTACACACTTTACCGATACCTTACAAGCCATACAAAATTTTCCCTAAAAACTGTAAAACACCCTATATGCCCTATATGCCAAATCATCCCAAAACATCAATTCATTAACATTGACTTATACTCCATCACTATCAATTACTAGTTATCTTCAAACACAAACACACCAATAAACATTATACTTACCAATTATCCTATACTTCCTACTCTAGAACCAACATTACGGTACATTACCGACACTTCAGAGTCACTCTGAATCTCACCAAGGTCCTAACCATAGTCATTAACGACACTATAGGGAAACAACACATAATTTTCCCCAAAGCTATAATCATGGTCATTACCCACACCACAGTAACAACACAGAATCTCACCAAAACTCTATTTATATTTACTATCAACACTGCAGTAACAACATATAATTTTTCCCAAAGCTATAATCATGGTCATTACCCACACTACAGTAACAACACAAAATCTCACCAAAACTCTATTTATAGTTACTATCAACACTGCAGTAACAACATATAATTTTCCCCAAAGCTATAATCATGGTCATTACCCACACTACAGTAACAACACAGAATCTCACCAAAACTCTATTTATAGTTACTATCAACACTGCAGTAACAACATATAATTTTCCCCAAAGCTATAATCATGGTCATTACCCACACTACAGTAACAACACAGAATCTCACCAAAACTCTATTTATAGTTACTATCAACACTGCAGTAACAACATATAATTTTCCCCAAAGCTATAATCATGGTCATTACCCACACTACAGTAACAACACAGAATCTCACCAAAACTCTATTTATAGTTACTATCAACACTGCAGTAACAACATATAATTTCACTAACATCACCATAATATATATATATACACCAAATTCACCAATACCAATCAAAAATTCATCAATGTCAAGCATCAATTTATCATTAGCAACAATAATAACAAGCATGCCAATATAAAACTTCATTGATCGGAATTTTCCTACGGGGTTAAGGAATCCCCTCTACCCTATACATGTATATACCATCCCAATCAAATTTCTCCCCCCTTACCTTGTTAATCGGTTGATCGATGAAAGAATCCTCCAAGGTTTGGCCAATTCTGATTTTCCCCCGTATCCTTCGTTCTTCGCTCCCTTTTCCGTTCCCTTTTCCGTTCTCTCCTTTCTATCTTTCTTTTTCCACTTTCTCTAACTTCTCCCAATGTATCGTAAAACTAATGACCCCTCAAATTCCCTATTTTAATTCTCTAATCCCAATAATAATAATAACTAATAATAATAATAAAAAATAATAATAATAATAATAATAATAGTAATAATAATCCTATTATTATCTCACCAAAATAATAATAATGTTAATAACTTAATAAAATAATAATAATAATAATAGTAATAATAATCCTATTATTATCTCACCAAAATAATAATAATGTTAATAACAATAGTAACTATAATAAATATAATAATAATAATAATAA
The DNA here is from genome assembly GCA_963859935.3 of Lathyrus sativus. Lineage (NCBI taxonomy): Eukaryota > Viridiplantae > Streptophyta > Magnoliopsida > Fabales > Fabaceae > Lathyrus > Lathyrus sativus. Next base: position 133,390,465 of record OZ012736.1, on the reverse strand, counting down.
TATTCCCACCAATATCAATATTATACACTATATTATTATATTCACCAAAACACCACCAATAATCCTCCCATATCAGGGACACCCACCAATAATAATATTCATACCGATGATAATAATAATAATAATAATGATAATAATAATAATAATAATAATAATAATAATAATAATAATAATAATAATAATACCACCAATATTACTATTAACTATTATATTATTATCTCCACACCACCAATGATCCTTATATATCAAGGATACTCACCAATCACATACCAACACACCCCACCTAAGGGCACACCAACATAAAATAATTAAATTAACACCAAAATGACTAAATAAATAAAATGGGTGTTACACACCCTATCTTAAAACCACCCATTTCCCCCTATAGGAGAAATCTTAGAAGAAAACAAACAAGCATAGCTAACTTTACTCTCGAATCGAATCAAGAGGTTCCAGTTGAGTATAACGGACGTAGAGGGTGCTAATACCTTCCCTTTGCGTAATTAACTCCCGAACCTAGAATTTGGTTGCGATGACCATGTTCTTATCTCCTTAAAGTTTTTATCGATATTTTCCTATTCCTTCCTTGGAATAAATAAAGTTTGGTGGCGACTCTGTTCGAACGTTTTTTCCGCGTCCATCGCGAGGGTCGTATTTTTCGAGGTACGACAGATGGCGACTCTGCTGGGGAAAATGCATTGCCCTATGCAAGAGAGAGTCAAGCCTAACTTGACTCGATTCGAGAGTGCTAACTTCACTTAACTGTTTTCTTTATGATGATTTTTTCCTATTGTTTATTTATTGCTTTCTCTTTCTATTGTATGCTTTTTATTATATCTGTCTGTTGGATTCGGGGATAGCATTACAAGTAAAACTCTACACCCGAGCTTTAGAAAAAGAAGAGAGAACACTTAGTTTAGACTTTGAAAGTAATTAGTGTTAGTCCCCAAGGACTCACTCCTTGTGTGCCTAGCATGAAAGCTTCCCCTAAGAGTAGACCTTTTCATAGATCTCGTTGTAACACAGCTAGCCTGTTGCACGACTTGATTCATGAAGGGTCAGTGACTCTGGGAACTACTCTTAGAACCAGTTTCTATATTGGTAGTCGTGTAGTGTTAGTCTCTGAGGACTTGCACCTCGTGTGCCTATCATGAGGACTCCGCTCAGGAGAGACCTTTTCGTATTACCGTCATAATACAGCTAGCCTGTTGCATGATGTTGATGCAATTGATGTCCGTGATTCTAGGAACCTTATCCGTCAACATAGAAGTTATCCCGTGAGTGGGTCTGTGGGTAAAGAATCTAGAGCTTTCCTTACATAGCCTATCGGTTATGGTTCTTTGACATGCTTATGTTATCCTGGATCTTGTTTGTGCCTGATCAGTGCATCCTTCTACACATTCTCCTATATTTTTACTTAGGCATTTATTTAATTTATTTTTATTATTCTTATATTTTATTATCTTTTTATATTTTATTTTATTTTTGGTTTAATTTGATTTTCAAACTTTATTTTTCAGCTTTAGCAGTCTGCACGGAAACGATCATAACTAGAGTTACGAGAATCCGTTTGAGGCGTTCTAAAAATCACCGGAAAGCTAAGAGAGAGAGCTACAAATTTTATGTTGGAGTCGAAGTCACATTGGAGCACATTTTCTCAGAATATTCGTTAAAGTTACAACACTAGGAATTTGTTTTATTTTTGGGTCATGTTTTGGGCCTGGGTGATGTTTTCGACCCAGTTGGGTTATCAACTTGTTTTTCTTTTTAGGGGAAACCTGAAGGTGAGATAATACTTAGAAGGGGGGTTGAATAAGTATGAAGATTAAAACTTAGAAATAAAAACTCAAGTATTTTTATCCTGGTTCGTTGAACTCAACTACTCCAGTCCACCCTTCCTAGAGTGATTTGCCTTTCTCAAACAAGGACTTAATCCACTATTAAATCAACTGATTACAACAGTTAACACTTAGAACAACTGTTCAAAGTCTTCTCAAGAACTACTGATCCTAACTGGATCTTCTTAAGGTTTACAATCAAATGTAATACAAATACAAATGTTTAAGATTGCTTCCATAAAGCTTTATCACAACTGTGATTTTTCACTTAACTATTTAGAACAAAGAAATAAATTCTTAGAATGAATATGAAATTGTATGAGAGCTTGAATGTTGATTTCTTTTCAATAAATCGTCAACTGAAGAAATTGGTGAAGTCTTGCTTTTATAGGCAGCTGATCCAAGGGAGCTTCACGTTGAGAAGAGTGTCCAAAAGGTCTGAGCCTTTTAGTCTTCACATCATGTGACCTTTCCTAGAAGAAGAAAGCACAGAAAAATACTTTTTGTCTGTGTTCTTGTGTCTAGCATAAATAAGGAAAGAGACGTTTGGTTCACTCCAACGAATATAAACTTTGAATAATTTCTTCTTCAGTTTTTAGCAAATTCATCAGAGTCTAATTGGGTCAGAGTCTTCTGATGATGATCAGAGTTTTGCTGGATCAGAGTCTTCTACAGCAGGTGTGCTTTTAGCGTGTTTAAGATCAGAGCATATTTGAGATAGATCTTCAGTACTGGCAGCTTTAGTACTTTCAGAATCTTTTGTAGAAACTATGTTTGAAAAACTCTTCATACAGAATTCTTCTTTGATTCAGATGCTTCTGACTTGCTTCAGATTCTTCTGGAGCTTCTGCTTCAGATCCTTCTGGAGCTTCTACTTCAGAATCTTCTGGAGGCTACACTCAGGATCTTCTGTTGGCAGCAATCAAAATCTTCTAATGTATGCATCTGGCGCTACAGAGTCTAGCTACTTTCTTGTGTTCAATTCTGATTTGCTTCTGGAATGTTAATTCCTTTACTATCTGCAGTAAAAAACTCTCAAGCAAATTTCAGAGTATATAATTCTTAAATACAAAATTTCATATTAGTTATCATCAAAACATAGAGATATTATTAAGAACCAATCTGTGTTCTAACAATCTCCCCCTTTTTGATGATGACAAAAACATCAGAAATTTTGTTTAATTGAAAATATAATAATTATAACTCCCCCTGAGATGATGAATCTCCCCCTGAATTAAATACAAATAAGGAATAGAAACTTCCCTTTTGTCTTGAGCAATTTTCAGAGTTAGATCTTGATTGTTCTTTTAACATTTGAGAGTCAGAGTGTCTTGCAAATTTTAGATTCAGAGTTTGATAATTGTCAAATGATCTGAAAGTCTCAGAGTTTATTTTACAGAGCGTACTTATCAAATGTTCTGAAATACTCAGATTTAATGTTAGATAGAATAGATATGTCTGAAGTTTCATTCTGGTGAAATTTAATTAAACAGTTCAGATCTATATTTTCTCCCCCTTTTTTGTCATAAGAAAAAAGTAAAAACTTTAAAAAGACAAATAAAAGGAAACAGTAAAGAAGATAAATCATGTGGAGAAAACTTTGAGATTTCATTCAATTCAGTTCAGAGCAAGAGTACATGCATCAGAAGATATTCAAAAAGTACATAATCAAACATCAGATGCAAAAACATCAGAATGAAAAAAAATGAAGAACTAAGAGTGTTTTGACAAAAGCATCTTCAATAGATCCGTGATCTCAGAGGAGGACTGCTCTTGCTTTGACATCCACTTAGCCATTGTTTCATTCTTCTGATCCTGCTTTGACATCCACTCAGTCATGTCTTCAGACTTTTTATCCTGTTTGGCCATCCAAGACTTGATCTCTGATTGACCAGCTTCTAGAGCAGCAATTTTATCCTCAAAATCTGGATGTTCTTTCTTAATCTCAGATGAAGAGGGTTGATCATTTTCTGGAGCTTGAACATAGTCAATTTCCATAGGGTCTGTAGAGCTTGGAGCATGAGAGCCAGAAGGAAGGTCTACCAGAGTCATGGCCAAAGAGTTGTCTACAGATGCAGATTCAGTAGTTTCTTCTGATGAGGGAGGAGCATCTGTAAGAAGTAGTGGTCCAGATCTCTTGACAGTCCAGAACAAACTTCTTGCAGCTTCAGCAAATCTGAGCTTCACATCATCAGAACATAAGTTCTTCAGATTTGATGCTACAGTGTTGAATCTGTTGATGAATCCATTCCAGATGACATCAGATTCTTGGGCATCCATTGTTGCTGAACACTTCTTCTGTACAGTACCTAAATACAATTGTATTTCTTGCAAAAAAGATTGAAATAAATGATTAACATTAAGTCTAAGTTTTGGATGTAACAAAGTCTCCAATGTTATTGGTTTTGGTTGGGGAGTAGGTGGAAAATGGATTTCTTAATGGAGATCAGAAGAGGAGGGTAGTATGGAATGAAAGGAATTTCAGGGGATTGTTCTGGTTTGGATCTGTTTAAAGCATTTAACATATTTGGTTTTGCTTTGGTGTGATAGGAAACCACATCAAAGGGTTTATTTGAGTGGGGGTGGAAGGCAGATTTTGGAGGTTCATCAGAAGCAGCAATTTTATCAAATGAAATAGGTATAGCTGAAGTAACAGCTTTTGCAGATTTAGCAGAATATGATATTGTTGCTAATGAACCTACATCTGACATGGATTGAATATAAGTGAGAAGCACAGATGGTAGGGTGATTGTAAGTTTGGGTTTCAAGGGAGTGATTGGGTCAGATGGTTCAACTCTGTCATAAAAATCTTTGAGTTTGAAACCATAAGCAAGATTGTGAAATAGGGATGAGACTTGTGCACATGAAATAGATGTTCTTGGGTTAGATGTTGGGTTAGAATTTGGAATCAGGATTTCAGATGATGGTGTAGGTGTGGGAGTAGGATCTGAAATAGGAACTTTGGAAGATATAGAGGGTTCTGGTTGGTTTACCTCAGAATCTCTATGAGAAGGGGATACCAGAAAATCTGGGTGTATGTCAGATTTTGAGGAGTTAGATGAAGTGGTTGGTGTACAAGAGGTAGAAGATACTTGAAATACAGTTCTGAGTGGTGTAACATCAAGAACTTCTGTCTCAGGGATGTTGGTTCCAGATGGTAGAGTTGATTCTGAAGGATTTTCAGAGGGTTTTAATGGGGGTTCAAATGTGGGTGGATCAGATGATATATTTATTGGTTCAGATGAAACTGGAACAAATGTTATTTTTGTAGGTTCAGAAATAACAGGTACAAATGCAGTGGGTTCAGATGTGTTGGATGGTGGAAGTTGTGATTGTGGTTGTTTCTTTTGTTGTTGTATTTGAGGTTCAGATGATTTTTGTTGTTGTTTTTCAGAGTCTTTTTCTTGCAGAGGTTCAGATTGTTTTTCTGGTTGTTTTTCTTGTGGTTGCTTTTGTTGTTCAGATGGCTTTTGTTGAGATGGTTTTTGTTGTGCATATGGTTTTGTTGTTTGTTGTTGTTCTGTGGGTTGTTTTTCTGAAGGTTGTTTTTGTGGTACAGATTGTTTGATTGGAATTTTTGGTTGAATCGTTTGTGGTACAGAGACTTTTGGAGTTTGAATTGTTTTTGCTGTTATTGGTATTGGAACAGATGATTGTTTTCCAGGTGAGATGGAAATTGGATTAGAAGATTTTTGTGGAGATGGGGTAGAGACATGAGGTGGAGCAGTAACAGATGTATTTTGTGTAGAGGGTGGTTTTGGAATAGACTTAACATTAGAATCATTTATAACAATAGGATTTGCAGAAGATAAAGAAGTTTTAGTACCTTTGATCTTGATTCTTTTTGCTGGTACAGAAGAAGTGGCTCCAGATTCTTTCCTCTTTAGCAGCTTCTGAGGATTTTCAGCAATCTTGGGCTTCTTCTGAACAGGTGCAGCTACTGCTTCTGGTTGAGTCCTTTTTCTTGGTGTTTCTTCTTCTTCTGCAATAGGCAATGGTTGTCTTGCACTCTTTATAATATCTGCAGGAACAGGCTTTCCTTCTTTCTTGCAATCATCAATGTATCTTACTACAATTTCCCTAGGTTCTTCAGCATAGAACAGAGGGTAATCATCTACAGGAGTTCTCTTCTGACTCAGTTCAGAAATGTTCAGCTTCTTGGGAGTTGTTGTGAGTTCTTCTACTATTTTAAGTCTCTGAAGCCTTTTGGCATTCAGAGGCTTCCCAAAATAATTCCTCTGTGACTCCAGCAGCGTACAGAGCAGTTACAAGTTCATTCTCAGTTAGAAGATCTGAGATTAACCTTCCAAAAGGAATCCAGGTTCTGATCTTCTGACCTTTTTCTTTCACATATTCTCTAGAAGCATTTATATGATTCCAAAGATGCATAAAGATAATATATGGAAGACCTACCTTGGTGCTCTGACTGAGGCAATACATAAAGTAGAGCTGCTCATTATTGACATAGTCTGGAGAGTTTGTTGACTTCCTGTGATGAATGCATCCCATGAAGATCTTAGCCCAGATCTTGTAGTCAGGCTTCAGATCCTTGAACTTGTTAGAAGCTTGTCCAGCAGTCATCACTTCTTCATAAACTTCATCCATATCCACACGCCCAACTGGCAAGTGTGATACTCCATCTGTTTCCTCATAGCCAATAAGTTTTCTGATCAGATCCTCTGTTATTATTATATCTTTGCCCAGAACAGAAGATAAGATAAACTTAGGGTAAACTGAAGCATGGATCCAGAACTCTTTCACAAGAAGGGGGTAAACTGGTCCAAAAAGTCTATCAAAATACTTCACCCATCCTTGAGCACCTATAATGGAACGAAACTCAAATCCATTCTCAGCAAGTGAATCAAATTCCACCATTGATTCACACAGAACTTCCAGCTTTTCAACAGGTGTGAGCAATGTTCTTTGTGGTGGAGAATAAGTAGTTACGCCCATATTAGCAGAGGTAACTGCAGCCATTGTAGATTGAAATTGTGCAGCAGTTGATGATGAAGTTGCCATTGAAGATGGTTTTGTCACACGCTTAGGGTTTTTATGCAGAGAGAAAAGAAGATTGAAATGCATAAAATGTTTGAAGTGTGGAAAGTGTGATTGTGAAGAGAAGAGATGTATTTATACTAAAACATATAGGCATACAAACAGTCAGAATTTGGCACGTTTGAACAAAGCATTGAATGAAAAGAATAAAAATCATTTCAAGCATTTATTGCTTCTGACAAATTGGGGGGAAAATCAAGATTTTCACTATTCAAACTTCACCTCAAACGTCTCTTCAGTAGTGTACACGCCACCTTTGCATATTTGGAGTGACACGTGTTTGCTTGCATGTGTTCTGAATTCTCTTGAGAAATGAAACGTTAACCAACGTTCAGATCCTCTAAGGATTGTTAGTTCAGAGTTTCACAGAATAAAGAAAATAAATAAGCAATCAGAAGAAATACTTCAGAGCATTAGGCATTTTTGCATTTGTAAAATTTGCTTCTGATAAATATTATTCTGGACAAAAATCCATACCAATATTTTTCAGAATAAATTTGAATCTATCTTCAACAAGGGGTTTTGTGAAAATATCTGCCCATTGATGATCTGTATCAACAAAGGCTAAATTTATGATTCCCTTCTGAACATAGTCTTTGATGAAATGATGCTTAATTTCTATATGTTTTGCCTTAGAGTGTAAAATGGGGTTCTTAGACAAACATATAGCAGAAGTATTATCACAAAAGATAGAAATGTTACTCTCAAATATTTGATAATCTTCTAGCTGACTTTTCATCCAGAGCATCTGCGTGCTACATCCAGCAGCAGCAATATATTCTGCCTCTGTGGTTGAAAGTGCAATTGTGGGTTGCTTCTTACTGTACCAAGAGATTAGATTTCTTCCTAGAAATTGACAACTTCCAGAAGTACTTTTCCTTTCCACTCTGTCTCCAGCGTAGTCAGCATCACAGAATCCAACTAATTTGAAATCATCAGATTTTCTGTAACACAAACCCACATTAGAAGTACCTTTCAGATACCTTAGAATCCTCTTGACAGCTGTCAAGTGTGATTCTCTAGGATCTGATTAGAATCTAGCACACAAGCATACACTGAACAATATGTCAGGTCTAGAAGTAGTTAAGTAAAGAAGAGATCCTATCATACCTCTGTAGAGCTTTTGATCTACTTTCTTACTTACCTCTTCCTTGCCAAGTGAGCTAGTTGGATGCATTGGAGTCTTTGCCAGCTTACTATCAGTCATGTTAAATTTCTTCCGAAGTTCTTTAACATATTTGGTCTGATGTATGTAAGTGAACTCTGGAGTTTGATTGACTTGGATTCCTAGAAAGAATCTGAGTTCTCCCATCATGCTCATTTCAAATTCTGCCTGCATACATTTAGCAAACTCCTTTCCCAACATAGTATTGGTAGATCCAAATATTATATCATCCACATAAATTTGACAAATTAGAAGATCTTTCTTAATTGATTTACAAAAGAGTGTTGTGTCCACTTTGCCTCTGATGAAATTTTTCTCCAGAAGAAAATTGCTCAATCTCTCATACCAAGCTCTGGGAGCTTGTTTTAAACCATATAGAGATTTCTTTAGTTTGAAAACATGATCTGGAAATTTTTCATTTTCAAAACCAGGAGATTGGTGGACATAAACTTCTTCTTCTATAATACCATTTAGAAAGGCACTTTTAACATCCATCTGATACAGAGTGATGTTATTTTGTGCAGCAAATGAAATAAGAAGGCGTATGGATTCTAACCTTGCCACTGGAGGATAAGTTTCAGTGTAATCAATACCTTCTTGTTGACTGTACCCTTGAGCAACAAGCCTTGCCTTATTTCTTTCAACTTTTCCTTTCTCATTTAGCTTATTTCTGAAGACCCATTTTGTTCCAATTATATTGAATCCTTGTGGTCTTTGAACTAAATCCCACACATCATTTCTGGTGAATTGATTTAACTCTTCTTGCATGGCAATAATCCAATCATTGTCTTGCATAGCTTCATCTACAGAAGATGGTTCAATTTCTGACACCAATCCAAACAGTGATGCTTCAGATGATCTTAGAAAGGATCTTGTTCTGATGGGATCATCCTTCTTTCCAATAATGACATTCTCTGGATGAGAAGCTTTAATTCTGGATGATGATCCTCTAACAGTTGATTCTTCAGAAATGTTTAGATTGTTCATCTGAGAAGTTAAAGGAATAGCATCTGGTGTTTCTTCTGGTTCATTCACTTGAGCTTTGTCTGCCTCTGGGACTTCAGAGTCAGTGAAGACTACTTCTCTATCTGCAGAGTTTTCAGACTGCTTTGGCTTTTTATTGCCAAGCTTATCATCAAATCTAACATGAATAGATTCTTCCACAATCTGTGTCTCAGTGTTGTATACTCTGTAGCCTTTAGAGCGTTCAAAATATCCAAGCATGAAACACTTTTGTGCTTTGGAATCAAACTTGTTCAGATTTTCTTTAGTATTTAACATATAACAAATACATCCAAAAGGATGAAAATATGAAATGTTGGGCTTTCTATTCTTCCACAGTTCATATGGAGTCTTTTCCAGAAGAGGTCTTACAGACATTCTGTTATGAATGTAACAGGCTGTGTTGATTGCTTCTGCCCAAAAGTGTTTTACCAGATTTGTCTCATTGATCATGGTTCTGGCCATTTCTTGCAATGTTCTGTTTTTCCTCTCTACAACCCCATTTTGTTGTGGAGTTCTAGGACAGGAAAAATCATGAGCAATGCCATTTTCATTAAAATATTTTTCAAAATATTTATTTTCAAATTCACCACCATGATCACTTCTGACTTTTATAATTTTGAAATCTTTTTCATTCTGGACTTGCTTGCAGAAGTCAAAGAACACAGAATGTGACTCATCCTTGTGTTTTAAGAACTTTACCCATGTCCATCTACTATAGTCATCAAAAATGACTAATCCATACTTCTTGCCTCTGATGGATGCAGTTTTCACTGGTCCAAACAGATCAATATGAAGTAATTCTAGTGGTCTGGAAGTAGAAACAACATTTTTTTATTTAAAAGATGATTTTGAAAACTTCCCTTTTTGGCATGCTTCACAAAGAGCATCTGAGGTGAACTTCAGATTAGGAAGTCCTCTAACAAGATTAAGTTTATTAATCTGAGATATACGTCTCATATTAATATGCCCCAATCTTCTGTGCCAGACCCATTGCTCTTCATTAACAGACAAGAGGCATTTAACATTCTGAACTTTAAGTTCTGAAAGATTTATTTTATAAATGTTGTTTTTCCTCTTACCACTAAATAGGATAGAGTCATCCTTTTGACTAATAGCTTTACAACATTTTTGATTAAAGGTAATATCATAACCATTGTAACTTAATTGACTTATGGACAATAAGTTATGCTTTAACCCTTCAACCAGTAAAACATTAGTAATAGAGGGAAGTTTACCATTTCCAATGGTGCCAGATCCAATGATCTTGCCCTTCTGGTTCCCTCCAAATTTCACATCACCTCCAGATCTAAGCTCTAGGCTTTAGAACATAGACCTTTCTCCTGTCATGTGTCGTGAGCATCCAGAGTCCAGTTACCATGATTGGTGTCCTGACCTTGCTGCTAAGAACATATGCAACAGGAATTATTTTACTTTTAGGTACCCAGATCTTCTTGGGTCCTTTAGGGTTAGTGGTTCTGAAGGTTTGTCTAAACTTCTGTTTTTCAACATAAGGTTTATTCTGACTAGCCTTAGATTTAAACACATGAATATTCTTTTCAGAGCGTGTTTGTTCAATATCATTCAAGTGACCAAATTTAAAGTGTGAATATAAAGGAGTTTTCTTAATGATAATTTTATCAACAGGTTTTGGATTTAAATCCTTTCCAGAGGAGGATTCATATCCAATTCCTTTTTTGTTATTTCTGCTAACTCCATAGATCATAGAAGCCATTTTGCTTTTGTCTATGCTTTTAGCAAGAAACTTCTGAAAGCTATAATCATATTTTTCCAAAATATTTTTGCATTCAGATTCAGTTTCAGAATCAGAGTTTTGTTGAGCTAATTCAGAATCATTTTTCAATTTTAATTTCTTTTCATTTAGCTCAGCTACTTCTGATTTGAGAATATTATTCTTAGATACAAGATTGCTTTGACGCTTCTTGTATTTGAGCTTAATATTGTTATAGCTTTTCAGAACTTCTAATAACACTTTGATAAGTTCTTCTTTGGTAAGTTTAGCCATTACCTCTTCAGCGTCAGAGTCAGATTCAGAGTCAGATTCAGATCCTGAAGTTCCTTCCTCCTGATCTTCTATGTCTGCCATCAAAGCTACATTGGCACATTCTTCTTCTGACTCAGATTCAGATTCAGATGTATCTGAATCATCCCAGGTGGCCATCAGAACCTTTTTCTTCTTATCAAATTTTCTTTTAGGCTTTTCTTTCAGCACCTTTGGACATTCATTTTTATAATGTCCAGGTTCTTTACATTCATAGCATACAACCTCCTTTTTGCCAGATCTTCTGTGTCCAGAAGATTCTCTTCTTTGGTCAGGCTTCTTGAAGTTTCTGAACTTCTTTCCTTTATGCTTCCAGAGTTTGTTAATTCTTCTGGACAGCATGGATAGTTCATCTTCATCTTCAGACGAGGATTCTTCAGAGCTTTCCTCTATTACCTGCAATGCTTTAGCAGATTTATTAGATTTTAAAGCTACAGATTTACTTTTCTTTTGAGGTTCATCTTCCTCAAGTTCTATTTCATGACTTCTTAGTGAACTGATCAATTCCTCCAAGGAGATCTTGTTCAGATCTTTAGCCATCTTCAGCACTGTCACCATAGGTCTCCATCTGGTGGGTAAGCTTCTGATGATCTTTTTCACATGATCAGCACTAGAGTATCCTTTGTCCAGAACCTTTAGTCTAGCTGTAAGTATTTGAAATCTGGAGAACATAACTTCAACAGATTCAAAGTCTTCCATCTTGAAGGCTTCATACTTCTGGATCAGAGCCAGAGCCTTTGTTTCCTTGACTTGAGAGTTTCCCTCATGAGTCATCTTTAAGGATTCAAACATGTCAAATGCAGTTTCCCTGTTTGTAATTTTTTCATACTCAGTGTGAGATATTGCATTCAACAATATTGTTCTGGCCTTGTGGTGATTTCTAAATTCTTTCTTCTGAGCAACTGTCATAGATTTTCTGTCTATTTTCTTGCCATTCCCATCTGTGGGATGAACATATCCATATATCACCAGATCCCATAAATCAGCATCGTATCCAAGGAAAAAACTTTCAATTCTGTCTTTCCAATAATCAAATTTCTCCCCATCAAACATAGGGGGTTTGGTGCTGATTCTGTCCCTTTCTTCATATTTGTTGTGAATGTTAGACATTGTATTATCAACCATAGTAACAACCAAATATATATCAAAGTATTTCTCTCTGGATCTTTACTGTCACTGTTAAGTGGTAGCACACACAGAACCGGAGCTCTGATGCCAACTGAAGGGGAGATAATACTTAGAAGGGGGGTTGAATAGTATGAGGATTAAAACTTAGAAATAAAAACTCAAGTATTTTTATCCTGGTTCGTTGAACTCAACTACTCCAGACCACCCTTCCTAGAGTGATTTGCCTTTCTCAATCAAGGACTTAATCCACTATTAAATCAACTGATTACAATAGTTAACACTTAGAACAACTGTTCAAAGTCTTCTCAAGAACTACTGATCCTAACTGGATCTTCTTAAGGTTTACAATCAAATGTAATACAAATACAAGTGTTTAAGATTGCTTCTATAAAGCTTTATCACAACTATGATTTTTCACTTAATTATTTAGAACAAAGAAATAAATTCTTAGAATGAATATGAAATTGTATGAGAGCTTGAATGTTGATTTCTTTTCAATAAATCGTCAACTGAAGAAATTGGTGAAGTCTTGCTTTTATAGGCAGCTGATCCAAGGGAGCTTCACGTTGAGAAGAGTGTCCAAAAGGTATGAGCGTTTTTGTCTTCACATCAAGTGACCTTTCCTAGAAGAAGAAAGCACAGAAAAATCCTTTTTGTCTGTGTTCTTGTGTCTAGCATAAATAAGGAAAGAGACGTTTGGTTCACTCCAACGGATATAAACTTTGAATAATTTCTTCTTCATTTTTTAGCAAATTCATCAGAGTCTAATTGGGTCAGAGTCTTCTGATGATGATCAGAGTTTTGCTGGATCAGAGTCTTCTGCAGCAGGTGTGCTTTTAGCGTGTTTAGGATCAGAGCATATTTGAGACAGATCTTCAGTACTGGCAGCTTTAGTACTTTCAGAATCTTCTATAGAAACTATGCTTTGAAAAACTCTTCATACAGGATTCTTCTTTGATTCAGATGCTTCTGACTTGCTTCAGATTCTTCTGGAGCTTCTGCTACAGATCCTTCTGGAGCTTCTGCTTCAGAATATTCTGGAGGCTACGCTCAGGATCTTCTGTTGGCAGCAATCAGAATCTTCTAATGTATGCATCTGGCGCTACAGAGTCTAGCTACTTTCTTGTGTTCAATTCTGATTTGCTTCTGGAGTGTTAATTCCTTTACTATCTGCAGTAAAAAACTCTCAAGCAAATTTCAGAGTATATAATTCTTAAATACAAAATTTCATATTAGTTATCATCAAAACATAGAGATATTATTAAGAACCAATCTGTGTTCTAACAAAACCATGTTTTACTGTTAATTATATACTATTCACACAAAAAATTGAAAAAAAGGTTTTAGAAGAACTTATGGAAAACTAATACCTCCGGGCAAATCCTGTTGTGTACGGTTTCAACACTTTGAGGTTATTATAATATCAATTTAAATCTGATTCCTTTCAATCCTTTTCTATGAAGTCATTTGCTTAATTTGATTGCAATTGTTTGCTTAATTCAATTTTTGTTAATAGGATATAATTGATTAAATTCGATTGTATGCATGTTCCTAAATTTAATTGCGTGTTATCGTTTTCTTAATTCGTTAATTCGTCATATTCTTAACTGTTTGCTTAATTCGGTAAACAGGAAAATAATTCATTTGATGTTGGTAAGCGCTTGTCTGATTAATATCATAATCGAATAGGATTGGAGCCGTTTAGGGATTGATTTTATAATAGCCGATGATAAGTCGGAACTCGAATCAGTAGGATTAGCCGTTATATCCTATTTTTGCGTCCAGCCGTTCCGTTTCGCCCATTTCTTGTCAGACCTAGTAAAAAAACCAGGTTTTGGGCAAATCGTCTTCTTTTTTAGCTCAGTTTCGTGAAATTGAAGCAGAAAAATCATGCAATCAAAAATCCTTAAATCTAAGAGAGTTAAAAGAGTTGGCCACTTGAATCGCCAAATTCATCATTTTTCTATTTTTAATGAATTTTTTATTGTTTTCATAGAGTCGAAAAAAATCAAAAAATTCTCAAAATTATATTTTTAAGTCATTAGATTAATTTCGGTGTCAGTTTATTTTTATGAATTTTTTTTGATCGATTCTCTTCTTTGTGTTTGTTTTTGACTATCTGAGTCTAACAATCTGCATAACTTGTTTGCTTCGTACACTGAACTTGATTTTGAAATGGCTGATAATAGAACCTTAAGGCAATTAGCTGCTCCTGATATGAATTAAAACAAGTGTTTTTATAAAAATGCAGTATAGCGCCAATGACTCGAATTGTATCGCAAGGATTCTTGTAGGAATAACCAAATACAGCAACGGAATATTATGGGGGGGGGTCGGTTTTGATTAAGAGAAAAAAGTGATTATTAAAATAAGCTGTTGTGAAAAAAGGTGATTATAGTAATAAGCTGAAACTGAAGATCATTTATAATACTTTATATATGGAATATCCTGTTGTTCATGTACCTTTCGAATTGGAATTTGGTTTAATAAACTTGTTGCCAAGATTTAATGGTCTTGCAAGTGAGGATCCGAATAAGCATGTGAAGGAATCCCAAATTATGTGCTTTAAACCTTCTGAACCTTCACTATAGGACCTTGTCAAGCAAATGGCTATAAATGATCTTCAGTTTCAGCAACAAACAGATTTAAGTCTTCAGGCTTTGCAGACACAGATTGAACAGCTTGCCACTATAGTGAATGCCATGCAGAAAGCTCAAGAATCAAACCAGCCACCTGCCCAAACAGTAGTGAATCTAAAATATTTTCCTTCTAATTTAGTTGATGATACTTATTTTGAATTGTGTTTTGATTTTCCATCATTAGCAGATTTTGATGATACTTACTCTTGTGATTCATGTACCGACACTAACATTTGCTATGTTTGTGCTGAGATTAATGCTTCCGTATAGGGTGATGTTTTTCATGCAGATGAAGTTGTTTATATAGCTAAAACTTTTAACATCACGGCTGCCCCAACCTCACCATCCATTGAAAAACCTCCCCTTTGGAGCTTAAACTACTTCATAACAATCTGAATTATGCTTATTTAGATACGGATAAAAAGCTTCCAGTTATAATTTCTTGTAACCTTGATTCTTATAAAGAAAATAAGCCTTTTTAGGTTTTGAAGAAACATAAGAGACTTGGATGGACCTCGA
Source organism: Lathyrus sativus (assembly GCA_963859935.3). Lineage (NCBI taxonomy): Eukaryota > Viridiplantae > Streptophyta > Magnoliopsida > Fabales > Fabaceae > Lathyrus > Lathyrus sativus. The sequence goes on along the minus strand of OZ012736.1, from coordinate 133,375,057 downwards.
TTAAAGAGAGAAGAAAAGTAGTGAGACAAACCTTTAATCTTTCATTCTCTGATGTTGTGGAAAAGGATATCACGTTTACGTGCCCATTCGACACTTTTATTTATCGAAGATTCTTATTTGATCCTGGAATAAAAGGCGAAGGCACTAATACAAATTTCAAGGGCGATGGATTCTATCCAAAGTTACTCCCCACTTTGGAAGAGGAGACTGTAGGAAATCTCTCTTTGGGAAAGGATGCATATGTGATCACTTATCCACCTTGACTCCTCGGGTGTGTTCTTTCCTTTCTCTCACTCTTATTTTATTTGTATGTACTTTCATTGAGGACAATGCTTGTTTTAAGTCTGGGGGAGGGAAACCTTTGTTTTATTTGCTTGTTTTACTATTTTGTTTTGTTTTGTTTTTGGTTATAATAATAAAAATTAAAAAAAAAATTTGCATCTTTTTGAAAGTTCTAGGCTAAAGACTAATTTGAGATTATTTTATGGAGACTTGGGAAAAATTCACAAGATCGGTACCGTCTTAACACCGTAAGTCTCCTGCATGTGGAAATTGATTTGAATATTCTTTATGTTTTAGCCTTAAATTTTCATTCTCTGACAGCTCTTGAGTAGTTTATTTCAGCAGTCAGCACCATCTCATACACACTCTACGCAGGGAAGCCGATGAATATAAGTGAGTGATCAAATTTTTAGCTTGAAAAAAAAAAGAAAAAGAAAAGAAAAGAAAAAGTTGAAAATTTTTTTTATTACTCGTTAGTTGGTTCAACGATTTCTGGTGCTGAACTTGGTAGGGCGGATTAAGGTCCGATCCCCCGCAACTACAACTGAGTAAGCAAAGGGTTATGCCACGTAAGTACCAGAACCCCAAACAAAAAGGATCAGAGTCACTAACTGGTCGCCTTTCTATGAGTGTGTGGAGATAACGGACTTAATGTGATTGCGCCTGAATGAAAAAGAGCAAAAAGGAGGATGAGTAAGTTAGGCTTTAACATAATAACATGATTTTAGTTAATTTCTGTATTCAGGAGGCTTATGTCTGCAAAATTGTGGATTAGTGTTTCTACGATATCCTTAGTGTGTAAGATTAGTATCTATCGTTGCAAACTTAACCGAAGAAGACTTTTAGCCTGGAATGAGTAATTGTTGATGTGTTTGTGCTTTCTTTGTTTTGTTTTATTTTAATTTTGCTCGGAGTGCAAAGGTTCAAGTCTGAGGGAATTTGATCAGTGCATCTTTATGCATATTCTCCTATATTTTTACTTAGACATTTATTTACTTTATTTTGATTATTCTTATGTTTTATTATGTTTTTATATTTTATTTTATTTTTGGTTTAATTTGATTTTCGCACTTTATTTTTCAGCTTTAGTAGTCTGCACGGAAACGATCATAACTGGAGTTCTGGGAATCCGTTTGAGGCGTTCTAAAAATCGCCGGAAAGCTAAGAGAGAGAGAGCTACGACTTTTATGTTGGAGTCGAAGTCAGATTGGGAGCACATTTTCCCAGAATATTCGTTGAAGTTACAGCACTAGGAATTTGTTTTAGTTTTGAGTCATGTTTTGGGCTTGGGTGATGTTTTCGACCCAGTTGGGTTATGAACTTGTTTTTATTTTTAGGGGAAACCTTGTTTTACTGTTAATTATATACTATTCACGAAAAAAATTGAAAAAAAGGTTTTAGAAGAACTCATAGAAAACTAATACCTCCGGGCAAATCCTGTTGTGTACGGTTTCAACACTTTGAGGTTATTATAATATCAATTTAAATCTGATTCCTTTCAATCCTTTTCTATGAAGTCATTTGCTTAATTTGATTGCAATTGTTTGCTTAATTTAATTGTTGTTCATGGAATAGAATTGATTAAATTCGATTGTATGCATGTTCCTAAATTTAACTCCGTGTTATCGTTTGCTTAATTCGTTAATTCATCATATTCTTAACTGTTTGCTTAATTCGGTAAACAGGAACATAACTCATTTGATGTTGGTAAGCGCTTGTCTGATTAATATCATAATCGAATAGGATTGGAGCCGTTTAGGGATTGATGTTATAATAGTTGATGATAAGTCGGAACCCGAATTAGTAGGATTAACCGTTTTATCTTATTTTAATAATCACTTTTTTTATAGTCACTTATTTTAAGTATTTTTTCTCTTAATCAAAATTCAAACCCCCATAAACTGTTACTTTATTGGTCAATCACTACAAGAATCCTTGCGAACGATAGTCTGAGTTATTGTCGCTGTACTATAATTTTTACAACAAGACTCGTTTCTGATCCGCGCGCGACAGCGGATCAGTGCATGCATCGCATCTGTATACCATTGCATGTGCATTTCATTTGCATTGTACACCATTTCCTAAACCCAAAAAGTTTATCCATCCTTTGTCCATAATCCGAAGTTGATTTCCCGACACACGTATTGGACTTGAATTAGTGCTGGAAGACCATGGACCGCTTGAAGCAGAATCAAGTTGAGTTAAGAAAAGACGAGAACCACGCAGAAGGCAAGATGAAACAGCTGCCAGAAGTTATGACGACTGTGAAACAAGAAAGCTAATCCAAAAGTTGATCAAGGAAGAAAAGCCCAATTCCTCAATGCTAGCAGTTTCCATATCATTTTTGCGCATTTGTAGTTTTCTTTTCTGTTAAAGTGCTATTTGCTTTTAGACATTGTTTCTTATCAATGGTATTGTTAATGTGATAATTATGCATGTTTTGAATAAATCCATTCGTATTCACTCACGTTTTCTCTTTTATTGCAAAATTAAAAAAAATCCACTTCCTTTATCGCACTGCTGTTTAGCAAAGATTTGAGGGAGGATGACGAAAACAAAATACCCATAATTACTGATGGTATGCTTTTGGATAAAATTCCGCTGATGATGTACAGGCATTGTTTCAAATCCCCAAACACTGAAGAAATAAGGATTTAATCCCTAGTCAACCACTTCGAGCCTAGAATAGGAGTTTCCTTTGGACTTTTAAACCCTTACGCTTAACCTGGGGCATGGGTAGTGTTCAGTTAACCTGATTATGCACTCGAATCACGAGACAAAATCCAAAAGACATGACGGTGGTCCATCAATGACCACTACAAGAAAATAAGCAAATTGCGACTGTTAATTTTGCAGATTACGACGGTTAAAACCGATGTAAGTTTCAAGTCACGACGGTTCCCCTACTATCGTAGAAACATGTGTCGTGAGGCTGTTTTACGACGATTTTAAAAGCTGTCGTTCCAACTGTCGTAACATTCTGTGACGGTTTTGAAACGGCCTTTAATATATTATTACGACGGTTGTAACCGCCATAATTATATAATATATATTTCATTGAAAATAACGACGGGTGTAACCACCATAATTATATATTATATATTTCATTTAAAATAGTGACAGTTTAGAACCGCCGTAATTTTATTATTATTTTTTAAATTGCTACATTATCTCCTCTCTTCATGTTAGTATAATACCAATACTATTACAATATTCAATTCAATTAATACAAAATACCATAAAAAAGTGTAATTTTATTAAACAAAAAAATTATCAATATCCACAATAAGGTCAAGAACCCGTTCACATTTACTATGATAAAATTTTGAAGAGACAAGTTACATCATCGCCATTCACCTCACTAACTTGCATTGTAAAATAAATACTACATAGTGTATATAACAAAAATGTATACTTGAACCTTGACCATTGTCTACTACCACTTGAACCTCATAATAGAAAAACACTTGAACCTCATAATAGAAAAACTCTTGTCAGATCTATCCTTGCTAACTTCTATAATATCCAACCTCAACCTGAAAAATGGGTGGCATCGAGACGTTTAGGACACAAATAAATACATTTGGAGTCCCTGTCATATTGTATTCCTTAGAGCACCCTGCATTAATATAACACACCTAATTTAAAAGAACATTTAACATTTCAATTGGAATTCCATCTCTCAAACAAATTCCAAGAAAAGAGAAGTCGATGTTACCTTGACATCAGAAGTTAGTACTATCTCATTGCTTTTTGGCTCCAACTTTTTCATTTCGTAATATTTTGATATTGGCGATGCAACATCTCTGAGATAAATAGCTCCGACTTTTGAGTCTGGAATATTGTCAAGAACCGGGAGTTCATGCTTAGAACCTATTGTAATTCTCCTATCAAACTTCGACGAAATGACACCTAAAGTTCGAGAAGATTGTAATCAGAAACACATTCATGATTGAACATTCACTGTTGTTGAATTTGATATCATTAAATAGCAGATAGAAAATGAAAGGAGACCTGAACCGGATCCCGACATTATTTTCTGGAAATTTACATCGCAATTTTGTTGTTATTATTGCCTAATGATCCGTCCACGCCATTCATTCATGGTTTTGTTTTGGTCATCATGGGAATAATCACATTCTGGTGTGCACCAGCAACAAATGATCCGATATTTGCATAAATAGCAGCTGCATCAGTCATGGAATGCTCCCCCTGATTATGTCAAAAAGCTAATTTCTTTGCTTCAAGTTTCCCCTGTAGATATAATTTAATAATTAGTTTATTTGAATGTATGTTTGTGTTCGAACGTCTGTGGCTCAAGAATATTCACTAAGAGTGTTAAGGGGAGAAGAAATCTCCTACAAGGCTACATCAAACAGGCTCTAAACAAGTCATAAAAAAGTTTTTCACCCTTGCAGTGAGAATAATCACCTCTCCAACATCAAGATGAATTGGGAGTTAGCATGCCTAGATCTTCCTCGGGATTGGACATAACTACAAACTGTCGTGGGGAGATCAAATCGTATCACACATGAGCAGTTTAGCACGTGGATTCCTTCCTCAAGTACATCAGTAGTAAATAGAAGATTGATCTAAAAAAAACTAAGAATCTATTATGAGATTTTTTATGCCAACCATTTAAAAAAATCCTAATGTATATGACAAAATAAATACCTTTCCAGATCAGAAAGAATCCATTATCTCTTTCTTCCTGTTACGAGCCAGTGCATCAGCTGATGTATTGCTTCCGGTTACATAGGCAACTGTGAGATGAGATATCTGGGAAAATTTTTTCACAAATATTTCAATCACCTTAGCCGCAATGATTCTTTCCACAAAAATGAGGCACAGTAACTGACTAGGTTCTCTGCAAACACCGAATGATAGATTATGAGTTTGCTCTGAGGCATAATACAACATTATAGTGAATTCGTAGTTGCATACCCAAATGATTGGAAGAGTTTAATGAGTTCAAGTAATTTTGGTGATATGTATCCCATTTCCACTGCCTTTGAAAAATCAAATTCAACATGCAAAATCACTTCATTGGCTGCAGAAATAATAGCAACAAAATTTAGCAAGCCAAGATTTGATCAGACATTCAAATAATGTCAGCAGCAAAACAAGCCATCCTTCTCCACCCTCACCCGCCCACAAAAAACAAAACACATACACAGAGCAAGCAAACAAAGAAACACCAGATTAATAATACGCACATGCCTGTAGAAAGGGTTGGAATAGACCAAAAATATCTATATGGATTTTCTCATTGCGAATATGGAAGCACTGACCAAGTAGAGTGTTGCGCATTGCATTTGGAGACAGTGTAGAGCTTAACCAAAGCTTACAGCCTTAAACCACGCCAAAAGAAAATGTCAGAAAAACAAATATTTTAAAATTAAGGAAAAAGAAAGGGGAAACAAGTAACTTTAGGAATTGGAAAAGGAAAATGTGTACCAAGCATTTCAAAAAGTAGTCTCAAGCAAGTAACAGCGTGTGAAAATTCAAGCGAATCGCCACTAATATGATTGAGTACAATATCAAGGAAAAAAGGGATAATTTTCCAATATCCCTTCTTCAAAAGCTGGGGGATCCAAGAAACCAAGTCTTCACAAGACATGCGTCAAAATGTACCATGTCAATATTACAAAAGAGCTGACTAAGCTAAATCATAATACTAATAAGAGAAAAGAAAAACAAACTACTTACAGTGATTTGATACCAATCCATATGGTCGCTATTGACTACTCTGACTGAGACATCATTAATAATTAATTGAATGTGACTACAATACATGAATGTGAGTCAGACACTATACATTATTTCATGCATACAAATTGAAGTGTCGGTACTACCAATAGAAATGTAGTCAATCGAACTATCATGCCTCAGAGTCAGACACTATTTCATGCATACGAGCTAAAGTGTTGGTACCAATATAAATATAGTCAATCGAATTATCATCATATTTTGACCAAGATCTCGTATCGTAAATTAGACAAACTGATTTGAACCATCAAACTATTATCAATGGTCAAGTTACTTTGTGACTACATTCACTAAAATTAAAGACAAACTGACATTCTAGGGGAAAGAATGCTTACTTCTTTCGGTTTAGATTTCCTTTAACACTCATCCCCTCCAATCTTTCAACCTTCCCTATTTCATGCAGTGGTTTCCTTTCTGCCAAAGCTTTAACCGGCGGAGTCTTCAACCGAAATACCAACAGTTTCAATCAATCTGTTGTCTTCTAACTTTAACAGCAACTGCAAAATAAAATTCCAACAAAAAAGGCAAGAAATAAAGGAATCATCAACTAATTCCAAAACTAAGCTTTTAGGTCAAAAGAATTTTTAAGAAATTAATCAAATTGACAAACCTGATGAAAATCGAAAGTAATGGGGGATTTTTCATCTTGTAACATCAAATAAAAACTGAGTATTTGCCATCATTTATCCAGAGAGTATGAGAGATTGAAGGACTTGGCAAAATGCGATTTGGGGGAGAAATTATTTTTAGAAATTGATTACAGATATCAAGACTGAGGGATTGTGATTTGGGGAGAAATATAGGCTTTATGGGGAGAAAAGGGAAGCAGAAAGCGAATTAGTAAAAATTAGAAGAACGAATGGTGAAAATAGGCGGTAGTTGAAGTGTGAAGAAATACAGAGGCAATTCTTACATATGTCGTAGATTCATTGATATACTTCTATATGTTGAAGGATCTCTCAATTTTGGTGTTTTAATTTTTAAAAGTTAACATAATGAATGGCGACAGTTGCATTGAACCGCCGTAGTAAGTGTCACAAGTATGTTTTCGAGGCAGTTTTTCTATAACCGTCGCAAATCAAGTGTTGAAAAATTAATTTTTATTATTATCAAAATTAATTTTAATAAAAATTAACTATTTATATAATAAAACAGAACATATTTTACTATTATTTTAGACAAAAATATTAAACTACATTGTGATGATAATTATAATAATTATTTATTAAATTAATTAATAAAATTGAAAAGGTTGAAAAATAAAAATGAAAGAAAAAAGTGGAAAATCAAAGGAATAAAAAAAATAGTGATTATGATTGGCTAAAGTAATTACGACAGTTCGCCTTAACTGTCGCGAGTGTGGAAAGAGGGCGGTTCTTTGGTAACTGTCGCAATTATTTTATACAACATGTCTAAAAAATCTGCGACGGTTGGCTCAAACTGTCGTGAGAATTGTCGTAGTCTAGGAATAAGGAAGGTTTTTTTATAACTGTCACAAAAAATCTACGACAGTTGACCCTAACTGTCGTGAAAACCGTTGCAATCCATAAATAAGGACGGTTTTGTGATAACTGTCGCAACTCAGGTGTCGTAAATCTCCTTTTTTCTTGTAGTGGACCAATGACTTGGCAGTCACAAGCCTTTCAAAAAAAGAAGAAGCCTGCTAAGTCAAACACCTCAAAAGGAGACTTAGGCAAAAAAAATCAAGGCAATCCCGGTGGACTCGAAAAGAAAAATCAGTCCATGCAAAAGTTATGGATCAAAATAAAAATCAAAAGAGACCCTCGAGTCCTTAGGAAAACAAAATAAGATTCAGTGACCACCATATCAAGAATCAAAAGGGTCATTGACATCCATAAGAAAAATAAAACAAGGGTGACTGCTATTTCAAGCATACCTTGAATCATCACTCTTGCACCGTCAAGATCTGAGTGTGTGTGCGCGTCAAATTAATTGAATGTAGGACTGGAGATCATCACGAAGAAAGGGTGGGTTAAAATGAAATTTTGAGCCTTATATCCTTTGTTTCTATAACCGTGAACCAGACCATGATACAACCCTCAAAAGACCTAATTGAGGCGGGATTTATTCTGAAAGAATACTACAGCAAGGTTAAACTGACTCCTAAAGATTTGCTAATCATTTGCATTTGTGTCATATTCTTCCTATATCTTTCACGCACCAGTTAAATCAGCACTGCATTTGGTCTAACAGTCTACTCGTCACACATTGTCACCTCATTATGATAAATGAACGTTTTCAAAAGCTTGCATGAATATCGCATTAAAATTACCATTTTTGAATAATCAATTCTAGCTGCAAATCAGTACTTGGCATAATGGACTTCCAACAAAGAGCAATTTAAGAGGGACCTGATCATTCACTGATATTGGCTTGAATCAAAACTTTCTCATGACCTTGTGGATATGGGGCAAGTCCTTTTGAGGTTCAAACAAGGGCAGACCGCTACAAGATTCAGACACTGGGGCAAATGAACTCAAGCCATGTCTTTGTATAATCCCTCCCAAAATTCTCATCCTAGAAGAAGTCCTTCAAACACCCAGCAGACTAGGGCAGACTAGTTAAACTAGGGCAGACTATTTGAACATAGGCAATTTCTCCTCCTTGCTTTCAAATTGGTCAAGCTGACCATGCCAGACACCAGTAATTGTTGAGGTCAATAAGCGTCGAAAACCTTGGAGCAGAGCAAAAACACAATCATCATGCTTTGGATAAGTTTCTACGCTCGCGCAATCAACATGCTTCGGATAAGTCGCTATGCTCACACATTCAGCATGCTTGGATCATGTCGCTACGCTCAACTTTTGTAAGCCATCATGACATATCAGCTAGAAGTGAGGTTACTTACAAGAACAAGTAGACCACTTATGCAAAGGATCCAGCTGGGGTCACCAAAAGCATCCACATTTGTCCTCCAATTATGGCACTGTCAGATATTATGTGTCGGGAAGTCAAATCCTTTTACCGAATAAAGTCCAATCTTGCTTGGCACATCCCCATAAAAAGCCCAATCCTTTATTGGCGACTACAAAAAGCCACTCCAGTTGGCACCTTCAATTTACCCTAAAAAGTCTAGCCTTCATTGGCAACCACTAAAAGTCCACCCTCGATGGCATCCTCATAAAACCAAAGTCCAATCCATTTGGCAACTAACAAATCCAATCCCTGGTGATACCTCCAACCGGAAAATTTATCCCCAGCATACCTGATCATTTGCATTATCATAAGCATGGCATATAACATCATATCATATTCATATCAAGCATTAACATATCATTTGCATTCTCACGTGCATTAGACTCCTAGCAGTTGCATCTTAGTTGCATGTTTGTGCATCATAGTGCATGTCATTGATGTCCCCACCAGCATAGCATAATAGCATAGCAGGATCCAGGATCAGTTCGCAAGCTTCTCGACCAATACTCCTTCATGGAAGTCGATAGTATTTCTCTGAAAAGAGTTGATACACCGCGCGTGCTTGTGGAATTTTTATTCCCCAGCAAGTCATTCTTCAACCATGAAAAGAGTTGATGATGATAACCCCCAGTAGTTGTTGCTCTTGTGGCTCACCATGTAGAGGTTATCTTAAAAAGTTTCTTGAAGGCCTTTCCTCTAATAAGAATTTTTGCTCAACTATTCCCCATCAAATTTGTCGCTCGAGATATTGCTTTGGTATCATCGAAGATCCTATTGGATAAGGTACTGCTTCGACAACCTGAAGAATCTCAAGTTTTGTTTGAGATACTGCTTTGGTATCATCGGAGAACCTTAATAGATAAGGTACTACTTTGACAACCTGAAGATTCTCAAGTTTTATTAGAGATACTGCTTTGGTATCATCGATGAGGCTTAATGGATAAAGTATTGCTTCGACAACCTGAAGAGTCTCAAGTTTTGTTCGAGATACTGCTTTGGTATCATCGAAGAGCCTCAATGGATAAGGTACTGCTTCGACAACCTGAAGAGTCTCGAGTTTTACTCGAGATACTGCTTTGGTATCATCGGAGAACCTTAATAGATAAGGTACTGCTTCGATAACCTGAAGAGTCTCAAGTTTTGTTCGAGATACAACTTTGGTATCATCGAAGAGCCTCAATGGATAAGGTACTGCTTCGACAGCCTGAAGAGTCTCAAGTTTTATTCGAGATACTGCTTTGGTATCATCAAAGAGCCTTAACGGATAAGGTACTTCTTTGACAACCTGAAGAGTCTCAAGTTTTGTTCGAGATACTGCTTTGGTATCATCGAAGAGCCTTAATGGATAAGGTACTTGTTGTACCCCAAAATTTGACCAACTCTTTTCTTGTAATCGGCTTATGTTTCATTTCATTTTAGCATTTGCATTTGCATAGCATTGTTCTTAACAGGGGATCAAGAGAGATGTGCCATTCAAGAGAAGAGTCTCAGGGATTCCAAACTCAAGAAAGAGTGTTTACCATCACCAAGAAGTTGTCAAAGCTCCTTGAAAGAGATGATTGATGTGTGTGGGTTGTCTCCTATCTTTGGGGTCAACAGAAGATCATCAGGGGTCCATAAGATCATTGTTGTGGAAAGATTATGTTTGAGAAGCTCATTGAGTACTTTGGAAGTCATTGTGGAGTTTATCTAGCCACTCATTTCATCTGCAAGAGGCCACAGTCAAAAGATGTGAATCTAGGGTTTCATCTGGTCAACTCAAGGTCAACTGAGGACTTGAGGGAATTCAAGACTTGACTCTAAGTCATTGAAGCCACGAGAAGTTATCTTGAGACATTTAGTATGTCATGTCAATTTCAAATTAAGATAATTCAAGGGTTCAAGGAGTTACTAAATTAGGGTTTCAGAGGATCTCAGTGTAAAATCCCCTTCTTTAGTGTCCAACTTCAAGGACAAGTTACCTCATGATACAAATTCAATCTCACTTTCATGCAAACATGAGACTTATAGGGCTTGTTCTTAGCTTTCTTTTGAGTACTAGAACTCATCCATTAGGTTTATGGAACTCAAGTTATGATGCCAACAAGTTAGAGGTCTCAGATGAACTTATTTTTTGTCAACCAAAAGTCAACTCACTTCCAAGGCACTTTTGACCTAGAATCATGTTTCTCCTAAACTTCAAGTGAACATGAAAGTTGTTCTTCATGATATTAGCTTTCCAAAACGTCCTATAAGTCCTTGATATCATTTGTATAATGCAAATTATGGACCTTACAAGGCATGGGTATTTTGGGAAAGTTTGACTATAGGTCATTTGTTACATAGGTCATTTTCATACACTTGTGTACCTCAATTAAATTTTCAACCAACATGGAATTTGCTCCTATAGACATCATTTACACCTTAAAACTCAAGGATCATGTGAATTATGGATGGTTATGGACATGTGGGAGAACTTTCAAGTGAAAAATGAACTTTGAAGTATGATTTCAATTCAACTCATTATAGGTCATGTTTATGTCTCATTTTAATTCAATTATTTTCATAATATACTCATAAGAAGTTTGCACAAATTGGTTTTTGTACAAGAAGGAGAAAACACGTGCAATTTCACTTTTCTTCACAAAGAAGTTTCAATTCAAAACTTGCAAATTGGATCAAACCAAAGGCCCAAATCCATTCCATTGCAAAATTGAACTCACATGCTGCAGATTGGAGGGGTTTTCATGAGTGAAGGAGAGCATTTCACGTGTTCGTAGGAACTTTCTTATTTTGGGTATTTTTTTTCAAATAATCAAATTTAGGCTTCATGGGCCTTCCAAACCATTTCAAATCCATCATATATAAACTAAACATTCGCCCTAAGAGCTCAGAAGTTGCATTTAGAGTTGGAGAGAGCATTTTCAGATTCAAAATTCTCAAGGAAATTTCAAATTTGAATTCAACTTTTCTCTGCAAATCAAGTCCAATTGAAGCACAATTCATCTTCCTTGAAGTATTTGGAGTTGATCTAGAGCAAGATGAGCAAGCTTACACACATTTGAAGCACCAACGGAGTGTCTCTGTTCAGTAAGTTTCCATTCCAAATTTCTCTCATTCTAGACCATGATTTAGGTCCATATTGGCTAAATCTGAAGCCCTACATCGAGTATGCCATGTTTGATTGCTTGTTGTTCATGTTTGGTTGAATTTCAGCATGTGTGCATCAAACTTCAAGCATTCGATTTTCTTAATCCATGAGTATTTTTAATGATTGGATCTTGGATTTGGAACCTGTGTAACTTCAGCTTTCATTTGGTACCATTTTTGTGGATTTTGGTTGAGGTTGGATGACTGTGTCTCCGGCCATCTCACCGGAGAAGAGGACCAGAGCTAGGACTCCGGCGTCTGGTTCAAACTCAGTCAGATCTGAGGCGGCCTTAGTTGAAATGTTGACTGCATGCGTGTCTCGTTTTGATTTGTTTGACCTGGATGAGTTGGCAAGGATGACTCCACGTTCGTTTAATGAAACTGAACATTTTGGCTAATGTGCTGAGTCTTTTGGATTGGGCCTAGAGTGCTATGCACGCCCGCTCTTTTCAGCCCAATTTTCATTTCAACGTGATTCCTTTGTTTCTGTTTATTGCTAAAAATTCCATAAAAATTATTTTAAAACACTTTAAAGTCTTAATTAATTTTCCAAAATTTTTAATTTTGATTTTCTTTTATTTTGCAATTTAATTTTAATTTTGCAATTGGAAGTGTTTTTAATATTATTTTCACTTGATCATTCTTGTTTGAGGTACCATTTGCAATCACCAATGAATGAGGTTTCCTCTCCATCTTGAGGATGGATTGAGGTACCTTTGAGGATCATTTTGGTCAAGGTTTGATCAATTTTTGTTTGACTTTGTGTTGCTTTTTTTTGAACCTCGATAATAATTCCATAAGGTGGAGCACCCTAGTTGATCAAATCATTTGGTGATGCCTTGATTGGAATTTGGTTTGGATGTTTTAGCTACTAGTTGCCAACTTTTTTAGGTGCTTTGTGCATTTTATTTGAGATTTATTGAACAATTCTCCTATTTTTGGTGAACCTTGCAAGTCAAGTCACCCTAGTTGAAGTTCATATAAACTAGTTGACCTAGTTCCTTTGGGAGATGACCTTGATGGATCCCATATGCATCCTATGCTTCTTGATTCACATTCTTGACATGTTTAGGATGCTATTTTTAATTTTATAGGTCCTACATTTGTGTAGTTTATGTTGCAAGTTACATTAAAGTTAGGCCTTCCACTTGTGTTTAGGTGTTGAATGTGGTTTGAACTTTGGTTCTTTCCTTTGCCCTAACTTGTAACTTGTTTGTGCTTTGTTTCTCCTCTTGTTTGTGAGCTCTCTTCTCATGTTCTCACTTCTGTCCCCTGGGTTGTGGTACTCGTTCAAAGTGATTTAGTATGATTGATCACACTTTGAGTTTGCTTTGAATGAGAAACCACTTTGAGAACATGTTTGTGCTTTCTTTTTGCATGATCAATTTGATGCATTTGGTTGAGATATTTCTCATGTTGCTTGCTGCCCAAGCCTATTCACCCATCTTCATCTTGATCATGGATTCTTCTTTTAGCTTTGGTGTATACTTTTTAGATTAGTGATTGATGCATGAATGGTTGTAGGAGTTGTAACTTCTCCCATTTCATCTCACTTTCTCATTGACTTGTTTAAGTCATTTTGCCTTGTTCTTTGGGTGCTTTTCATCTTTTTCATCTTGCATATCATGTTTGCATATTCTCTTGACTTGTTTAAGTCATCTTCATCCCTTTCTTTCATCTCATTTGTGATTGATTTTATTTTGTGTTTACTTGGTTTCATTGCCATGATCCCTTAGGATTCCTAGTCCCATTTGTTTAAGGTGGGAGTAGGAGAGACATTAAGTGTTCAATCCAAGCATGAGAACATTAGGATAATTCTTCCCTTTTAATCTCAATCTTAGGAGCACATTGCTTGATAACATTAGGTTTGACTAGTTTCCCCTTAGAGTTTGTGTATTCTCTTCTCATCTCAAAACTTCTTCAAGACATCTAATAAAGGATAATAAGTGTTGTACGCTACGAGCCTTAAGTACTTGGGGAATGATGGTTGAGGGGCTTCCTCTCAACTGTCTAGAGTGTTTAGCCTATGCCCTTTGGGCGATATGTGACGCATTCGCTCTCAAGTCATAGTCTTTAGTGCAACATGAATTACAAATCTTAACTCAACTCACTTCTTCATAAAAAACACAAAACAAAACATCAAATATTTTTATCCTTTGGGATTGTTTGAAAATCATTTTCAAAAAGAGTGTGTTAACTCTTGGTTCTACCGTAAACAGGTAATACCTAAGTCTCCAATGGTCGAGCAACAATACACCTAACTACTAGAACGAAGGTTTAACCCTACTCAGTTAAAACACTTGAACCAACTTGTGGTCGTGTCAGCCCGACTTATGTTTGCTTTGATTTCTCGTACCAGACGAGGATACATAGGCACAAGACGATGATATCTTGGCGAGCAACCTTCCCCTCCTTCACCCGTAGTTTTCCGAACTACGTTGACTCTGACTTTCCCATTGCACGAGGGAGTATGTAGGCATAGAGCGGCGATGCTCTATCGAGTCTCTTTTGTTTTATTTTGTCCATGTGGCCATCCTTATAGTTTAACACCCTTTTAGATAGACAACAAGCATGGATCCCTTTGAGTACAACGGACGCGAGGGGTGCTCATACCTTCCCCTTGCGTAACCGACTCCCGAACTCAAGATTTGGTTGCGATGACCTGTCTTCTCCCTTTTTCGTAGGTTTTCTCTGATCGTTTCCTTTCCCTCATTTGGGATAAATAACGAACGGTGGCGGCTCTTCTATCCTTGTCGGCCCCTCGTCGCAGCGATGTGACAGCTGGCGACTCTACTAGAGATCTTTCCCATACCCTGTGCGAGTCAGTCCTAACACTTGTTTGTTTTATCTTTGGTTGTGTGCATATGTGTCTATGTGTTGCATTTGTACTTTATTGCATTTGCATTTTATTGTCAGCATTGTTATATATCCTTATTGTCAAGCTGTTGGGGAGGACTGTTCCACTGTGTGATAAGCGAAACCCAGGCTTGAGTATAACCTTAGAATTAGAAGTGGAAATTAGTGATGAACCTGTATGTTTGGCATGCACTAGTTCTCACAAAATTCGCCTCATACGAGATTCTCTTTGATGACTACCTTTCTAGTCTTTTTCGGACAGTTGAGAGGATGTTGGATCTGAGGATTGTCGACTCTGGGGACCGATCATTTGGAGGTCAGCTAAGTGAGGCCGCTTTGTTACACTATGATGCCAAACTAGAAATGGTGAACGTATCATCATTTCTTGAAAGTCTGTGACGCTGACGACTGCATAGGATGCCAGACCTTGTTAGAGATAGGTTCATACCTGTGAGTGGGGAGGGTTATGCAGGAAACCTTGACCTTCAACTTACCCGAATTTCTTAGCAGTGCGAACCTTTGATCTCTGATATTTGCATTTGCATTTTCATTTGCATATTAACATTGACATGTATTTATGTTTCAGGTGCATATTCACCTCTTGATTCTAGTAAACCATCCCTTGCTGACATGGAGAGTTGTTTGAAGAAGATAGTTCCCACACCAGATATAGGGTCTCTACTCAGTTTGATTTCTGTTGCTGATCACAGTGTGATGGAAGACTTCAAGAAAGAGTATGGGAAGCCTCTGGGTTGTGTCTGTAAAGCTTCAGTGTTTGAGTTAGGAGGTCTTCACACCTTGCTTCAGTTCTATGACCCACAGTTGAGGTGTTTCACTTTCCCTGGTTATGTATTGATGCCTACTCTGAAGGAGTTTGCGATGTTGTTGGGAGTTCCTATTCTGGATCAGATGCCTTTTTATCACTCTGAAGCTGAACCTAATTTAACTAAGATAGCTAATGCTCTTCATCTAGATGCCTCTGAGTTAGAAGGAAAGATGGTTAAAAGGAATGGAATGTCTGGTTTCCCATTGCCTTTCTTGGTTGGTAGAGCTTAACATTTTGCAAAGGAAGGTTGTTGGGTCATCTTTAATGCTATTTTGGCACTCGGCATATATGGTATAATACTGTTCCCAAACATTCCCAATTTTGTGGACTTGGATGCTTTCCACATCTTTGTCTCGAAGAATCCTGTGCCTACACTTTTGGGATATGTGTATCACTCTGTGCATTACAAGAATGAGAATAAGAGGGGAAAGAATGTCTCCTGCTGTGTACCTCTCCTATATAGATGGTTCATGAGTCATCTTCCTAAGTCTGGTCCCTTTGTTGATATCTCTCTAATACTGATGATTAGTCTTATGGGGTTAACCTCCGAGGACATTGTATGGTTTGACAGAGATCATTTGGGTACATAGATAATCTTTAGCTGTGGTGGTTTTCCTAATGTCCCTTTGATTGGAAGAAAGGGTGGTATTAACTATAATCCAGCTCTTGCAGTGACGCAATTTAGTTATGCTCTAACGAAACCTCCAAAGGAAGAGGAAATACAAGAATCTCTATATTTCACCAGCGTGATTGACAGTGAGACCCTGATCAGATTGGAGAAGGCCTAGAGTAAAGTTCACCGCAAGGGGAAGCCTTCTTTGGGAAAGAGCAATAGCAGAGCATATGAGCCTTATGTGGTTTGGATTCAGGAAAGACTTAGGAGATTGTTGTTGTCGTTCCAGCCTGAGAACCTTTGTATCCTTTGATGATTGAGGAGCCAACAACAGTTGATATTCAGAGATATAATCAACTGGAAGCTTTGTGGTCTGAGAAGGAGGAATTACGTAAGGAAAACGAAGAGTTGGAAAAGAAAACCACGCAACTCAGAAGTGAAAAGAATCAAGCTACTTATTCTTCTAGGAAGCAAACAGAGCTGGTGAACAAGCTGGGTAGAGAGCTAACCGAAGAGATTCGCGCTCGAGAGCGAGTGGGCCTAGACTTGAAAAGTGCTAGTGACATCCTCAAAGATAAGAAGAAGGAGTTAGAAAGAGCACAACTAGAGATATCCAAGTTCAATGCGCAATGGAACGCTATTCTGACTAATAACAAAGAACAAGAAGATGGACTGCGGCAACAATTTGTCAGGTTAAAGGCTCAGCTCCGGGTGAGAGATGAGAAATATATAGTCGAGTCCTCACACCGACACGAGAGTGACCTAAAACTGAATGAAGCTCTTGCAACATTGGAAGAGAACAAGTTAAGAGCAGATCTGAAGAGGCATAAGTTGGAAGAAGCATTGGTGAAGGCGCTTAGGAGGATTACGCTCAGGGCTTGCAAGATACTATTAGTAGGAGAGAGTTGCTCATTCAGGGGTTGATTTCTAGGCCAGATCATCCAGCTACGAAGGAGCTATTGGAGGATTTCAAGGCTCGTTGTCGTACCTGATGTATCTTTTCCTTGTATTTGTTGTTATGTTGTATTTCGACCATCACCAGGATTATTGGCTGGGGTCGTGTTTGATTCCATTGTATTTCCTTGGTGATACGCTGTGTATTGATTCTGGTTCTCATTTTATTAATAAGGGGATTGTACGACCTTATCTGTTGGTTCTCCATTGTCTCGTTGTTCTCAGGAAACCGGAATCAAGGGGAAAATTTCCCTGAAGCATACTTGCATGTCTGCATACTGCATCATTTCTTATTTTGCATCACAGGTGTTCCAGGTTCCGTTAACCTTATCTCCTTTATGTGGTTCGTTCAGCTTGTTTCAGGATTGAAAACCAAGTGATTCATCACTACTCTACCAGGGGAAATCAACGCAAAGCTATGGATCAAATCCAACTCGAGCTTGTCGCAACTGCGAAAAACACCCGGTGGAAAACAGAAGAGTCGCCACCTTTCGTTATTTATCCCAAAGAGAGGGAAAGGAAACGATCGGAAAAACCTGACGACAAGGGAGAAGACGAGGTCATCGCAACCAAGTCCTGGATTCGGGAGTCGATTACGCAAGGGGAAGGTATTAGCACCCCTCACGTCCGTCGTACTCGAAAATATCCACGCTTGTTGTCTATCTAAGGGTGTGTTTAAACTATCTACGCTACAGGCTTATGGGACAAAAAGAAAAGAAAGAGACTCAAAAGAGCATCGCTGCTCTGTGCCTATGTATTCCCTCGTGCAATGGGAAAGTCAGAGTCAACATAGTTCGGCCAACTATGGGAGAGAAGGGGGGAAGGTTGCTCACTAAGATATCACGTCTTGTGCCTACGTACTTTCATCTGGTATGAAAGATCAGAGAAAACGTAGCTCGGGCTAACAAGAAACCACAGGTTGATTGAGTTTTTTAACCGAGTAGGGTTAAACATCCGTTCCAACAGTTAGGGACTAAGCCTGTTTGCGGTAGAACCGAAGCTTAACAATACTCTTTTCTGAAAACGTTTCCGATTAATCCCGAAGGTTTGAATTTTATTTTATGTTTTTTAGTGAAGTGAATTAATTCGGTTTGTGATTCACTTTGCACTAAAGACTATGACATGGAGGCGAATGCGTCGTATATCGCCCCCAAACGGGACGTATACTAAACACTCTAGATAAGCGAGAGGATACCCCTCACTCATCATTCCCCATGTAACTTCTGGATCGTAGCGCACAATGTTTATCACATTTATTAAATGAGTTAGCATGGTTTTGAGATGAGAAGAGAGACACACAGAAGGTCTAAGGGAAACTCGGCCCTAACATTGTCATGCAATGTGGTCCTAAAGTTTGGATTGAAAAAGGGGGAACATCTACCCTAATGTTAGCATATTTGGATTGAGCACCTAATGTCTCTCCTACTCTCATCCTAAACGGAGGGACTAAGAATCCTATGGGGATCATGGCAAAAAGCACAAGAAGAACAAAGGAAGGATCAATCACAAGTAAAGAATGTAAACATGAAAAATGCACACTTAGAATGGTGGGAGGGAGGAAAAGTGTGTGGAGCAGCAGCAGCCACAAGCGCGTCTTGACCTCAACAGTGATGCAAGAATGATGCAAACATGTGGAGAAAACAAGAGATGAAAGCAAATGAACATGCAAACAAATGATCAATTCGAACCACATACACGAGCATGCAAACAATTGGAGAATGAAAACACATGTCAATAAAATCATGATTAATCAACCACAACAAGTGACAAATATCAAAAACAAATCAATCCTAATGCATCACACTGATCTATGATGATTCGAATCGATACGGTACGCGAACAAGCAAGCAAAACAACAAATATGACATTCTGGCACAGTGTTAATCGGTTAACCCCTAGGGTTAATCAGTTAACACCTTAAAAAAGTTTGAAAAACTGAAGTTTTGAACAGGTTAATCGGTTAACCATATGCATTATCCGATTAACACTGTTAACGTTTGAAAATATTTTGAAATTTTGAAATGGTTAACCGGTTAACCATATAGGTTAACCAATTAACACTGCACCAAAAGCTAAAAACAGCAGCAGAAAATCACTTCTAGCAACAGAACAGCTTATCCAAGGTTCCAACAGATCAACTTATCAATTAAGCACGAATTAACAACAGAAAACAGAGATCCAACACCATGGATACACAATTACACAACAACATCACAAATCGAACGGATCAAAATTAACAAAGTTCAATCGAATATGAAGATTAACATGATAAGCTCAAAAATTAAATCAGATCGAGAATTCCAACCTTCGAAGCGGAGATTTTCTTCGGTAAATGTTGATCAACTGAATTTGAGCTGATCAAATGCTAGAAATCTAGAAGATTTCAAGATCCACAATAATTGTTGTTGTATGAATGAAGATCCACCAAATTTGAGTCAAAAAGCTTCAAATAATCACTTCTAGATCTAACTCCAGATTCAGATCCAAGCTTGAACGAAAATTGAAAATGAAAATTGATTCAATGGTGATGGTAAATGGAGGATTATGCTCAAGAATCCATTGATTCCACTGAAGAATCAAGAATTCCAATGAAAAAGAGCTTTGAGTGAGTTTTGGAAATGGAGAAGTTGAGAGAATTTGAAAGAATTTTGATCAATTTTGAAAAATGAATGTGAGAAAATGAAAATTGGATGGTGAGGTTTGGAGTGAATCACTTAAATATGACTTAGGTTTGGGATCCAAAGCAAGGATTGGAATTTGGATTGGAAATCAAGGATTGGAGTGTGGTATGGGATTTTGGAGGGAAATATGAAATTTAAAGATGTTTTAGATCCTTCCAAAATGAAAATTTGAATTCCAAGGTGATCAAAATTGGATCCCAAGTGCAATTGGCTTGCAAAATCACGTACAGGGCTAAATCTGCTATGGTTAACCGATTAACCATATGCGTTAATCGGTTAACACTGTTAAAATTCCAAATCTGGGCTAATTTTCCTTTGGTTAATCGATTAACCATATAGGTTAACCGATTAACACCTTCAAATTTTGAATTCTGGCGCCTTTTGGTGGGAAATCCGTCCATTTGCCCTGTTTCAACTGTTTGGAGCTCTGTTTAGCTGCTGAACCTCATTTTTGACCGTTATCACCGTGAAAATACTTGTTATGAGCCTGAGTGCTGTTTTTTGATCTGAAATTAACTTGCAAAATAAAAATTGGTCGCCTGACCGTTGGACAAAATAAATGTCCGAGCCTCTGATGCTTGTTGCTTGCTATTCAGTCTTTTGCTCCGAAATGAACTTGTGCCACAGGGACGCCCTGATCCCATGCCTCGAGAATGAATGTTATGCAATGCAAAAATGCTAAGTGCAAAGATGAAACATAAGCTAGTTATGGTTAAAACAAAAGGCAAATTTTGGGGTGCTACAGCTGCCCCTATTCAAACAACTTGGACCTGAAGGGACGAAAAGCATCCGCTTTCAAACATTCAAGGTATAAGGTGATTGAATACAAAAGAACTCGGAAATTTGCACCCCGCGGGAATGCAAAATAGCGACTACCAACCAAGAGTCAGAAAACGACGCGTTGGGGATAACAATCCAATATAATCTAAAATTCTTCCAAAAGATACCAACCAAAAGTCGGGAAAATCCCCAGAGGATACCAACCAAGAGTTGGAGCAACCAAAGGCCAACAGATACCAACCAAGAATCGGGAAACCACCAAAGATACCAACCAAGAGTTGGGACGAAACTGACAACAAATACCAACCAAGAGTTGGAACTCTCCTGCAAAATACCCACCAAAAGTCGGGATAACGAACTCGGAATACCAACCAAGAGTTTAAACAAACCCTGCTGGGGAACAAAAGAGTAGCCAAACAGCTTCGTGGCGACTTCATCAGGGAAAGAGTATACTAAACAGACGACTATGTGGAGAACAAGCATCTACCATAAGATAGCAATGAAAGGATACCATCCAAGAGATGGGATAAAGGTTACTCTTTGGGATAAAAACCAAACACTACCAACCAGGAGTTGGAATCACTACAACAATAACAGAAATCTACATGGCGAGACGACTTCGCTGGGGAGGAATACTGACCAAAAGTCGGAATCAACAACCAGAGAACAAAGGTTACCAACCAAGAGTTGGAAAAACGTCACCAAATCAACCACACCGGATATGGCGACCTCACTGGAGAATCAAAGACTACCAACCAAGAGTTGGAAAACGAACTGACGTCCACGACTGACCCTACCGGAGAAACCATAATTGTCGCTACTGCGAAAAAAGGTGCCGACAAAGACAGAAGAGTCGCCACCTATCGTTATTTATCCCAAAGGAGGGAAAGGAAACAATCAGGAAAAACCTAGCGAAAAGGATAAGACTGGTCATCGCAACCAAATCTCGGGTTCGGGAGTCAGTTACGCGAGGGGAAGGTATTAGCACCCCTCACGTCCGTTGTACTCAACGGGATCCATGCTTGTTTGTTTATCTGATGGATTGTTTATCTATCTACCTATCAAGGCTGGCTCAAAAGAAAAGAAAGGGAAAAAAGTGACTCGACAGAGCGTCGCAGCTCTGGGCCTACGTACTCCCTCGTGCAATGGGAAAGTCAGAGTCAACGTAGTTCGGCTAACTACGGGTGAAGGGGGAAGGTTGCTCGCCAAGACATTGCTTCTTGTGCCTACGTACTCTCAACAGGTATGAGAGATCAGAGCGAACGTAGTTCGGGATAAAATGGAACACGAGCTAGTTCAATTGTTTTTACCCGGGTAAAGTTAAACTATAGTTCCAGCAGTTAGGGACAACGCCTGTTTGCGGTAGAACCGAAGCTTAACAACACTCTTTTCATCAGAAAAGGTTTCCCTTGAATGAAGACCCCGCAGGGCAAAAAGAGGTTTGAATGTTTTTTGTCTTTTACGAGAAGAAGTGTTTTTATGAATGTTTGTAATTCATACTACACTAGAGACTATGACTTAGGAGCGAATGCGTCGCATATCGTCTTAAGGACATATGCTAACACTCTAGATAATTGAGAGGCAACCACTCAATCATCATTTCCCAAGTAGCTTAAGGCTCGTAGCGTACAGTACAAACTTGCCTTTATTAAGTGTTTTACTGTTGTTTGAAGATGAGAAAGAGAAAGGACTCTACAGGAAACTATCGAGCATCCTACTGTTGTCATACAATATGGCCCTAATGTTGAGTTTGAAAGGGAATCTACCCTACTGTTATCATGCATGGATTCATCCTAAAAGTCTATCATCACCGTCCTCATCAAAGGAAGTGAGAGCCCTAAGGGAACATGTTAAAGGGAAACAACAACAACAACAAAAATCATTAAGCTGAAGGAGTAAAACTATCAAGCAGATAAAATGCATGTAATGCAGCAACACAAGCAAAGGAGGATCACCTCAACCTTAGATGCAAACATGGGATGCAAACATGGATGCATAGAGAAAAAGAACACACAAGCAAGGGAGGATCACCTCAACCTTAAATGCAATCAAGCAAGGGCAAGTACGAAAGCAGAGAAACAATCAAGCAAAGGGAGGACACATCAACCTTTAATGCAATCATGCACCTAAACAAGAGTATCTACTCATGCAAATCTATCCTAATGCATCACAACAAACAGATAATCAAATCAATCCATCAGGAGAAAGATAGACCAGATGAGCAACAAGGAAGTCATCCCAAGGATACATTAGGTTTAGATGTGTGTCAACACAAGAGTCCATCTAGGGCTCAAACTCCTTATGGAATGCACATAGTTCTTCCACAAGAAGAACTAGGCTCTCACAAGAAGGATCCCTAGAATGTAGGACAAATGAGAATGGTGGAACCTAGATGTCAATCTAAGGTGTCTGGTTAATGTGTATCAACACAAGAGTTCTCAAGGCTCATACCTCTCATGGAATGCACAGAGTTCTTCCACAAGAAAACCAAAGGGATTTCACTATGTTCAATGTGCATCAGCACAAGAGTCCATCAGAGGCTCACACTTCCTATGGAATGCACAGAGTTCCTCCACAGGAGGAACTAGGCTCTCACAAGAAGGATCGTGAGAATGCAGGACAAGAAGGAGAAAGTTTGTACAAAGTACTTGAGTCCTCAAGGCTCAACTCTTTATGGAATGCACAGAGTTCCTCCACAGGAGGAACTAGGCTCTCACAAAGAGGATCCTAATTGTCATAGGACTAGGAAAGAAAAGAGGAGGATGATGATGGGAAGCAAAGTAAACTCCACGGGAGCTTACTAAGGCACTCAACCAATCTCAACACATTCAAGGAGTGGCCCTCAGTGGCTCGACTTCTTCATGGAATGCACAGAGTTCCTCCACAGGAGGAACTAGGCTCTCACTAGAAGGATCCAAAATTGGCCTAGGTTGTTGAGGTGGAAGGTAGAAGGCAAGGCCAAGCAAAGAAGCCACACAAGGGAGAGAAATCATTCACACAAGCTTCTAAAGAAAACCCTAATGGTTAGGCTCTAAAGGAAGTCCATCCTAAGGGAGTTAATAACCTATTTAAAGCTTGAAAACTACCCTACAAAGGTCTCAACCTATGTACTAAGGATTCATGTAATGAATAGGTGCTTAAGTTTTGCTAAAAGTTCACTTAAAGGCAAAACTATGAGAAGGTCATGTGTAGGACTCACTAAAAACAACCATAAGGTAAAATCTAAGAAAAATAGGAAATCACTCCTAAAAATCTAAGAAAAATTCTAAAGATCACTTAAGGTCTTAAGAGTCTAGGTCTAATATCTTGGATCCAAATTCTAATCCTAAAGGCATTAACAGAGAGCAGCATCTTAAGTTGTGTTATGGAAGGTGTAAATGGGAAGGGTCCTAAAGATTCATTTCTAACCCTAATCAAATGGAGCCCTAAAAATCCAACAAAAATGTCCTAATATCACTCAAGATATCTAGAAACACTATGCAAAAAACCAGGGATTAAATCTATTCCTAGAGTAAGAAATAATATCACAAAATCAAGCATGCACATTTTACAATTAAAGAAATCAACAATCATGGAAAAATCCTAATTAAATGGAAAAAGCCTAAAAAATTACATCTAAACCATGTAAAATCCTTTAACATATTAAGGAATCAGAGGAAAAAAATTCAAGAATTATTAATGTATTATACTATTCTTTATGGAATTAAAATGAACATGTACAAACCATGAAAATAAGGAAAATAATTTTTAAAAAAATCTGAGGTGCAGATAGTAACACACGCGCGTTATACCCGGTGGGCTTTCCAAAATGTGGGTGTGAATAGCAATAAAAAAGCCCAGGTCCAAGCGCTTTTTGGAAACGGGTGATCTAATGTGTTTCAGTCAACGTTGTACCACGGTACGTCCTAATCCTCACCTTGCAAGACTAAAGTATGCTAATCTAATGCTATCCATGCTGCCACGTAAGCTAGTCAAAGTCAGCAAAGCTGAAACTCAACCACACGCGTTGGATTGGGATACTAAGTCAAGTAAGGCATCAAGATCCAACGGTTACTGACTCATCTTCCTCATTTGAATCATCAAACGGGAGGGGAAAAACCAGTGGCGGCCAGAGAAGACTTTGGTCGTCTTCTCCGACGAGAGCTACAGTAGCTCAACACGAAAACTTCATGAAACCCTAATTTTTTGATATCAATCCAAACCTCACGCTTCACGCATCAATAATCCAAGATTAAAATTCCTTTTCATCCATGGAATCAACAGAACCGAATCAATCTCATTCTTGCGCTCTGCTAACGAATATCACCAAATCTAGATTTCTTTACAATAATCAAATCCTCATGCTATGTACATCCTTAATCCATGATTAAAACTTAATTCTAACCTAGGAAAAGCTCAAACTGAATCTATCTAAATCTTGTGTCATGGCAAAAATTCTCACGAACAATCTCCAATCCTAACCTAAATCCAATGTCAAGCTTAGAAACCCTAACTTAGTAACTTCTCACACTCTTGAATATTGATGAGTTGGTCTTGAAATCATCCCTTGATTGTCTCAACACATCATTCCATGATCACATGGCCTTGAATTTAGGTCTCAACCTCCTTCAATTCATTTGTTGACTTAGGGTTGGCCAGATGTAACCCTAATTGTACCAATCTTGGTTGTAGCTTCTTATACCTTGCACAATGACTTACCCAAGCTCCATAATGACTCTCAAGACATCTCATGAGCTCTATCAATGCTTGACATCCATATCCATGAATTCAAAATCATCTGATGGTTTCCCACAACCATCAAGTTAGGAAATGTGCACATTTGGCTTCAGCCACTTCTCTGGGGATCTTTGACTTCTTTGATGAGGATAAAAACCCTTGAATAATTGAGTGAAGACTCTTGAATAACCTCAGAACATGGTGGTAGCCCTTCCTTGGATAGGCACATCTCTTGATCCCTGCGCTCATGACAATGCAATGCATATGCTAATGCTACAATGAATGCAATGAAACATAAGCTAGGTAAAGAAAAAAGTTGGGCAAATTTTGGGGTGCAACAATAACCACCAACCAAAAGTTGGAAAGCGCCAAATCTCCTCATCAACCAAAAGTTGAGATAACGACTCCACGGAGGAATAAGGGAAGACTGTCAACCAAAAGTTGAGAGAACCGACAGACATCCCAGACCGACCCTATCGGGGAATAAGAGAATACCAACCAAAAGTTGGGACAACCGCAGGGGATAACATCCAACCAAAAGTTGGGAAACAAAGGTACTAACCAATAGTTAGAATCACCATGAAACACCATTGATCAAAGGTCGGAACACAAGCTGCTAATCAAGAGTTAGGATTGCTGGGGAAAGATCCTCATCGACCAAAAGCTACTAACCAAGAGTTAGGATTGCTGGGGGACGCTACACGAAGCTGACTCCATCACAGGAGACTACCAACCAAAAGTTGAGATGATCATCCCAAATTATCAACCAAGAGTTGAAATACAAGGCTACTAACCAAGAGTTAGAACAACAGCTACTAACCAAGACTTAGAATAACGAAGATTGCCAACCAAAAGTTGGAATAGAGACTCTGCACGGGGAAACCAAAGATTACCAACCAACAGTTGGGATCACCTTCTAGGCCAACCAAAAGTTGGAACTCCAGATACAACCATCTAAACTACGCTGGAGGGTGCCAACCAAGAGTTAGAATCCCCAACTCTGCTGAGAGAAATAAAGAATAACCACCAAAAGTTGGAATAACATCCAAACGCCACTGGGTCATCAACCAAAAGTTGAAATAAAACGACGATAACCAACCAAAACTCGGAACAACTCTGTTGGGAAAGAGCCACAAGCTTGACCAGGGAAGACAACACTCGCAAGCGACTCACCTGAGGAAAGCGAAAACATTTACCCAAACGACTCAGCTGGGAAGAATCTGATAAAATAACCAACCCAAAAATTCATCCTAACGCGGATAACACGAAAGCCCCTTGATTCAAACAAATCTCTACTAAAACAAAAAATCTGGTCCCAAAACACCAAACCTGGCTTATGCTTCAGATGCTTATGTTTGAAAATGGCGTAATGCTCCATACGAAATGGAAATGCTACGCATTTGGGAGGATGCTAATGCAAAATGCAAATGCAAAAGAACCAACCCATCAAAATAAATGCCAAGGAGAAAAGACCCAGACTCCGCTGGGGAGAGAGAACAACCCTGCCGGAGATAAGAAATCCACACTGCTGGGGATCAAATCTTCTGGGAAATTGAATAGGTCGACTGGAACACAAGAAATTCTATGCTTAAATCAAATCCCCTCCGTTGAGGGAACCGACTCTGCGGGGGAAAAACAATCGACCAACGAAGATTGACTTTATCCTGCTCGAGAAACCAGCCCTGAATGGCATTTCCAAAGAACTCCACCCTGCTTGGGGAGAAAATCCACTCTGCTTGGGATTACATCAAATATCAACCTGTCTTGCCGAGGAATATCAGATACTCCTACCCTATGGGGAACTTGAATCTACTGGGGAAATCCCAAACTCCTGTTCCACCACTTACTCTGTCGAGGGAACCAGTACTGCACTCTGTTGGAGAAAATCCTGAACCGACTCCGTGGGGAAAGGGCGTCACCGATGTTACCTCCGCTGGAGAAGAAAACGGGTTTACAAACCACCCTGCCACTGGGGAAACACTTCTATCCTGTTCCGCTGGGAACAACCTTCCACCCTACCGGGAGCTCACTTTCTCACGAAGATAAAGCTTTGTTCTGTTGGGGATACAATATTTCAAGCTGGATAATCGGACTCTGCCAGAGAGGACACAACTCTGTCGGAGATAAGATAACCACTTCACTGGGGAAGCGAAATCTCTGCTATGGGAAGCATACCTCTTTGTTGCTCATGCCTGTCTGCATTTACCTGTGGGGAATACCCGGCTAACAACAACTGCTATTTGTTGCAACTTTGAACTGCTGAGTGTTGCACCCCAAAATTTGCTCCACCTATTTCACTTAGTTTATGTTTCAATTGCATTGTCATTTGCATACTAAGTCATGTACATAGTCTAATCATTTGCATAACATAGCATAACAAGGAATCTAACAAGGGATCAAGTGCCATTTTCATCAGAAAGAGGCCCATCAAGGGGTTTTATTCAAGATCAAGACCATCCAAGTAATCAAGAAATGAGTTGAAGCTTTGAGAAGTTTGAAGGTCAACTAGTGGATTTCTCTCCTAATCTGGGGGATATGTTGAAGATCATAAATGAGTGTGTGAGCCATGGAAGGTGTACAAAGATCATGGAAGACCTAGAGGGTCATTTTAAAGATGAGATAAATCATTAATACAAGTACCAGAGCTACAGTTGAATGCAGTCAACTAGGGTTTCATCTGGGTCAACCCTAGGTCAAATGATTGATTGAAGAGCATCAAGGCTTGGTTGAAGGATATGGGATTCATGAATTAATATGTGGATACATGTGTGGTGTCGTGCCAAGGAGAAATCAAAAGGGAATCAAGAAGAAGAGGAGTTACTAAATTAGGGTTTCAGTGTAAAATCCCCTAATTTAGGCCTAACTTCCAATCCAGATAAGTCAAAATGCAAGTTTCAAATGAAGTCTTAGTCCACATGAAACTTGTAGAAAATCTCAATAGCTTTAATTTGAGTACTAGAAGTCTTCGAGGAGATTTATAGAACTCAAGTTATGGTTCTTGCAAGTTATGGGTCCCCAGAGGATACTAAAATTTATCTATGAACGTCACTTGACTTCCAAGCAACTTTTTCCCATCAAGGAGTTTTTCAAATGGATTCTTGGCCAACATAATAGTTGTAGATCTTGATCTTAGCTTTAATTTTAGTACTATAAGTCCTCAAGAGGATTTGTAGAACTCAAGTTATGGTCTTGGCAATCCAGGGGTATTTTGGGAAAGTTGAATTACAGGTCATTTTTGAGCATAGGTCAAAATCTCCATGTTCCACTTCTCAAATGAAAAATTGTTCAACATGGAATGTGCTTAAAATGATGCTTTTAGGTCAAATAAGTCATCATGGTGGATTGATCGGCTTATTTCAAAAAAGTCACTTAAAATGGCCTAAAAAAAGGGAATAAGTCAAATAAAGTTTGGTGGAAAAAATCAAATTTTGGGTTAGAGGTCACAAACAAGCCATATGATATACCAATTTGATTGTAAAATGCATTTTAAAGACAATGGCTTTGCCAGAATTTTGAATTGAGGGTTATTTCAAGGACTTGCTTTGTAAATTGGTTACTTGAACCATAAGGCACAATTGCAAAACCTCACTTCCAAGCAAATGCAAGGCTCCTTTCCATCCATACACCTCCAATATCTCATTTGGAGAGAATTTAAACTCATAACCAAGTGAATTGCAAGCCAAAAACATGAGATGGTATGTGCATAGCATAAGAAGAGATTTTCATGACATGAGAAGTTGATTTTCTCCTTGGATCAATCTAGAACTTTCTAGGGTCTTCAAATACATTCTCCTTGGATCAATCTAGAACTTTCTAGGGTCTTCAAATACTTTCTCCTTGGATCAATCTAGAACTTTCTAGGGTCTTCAAATACATTCTATATATACTTGTGAAGAGGTTCAAAGCAAGGGTTGGTGATTCATTTGTGCAAAAACCATGGATTGACATTGGAGTTTGGAAGAGAAAAAGTGAGAGATCAAAGCATTTTCAAGAGTTATCAAGAATTTAATCTTCTCCAACAAACTTCAACAAAGGTTTTCCACACTTTTTGGCAAGAAAAAACGAGCTCCAGCTACTCCGTTTCGACGCTCCGAAGCCGGTATGTGAAATTTAATTTAATTCATTTTCGTTCTTTTTTTTCTGTTTTAATAGCTGTTTGGATTAATTGCGTTAAAAATAGTAAAAATGATCGAAAAATTATGAAATTTTTTTTCTGTAGATCTTGATTGTCTTAAGAAACTGTAGGAGTTGAGTTTGCATTTTTAGGATTTTATTTGAATTTGTTACGAATTTCCTTTTGTGCTAATATCCATTGTTATGCATAATTGATATTGGTGTTTGTTTGATTTTTTTCTCTTTGATGCTTTATGCTTTTGAGCTGATTCTTTAGATATGATTTAGAGGACATCCATAGGTTTCCCCAGGAAATTTCTTAGAATTTGTAGAAATGATTAGATTCTGTTTTAGGCGTGTAGTTTAGAGCCTTCCCAAATAATGGTTTCCCATGACCCAAATTTCATTTAGTAATTGTTTAGATGACCTAGAAATTGATTTAGGTCCTGATTCTGGAATGTTAGAATGTTAAAACATGCATGTTCACATAGGAATTTTATTAGAATTTTACAATTTAGTTTGCTATTTTTTTTTTGGGTTTTGCAAATTGGTTGATATTGGTGTGTTTCCCACTTGGGATGTTGCTTTATTTGTGGGGTTTTGGTCCTTTCAATTGGGTTTGGGGATTGGGATTTGCTTGTTGGAGTTAATGAAGACCTTAAGTGATGATTGAAGACAAGGGATAGAGCTTGATGCATGAAGATTCCTCTCCTGGAGGATGGTTTTTGAAGACATAGGAAATAGGAGAAATAGGCAGAGCTTTAGATTAGACTGAATTTTTCCACAAACATGGAAAGCATCTTGTGCTTCCATTCCTCCCAATGACTAAAAGTCCTTCTAAGATATAAGTGGCTTATCTTGGAAGTAGAAATCTGAGGGAATCTGTCTCTCATAATGTTAAACACTTATAGGCTTCCTTTGGTTGTCAATAAGCTGTTTAGCATTCAACTTATTCTGTTAAGTGATTCCCTTCTGGAGTGCTTGCCTTGAAGATAGAAGTTCATTGAAGATGAAATTCATTGCATTAAAGATTGATAAATATGATCCCTGTTCATGTCAAAGTTGCTCAACTGTTGAATTAGGGTTTTACTGCTGTCTGAAGCTGTCAACTGTTGGGGTTCATTGTTGGCTCAAGCTTGGTGTTGCTTGGAGTGTAGGGGATAATTGAAGAGTTGATTTTGGGGTTCATTTGAGGATGTTACTGTTTTGCAGTTAATCAACTGTCAGAGTTTGATGTTTTTCAGAGCTGCTGCTGTAGGAGCTGGTGGACTGTCAGAGCTGGTTTTGGGGTTTTATTTTCTTTGCTGTATTGTTTGTTAATTTTCCCATAGGTTTGAAGTGAAGTTGTTTCACTTTGCCTATTGTTTTCCCAGGTTCGAGGTTGAGTGGGACTCCCTTGCCTCGCTTGTATTGCTGCATCTCATGCATTTTACTGCTTTACTGTATATTTTTCGTTTCTTTTCCGTTTATCCCCTACGATCTCTGTTTCTCTCTGTGCAAGAGAGAAATATGACAGACATTAGGTGTTAATCCATGCATGACAACATTAGGGTAGTTTTGATTCCCATTTCAAACCCTAGGATTTCAGAGCGTCGTTCTCTTCTCATCTCAAAACAATCAAAAATACAAAAGATTACAAACATCAATAAAAAACAGTTCTTGCGTAAAAGACTGAAAACCAATCAAAGTGTCATTTTTGTCCGCTTGGACCCGTAATCAGGAGAAAACCTTTTTCAGAAGGATAAAAGATAAACAGACAAATCTGTGTCTTCCGTAGCCCGAACTACGTTTGCTTTGATCTTTCATGCTGTATGAAAGTACATAGGCATAGGATGCGATATCCTAGCGAGCAACCTTTCCCTCCTTTCCCATAGGTAGGCGAACTACGTTGGCTCTGATTTCTCGTTCCAGACGGGAATACATAGGCATAAAGTGCGATACTTTGCCGAGTCATTTTATTTTATTTTAACCCCAGACCTGTAGAATAGATAGAATAACAATTCGTACTAGAAAACAAGCATGGATCCCGTCGAGTACGACGGACGTGAGGGGTGCTAATACCTTCCCCTTGCTTAACCGACTCCCGAATCCAGGAATTTGGTTGCGACGACCATTCCTTTCCCGTCTTTGCGGTAGGTTTACTTCGAGCGTTCCCTTTCCCTCCATTGGGATAAATAACGCACGGTGGCGACTCTTCTGTTCAGCCGGTGCCGATTTTCGTAGTAGCGACAGCTGGCGACTCTGTCGGGGACTCCAACGGTTCCCTACGCGAGTCAATCCTAGCGCTTGTTTTCCCGTCGTGGATTTTGTATGGATTTACGTTTTATGTATTTTACATTCAGCATTATATTATTGTTATTATTGCTGTGGGTATGAGGGGGATCTATGATTGAGAGATAAGTCGGACCTGGGCTCGAGTGCACCTAGAATTAGAGTGGAAATTAGTGGGTGCGTGCTTGCTTTGCAGGCAATAGTGTCTCATGAAATCCACGCTCGGACGAGGTTCTTCTGGTTGACTTCTTTTTCAACCCTTTGGGTTGAGGGGGTTGTTGGTTAGTTGGATTGTCGACTCCGGGGACCGATCATTTGGAAGTTGGCTAAGTGAGGCCTCTTCAGGACATGATGATGACATACCTTCTGGGTATCGTATCATCAGTCTTGAAAGTCTGTGACGCCAACGACCGCATAGGATGCCATACCTTGTGTCAGTTATTAGGACACCTACCTGTGAGGGGGGTTATGACATGCAGGTAACTTGACCTCCAGATTACCGGTTTTCTTGATTGAGATTCAGTGGTGTGATATTTGAGGACAATGTTATTGGGTCTGTCAGAGACCGGGTTGGAGCATTGTGGATGGTCTTAAGCAGTTTGTGGGTCTATTTGAGGCCAATATTGTGGATTGGACTTCTCAGCCAGGGGCACTTGATCCCTCGTTGCATTGTTGCATACTGCATTGTCGCATACTCATCCTGCATATCATTAACGTGTGTCTGTGCTGCAGGTGCATTTTCATACTTCCCGATTCTAGTGCTCCGGACTTCTATCTGTCACCATGAGTACTTTGAGGAAGACTGTTGCGTATAAGTTGCCTAACCCTGATGTGACTTCTCTGCTGGGTCTGATTCCCCTAGCTGACGATGATGTGAAGAGAAGTTTTAGAAAGAGTTATGGGAAGCTACTGAATTTGGTTTGCAGACCAACCACATACGAGCTGAATGGGTTATACACATTGATGCAGTTATATGATCCCTCCTTGAGGTGTTTTATGTTCCAGGACTTCATTTTGGCTCCGACCATGGAGGAGTATGCTGAGTTTCTAGAGTTGCCAGTTCAGAACAAAGTGCCCTTCATTCACTTTGATGCTAAGCCTAAGCTGGAGGACTTAGTTGTTCCCTTGCATATGGATCCTGCAGAGTTGTTGTTGACTTCCTGGCATGGAGTTTCGGGGTTTTCTCTCAAGTTCTTGGTTGGCAAAGCTCAAGAATATGCCAAAAGTGGCTGCTGGATTGTGTTTAACGTTGTTCTTGCTTTGTTCATCTATGGGATTATACTGTTCCCTAATCTGCCTGAATTCGTTGATTTGGATGCATTCTACTTGTTTGCTGCAGGCAACCTGGTGCCTACCTTGATTGGAGATTTCTATCATTCCTTGCATTATAAGAATGAAAATAGGAGGGAAAAAAATGTCCATTGTTGTGTACCTTTGCTGAATATGTGGTTTGAGAGCCATCTGCCCAAGAAGGGTCCTTTTTTTGAATCTGCAGATACAACTGAATGGTCTGAGCGTCTAATGGGGCTTTCTTCAGAAGACATTGTCTGGTTCGATAGAGATTTATTGGGGTCAGAGATTATCTTCAGTTGCGCCAGGTTTCTCAACGTTCCTCTAATTGGAAGGAAGGGCTGTATTAATTACAACTCATCTTTGTTGGTTCGACAGTTTAGGTATGCTTTGAAGAGTCCACCGAAGGAGGAAGAAATACAGGAATCTCTGTATTTCACTGGTGACCTGAGTGGGGAATTATTGGCCAAGCTTCAGCACACTTGGAATCATATCTGCAGAAGAGGGAAACCATTACTAGGCAAGAATGATTGTCAAGCCTATATGCCTTACAAGGTGTGGATTCAAGATAGGGTAAGACAGGTGCAGATGCCTTTTCCAGCAGTATCACGTCCTGGTCCCATTCCAGTTGAGGAACCGACTATTGTGGCTATTGAGGTCTATGAGCAGGTAGTAAAAGAAAAAGAAGACTTGATAAAGATCAATGAAGAGTTAGAGAAGGAATTGGCTCAAATCCGGAGGGAGAAAAACGAAGTTGTGTATTCCTTCCAACAGCAGACTGAGTTGGTAACCAGGTTAGGGGCTGAACTGGCAGAAGAGAAAAAGAAGCGTGAACGCCTGGGAAAAGACTTCAAAAGCTCTCATGACATGTTAGAGTCCAAGAAGAAGTCACTCGATATCGCCTATCGGGAGATCTCTACGTTCAACAAAACCTGGAACGCCACGCTGACCGGCAATAAGGAAAGAGAAGACAAACTGAGGCTGCAGATCTTTGAGCTGGAGGTTCAGTTGAAAGCTAGCCAGAAGAGGTTAGAAGAGGAGGTTACGCGGAGGTATGACGTCCAGAATTCCTTGAACAAAGTTATCAAGTGCAAGAAGGAGTCTGCATCTCAGAAACGGAAGTTAGATGACTGCTTTGGAGAAGGGGCATGGGAGGAATCTATTGGTGATTTACGACGTGTTCTCAAGCGAAGAGATCTACTTGTCGAGGGATTGCTTACTCAACCAAATCATCCCAAGACTAAGAGATTATTAGAGGAGTACCAGGCGTATGGTCGCACTTGACTATCTCATGTATTGATGTGTATGCTTTATTTTCATTGTGCTGGCCATCACTTGGATTGTTGGTTGAGGTCATGCCTTCTTATTGTACGCTCATTCATATTGTATTCCTGACTTGATGGGATTTTCTGCAATGTATGAGATGTTTTTCTATGATTGAGTTTCGAGCTTTTTATTGCTATCACCGTCACCGCACTGGCACATTGGCACTAGAATTGGGGAGTGATATTCCCTAATGCACAGACACGTGTTGCATTTGCATACACATTCATATTGCATTTACCAGGTAATTATTGAACTGTATCTCATTTCCTGCATCTCGTCAGGTTTTTCCAGGATTGAAAGTCAACATCCTCACCGATACTCTACTCGTACCAACTGCAAAAGAGTCATGGACCAGATGCAAAACGAGATGCAGGAGATGCGTGAAAAGCTGGCGCTGTTCATGCAGACGATGGAGACAATTGTGAAGGAGCAGGAAAACCTGCAGACTTTGGTGCAGCCATTGCTGGCGAGAAGTGTCGGGAATGGAAACGAAGACCACGATTTTGTACGTGTTGACACCATTCATGGGGATGGTACTCCTATGCCTGTAGCTCCACCTGTGGTGAATATACCTGTTGTGAATGTGAACAATGGCGCTGGCGTCGGGAATGGTAATACAGGAATTGGTAATGAGACTGTCATTAACAATGTTGGGTTCGGAGACGCCAATCTGGGCAGTGATAACAATGGAGGTAATGGCTTTGGTAACAATGGGTTCGGCTATAACGATCAGGGGTTTGATTATGGCAATCAGGATGGGAAGTTCGGCTTCAACACCCAGGGTTTCGGATATGATGGTTTTGGTAATGCTAATCAGGGTTATGGTGGATTCGGTAATGGAAATGGTGCTGGACTGATGCATATCAACGCTGGGTTTGGACCCGCCAGGGTCAATCAAGGGTATGGTAACAGAGGACGAGGTCCTACGAGGAATCAGCCAGGATTCGGTCGTAATTTTGGTTATGACGGGTACGGAAATGAAAATATCAATTGGGGTGAAGACCAACAAGAAGATGCCTTTTCGGGTAGAGGTATTGAAGGGCCTGTGGATCCTGTGCAGAGAATCAAAATGTTAGAAGAACAGATGAAGGGGGTTGTTAATCAGAATACTACTGGGCTAGACATGACTGCAATGGGCTTAGTGCCTGGGCTAAAGGTACCGCCGAAGTTCAAAGCGCCCACATTTGATAAGTATAAGGGGGACACTTGTCCAAAGGTGCACGTCTGCTCTTATTACAGAAGAATGTCCGCGTACTCAGATGATGAAAGAATGCTGATGCATTTCTTTCAAGACACCTTATCCGGACCGTCACTTGAGTGGTATATGGGGATGGAACCCATTCAGATCAAAACCTGGAAGCAACTGGTTGATGCGTTTGTGACACATTACAAATATAACAGTGACTTGGCACCGAACAGAGTCCAATTGCAAGGCTTGTCTCAGAAAAGTGGGGAGAGTTTTAAAGAGTACGCGCAAAGGTGGCGCGATATGGCAGCAAGAGTGCATCCTCCCTTAACTGAGAGGGAGATGAATGACATGTTCATTGGGACATTTACGGGGATATTCTATGAAAAATTGTTTGCTGTGGCGCTGGGTAGTTTCTCAGATTTAATTCTTATGGGGGAGATGATCGAGAATGGGATCAGAGTTGGAAGGTTCTAAGCAAGTGAGTCTACCTCGGCTGGAGGAACGAAGAAAGCCTTCGGTGGCAGAAAAGGAGAAGGGGAAACGAGCTCCGTGTCCAGCTCCCGTGGAAGAAGGAGGAATCAACGCTGGGACAACCAGCATCAACAGGTCACTAATGTCACCATTCCCGTGGCTCCACAGCAGCCGCAGAATCAGCAGGGGTATAGGAAGTATCCAGTCCGGCCAGCAAACAGACATTTTGACACACCAAACTCCTCCTATGCTGAGCTACTCCAAACCTTGTTGAGATTACAGCTTGTTCAGAAGAGAACCTTGGCACCCTTGACAGGGACGCCACCACCTGGTTATGATGAGAATGTGCAATGTGAGTTTCACTCAGGGGCACCTGGTCATTCGATTGAGCAATGCAAGGCCTTTAAGCACAAGGTGCAAGACTTGATCGACAGCAAGGCAATCAACTTCTCTGATGATGTCCCCAATGCGGCGCAGGGTCACGGACAAACCATAGTCTGAATGACAAAAAGGGGTTCTTTGGTTTGGCAGGGCCGTTGAAAGAAGGTCAAGACAGCAGCAGGCTACCTCTAACATTGGTCTGAGGATGGTTGACTCGCCAATAAGTCAAAGTGCAAGAAGTCCGGTTCTGAGACACTGGCATTGTTCATGTTATCTTGTTCATGTCTTTGCATTTGTAGTTGCCTTTCTGTTTAATTGCAAATTTCGTTTGTAAAACTTGTTGTTTTCTCAACTGATATTGATAAATGAAATAAATATGCATGTTTGAATTAATCCAGTCGTGGTCACTCTTTGTGTTTTCATTTATTTCAAACGCTTGTTAAGTGGAATCCGGGGAGGATGACGAAAACAGATGACGGAAAAAACTTTTGATCGTATGCTTTTGGATAAAAAACCTGTTGATGATGTACAGGCATTGTTTCAATCCATAAACACCGGAGATATAAGGAAGATAATCCCTTGTTAACCCCTTTGAGCCTAGTTGTAGGAGTTTCTTTCTAAAAGTGAAAAAACCTAAATCTTAACCTGGGGCAGGGTAGGTGTCAGTTAGTTTGGCCAAGCGTTCAAATCGCGAAAGGAGTGTCCGTTCAAGGATAAATTACATCCATATAGGTCGTGCCTAAATACCACAATGGTTAAGGCTCGCTGACCCAAGAGTGAAACAGTCACATTATTCC
Organism: Lathyrus sativus; assembly: GCA_963859935.3. Taxonomy (NCBI): domain Eukaryota; kingdom Viridiplantae; phylum Streptophyta; class Magnoliopsida; order Fabales; family Fabaceae; genus Lathyrus; species Lathyrus sativus. The sequence goes on along the minus strand of OZ012736.1, from coordinate 133,337,676 downwards.
ACAAAGAGTCAGACAACCGATGTCACATGATTTGTTCAAAAAGAAAAAATCAAAAGAAAAAGCCCGCTAAGTCGAATCTTGAGAACAAGCGACTTAGGCAAAAAAATTATTAGGGCATCCCGCTGGACTTCAAAAGAAAAAGATACTCAAAAGAGTCGGTCCAGGCAAAAGTTAGGGAATGAAAAAAACAAAAGACGAAAAGGACTATCAAAGAAAAATCCTCGAAAAGGACAAAGTCATATGACTCTAGGCACCCAAAGATGAAAAAGTAAGTGACTGTCCCTCCGAAAAATGTGTGGTATCCTAAACCATCACTCCTATCGTTCCACCTTTAGTAGGTGAATGCTGAAGTTAAATTAGCTGAACATAGGATTCGAGAACATCATGGAGAATGAGTGGGTTAAAATAAAACTTTGAGCCTATATCCTTCCTTGTTAACCGTGAACCTGACCACGTTACAACCCGAAAAAGTCCTAATTGAAATAGGTTTAGTTCGAGAGCATACTTCGGTAAAAGATCGCATCGAAAATGACTCTTAAAAGGGTTCCTCTTATCAGCATTAATATTGACATTTTAATTCGTTATATGTCACAAAATTTTTTCCAGTAAACAGACTTTGATTTTTGAAACTGTCATATGCATTGCATTTAATATATCTTTTATGCAAAACAACTTGTGCTACTTGTGAGTAAGCGCATGCCGGCAGGAAAGGTTCCTACAGTGGAAGGCCTGACCAGGACAGAATGCAGAAGGCCCGAATGTTTCATGAGCTGGTGCAAGATATGTCGATTAATCCAGTAAAGTCAGCTATCCAAGAATCATCCAATCTGGGGCAATCAGGTCGAGATTTGGCAAATCTCTCGGAGTTATGAGCGTTGCTCCACGAATCAGTCAATCAGGGGCAAAAGATTATTGCAAGACTGGGGCAGGTCACCCTAAGAGCATGGAAGCTGTTTTGTTGGAACACCTCTTCGAGGTTTGAGATGCAGAAGCAGTTCATGTCTGGCCGTCAGGGTACAAAGACTGTAAGGTCTGTTTCAAAATTGTCGCAGATTCAGGGGCAAGCTATTTCAAGATAGTGTCCTGACCAGGGTTCCTTTCGAGGAGAAGCATTCCAGAATTCAGACTGGGGCATGTTAGTATCCTTGGTGCAAAGTTCCAAGAAGCTGAATGGAATTCATGTTGCCCTAACCAGAAGCTTTTGATGAAAAACTCAACTTTATGCGATGCTAATCCCCATGCAGGTCGTACTTTGTCCCCGAAGTTGAGATAATGATAGCCTTTACCGAAGGAAGGGATAATACCCCAGAAGAGTATCCTCATGAAAGCAGTCTACAGGATGTCTCCAGCAAGTTGAATCAGTATCCTCTGCAGGGTGGACGCTCCCCAGAGAGAGTATGTGCAGGTGCAATCCCCAGCTGAGAGGATTCCAGCGGTGTTTAACCAAGTCAGGGTTGGTTCAAAAGGATTTTTGTTTTACCGTAGAAGATGGTTTTCTTTCTCCCCACAGGTTGTCAGGCCGGTGATCAGGATGTTTGTCCTCAACAGACTAATAACTCCAAAGTGGTAGACCGTGCTCACACAGTATTGTTTCCTCCAAAAGGATGCCCTATCTCCAGTAGGGTTGTTTATTCTCCCTAGTGGAGTCGGTTAATATTCCCCAAGAGAGCCGTTTCTTCCCCAGCGGAATTTTCTCTCCCTAGCAGGGGTTATTCTTTCCTCCCAGTGGAAATCGAAGGTTTAAAGCTCTCCCCGGCAGAGTTGGTTGTATGTCCTGGCATTTATTTTGCCGGAATACTTGGTGGTACCCGTTCATTCCCCAGCAAGGTGGTATTTGTCCTCAGCATTCGTGTTGATGAAGCAAGCTTATCAGAGTTTCCTCGGCAGCCTGAACCTGCATTTTCATTTTCATATAATCATATTTGCATCTACCCAAACGCGTAGCATTTCCATACTATATGGAGCATTACGCCATTGTCAAACATACGCATTTAGAAACATAAATCAGGTTAGTTAACCTTTTGCTTTCAGGTGTGTTTCTCAACAGGAGTGTGGAGTTCTAAAGCTCAGACATGTTTCCAGATATTTGAGGTCTCGCTGTGAGACACGGGATGATATCGTTCATCTTCTTATATTCCCCACAGAGATTCTTGGTTAAGTTTCTCTTGCCCTCAGCGAAGTTGGGCTCATATCTTCCAAAGTTGTTCAGAGGTATTATCCCCAGCATGGAGTTGCGATATTCAGATGTTGTTCGTTGAGTGTTCTGGCTCCGATGATTGTTGATCGTTGAGTGTTCTGGCTCCGATGATTGTTGTTCGTTGAGTGTTCTGGCTCCGATGATTGTTGAGTGTTCTGGCCCTGATGATTGTTGAGTGTTCTGGCTCCGATGATTGTTGTTCGTTGAGTGTTCTGGCTCCGATGATTGGTGACGTTGAGCGTGTTGGCTCCAGTTGTTCGTTGAGTGTTCTGGCTCCGATGATTGTTGTTCGTTGAGTGTTCTGGCTCCGATAATTGTTGTTCATTGAGTGTTCTGGCTCCGATGATTGTTGTTCGTTGAGTGTTCTGGCTCCGATGATTGTTGTTCGTTGAGTGTTCTGGCTCCGATGATTGTTGTTTGTTGAGTTTTCTGGCTCCGATGATTGTTGTTCGTTGAGTGTTCTGGCTCCGATAATTGTTGTTCGTTGAGTGTTCTGGCTACGATGATTGTTGTTCGTTGAGTGTTCTGGCTCCGATGATTGTTGTTCGTTGCGTGTTCTGGCTCCGATGATTGTTGTTCGTTGAGTGTTCTGGCTCCGATGATTGTTGTTCGTTGAGGGTTCTGGCTCCGATGATTGTTGTTCGTTGAGTGTTCTGGCTCCGATGATTGTTGTTCTTTGAGTGTTCTGGCTCCGATGATTGTTGTTCGTTGAGTGTTCTGGCTCCGATGATTGTTGTTCGTTGAGTGTGTTGGCTCCGATAATTGTTGTTCGTTGAGTGTTTTGACTCTGATGATTGTTGTTTGTTGAGTGTTCTGGCTCCGATGATTATTGTTCATTGAGTGTTCTGGCTACGATGATTGATGATGTTGAGTGTTATGGCTCCGATTGATGTGTTGAATGTTCAGACTCCGGTAAAATCAAGAGAGGGTCCAGACCCCTATTTGGTATTCGTGGCTATTCCGGCGAGTACCCAGGCTCCGGTAATTTCCAGTTTGTATTGCTTCATTCTCTCGTCTAGTATCCTGACCCCGGTAAAGCTCGTGTGATGTGATATTGATAAGCAGCTGTAGTATTCTCTTTTCGTCGGACTTGCTTCGTTGAGTAGCCAGGCTCCGATGCATTATTGTTTCGTTGAAGTTTTCTGGCTCCGATAGTTGTTATGTTGAGCGGTATGGCTCTGGTTGTTGTTTACGTAGAGTATGCGGGCTCCGATGGTTCGTCGAGCATTCTGGTCCCAGTTATTACGTTGAGTATCCCGACTCCGATAGATATTCATTTCGTGACGTGATCATGCTATTACGTTGAGTGCTCCGACTCTGGCTAATTGCTTAGAAAGATTCAAAATTTGTGCTCGTTGAACATTCAGGTTCCGACCTTTCCCAGTTGCCCCAACAGAGGTGGTCGGTTAAGATTTGTGGTTTTACCAGACGATTGATCAGTTGTTGCCGTAACAACCAAGATTCAGTTCTCTGGATATTTTTCCCCAAGCGAGTGTGCAGTTTATTTCCGCGGTTGGAAAATTTTCGGGTTTATTTTGTATTCAACCGTCTTCCACCATTGAATGTTTGAAGGCTGTTCGCTCTTCAACCCTTCAGGTCCAAGCCGTTTGAATAGGGGCAGCTGTTGCACCCCAAAATTTGCTCCACCTATTTCACTTAGTTTATGTTTCAATTGCATTGTCATTTGCATACTAAGTCATGTACATAGTCTAATCATTTGCATAACATAGCATAACAAGGCATCTAACAAGGGATCAAGTGCCATTTTCATCAGAAAGAGGCCCATCAAGGGGTTTTATTCAAGATCAAGACCATCCAAGTAATCAAGAAATGAGTTGAAGCTTTGACAAGTTTGAAGGTCAACTAGTGGATTTCTATCCCAATCTGGGGGATATGTTGAAGATCATCAATGAGTGTGTGAGCCATGGAAGGTGTACAAAGATCATGGAAGACCTAGAGGGTCATTTGAAAGATGAGACAAATCATTAATACAAGTACCAAAGCTACAGTTGAATGCAGTCAACTAGGGTTTCATATGGGTCAACCCTATGTCAACCCTAAGTCAAATGATTGATTGAAGAGCATCAAGGCTTGGTTGAAGGATATGGAATTCATGAATTAATATGTGGATACATGTGTGGTGTCGTGCCAAGGAGAAATCAAAAGGGAATCAAGAAGAAGAGGAGTTACTAAATTAGGGTTTCAGTGTAAAATCCCCTAATTTAGGCCTAACTTCCAAGCCAGATAAGTCAAAATGCAAGTTTCAAATGAAGTCTTGGTCCACATGAAACTTGTAGAACATCTCAATAGCTTTAATTTTAGTACTATAAGTCTTGGAGGAGATTTATAGAACTCAAGTTATGGTTCTTGCAAGTGATGGGTCCCCAGAGGATACTGAAATTTATCTGTGAACGTCACTTGACTTCGAAGCAACTTTTGCCCATCAAGGAGTTTTCAAATGGATTATTGGCCAACATAAGATTTGTAGATCTTGATCTTAGATTTAATTTTAGTATTAGAAGTCCTCAAGAGGACTTGTAGAACTCAAGTTATGGTCTTGGCAATCCAGGGGTATTTTGGGAAAGTTGAATTATAGGTCATTTTTTAGCATAGGTCAAAATCTCCATGTTCCACTTCTCAAATGAAAGATTTTTCAACATGGAATGTGCTTAAAATGATGTTTTTAGGTCTAATAATTCATCATGGTGGATTGATCGGCTTATTTCAAAAAAGTCACTTAAAATGGCCTAAAAAAAGGGAATAAGTTAAAGTTTGGTGGAAAAAATCAAATTTTGGGTTAGAGGTCACAAACAAGCCATGTGACATACCAATTTGATTGTAAAATGCATTTTAAAGACAATGGCATTGCCACAATTTTGAATTGAGGGTTATTTCAAGGACTTGCTTTATAAATTGGTTACTTGAACCATAAGGCACAATTGCAAAACCACACTTCCAAGCAAATGCAAGGCTCCTTTCCATCCATACACCTCCAATATCTCATTTGGAGAGAATTTAAACTCATAACTAAGTGAATTGCAAGCCAAAAACATGAGATGGTATGTGCATAGCATAAGAAGAGATTTTCATGACATGAGAAGTTGATTTTCTCCTTGGATCAATCTAGAACTTTCTAGGGTCTTCAAATACATTCTCCTTGGATCAATCTAGAACTTTCTAGGGTCTTCAAATACTTTCTCCTTGGATCAATCTAGAACTTTCTAGGGTCTTCAAATACATTCTATATATACTTGTGAAGAGGTTCAAAGCAAGGGTTGGTGATTCATTTGTGCAAAACCCATGGATTGACATTGGAGTTTGGAAGAGAAATAGTGAGAGATCAAAGCATTTTCAAGAGTTATCAAGAATTTAATCTTCTCCAATAAACTTCAACAAAGGTTTTCCACACTTTTTGGCAAGAAAAAACGAGCTCCAACTACTCCGTTTCGACGCTCCGAAACCGGTATGTGAAATTTAATTTAATTCATTTTCGTTCTTTTTTTTTCTGTTTTAATAGCTGTTTGGATTAATTGCGTTAAAAATAGTAAAATTGATCGAAAAATTATGAAATTTGTTTCTATAGATCTTGATTGTCTTAAGAAACTGTAGGAGTTGAGTTTGCATTTTTAGGATTTTATTTGAATTAGTTACGAATTTTCTTTTGTGCTAATATCCATTGTTATGCATAATTGATATTGCTGTTTGTTTTATTTTTTTCTCTTTGATGCTTTATGCTTTTGAGCTGATTCTTTCGATATGATTTAGAGGACATCCATAGGTTTCCCCAGGAAATTTCTTAGAATTTGTAAAATTGATTAGATTCTGTTTTAGGCGTGTAGTTTAGAGCCTTCCCAAATAATGGTTTCCCATGACCCAAATTTCATTTAGGAATTGTTTAGATGACCTAGAAATTGATTTAGGTCCTGATTCTGGAATGTTAGAATTTTCAAACATGCATGTTCACATAGGAATTTTATTAGAATTTTACAGTTTAGTTTGCTATTTTTTTTGGGTTTTGCAAATTGGTTGATATTGGTGTGTTTCCCACTTGGGATGTTGCTTTGTTTGTGGGGTTTTGGTCCTTTCAATTGGGTTTGGGGCTTGGGCTTTGCTTGTTGGAGTTAATGAAGACCTTGAGTGATGATTGAAGACAAGGGATAGAGCTTGATGCATGAAGATTCCTCTCCTGGAGGATGGTTTTTGAAGACATAGAAACTAGGAGAAATAGGCAGAGCTTTAGATTAGACTGAATTTTTCCACAAACATGGAAAGCATCTTGTGCTTCCATTCCTCCCAATGACTAAAAGTCCTTCTAAGATATAAGTGGCTTATCTTGGAAGTAGAACTTTGAGGGAATCTGTCTCTCATAATGTTAAACACTTATAGGCTTCCTTTGGTTGTCAATAAGCTGTTTAGCATTCAACTTATTCTGTTAAGTGATTCTCTTCTGGAGTGCTTGCCTTGAAGATAGAAGTTCATTGAAGATGAAATTCATTGCATTAAAGATTGATAAAGATGATACCTGTTCATGTCAAAGCTGCTCAACTGTTGAATTAGGATTTTACTGCTGTCTGAAGCTGTCAACTGTTGGGGTTCATTGTTGGCTCAAGCTTGGTGTTGCTTGGAGTGTAGGGGATAATGGAAGAGTTGATTTTGGGGTTCATTTGAGGATGTTACTGTTTTGCAGTTAATCAACTGTCATAGTTTGATGTTTTTCAGAGCTGCTGCTGTAGGAGCTGGTGGGCTGTCAGAGCTGGTTTTGGGGTTTTATTTTCTTTGCTGTATTGTTTGTTAATTTTCCCAAAGGTTTGAAGTGAAGCTGTTTCACTTTGCCTATTGTTTTCCCAGGTTCGAGGTTGAGTGGGACTCCCTTGCCTCGCTTGTATTGCTGCATCTCATGCATTTTACTGCTTTACTGTATATTTGTTGTTTCTTTTTTGTTTATCCCCTAGGATCTCTGTTTCTCTCTGTGCAAGAGAGAAATATGACAGACATTAGGTGTTAATCCATGCATGACAACATTAGGGTAGTTTTGATTCCCATTTCAAACACTAGGATTTCAGAGCGTCGTTCTCTTCTCATCTCAAAACAATCAAAAATACAATAAGATTACAAACATCAATAAAAAACAGTTCTTGCGTAAAAGATTGAAAACCAATCAAAGTGTCATTTTTGTCCGCTTGGACCCGTAATCAGGAGAAAACCTTTTTCAGAAGGATAAAAGATAGACAGACAAATATGTGTCTTCCGTAGCCCGAACTACGTTTGCTCTGATCTTTCATGTTGTATGAAAGTACGTAGGCATAGGATGCGATATCCTAGCGAGCAACCTTCCCCTCCTTTCCCGTAGGTAGGCGAACTACGTTGACTCTGATTTCTCGTTCCAGACGGGAATACATAGGCATAAAGTGCGATACTTTACCGAGTCATTTTATTTTCTTTTAACCCCAGACCTGTAGAATAGATAGAATAACAATCCGTACTAGAAAACAAGCGTGGATCCCGTCGAGTACGACGGACGTGAGGGGTGCTAATACCTTCCCCTTGCGTAACCGACTCCCGAATCCAGGAATTTGGTTACGACGACCATTCCTTTCCCGTCTTTGCGGTAGGTTTACTTCGAGCGTTCCCTTTCCCTCCGTTGGGATAAATAACACACGGTGGCGACTCTTCTGTTCAGCCGGCGCCGATTTTCGTAGTAGCGACACTAAGGATAAAGGGATCTCACTCGGCCGAGAACTCTGTTGACCTGAGACAAAGAAAAACACCAGAAATGTTCTATATGTGAAATGGTTACCTCAGTTACCGTCCATGATACTTGCTGATCAAGTAAAGCCAGCGCTTTCTATATGATATGTACAACCTCTTGCTTTTACCTGTAATGTTTACCAAAATAACAGACATTTCGCAAACAAACAGTAAAACAGGCAAGAAAAAGAAAGCTCTTTGACTGAAGTGAATACTTTATTTATGAAAGGTCCTGTATAGGCAGATCACAATTCAAACGCAATTCCTGAAAAGAGGTAATTGCTCAAAAACAAGAAAACAAATACAATACAAATGTCGGCAATGTGGATACAAATAACCACCATGTGTCGATTCGGCTATGACCTGTATGTCTTTGATGTTCTCCCTGTTTCGTCTTCTGACAAGACTGACTGGACTGATTCCTTTCCTTCGGGATAACTGCTCACAAGCTTACAAATCGAATGCAGACCGTGATCATTTGCTTTTTTAATCCCTAACTTTTGTCTGGATCGCCCTTTCGGGTTTTCAATCCACCGGGATACCCATTTTTGCCAAAGTTTCCTTTTTCAGGTTTTCAACTTTGCGGGTCCATCTTTTCCTTTTATCCCTAATTTTTGCCTGAACCTTTTCTTTTTATGGTTCGCCGGGATTCCCCATTTTTGCCTGGACTTTTCTTTTTGTGTCCAGCGGGTCTCTTTTAAGAAAAGTATTTTTTAACCACGTCCGCGTTCACAGGGGACGAAAAATCTTCACCATCCATGGTAGATAGCAATAAGGCTCCGCCAGAGAAAACCTTTCTTACCACATACGAACCTTCATAGTTAGGAGTCCATTTTCCCCTGTGATCTGTCTGAGGAGGAAGGATCCTTTTCAACACCAAATCTCCCGTCTGGAAGCACCGAGGACGCACTTTCTGATCAAAGGCTTTTTTCATCCTACTCTGGTACAACCGACCATGCCCAATGGCTTCCAATCTCTTCTCATCAATCAAGCTCAGTTGATTCAACCTGTTTCGCACCCACTCAGCTTCGTCAAGCTTCACATCCGACAAAACCCTTAAAGAAGGAATCTCAACTTCTAATGGTAGGACTGCTTCCGTACCATACACCAGTGAGAAAGGGGTTGCCCCGGTTGATGTACGCACCGAAGTACGATAACCGTGAAGAGAAAAGGCAACATCTCGTGCCAGTCCTTGTAGGTCACAACCATTTTTTGCACAATCTTCTTGATATTCTTATTAGCTGCCTCAACAGCACCATTCATCTTCGAACGATATGGAGAAGAATTATGATGTTCGATCTTGAAACTCTGACACAGTTCCTTCATCATTTTGTTATTCAAATTTGAACCATTATCAGTAATGATTCTCTCTGGAATACCATAACGACAAATGATGTCCTTCTTTATGAACCGAGCTACCACCTGTTTCGTGACATTAGCGAAGGACGCTGCTTCTACCCACTTCGTAAAGTAATCAATCGCGACCAGAATGAAGCGATGTCCATTTGAAGCAGTCGGCTCAATCTTTCCAATCACATTGATTCCCCACATGGCAAAAGGCCAAGGAGCTGTCAACACATTCAGAGAAGCTGGTAGCACATGCACCTTTCCGCATGAATCTGGCATTTATGGCATTTTCTGGCGTATTTAAAGCAATCGGATTCCATAGTCATCCAATAGTACCCAGATCTCAACAATTTTCTAGCCATTGCATGTCCACTGGTGTAATACCCTAATTTTTACCCCTAAGATCCCACATTTCATTGGCATCATTTGCATATACAAACAAGATCATACTATATGGTTCTCACACCCCTGTTGTTTATTACTTTCTTTATGTTTGTTTTTATTTACTAACCTCTAATCAAAATACCAAAAATATTTTGCAATCTTTTGTTTGTTTCGTCTTCTCTGTGTGATTAAGGTTTTGCAGGATGATTTATGACAAAGGAATGACCTGGAATCAAGTGTGGCTATTCATGTGTAGTTAAGGTCAAACTATCAAGAGATTAATTCATTTGCAAGTATATGTATCAGTGGGCTATTTTTCTCAAGAAATGTGAATGTTCAAGGCCATGTTGTCTCGTGCTAGAATTCATCCGGCTATCAAGAAGTGATTTATGAGATTCAGAAAATTATGAAAAGTTCAAATGGATTCAAATGACAGGTTCTTTAGTTGTAAAGCTTTTCAGTGGTCCAAGATTGGTTCATTCATTTTATCAAAGATTGATGAAGAAATCTCAAGTGTGGATTTTGGGTCAGATTTGATCAAGTCAATGGGTGGTATCTGTGGTGCAATGAGTTTGACGGACAAGTTTATCTCAGTCTTTCATTTTTCTGGGCGTCCGTTGTTTCAGAGGATCTTTGGGTTTGCTGGCATGATCCTTGTTTTATGGTCTCCTGTTGCTATTTTGTTCCTTCCTACAATTGTTCAGGGTTGGACAACAAACAGTCCTTCCATAATAGCCAAGTGTGTCTGCTATATTAATAGCATTACAAAAAGAACTTGACAGTTTATATGGCTCAATGGAAAGTGGTGACAAGGAGGTACCAACAACTGTTACTGTTGAAAAATCCCTTTTCATTGGGAGGCTATTGTTTGCATTCCAAAACCATTCTAAACATATACCCTTGATACTTGGTTCTCCCAGATTTTTGGGCCAGTGGGAATGCATCTACAATTGGGAAATTACCATCTCTGGTGAAACATTCTCGTTTTGGATTTGATTCTGCTATCTGTGATAATCCAGGAAGACAAACAAGCCTTGGCTCTAAAAGGAAAACTTCTTCTGCCACAGCTGCCTTGTTTGGAGCAAGAGAAGGTGCAAGCCCTGAATTAAACAAGATGAGCTTGCTGCTATTGTCTCTCAGGATTTTAAACAAGATGATGCAGATAAACTTTGAACCATATCTTTAGGAGAATGAGAGGCAGTCATATCTACGGCATGCTGTTCTTTTTGGTTTCTTTGAGCAACTTAATCGAATGTACACAAATATTGTTCAGAAACTGCCTACTAAGTCAGAATCTAATACTCTGAGGTGTTCTACAGTTCCCTGGTTTAAGTACCTTCCCATCAGTGCTCCAGCATTGTCCTCTAGAGGGCCAAAGAAATCATTCACCCCATCTTCAAATGAAATCTCTCCTAGAAGTTCATGGAATTCGATTACAAATGGAGAGCTTTCTCAAAAGATAAATTTGGATGACAACTCAAGTCTTGGGGTGGCAGCACCATTTTTGAAGTATTTCATGCAAGTTGGAAGCAGGTTTGGGGAGAGTATTTTTAAACTGGGATCAATGCTAACAGAAGGCAAGTTGGTATTTTTAAGGATAGATTTATGCCCACATTTGGAGATATTCTACCTACGTAGGCAGCCGGTCTTCTTTCATCTTTTACAACTCCAAGATCAGATTCATGATAACCTAATGATTGAAAAGCAACCCCAATTGCTCTTTTGCAAAGTCTTTTTTATCAGAATGTGTGAAGTCTAATATCACATTTTCAACACACCGTCGCACAATGTTGGTATTATGAGACCGATGTTGCTCACAGGATTAAAGTTAGCAGTGAGAGCAGCCAGTAAGTTTCTCGAACCAGAACCGTATAATGCAAATCCAGATGTTGTCAATGTAAACGGAGGAGCACTGCTTGGTGTTGCTTATCGGACGTTTAGAAGAATTAGTATTATTACTGCTACTGCTATTTCGACAATCCAGTTTATGCCGTCGTCAGGTTATTGGAAGCAGCGATGAAATAATTGCGTCTTCGAGTGACAAAATTATGTTTAGAGCTGTTGTTGGAAATTTGTTGTCACTAAGCCGAAAGGTTTTGAGGCTGTAATGCGCGTGAGATGCAGTCGAGGCATCCGAGTACATGAGTATCATGGCGACTTTGAAACATGATGATAAGTTGCAGCTTGGGTCAGAATGTGTTCTTCAGTGTGCTTTTCTATACACAACTGTGCTTTGATCTTCTGCACAGCCTTCTCACAAACGATGCATTGAGTGACTCACTGGAAATCTACCTTGTGGAGAAATTTGCACAACTGAACAGTTGGATAAAATTACGAAGGTTTGTTCAACGAAGCTTCTTCCGAAGCGTTTCCTCTTTACAACAAATCGCACTTCATTGTTATTTCAATGCCTGACCGAAGCGGAGACGTACTGGTTACTTCCTTTGGTGAGCTTGAGGAAAATGCGTTTCTTGATCCTAGGACTGCTCAAGTTGCAATAGTTGACCATGTTAAACAAGTTTATGAAGAAATGAGACCTGCACTGAATGAAGAACTTGTATCTGCATACATTGAAGAATTTCGATTCAGTCTGGATACTGAGATACTTAAATATATGGAAGAAGTTTATCCAAAAGGTGTCTGCTCTGTCTACTGTGTAAATGGAAAGGATTCAGAGGGTCCGGGTTCTGATTTCGAGCTTGCCGTAGTGATTTCTGCTTCTAGGCACATCCCGTAGATTTTCTACAATGGGAGTTGGTGTTCAGTTTGGAATATTGATTTCAAAGATGAACAACAAACCGTGGAAGTAAAAGGGAAACTGCAGGTTGGTGAAGAGGATAATTCTACAGTTTATGGAGATGCTGGTTTGGATGCAGTGCATAAAGGATGGTTGGTTATGCTGCTAAATGAGGTACAAAATTCCATCAAGAAATCAATTGAGATTGGAGCAGCCAGAAACATCCTCGAGCTGGCAGTTGAGATACGTATACCTATTAAAGGTACGCATGTGTATGCCTCTGCAGAACATGGCACTGATCTAGGAAGTTCGAAAGATGTCAAAGGAAATCCGACTGTAGTCTATAGGCGAATGGGTAAGGGGTCCTCTTATGGTGCTGGTATGAAGCTTGGTTTAGTAAGAGCAGAATATGTCGTTGACCATAATTCAAGAACAGGTGCGGTATTTTTCCGTTTTGGAGAAAGATTTTGAGGCGCTTGAGTCATAGTGTAGTTTGGTTCTTTTCGTCTGCGGAAAGAATCTTTCAGCCATAGGTGCTTTTATAGAATTTGGATTAAGTGAACACCAAGCTGGCATTCGTAGCATTTCGCAGTGTTTCTTTCGAACGCATTCTTCTCTCCACCGCTGCTACAAATATCCAACAGCTACAACTACAGAAGTTCCTCAATCTCTCAAGAAAGAGCTCTCAGGTGTTTGCAGGGCTTACTTTTCAGCAGACGCCGTAAATAAGCATGCTGGCCTCAATGTTCTTGTCTCCAAGGAAGTACTAGATGGAAATGTAGAATCTCTTGAATCTTACAAGACTTCAGCAGAGAGTTTCCTCTACACACTGATACCCGAAACATCCCCGAGAGAGGTGGGCATCCATTAATGCAATTGGACAACTGTCTACTGATTTGGGTCCTAATTTGCAAGTTCAATATCATCAGGGAGTGTTGCCAGCTCTAGCTGCCACCATGGATGATTTTCAGAACCCTCGTGTACAGGCTCATGCTGCCTCAGCAGTACTCAACTTCAGTGAGAATTGTACACCTGATATTTTAACGCCATACTCGGATGGAATAGTTAGCAAATTGCTTGTACTTCTTCAGAATGGTAAACAAATGGTGCAAGAGGGAGCCTTAACTGCTTTGGCATCAGTTGCTGATTCATCTCAGGAACAATTTCAGAAATACTATGATGCTGTAATTCCATACCTGAAGGCTATATTGGTCAATGCAACTGATAAGTCTAACCGTATGCTTCGTGCTAAGTCTATGGAATGTATAAGTTTGGTTGGAATGGCTGTCGGGAAGAAGAAGTTTAGGGCTGATACTAAGCAGGTTATGGAAGTTCTTATGTCCTTGCAAGTATCCCAAATGGAGACAGATGATCCGACAACAAGTTACATGCTACAGGCATGGGCTAGATTCTGCAAATGTCTGGGACAAGATTTTCTTCCTTATATGGAATTTGTCATGCCACCATTGCTTCAGTCTGCTTCACTTAAGCCCGACGTAACCATCACATCCGCTGATTCGGACAATGATATAGACAAGTCTGATGATGAAAGTATGGAGACTATCACTCTTGGGGACAAAAGAATTGGAATCAAGACTAGTGTTCTATAGGAGAAAGCTACGGCATGTAACATGCTTCGTTGCTATGCTGATGAGCTAAAAGAAGGATTCTTTCCATGGATCGACCAGGTTGCAGGAACTTTGGTTCCACTCCTGAAATTTTATTTCCATGAGGAGGTTAGAAAAGCTGTTGTTTCAGCAATGCCGGAGCTTTTACGATCTGCAAAGTTAGCTATTGAGAAAGGACAATCTCAAGGTCGGGATGTGAGCTATTTGAAGTTTCTGACTGACAGTATCATCCCAGCTTTGATGGAAGCATTGCACAAGGAGCCTGACAAAAAGATTTGTGCAAGTATGTTGGATTCATTAAACGAGTGCCTACAGATCTCTAGGATGCTTTTGGATGAGAAGCAGGTCAGATCAATTGTTGATGAGGTAAAACAGGTGATCACTGCCAGTTCAAGTAGAAAACGAGACTCTCATGAGAGGAGCTTGAACACGGATATTCTGATCGGGATGCTCTCGTGCGTAATTCAGGAACTCGCCTTTCAGTTTCTGCATACAAATGCAGTCTCCAAATCATTTGAAAAAAACAGGGTAATATTACAACTGGAGATACATATTCAAGCCAGTCAAAACGTACCCATGAGAAAATTCATATTAAGCCATATTTCCAAGCCATGTTAATATAATTCCAGTTGTGACACTCCAAGCTGACCCCACAAGCTTTAAAGTTGTTTCTAAGCCATGAGCCAATTGCAAAAAGTGAATAACACGTGAGCTACAAAGAAAAATCAAAACGACATAAAAAAGTCTCAGTATGAGTCACGCAACTTGCATCAATGAATTCATTTGAAACGCAGTGAAAATCACACAAACGGCAAATCATTCACCCTCACTCTCATCTATAAATACAATACATACCTCACTCATTTTCTCAAGCTTGAAAAGCCAGAAAACCTCTGCAAAAAATAAAACCAAACTTCAATCCAAACTTTCTTCAATCACCTTCAAGCTTCATTCAATTAACCTTCATAATCTTTGAAAATTCATCAATATTCCCCTTCAACTTTTCTTTAACCTTCATCATCAAAACTGAAATTCAATTTCGCATCTCCAGATTCAAAGAAGAAAGAGAAGAAGAGAAATCCAATCGTCATTCACTTCAATTGAAGGTAGTTACCGGTTTTTGTCGAAACTTCATCTTCTGAATGTGCCTCTATGTTTGAGTTTCGTTTGAAATCGAGAATATATTTGGAGTCCACTTTGCATTTCGATTGCAACCGCGTACTTTTCGTGTCCCGCCGCTCCATGGCGGTG
The DNA here is from genome assembly GCA_963859935.3 of Lathyrus sativus. NCBI lineage: Eukaryota > Viridiplantae > Streptophyta > Magnoliopsida > Fabales > Fabaceae > Lathyrus > Lathyrus sativus. The sequence continues at coordinate 133,322,384 of OZ012736.1, read as the reverse complement.
AACAGTGCCTCGCGTGAGAAGAAGATGATTCTGATTTTTTTTCTCTTTCTCCTTTTCAATTGTTATTTTTTCATTTTTTTTTTATTTTTTCTTTTCTTTTTATTTCTCTTCAGAATTTAGCCGTGTGGACTTTTCCACATTTCTTTTTATTATTAAATTTGTATTTTAATTTCATTTTAAGTGTTGGTTGTTTTGGATCTTGAATTTTGATAAGATTTCATCAATATCAATGGACTTTGGGTGTTGATTTTATCCACCAAGAGAGGTGATTGATATTGACGATAATTTAATCGATTCAAGATTCAAATTGTGGTTTCATTTTCTTTCTTCTTCTTTTTATTTTTGATCGATGAAATCTATGGATCATAGATTGTTGATTATCAAGGTTGTTTAATCTTCATTATTTCAAATCTATGGATGAATGATCATTGAGATAATTCTCCGTGCTTTGGAATAGTGATAGATTACCTTTGATTAATTGATTAAAAATCTTGATTATGATGAGATCACTACCTCTTTTCTTTTTGTCTGGCATGTTTTAGGAGAGTGATTTACATATCACTTCTCTAACATGTGTTAACACTAACATTATTATTGACCAGCCTCAGATAGTCGTGGTTTCTACATAAACCCGATTACGATTGCTTAACATAGCGCTAAAGTGTCCCTTAATCGGAAAATGATCATACGTGGCTCAAACTTATGTTTAAAAGTCCAAGTATGATTAGTTGCTCGTCTTAAGTCCAATACCTATGAAAATCATTGTTAGGAGGCTTTGATTCTATCAATCCTCTAATGAGTTTTCATTAATCTTGGTCTAAGTGCAAGAATTAATCATCATTGATCATATGTTCTAACCACTAATTACTAATTCACTAACAATATCCTTGTTTAATTTTGTTTATATTCTCTTCTTACTCCTTATTTCTTAATTTTATGCTTTCATATTATCATTTCATATCATATCTTTGTTTATGTTTATGTCATTTCTCTTTTGTCCACTTGGACCATATCTTGTTCAAAACACTAATAAAGGATAAAAAATCTCTAAAAAAACTTGGTGTTGTTAACTTTGTGGTTATGCTCTTGGACTACTCTTAGACCTTGGACTTCATGGACCTTTGGACTTAGAATTAGGACTCTTATTCCTATGCTTGGAGTATTGTGGATCTTAGCCTTTATTTGGCTCGCTCATTAGCTTATGCTTTAAATCGGATGGAATTCTTTTTGTTTCTATGGAGTGTGCTACAAGTCGGTTAGATCTTTCTTACCTCTAGCTCTTATTTTGGTTTCTAGGATAGTCACTTCATCTCCTCCCCTTCTTAAATTTTCAAAACTTTCTCCCTCTTTCAAAACCTTCTTGGTTTCAAACTTCAAAACCGCTTTCGCAATAAAACCTTGACTTTCGTCAAGTGATTTTAAAACTTTGTTTTTTTTCTTAATAAAAGTCAATCAATGTTAATCATGCTTTGACCAATTTCAAAAGACATAAAAAATACAAAAACTCATCAACTCTTTTTGTGCCTTTGTGCACTTTTTCACTTTAAACTTTTCATAAAGTTTAGACATGATTCATTTCTATAGTTGAGATGTAAAGCTCCTATTCCCCATATTATTAAGACTTTGACATTTTCCACGTTGATGTTGAGTGATAGTCTTGTTGATAATCCAAGCAAATCCTCCATCTTTATGTGACGCAGATGTTGTCTTAATACTCGTGGGTGGATAGTCGCAGTTTTCTCCTTGAAATGACGACTTGTCTTTACATCTAAAATCAATCAAAACCAACAAATTTTTGTCATTTGTACCACGAACTACGGGGTTTTGATCCCATATTGCACTTTGTGGGTACGTAGGCATGAGACGATAAGTCTCTCCAAACACAAAAATCTAAAAAATAATTCTCTTCTCATCTCCCCAATCTCTATTCAAACAAACCATTTTCAAACCAAAAAACGTAAATATTTCAAAGGGCTCCTATAGAGTACTATAGACGTTTTGGGTGCTAACACCTTCCCATTGCGTAACCAACCCCCTTACCCCGATCTCTGTCTCTTGTTCTTATTTTAGAACTATTTGGTTTTGTTCGCTCTTTTTCCTTTCCTTTTTTTGGATAAAATAAAAGTGCGGTGGCGACTCTTGTTTTCTTTGAGTTAAGTTAATCAATAACTTACACTCACGATTTTTACCGCTAAAGAAAAGTGGCGACTCTGCTGGGGACTCCAACGGTTCCTAGTGGGTTTCGCCTACTTTGATTTATTTATCGCTTTCTGTTTGACTTGTTTGTTATTGATTGTTCTGTTTTGGTGCCCGGTAATCTGTGTGGTGAGATAAGTCCTATACCCGGACTTGAGTGCATTTATGATAGGAGGGTGGTATATTCTTGTTGGCTTACGTGGAGTAGTCCTTACTAAGCTGACTTGAGATCCCCCGCTCGGTGGAGGCCCTTTTGGAAATTACTGATGTCTTACGAGTAGTCGTAATTGATATTACTTTTTCCGACTGGGAGCCTGAGAAGCTGAGGACCTTAGAACCCTTTAACCCATCTTGGCCTTATTAGGACATGGTGCGGTAGCTGTTCAGGTGTAGACTTGAATTAGTCGTTACGCGATACCACACTCAGACGAGTTTCTCTTGAGAATATTGTTGGCCGACGAGTAGTCGTTTAAGCCGATAATATCCAAAAGATGGAATTATGACTCTGGGAACTTTTTAGAACCTTGTTCTACAGGTGATGATATAACCATAGTACATACCATTGTGGGTTGGTTGGTTCTTACCTTTGGCTCCATGCTCGTGCCGAACCTTTGAACCTGTGTGCTTTGTATGTCTTGTTTGTGGGTGTTGCATCTTGCACTCATGCATTCATGAGCATTGTGTTTCAGTTGGTTTTTAAGGAACTCAGAGATTTCTTTTTGCAAATATCACAATTTTTTTTTAGAATCATGGATATTGAAAGAAGTAACACTAAGAAGTACATTTTCACGAGTTTTGACTTACAAGAGTTGAGAAAGCTTGAATCTTTGGTATCTAGTCTTGTAGATTTCAAATGATGTTTAGGAAACTGTTGATTATTCTGAGGACTGATGTTGAAGAGGGGATTCTTAATACCTTGGTCCAGTTCTACGATCTGTTGCATCGTTGATTTATTTTCCCAGATTATCAACTATTGCCAACTTTAGAGGAGTATGCCTATCTTATGGGTGTGTAAGTCTTCATAGAATTTATTGAGCGACGTGTCATGAAGAGATCAAGGGATCCAGAGGATTTATTTTCCTCTAGCATATCATCATCTGCTCATCTTCCTACCTCCGGTTCTTGGAAGGGTATTGTGGATCAACTCGCGAAAGAGAAAGACACCATGAAGATCAGCTATATAAGATAAATCAAGAGGCTTCGCAAGAAGTATCAGCTCAGAGTTGGGTCGTTTTCAGACATGTTTCCTTAGAACTAGATTTCTTTCTCTCTTATGTTGTAAGATTGATGAAATTGTACTTCAAAGTTGTAATTCTTTCAATATTAATGAAATGAGATTTTTGGTATATCCAGTGTGTTATCTTAATGTAATGTTTGTAAACTGCTTTATAGTTCCTTGAAAGCTTGCATTTGCATTTGCACATCAAGCATCATTCTGCATTGTATCTTGCCTTTCCCGGGTGTTTTATTTACTTCCTGTTCTTGGTCTTTGTTCAGATAAGTTGCCGCATCACTACAATACTCGAGCTAAAGATGGATCAGTTGCAACGAGAGAACCGCGAGCTTCGTGAGGAATTGGCTACTTTGAGGGATGGTATGGAAAGGATCTCTACTTTGGTTGAAACTTTGGTTGTTGCTCAGAATCAACTTTCTCCTCATGTTTCTCAGACTCCACTACAAAAGACTGTGATTTCTGAAATCATTTCAACACTCATTTATGTGGCTCCCATTAGCGCTTCCAGTCATGTTACCGAGATGTGTCTCGAAGAAGGTGTCCAGAAAGGATGGTTGACCAAAGAAAATGGTTCTTCTAACAGTTCTAAGAAGTTCGGAAATGGTTTTTCCGAGAAGAAAGAACATGTTGTTAACGCTATTTTGCAAGGAAAGTGTAGGAGATCTCGTAACAAAAGTAAGCAACAACATACACAACAAAAGATTGATCAGCAAAGTTGTGTTCAAAAGCAAATGCAGTTTGATCCGATTCCGATGTCGTATGCAGAATTATTTCCTGTCTTAATACAGAAGAATCTTGTGAAGACCAGGTCTCCTCCTGCTGTTCCAAAAGATATTCCATGGTGGTATAAACCAGAGACTCGTTGTGCTTTCCATCAGGGTGCACCAGGGCATGGTCTTGAAGATTGTTTTCCTTTGAAACATGAAGTGCAAAGACTAGTGCGAAAAGGAATTTTGTTTCTCAAAGGCACAAACGTCCAAGTCAATATGTTGCCTAAACATGGTAACGCCACTGTAGTTGAGACGCATGCCGCAATTCCGAATCATTTCAAAGAAACTCAAGTTCATCCGCCACTCTTTGAGAAAGAATTTTACAAAATCCAAGATGGTTCGAATGGCCAAGCTAATGGAGAAAATTTTGTTAGTGATTACCAAGTGGGAGAGAATGTTGAGGTTCATGCAATTCAGAATTCTTTTCAAATTCTGCAAAATCCAGTCTTGAATGAACCAAAAGGAGAGACTTGCCAATTTGATTCAATCCCAATGACTTACAGTCAATTATGGTCTTATTTTTCCCGAAACTCGGTAGTGACACCCAGAAAAACTAGAGTCATGGAATCTCGTCCTCGTTGGTACAATCAAAATATCAGTTGTGTGTTTCATGATGAGGTAATGTGGCATCCAATTGAGGAGTGCAAGGTTTTCCAAGAAATGGTTCAAGAGATGATTGACGATGGGGTGTTGACTTTTGAAGGAAGAATCCCATTCTTTAATGGAGCGCCTTTATGTTAATAAAATATAAAACTCGAGGAAATGCATATTGCTGGTGTTAGTGGAGTGACCTGTAGCGGTCGTGCATTTGCTTCTGTTTCTCCAAAGAAAGTTGAGGATATTCTTTCAAGCTCGGATTGAGATAGTCTCCTCAGATCATTAATTCATTTACTGCAATTTTATTTGTAATCTCTCATGTTTGTTAATGCTTTGTTTGCTTGTAGAAACTTGTTTGATTTTGAATATTAACCATAATACAATGAGTATGTTTGTCCTGAAGAAATCCATTCGCATTCGCTCATAAATTGTTTTCCTGCATTTGCAATACCAACTTCTTGTTTGAACTCTTGGAGGGAGGATGATGAGGTGAAAACGCAAAATTTCTGGTTATATGCTTTTGAATAAAACCCTGCTGATGATGTAAGGCATTGTTTCAAATTCCCAAACACCGAAGATATAAGGAAGATAATCCCTTGTTAACCCTTTCGAGCCTCGAAGTAGGAGTTTTCCTTTCTAAATGAAAAAACCCTTACATTTTAACCTGGGGCAGGGTAGTCTTCAGTTAAATTGACCAAGTGTTCAAATTTCCGAAAAGAGTGTGTATTTAAGGACCAACCATGATGGTTATCCTTCATTCCAAAAGAAAGAGACAATCACAACCCTTTTAACAAGTCAAATAAGCCAATGTCACATGATTTGTTCAACAAAATAAAAAATAAAAAATAAAAAATAAAATAAAAAGCCCGCTAAGTCGTACAACTAGAGAACAAGTGACTTAGGCAAAAATTAGGGCATCCCGCTGGACATCAAAGATTCAAAAGAACTGGTCCAGGCAAAAATTAGAAAAAAAAACGTGAAAAGCAAAAAGAAATGATTACAATAAAAAATCCTGAACAAATCTATGTGACTACAAAAAGACAAAAAGGGGTGACTGTTATTCCCTGAAAAGCCTTATTGGCTCTTAAACCATCATTTTTCATCAGTTCCTCAACCATCACAAAATCCTTTGAGGGATGAAGAGTTATGTTAAATTAGCTGAATGTAGGACTGAAGAACATCACGGAGAATGGGTGGGTACAAATAAACTTTGAGCCTAAATATCCTTTTTTCTGAAAACCGTGAACCAGACCACATTATAACCCTCGAAAGACCTAATTGAAGTAGGGTTTATTTTGAAAGCATACTTTAACGAGATAGCGTTCCTGACTCCCATGAGTTATGCTAAAAGACTTTTGTTGGTATTGCATGTGCATTCAAAAATCAATGTCACATCTTAACTAGTGATTCGTTCATAAGTTTTTTGCCACATGTTTTCAGTAAAAAAAAAACTTCAAGACAAACATATATAATTGCATTAGAATTATCATTCTCATAATTAAGCTTTTCTGCTTGCATACATTTATTTGACATCATGGAAGCTTACATAAGCGTATCAGTGATGAACATAATCTCTTGAAGTATGGAAATCTGATGAGTAATTGACAAATCATTTCAAAGAATAACCATATCCAGGGGCATGTTTCTTGAAGACTTCGTTGAGCTTGAGCAAGTTTGTTTTCCCAGTTGATGCTTTCACAGGGGAAAAGCTTGAATTCTCCATCAGTAAAAGAATATGCCGACTACAGTTAATCTGGGGAAGTTACGTCGAGATTCGACGAATCTCTCAGAGTTTGAAGATATTGGGGCAGATTATCTCAAGTCCTTATGAATTCGACATTCTCCCAATTAGAGTTTGTCCTTGTTGGTGTGCTCCTCGATACAGTCTGTTGACAATCTCTCAAGCAGAGTTTGGTCTTATTGATGCATTTCTCAGTTGGGCACTAGTTCAAGCATTTTAAATTTGGATTCCCCCTGCAAAGTCTTGATTCAGATTCCTTCAATTTGAGCATGGTTCTACTTCCCTAACCTGTTTATGATCAAGCATATTTAAGTGTGAATGTGATTGTTGGATCCCATCATGTTCTATGGTAAAATTTGATGAGGAATCTCTGGCAGGTTTCTACCTCCTCCGTTATGATTCTTTGCTCTTATGGCCAATTTAAACCATATTTCCTTTCTAAGAAGTATTGATATAGCAGTCAACTGTTGGGTTTTCTCTCACCCTGTGTTGAGCTTTAAAATCCCCTGCAGGTTGACTTTTTGCTATGATGTTAACTTCTTAATTATCCCCGCAATTCCAAGTTTTTCTCTCAAGGTTGTTAGTACCCAGAGTATCATCCTTGTTGATCATGTGCAGAGGATACGCATTTATCACTACTGGTTGTGAAAGATAGGATATGACCTTCATCAGATTCTTATTCTCCTCAGTAGAGTTTGTTGATGTTCTCCTCAGCAGAATTATTTCTTTCTCCTCTGGTAGAATTTATTGGCAGCTCCCCAGTAGAGTTGTGTTGATGTTTCCCCATTTGAGCTATATCGAGTTTTCTCTAGTAGGGTTTGCTGATATTCCCTTAGCAGAATTTTGTTCCTATGGATGACTAGACAAGTATTGATCAGTTTTCCACAGCAAAGTCGTGATTCAAATCTTCTCCAGAAGAGTATGTTTCCTTCATCCAGCCAGGTTATGATCAGACAGTTGAGTAGTTTGAGGACCACCTCTCCTTGATGTTATTGCCCATGCGGAGACTTGTCTTTAATGATTCCTAGCAGAGGTTATGCATATTTACTTTGGATTATTCCACAAGTAGAGAACAATGTTGCTTACTTCTAAGAAGTGTTGACATAGCAGTCACCTGTCGGGTTTTCTCTCACCTTGTGATTGGGTGTTGATTTAAAATCCCCCACAGTTGGACGTTTTGCTATGATGTTAACTTCTTATTCCCCAGACAGAGTTGGAAAATTTGTGTTGCTTTGTTTTCTCCAACAGTTTTTTCCTCAAAGCGGAGTTCATATTGTTGAATTATTGATGGTTGAAGATTGATCTTTGGGGTCTCCTCCCCAAGCGGTATCTCCATTTCCTCAGCGAGGTTTGAGCCTTGTAGTAGGATTTATTTTCCTTTGATGGCTCTTGTGTATCTCTTGCAGGGTTTCTGTTGCTGATCCCCAGCATGATCTCCGATGATATCTCTAACTTGCGAAGATTAGTCGAGTATTTTAGTGGTGTTGTGATGTTTTGTTCACCCTCTGTTTGCCTTTTTTGTCTGTTTTGTCAGCATATTCATACTCAAATGCATTGCATGCGCATTCATTTTGGTTGAGCATAGCATGTTTTTGTTGCATTGTGCATCCTGCATTTTTTGTTGGTGTTTCCCTTTTCCTGGTGTTGTTATCCCTGCGGAGTGCTTGTGTCCTCTCTCCATTAGAGTGTCGACCCTTAAGCAGAAAATACCTATCCTTTCTAATTCCCCATTGAGTTTATGCCTCGTGGAAGATGTTTGTTTAGCTTTCCGCCCCAGCTTTTATCTGGATGGAATTGTTCCCCAGTTGAGTTATTTCCTCATTGGGTCGAGTCTTGTTTGACCGTTTCTCTCCAGTTTGTTCCTGGATTGAACTTTGGTCTCTTGCAGCGGTTATTTTGGATTTCCCTGGGCTGTGAAACCTGGATGATGAGAAGGTATTTTTGAGGATTTACTTTCCTCGGAAGGAATCTGTTATTGATTCCCATCAGAAGATGAAGATTTGATTTCCCCAGCGGTGTTTTGATAACACTCTCTTGGTGATTGCTTGTGCGACTTCATGTGACAGTCTCTTTATTTGAACAACTTGTATGTCTCCAACAAGATAAACCTCACCCCAACAAATGGTTGTCTCTTTATTTGAGAAGTTTGTTGTGTGATTTGAGCTGCCCATTGACTGGTAGCAGGTATTTCTTGTGAGTTCATTACCTAAATTTTTCTACCTAGTACTGGGTATCTGGTAATGTTTCTTCACCTTTCGAGTATGTTACCTCTATTGACTTGTAATATTTCTCACCCCTTTTGGTTGGTTATGCTTTACCCATTTGACCGGTAAAAGATAATCCTTCCTCCCGAGCTTGTTGCCTTTATTTTCTGCCTAGTGATAGGTAGTAGGTAGCATTTGTCTCCTCCTTTTGGTCAGTTATCGACATATATTTCTACCCAGTAATCGGTAGTCGGTAATCTTTCCTTGTGAGTTCATTACCCAAAATTTTCTACCTAGTACTGGGTATCCGGTAATGTTTCTTCACCCTTTTGAGTATTTTTCTCATCCTTTTTAGTCAGTTATCGACATATTTTTCTACCCAGTAATCGGTAGTCGGTAATCTTTCCTTGTGAGTTCGTTACCCAAATTTTTCTACCTAGTATTGGGTATCCAGTAATGTTTCTTCACCTTTTGAGTATATTGCCTTTATTGTGCTATCTATTGATTGGTAGTCGGTAATATTCTCACCCCCTTTGGTTTATTACGCTTATTTTCTACTCAGTAACCAGTAGAAGCATTTTACCTGTTCTCTTTGGATCTACTATATTCGCCCAGTAACTGGCAGTTGGTATCTCTTTCCCTGTTGAGTCGTTTCCTTTCCTTTATTGGAATAGGATCTTGCTCTTTTGTTTTCCCTTGTGGAGTCTCTTTTCTTCTTTTGCTCCCGAACTTTTGTTTGTCTCCTGTGGCATTTTCTCCCCACAGAGGTCTTGTGTTTGCATACCATTAGCATAACCATATCATTTTGTGGTCTCTTAGGGCCAAAAATTGGGTTAAGTGTTATATTTAAGTCTCTTCTATCTGGTCGAGACAAAGATGTCAATCTTCTTATCTCCGGATAGAAGAATCTTAAATAGGGGCAGCTGTAATACCCTAATTTTTACCCCTAAGATCCCACATTTCATTGGCATCATTTGCATACACAAACAAGATCATACTATATGGTTCTCACACCCCTGTTGTTTATTACTTTCTTTATGTTTGTTTCTATTTACTAACCTCTAATCAAAATACCAAAAATATTTTGCAATCTTTTGTTTGTTTCGTCTTCTCTGTGTGATTAAGGTTTTGCAGGATGATTTATGACAAAGGAATGACCAGGAATCAAGTGTGGCTATTCATGTGCAGTTAAGGTCAAACTATCAAGAGATTAATTCATTTGCAAGTATATGTATCAGTGGGCTATTTTTCTCAAGAAATGTGAATGTTCAAGGCCATGTTGTCTCGTGCTAGAATTCATCCGGCTATCAAGAAGTGATTTATGAGATTCAGAAAATTATGAAAAGTTCAAATGGATTCAAATGACAGGTTCTTTAGTTGTAAAGCTTTTCAGTGGTCCAAGATTGGTTCATTCATTTTATCAAAGATTGATGAAGAAATCTCAAGTGTGGATTTTGGGTCAGATTTGATCAAGTCAATGGGTGGTATCCGTGGTGCAATGAGTTTGACGGACAAGTTTATCTCACTCTTTCATTTTTCTGGGCGTCCGTTGTTTCAGAGGATCTTTGGGTTTGCTGGCATGATCCTTGTTTTATGGTCTCCTGTTGCTATTCTGTTCCTTCCTACAATTGTTTAGGGTTGGACAACAAACAGTCCTTCCATAATAGCCAAGTGTGTCTGCTATATTAATAGCATTACAAAAAGAACTTGACAGTTTATATGGCTCAATAGAAAGTGGTGACAAGGAGGTACCAACAACTGTTACTGTTGAAAAATCCCTTTTCATTGGGAGACTATTGTTTGCATTCCAAAACCATTCTAAACATATACCCTTGATACTTGGTTCTCCCAGATTTTTGGGCCAGTGGGAATGCATCTACAGTTGGGAAATTACCATCTCTGGTGAAACATTCTCGTTTTGGATTTGATTCTGCTATCTGTGATAATCCAGGAAGACAAACAAGCCTTGGCTCTAAAAGGCAAAATTCTTCTGCCACAGCTGCCTTGTTTGGAGCAAGAGAAGGTGCAAGCCCTGAATTAGAAGAACTGAATAAGACTATAGGGGATCTTTGCATAAGATCCTACAACTTGTGGATACTATGGATGTCAGATGAGCTTGCTGCTATTGTCTCTCAGGATTTTAAACAAGATGATGTAAAAAAACTTTGAACCATATCTTTAGGAGAATGAGAGGCAGTCATATCTACGGCATGCTGTTCTTTTTGGTTTCTTTGAGAAACTTAATCGAATGTACACAGATACTGTTCAGAAACTGCCTACTAAGTCAGAATCTAATACTCTGAGGTGTTCTACAGTTCCCCGGTTTAAGTACCTTCCCATCAGTGCTCCAGCATTGTCCTCTAGAGGGCCAAAGAAATCATTCACCCCATCTTCAAATGAAATCTCTCCTAGAAGTTCATGGAATTCGATTACAAATGGAGAGCTTTCTCAAAAGATAAATTTGGATGACAGCTCAAGTCTTGGGGTGGCAGCACCATTTTTGAAGTATTTCATGCAAGTTGGAAGCAGGTTTGGGGAGAGTATTTTTAAACTGGGATCAATGCTAACAGAAGGCAAGTTGGTATTTTTAAGGATAGATCTATGCCCACATTTGGAGATATTCTACCTGCGTAGGCAGCCGGTCTTCTTTCATCTTTTACAGCTCCAAGATCAGATTCATGATAACCCAATGATTGAAAAGCAACCCCAATTGCTCTTTTGCAAAGTCTTTTTTATCAGAATGTGTGAAGTCTAATATCACATTTTCAACACACCGTCGCACAATGTTGGTATTATGAGACCGATGTTGCTCACAGGATTAAAGTTAGCAGTGAGAGCAGCCAGTAAGTTTCTCGAACCAGAACCGTATAATGCAAATCCAGATGTTGTCAATGTAAACGGAGGAGCACTGCTTGGTGTTGCTTATCAGACGTTTAGAAGAATTAGTATTATTACTGCTACTGCTATTTCGACAATCCAGTTTATGTCATCGTCAGGTTATTGGAAGCAGCGATGAAATAATTGCGTCTTCGAGTGACAAAATTATGTTTAGAGCTGTTGTTGGAAATTTGTTGTCACTAAGCCGAAAGAAAGGTTTTGAGGCTGTAATGCGCGTGAGATGCAGTCGAGGCATCCGAGTACATGAGTATCATGGCGACTTTGAAACATGATGATAAGTTGCAGCTTGGGTCAGAATGTGTTCTTCAGTGTGCTTTTCTATACACAACTGTGCTTTGATCTTCTGCACAACCTTCTTACAAACGATGCATTGAGTGACTCACTTGAAATCTACCTTGTGGAGAAATTTGCACAACTGAACAGTTGGATAAATTTACGAAGGTTTGTTCAACGAAGCTGCTTCCGAAGCGTTTCCTTTTTACAACAAATCGCACTTCATTGTTATTTCAATGCCTGATCGAAGCGGAGACGTACTGGTTACTTCCTTTGGTGAGCTTGAGGAAAATGCGTTTCTTGATCCTAGGACTGCTCAAGTTGCAATAGTTGACCATGTTAAACAAGTTTATGAAGAAATGAGACCTGCACTGAATGAAGAACTTGTATCTGCATACATTGAAGAATTTCGATTCAGTCTGGATACTGAGATACTCAAATATGTGGAAGAAGTTTATCCAAAAGGTGTCTGCTCTGTCTACTGTGTAAATGGAAAGGATTCAGAGGGTCTTGGTTCTGATTTCGAGCTTGCCGTAGTGATTTCTGCTTCTAGGCACAGCCCGTAGATTTTCTGCAATGGGAGTTGGTGTTCAGTTTGGAATATTGATTTCAAAGATGAACAACAAACCGTGGAAGTAAAAGGGAAACTGCAGGTTGGTGAAGAGGATAATTCTGCAGTTTATGGAGATGCTGGTTTGGATGCAGTGCATAAAGGATGGTTGGTTATGCTGCTAAATGAGGTACAAAATTCCATCAAGAAATCAATTGAGATTGGAGCAGCCAGAAACATCCTCGAGCTGGCAGCTGAGATACGTATACCTATTAAAGGTACGCATGTGTATGCCTCTACAGAACATGGCACTGATCTAGGAAGTTCGAAAGATGTCAAAGGAAATCCGACTGTAGTCTATAGGCGAATGGGTAAGGGGTCCTCTTATGGTGCTGGTATGAAGCTTGGTTTAGTAAGAGCAGAATATGTTGTTGACCATAATTCAAGAACAGGTGCGGTATTTTTCCGTTTTGGAGAAAGATTTTGAGGCGCTTGAGTCATAGTGTAGTTTGGTTCTTTTCGTCTGCGGAAAGAATCTTTCAGCCATAGGTGCTTTTATAGAATTTGGATTAAGTGAACACCAAGCTGGCATCCGTAGCATTTCGCAGTGTTTCTTTCGAACGCATTCTTCTCTCCACCGTTGCTACAAATATCCAACAGCTACAACTACAGAAGTTCCTCAATCTCTCAAGAAAGAGCTCTCAGGTGTTTGCAGGGCTTGCTTTTCAGCAGACGCCGTAAATAAGCATGCTGGCCTCAATGTTCTTGTCTCCAAGGAAGTACTAGATGGAAATGTAGAATCTCTTGAATCTTACAAGACTTCAGCAGAGAGTTTCCTCTACACACTGATACCCGAAACATCCCCGAGAGAGGTGGGCAGCCATTAATGCAATTGGACAACTGTCTACTGATTTGGGTCCTGATTTGCAAGTTCAATATCATCAGGGAGTGTTGCCAGCTCTAGCTGCCACCATGGATGATTTTCAGAACCCTCGTGTACAGGCTCATGCTGCCTCAGCAGTACTCAACTTCAGTGAGAATTGTACACCTGATATTTTAACGCCATACTCGGATGGAATAGTTAGCAAATTGCTTGTACTTCTTCAGAATGGTAAACAAATGGTGCAAGAGGGAGCCTTAACTGATTTGGCATCAGTTGCTGATTCATCTCAGGAACAATTTCAGAAATACTATGATGCTGTAATATCATACCTGAAGGCTATATTGGTCAATGCAACTGATAAGTCTAACTGTATGCTTCTTGCTAAGTCTATGGAATGTATAAGTTTGGTTGGAATGGCTGTCGGGAAGAAGAAGTTTAGGGCTGATACTAAGCAGGTTATGGAAGTTCTTATGTCCTTGCAAGTATCCCAAATGGAGACAGATGATCCGACAACAAGTTACATGCTACAGGCATGGGCTAGATTCTGCAAATGTCTGGGACAAGATTTTCTTCCTTATATGGAATTTGTCATGCCACCATTGCTTCAGTCTGCTTCACTTAAGCCCGACGTAACCATCACATCCGCTGATTCGGACAATGATATAGACGAGTCTGATGATGAAAGTATGGAGACTATCACTCTTGGGGACAAAAGAATTGGAATCAAGACTAGTGTTCTATAGGAGAAAGCTACAGCATGTAACATGCTTCGTTGCTATGCTGATGAGCTAAAAGAAGGATTCTTTCCATGGATCGACCAGGTTGCAGGAACTTTGGTTCCACTCCTGAAATTTTATTTCCATGAGGAGGTTAGAAAAGCTGTTGTTTCAGCAATGCCGGAGCGTTTACGATCTGCAAAGTTAGCTATTGAGAAAGGACAATCTCAAGGTCGGGATGTGAGCTATTTGAAGTTTCTGACTGACAGTATCATCCCAGCTTTGATGGAAGCATTGCACAAGGAGCCTGACACAGAGATTTGTGCAAGTATGTTGGATTCATTAAACGAGTGCCTACAAATCTCTAGGATGCTTTTGGATGAGAAGCAGGTCAGATCAATTGTTGATGAGGTAAAACAGGTGATCACTGCCAGTTCAAGTAGAAAACGAGACTCTCATGAGAGGAGCTTGAACACGGATATTCTGATCGGGATGCTCTCGCGCGTAATTCAGGAACTCGCCTTTCAGTTTCTGCATACAAATGCAGTCTCCAAATCATTTGAAAAAAACAGGGTAATATTACAACTGGAGATACATATTCAAGCCAGTCAAAACGTACCCATGAGAAGCTTCATATTAAGCCATATTTCCAAGCCATGTTAATATAATTCCAGCTGTGACACTCCAAGCTGACCCCACAAGCTTTAAAGTTGTTTCTAAGCCATGAGCCAATTGCAAAAAGTTAATAACACGTGAGCTACAAAGAAAAATCAAAACGACATAAAAAAGTCTCAGTATGAGTCACGCAACTTGCATCAATGAATTCATTTGAAACGCAGTGAAAATCACACAAACGGCAAATCATTCACCCTCACTCTCATCTATAAATACAATACATACCTCACTCATTTTCTCAAGCTTGAAAAGCCAGAAAACCTCTGCAAAAAATAAAACCAAACTTCAATCCAAACTTTCTTCAATCACCTTCAAGCTTCATTCAATTAACCTTCATAATCTTTGAAAATTCATCAATATTCCCCTTCAATTTTTCTTTAACCTTCATCATCAAAACTGAAATTCAATTTCGCATCTCCAGATTCAAAGAAGAAAGAGAAGAAGAGAAATCCAATCGTCATTCACTTCAATTGAAGGTAGTTACCGGTTTTTGTCGAAACTTCATCTTCTGAATGTGCCTCTATGTTTGAGTTTCGTTTGAAATCGAGAATATATTTGGAGTCCACTTTGCATTTCGATTGCAACCGCGTACTTTTCGTGTCCCGCTGCTCCGATTTGAGAGAGCTTCGAAGTGAATTCCATGGCGGTGAACAGTGCCTCGCGTGAGAAGAAGATGATTCTGATTGTTTTTCTCTTTATCCTTTTCAATTGTTATTTTTTCATTTTTTTTATTTTTTCTTTTCTTTTTATTTCTCTTCAGAATTTAGCCGTGTGGACTTTTCCACATTTCTTTTTATTATTAAATTTGTATTTTAATTTCATTTTTGAAAAAGCTCTTAAAAAAAATTATTTGAAAATATTTTGATTAAGTGTTGGTTGTTTTGGATCTTGAATTTTGATAAGATTTCATCAATATCAATGGACTTTGGGTGCTGATTTTATCCACCAAGAGAGGTGATTGATATTGACGATAATTTAATCGATTCAAGATTCAAATTGTGGTTTCATTTTATTTCTTCTTCTTTTTATTTTTGATCGATGAAATCTATGGATCATAGATTGTTGATTATCAAGGTTGTTTAATCTTCATTATTTCAAATCTATGGATGAATAATCATTGAGATAATTCTCCGTGCTTTGGAATAGTGATAGATTACCTTTGATTAATTGATTAAAAATCTTGATTATGATGAGATCACTACCTCTTTTCTTTTTGTCTGGCATGTTTTAGGAGAGTGATTTACATATCACTTCTCTAACATGTGTTAACACTAACATTATTATTGACCGGCCTCAGATAGTCGTGGTTTCTACATAAACCCGATTACGATTGCTTAACATAGCGCTAAAGTGTCCCTTAATCGGAAAATGATCATTCGTGGCTCAAACTTATGTTTAAAAGTCCAAGTATGATTAGTTGCTCGTCTTAAGTCCAATACCTATGAAAATCATTGTTAGGAGGCTTTGATTCTATCAATCCTCTAATGTGTTTTCATTAATCTTGGTCTAAGTGCAAGAATTAATCATCATTGATCATATGTTCTAACCACTAATTACTAATTCACTAACAATATCCTTGTTTAATTTTGTTTATATTCTCTTCTTACTCCTTATTTCTTACTTTTATGCTTCCATATTATCATTTCATATCATATCTTTGTTTATGTTTATGTCATTTCTCTTTCGTCCACTTGGACCATATCTTGTTCAAAACACTAATAAAGGATAAAAAATCTCTAAAAAAACTTGGTGTTGTTAACTTTGTGGTTATGCTCTTGGACTACTCTTAGACCTTGGACTTCATGGACCTTTGGACTTAGAATTAGGACTCTTATTCCTATGCTTGGAGTATTGTGGATCTTAGCCTTTATTTGGCTCGCTCATTAGCTTATGCTTTAAATCGGATGGAATTCTTTTTGCTTGCTATGGAGTGTGCTACAAGTCGGTTAGATCTTTCTTACCTCTAGCTCTTATTTTGGTTTCTAGGATAGTCACTTCATCTCCTCCCCTTCTTAAATTTTCAAAACTTTCTCCCTCTTTCAAAACCTTCTTGGTTTCAAACTTCAAAACCGCTTTCGCAATAAAACCTTGACTTTCGTTAAGTGATTTTTAAACTTTGTTTTTTTTTTCTTAATAAAAGTCAATCAATGTTAATCATGCTTTGACCAATTTCAAAAGACATAAAAAATACAAAAACTCATCAACTCTTTTTGTGCCTTTGTGCACTTTTTCACTTTAAACTTTTCATAAAGTTTAGACATGATTCATTTCTATAGTTGAGATGTAAAGCTCTTATTCCCCATATTATTAAGACTTTGACATTTTCCACGTTGATGTTGAGTGATAGTCTTGTTGATAATCCAAGCAAATCCTCCATCTTTATGTGACGCAGATGTTGTCTTAATACTCGTGGGTGGATAGTCGCAGTTTTCTCCTTGAAATGACGACTTGTCTTTACATCTAAAATCAATCAAAACCAACAAATTTTTGTCATTTGTACCACGAACTACGGGGTTTTGATCCCATATTGCACTTTGTGGGTACGTAGTAATGAGACGATAAGTCTCTCCAAACACAAAAATCTAAAAAATAATTCTCTTCTCATCTCCCCAATCTCTTTTCAAACAAACCATTTTCAAACCAAAAAATATAAATATTTCAAAGGGCTCCTATAGAGTACTATAGACGTTTTGGGTGCTAACACCTTCCCATTGCGTAACCAACCCCCTTACCCCGATCTCTGTCTCTTGTTCTTATTTTAGAACTATTTGGTTTTGTTCGCTCTTTTTCCTTTCCTTTTTTTGGATAAAATAAAAGTGCGGTGGCGACTCTTGTTTTCTTTGAGTTAAGTTAATCAATAACTTACACTCACGATTTTTACCGCTACAACTGGCATGAGTGTCGAAAGAACCTTCATGAACTTCCTCCATCAACAGGTTTGCTTCAAGTTCATCAACACAATGCAGCAAGACCATGTCGAAATTTCTCCTGTAGAGCACATCGCCCTTGGTCAGATAAAAATTACCAGTTAACCTCCTCATAGTCTTTTTATCTTTGATGGATGCCCCAGATGGGTACTCCTGAGTCTTGAGAAAATGCTTGATATCGAAATACCAAGGCTTTCCATCGGATGCTTTCTCAACAGCAAACACAAAAGCATGTCTATCAAGACGCATGATGGTGATAGCAGGAGTTTCATTCCAGAAATTCACTTTATACATCGAACCTAGCGTGGCCAAGGCATCCGCCATCTGATTCTCAGCCCTTAGCATATGATAGAAATCAACTATATCGAAGAAAGGCAGCAGTCTCCTGACATAATCTCTATAAGGCACCAGGTTGGCCTGACGAGTTTCCCATTCTCCTTTGATTTGGTTAACGACTAACGCTGAATCACCGTATACATTCAGATTCTTAATCCTGATATCAACGACCTCTTCTAAACCCAAAATACAAGCTTCATACTCGAATTCATTATTGGTGCAAGCGAATGTCAACCGGGCGGTGAACGGTACATGAGAATCGTGAGGAGTAGTAATGATTTCACCAATTCCATTACCATATGAATTAACCGCTCCGTCGAAAACCAATTTCCACTGAGATTCCCTCTCAGGACCCTCGTCAGGTAAAGGCTCATCACAATCTTTCATTCTCAGAAACATGACGTCTTCATCTGGAAA
This sequence comes from Lathyrus sativus, assembly GCA_963859935.3. Lineage (NCBI taxonomy): Eukaryota > Viridiplantae > Streptophyta > Magnoliopsida > Fabales > Fabaceae > Lathyrus > Lathyrus sativus. The sequence goes on along the minus strand of OZ012736.1, from coordinate 133,303,967 downwards.
GTCAAACTTCATCGGCTGATAATCCTCAATCGACTATTCCGGGAGATATTCCAACAGAACGCTTCCCTTAATGGCTTTCTAGGAAACGTACTGAATATCATACTCTACTAACACCATTTACCATCGAGAAATCCTTCCAGAGAGTGCTTTTTTTTCAAAGACATACTTGATTGGATCCATCTTCGAAATCAATAGGGTTGTGTGGTTTAACATGTACTGTCTCAAACGCTTAGCGGCCCAAGCGAGTGCACAACATGTTTTTTCCAGCATTGAGTATCTCGACTCACAATCGGTGAATTTCTTACTCAGGTAGTAGATGTCATGCTCTTTTCTACCTGACTCGTTCTTTTGACCAAGCACACATCCCATTGAGTTCTCAAGAACCGTGAGATACATGATCAGTGGTCTCCCTGCAACTGGAGGCATGAGTATTGGAGGTTCCTGTAAATATTCTTTTATTCTTTCGAATTCTTTCTCGCAATTTTCATTCCACCTGTCCGTTTGATCTTTTCTCAGCAATTTGAATATTGGGTCACAAGTGGCTGTAAGATGAGATATAAGCCTTTCAATGTAGTTTAATCTCCCCAAAAAACCACGAACCTCTTTTTCCGTTCTCGGCTCAGGCATTTCTTGTATGGCTTTTATTTTGGTAGGATCTACCTCAATACCCTTTTCACTGACAATGAAACCCAGTAACTTTCCAAATCTCACCCCGAAGGTGCATTTGTTAGGATTCAGCCTCAGCTTGAACTTCCTCAACCTTTCAAACAATTTCAGAAGATCGACCAGATGTCCCTCCTCCGGATGTGACTTTGCAATCATGTCATAAACATAGACTTCCACCTCATGATGAATCATACCATGAAACAAAGTGACCATCACCCGCTGATAAGTTGCCCCTGCATTTTTCAACCCAAAGGGCATCACTTTATAGCAAAAAGTCCCCCACGGTGTTATGAAAGTAGTTTTCTCCATGTCCTCTGGGGCCATTTTGATTAGGTTATACCCTGAGAAGCCATCCATGAACGAAAACACAGAAAACTGAGCGGTGTTATCAACCAACACATCGATATGAGGGAGCGGGAAATTGTCTTTCGGGCTCGCTTTATTCAGATCTCGATAATCGACGCACATTTGGACCTTGCCATCTTTCTTAGGCACATGAACAATATTAGCGACCCACGGAGGGTAATTTGTTACAGCAAGAAATCCAGCATTCAATTGCTTCTGAACTTCTTCCTTGATCTTGACTGCCATGTCAAGCCTTGTCCATCTCAACTTTTGCTTGACTGGCGAGCAATCTTCTCTAAGAGGTAACCGGTGTACCACAATATCTGTATCCAACCCAGGCATATCTTGGTAAGACCAAGCAAAGATATTCTTATACTCACGGAGCATTCCAACCAATCTTCTCTTGACACTGTCTTCCAATGCAGCCCCTACTTTGACCACTTTCTTGTCATCCTCGGTACCCAGATTGATAATCTCAATATCCTCCTGATGAGGCATAATGACCCTTTCCTCTTGCTTGAGAAGTCTAACTAACTCTTCGGGTAGTTCACAGTCTTCGTCAGTCTCATCTTCAGCTTGATAAATGGGATTATCAAAGTCATACGAAGTCATAGCTAAACTTGAATCAATGGCATCTGATAGAAAAGACCTGCATGAGGATGTTATGTTTATTATGCGATGCAACAAACAAACACATTGCCATTTTTATATTAAGTATAAATGCAAAACAAAAACAAGAAAAATAGGGATCACAAAATTTGAATGCGAAACATCATTTATTAATGATAAATTGTAAATAACAAGAAGGCCCCACAAATGGGTCACTACGTCTTTGGAAGAACGCAGGACTGAACAGAATCAAAACTATGAACATTACTCTGCAGCAGTAACATGAATAACTTCTTCGGTAGTCCAGTTACACAACTTCTGGCCAGGAGCACATGGATGAATCCAGGCATCCATGTCGCAGTCACTGTCACCTTCATCGTCTTCAACGACATTGATTCTGTCAAATATCACACCACTGTTGGTGAACAGAACAGGTCCCCTGTATCTCGGAATCTGAGAAGAGCTTGAGGGTTTGTATCCCAGACCGAACTTGTCTTGCTTGACAGGAACATCGAGAACTTGACCCCACTTCTGAGACGAGCCGGATTCTACAATAGAATGGGCTTCCTTGAGCGACGACATTGAAACTTCTGGGCCTTTGGCTTCTACAGGAGACTTCCCCTGAATCTGAACTGTTTCGAATGCCTGGCAGAGCGTTTCGTGGATCTCACCATCCACTTCTACATATTTTAAAGATGACAGATGACTAACCATAATGTCCTCTTCACCGCACACGGTAACTATCCTCCCTTCTACCATGTATTTCAGCTTTTGATGCAACGTTAAGGTGACTGCCCCAGCAGAGTGTATCCAAGGTCGGCCAAGCAAACAACTGTATGCTGGTTGGATATCCATGATATAGAAAGTTGCATCAAAGATCTCCGGCCCTATCTGAATAGGCAGCGTGATTTCTCCAAACACTGATCTCTTAGATCCATCAAAATCCCTCACGACCAGATCACTTGGCGTGCATAACAAACCCTGGATGTCCAACTTCATCAATGCCTTCTTCAGAAGCACATTGAGGGATGATCCTGTATCCAGCAAGACATGTGACATCAGAGATCCTCTACACTCCAAAGATATGTGCAGAGCACGATTATGGTTCCTCCCAGGGGGAGTCAGATCTAAATCAGTAAAGTCGAGACCGTTACAGGCATTCACGTGAGCGACTACCCCCTCCAACTGATTAACAGAAATCTCCTAGGGTACGTACGCTGCATTTAAAACTTTCAAAAGAGCGTTACGATGTGCCTCCGAACTCATCAACAGTGACAGGATAGAAATCTTCGACGAAGTTTGATTCAAGTGATCCACAATTTTGTAGTCACTCTTCCGAATTAACCTCATAAATTCCTCCGTATCTTTTGAAAGATCATCAGCAACAACCTGGGGTTGAACATTCTCTTCAATCACAGCCTTACGCTTACCCCTGTCATTCTTATCAGCAATATCCTCTGGTGGAGCAAAGACCTTACCACTTCTGGTAATACCTCCGACACCCACTATGTTCTCAACCGACGGACTTCCGCTTTTCGATTCTATCCATTCTTGTTTCTGCCCGTTACAGAACACTTCTCCTCCATAGTTCCATGGGATAGCTCTAGTTCTCTCGTACGGCATGGGTCCAGGTATAGTAATGGTCATCGGAGCTGGCCTAGTAGGCGATGAAATATTGATTGTACGGTATGGAATGGAAATAGTAGCAACTTCATTTCCGTCATCACTCACTTTGTGCTCGGCATCTTCTTTCACAACTTTGTCAAACTGTAAACAACCCTCATCAATCATTCTCTAAATACCCCTCTTCAAAAGATCACAACCCTCAGGCTGCAGTTCACATTCTGAGCAGTCAACAAAACAACCAGGAAATACTCCCTCCTTCAACAAACAAGCTTGCACAAAACCCAGCGGAGTTTTTAAATCTTCAACATCGGTTATTAGATTCAACTTTTCACCCTCGATAATGGCATTGGCTCCTGCCACCCCATGATCCGGCATCGGGTTCTGAGTCACATTGGGCCCCTCGTTGGTGAAGTTAATAGCTTTGGAATCAAGCAAATCCTGGACCTTATGCTTAAAAGCTTTACAATGGTCAATATAATGGCCTGGGGCGCCAGAGTGAAAATCACAATGAGCGTTGGCATCGTAGCCAGGAGGCGGTATACCTGTGAGAGGAGCCAAGGTCCTCTTCTGAACCAATTGTAATTGCAACAACCGTTGTAACAACTGAGAATATGGTATCGGAGGATTTGTGAATTGTCTATCTGGCATCCTGCGCCTAGCAGGATAAGGTCGCGGAGCGTTGCCTTGTTGCTGAGCTGCGGCAGGGATATTTACGGTAGCGACTTGCTGATGCTGACGAGACCGAGCTCTACCCTTACCTTTATGAGAAATAGCATTTGCATCCCCGTCCCTTCTCTTGGGGTTTGCAGAATACAGCTTCTTCGCTCCTCCCAAAGAGGATCCACCACCATTGGAAATCTTACCAGACTTGATCCCACTTTCAATTCGCTCACCGACAATTACCAAATCAGAAAACCCTGCAGACATGCAGCCTATCATCTTTTCAAAATACACACTCGGTAATGAAGCCATGAACAGATCTATCAACTCCCTTTCAACCATAGGGGGTTGTACCCTTGCAGCCAGAGCTCGCCACCTCTGGGCGTATTCTTTGAAGCTCTCAGAATTTTTCTGCGACAGACTCTGCAATTGGACCTGATTGGGTGCCAGATCACTATTATATTGATAGTGACACACAAAAGCTTCATCCAATTCCTTCCAGGTACGAATATGGGTCCTCTCAAGCCCCATGTACCATTCCAACGAAGCTCCAGCCAGACTATTCTGGAAGAAATGCATCAACAACTTCTCGTCACTGGAATAGGCAGCCATTTTCCTGAAGTATGCCCGAATGTGTACTCTGGGGCAAGTCGTCCCTTTGTACTTATCGAAATCAGGCACCTTAAATTTGGGGGGAATCCTGACCCCAGGAACCAAACCAAGATTAGACATATCCAAGCCCAAAGAGTTCTGATTCTCAAATGATCTCATTTTCTCCTCAATCAGTTTGAACCTTCGGTCAGCTTCGGTTGGCAAACCGCCATCCAGATCTTTCACAGAAAATATATCATCCTGATTATCCTCCCAATAAGGACTAGCAACCCCGTGCACAGCGCACACACTGCCATTACAAGCAATATTGTCGTTCTCACCAGCAGCTCCTCCTCCCGGAGGTACAACAACAGTAGGAATGCCCTGAGGAATAGACCCACCAACCGGAGGATGAACAACACCAGCTCCTCCATGCAAAACACCGTCTTCATTAACCCGTGCTATCAACGGCTGAACAAGAGTTCTCAACTGTTCCTGTCCACTGGCGACAGTCTGCATCAGTTCCATGAATTGGGCCATGCGCGCCCTGACCTCCTGCAATTCTGCCTGAACCTGATCCATCACCTTCTGCTGATTCCCTCAAGTAGAATACCTGTGGAAACTGAATTCCTCAATCTTGAACTAAAGAAAACCAAGAAGAGATAAGAACACAAAGCCACCAAGAACAACCTGCAATGCAAATGAGAATGCAAAAATGCAAAATGCAGACATGTCTATGTATGCACAGGGAGATCTTCCCCCTTGATTCTGGTTTCAATAAACAAGAACAACAGAGATGGATAAAAACACCATAATAAAAATTCTCATACATCAAGTAAAGCTGAAACAATACAACCAAATGAGAAATATCTGCATACAAAGAGGTATTGATCTCATCCAACATCTCTGGTGATGATCAAGATACAAAATCAAATGAAACTACAAAAGATAAAACTCCTAGTAGCCATGATCTCTATGCCACTCATGAGACTCCTCAAGCATCCCCTTTGTATCTGGATGGTCTAGCCTCTCCATCAAATCTCGGATAAGGACATCCCTCTTGCGTATCACATCCCAGAGATAATGACAATGATCTTCCCAAGCATCTTCGCCGAAGGCATCCTCAAGCCTGGGTTTCTTCACCTCTGCCCGAATCTTGAACTCTTCAAGTGCTAATAAAGTCTCCTGGTATTTCTGCTCGATCGTACTTCTGCGGAATGTTTCTAGCATTACCTCCTTCTCCTTGGCCTTGAATTGTGCTTTCAGCTTATCGACCTGAACACGAAGTTGATCTTCTCTACTCTTGTTGGCAGTCAAGGTAGCATTCCATTGCTCATTGAATTTGGATATCTTCAGATAGGCCCTATCTAAATCCTCCTTCTTACTTCTCAGAACATCACAAGTGCTTTTCAGATCAAGACCGACTTGCTTCTGTGCTTGTACCTGATCAGCAAGTTCTTCCTTCAACTTAGTCAACAATTCTGCATTTATCTTGGCCAAATACACACCTTCACCCTTATCATGCTTTAGCTGACTAATTTCCTGCTTCAACTCTTCATTCTCTTTGCGCATCTCTTCCTTCTCTGCCCAAAGCTTGGTATACCTCAGGATATCGACGGTTGTAGGCGGCTCGATGACTAAAGGATACAGTGGTTCTTCAACGAGAAACGGCAATAGTACCTCTTCAACTCTCTTCTGAATCCAATCCGAATATGGATCATATACTCTACAATCTCCTTTGCCCAAAGAAAGCTTTCCCTTCTTGTGAATCTTACCCCAAGTGTCCATGAATCGGGCCGAGATACAAGGATCAGCAACACATGTGAAGTATAGAGATCCCTGCACTCCCTCTTCTTTTGGAGGTCCTTTCAAAGCATAACTGAATTGTCTCACAGCAAGAGAAGGATTATAATTAATACCACCTTTCCTCCCTATCAAGGGGACATTACTAAAGCTACCACAACTGAAGATAAGCTCACGACCCAGCAAGTCTCGATTGAACCAAACGATATTCTTCTCCGTTAAACCCATAAGCCTCTTCGACCACTCGGATGAGTTCGCGGGATCCACAAAAGCTCTTGAGCGAGGAAGGTGATCAACAAACCACTTATGCAACAGCGGTGCGCAACAAGAAACCATCTTTCCTCTTATTTTCTCGTTCTTGTAATGCACTGAATGATACAAGTCTCCTAGAAGAGTAGGTACGGGGTTCTTGGAAGCGAAGACATGAAAAGCATCAAAATCCACAAAGTCAGGAACATTGGGAAACAACACTATGCCATATACACACAGAGCCAAGATAGCACTGAAAACCACCCAACAACCATTGTCAGCAAACTCTCGGGATTTGTCAACAAGGAAGGGTAAAGTAAATCCGGAGACTCCGTTTCTGCTAATAACATGATCTGCCAAGTCAGAGGCGCTCAAATAAAGAGCGACGGACAACTTCTCGAGATTAGGTTCTTCTTCGAAGCTAAAGAAAGGAACTTTGTTCAGAATCGGAACACCCAAAATGTAAGCAAATTCCTCCAAAGTCGAAATCAACACATAGTCCGGAAATGTGAAGCATCTCAACGGAGGATCATAAAACTGCAACAGGGTATGAATGGCTCCATGCTCATAAGTCGTAAGCTTACAGACAAACTTCATAATTCCACCATACTGCTCTCTGAAAGCTGCAAGAACACTAGGATCATCCATGGAAATCAGACCAAATAAAGGTCCCAACTCAGGTGCTAGAAACTTGTACACAACAATCCTTTTTCTGCTAACTTCCATCTCTAAAGAAGACCAGTACCAGAATCAAGGGAAAGACGAGAACCTGTAACACACATAAACATGCAATGGTTAATGCAGAATGATTATGCAAATGCACACATGAGATTAAGGTATCCAATGCTCAAATTCGCTGTTGTGCCGTTGACTGAATTCAACCAGAGCTCCGCTCTAATCAGAACGCTGAGATAACACACTAGATAGAACACTCAGGATCAAAATTCCGCACTGATGAGAAAACCAGGGTTGGTTGAAGGCCAGGTTTCCTACAAAAACCCCATCCCTCTCACATGTGGGTTCTAGTCTTGAAAGGTACGGCATCCTATGCGGGTGGTCAGCGTCACAGACTTTCGAGAAACGATGATACATTCACCTTTTCCGGTTTGGCATCATAGTCTAACGAAGCGGCCTCACTTAGCTGACTTCCTAAATGAACAGTCTCTAGAGTCGACAGTCTCTCTAAGTCAATATTCCCTCAACTGCACCAAACACGCAGGATAGAATATTTCCAAAGAAAAACCTCGTCTGAATGTGAATTTCACGCGAGCTATTGCGCAGCCAAATGCCACACAAGCTCCCGCTAATCTCCACTCTAATCCTATGTGTATACTCAAGCCCAGGTCCGACTTATCTCTCGGTGGAACAACCCAACCCACAACACAACAGCAACAAGAATGCAATGCAATAATACACAACAGATAATTACATAAAGAAAAATAATTGCACGAAAGTAAACACCCAAAAGACGCAACAGACAAGCGCTAGGAGTGACTCGCATAAGGAACCAGAGTCGGTCTGCCCAACAGAGTCGCTAGCTGTCGCAACTGCGAAAAACACCCGGCGGAAAACAGAAGAGTCGCCACCTTTCTTTATTTATTTCAAAGAGAGGGAAAGGAAACGATCAGAAAAACCTGACGAAAAGGGAGAAGACGAGGTCATCGCAACCAAGTCCTGGATTGGGGAGTCGGTTACGCAAGGGGAAGGTATTAGCACCCCTCACGTCCGTCGTACTCGACGGGATCCACGCTTGTTGTCTATCTAAGGGTGTGTTTAAACTATCTATGCTACAGGCTTGTGGGACAAAAAAAAGAAGGAGACTCGGCAGAGCATCGCCGCTCTATGCCTACGTATTCCCTCGTGCAATGGGAAAGTCAGAGTCAACGTAGTTCGGCCAACTACGGGAGAGAAGAGGGGGAGGTTGCTCGCCAAGACATCGCGTCTTGTGCCTACGTGCTTTCATCTGGTATGAAAGATAAGAGCAAACGTAGTCCGGGCTAACACGAAACCACGGGTTGATTAAGTGTTTTAACCGAGTAGGGTTAAACATTCGTTCCAGCAGTTAGGGACTAAGCTTGTTTGTGGTTGAACCGAAGCTTAACGACACTCTTTTCTGAAAAAAGTTTCCGATTAATCCCGAAGGAAAAAGGTTTGAATTTTGTTTTATGTTTTTTAGTGAAGTGAATTAATTCGGTTTGTGATTCACGTTGCACTAAAGACTATGATATGGAGGCGAATGCATCGTATATCGCCCCCAAACGGGACATATACTAAACACTCTAGAAAAGCGAGAGGAGACCCCTCACTCATCATTCCCCATGTAACTTAAGGCTCGTAGCGCACAATGTTTATCGCATTTAATAAATGAGTTAGCATGGTTTTGAGATGAGAAGAGAGACGCACGGAAGGTCTAAGGGAAACTCGGCCCTAACATTATCATGCAATGTGGTCCTAAAGTTTGGATTGAAAAAGGGGGAACATCTACCCTAATGTTAGCATACTTGGATTGAGCATCTAATGTCTCTCCTACTTCCATCCTAAACGGAGGTACTAGGAATCCTATGGGGATCATGGCAAAAAGCACAAGAAGAACAAAGGAAGGATCAATCACAAGTAAAGAATGTAAACATGAAAAATGCACACTTAGAATGGTGGGAGGGAGGAAAAGTGTGTGGAGCAGCAGCCGCCACAAGCGCGTCTTGACCTCAACAGCGATGCAAGAATGATGCAAACATGTGGAGAAAACAAGAGATGAAAGCAAATGAACATGCAAACAAATGATCAATTCGGACCACATACACGAGCATGCAAACAATTGGAGAATGAAAACACATGTCAACAAAATCATGATTAATCAACCACAAACAGTGACAAATATCCAAAACAAATCAATCCTAATGCATCACACTGATCTATGATGATTCGAATCGATACGGTACGTGAACAAGCAAGCAAAACAACAAATATGGCATTCTGGCACAGTGTTAATCGGTTAACCCCTGGGGTTAATCAGTTAACACCTTAAAAAAGTTTGAAAAACTGAAGTTTTGAACAGGTTAATCGGTTAACCATATGCGTTAACCGATTAACACTGTTAACGTTTGAAAATATTTTGAAATTTTGAAATGGTTAACCGGTTAACCATATAGGTTAACCGATTAACACTGCACCAGAAGCTAAAAACAGCAGAAGAAAATCACTTCTAGCAACAGAACAACTTATCCAAGGTTCCAACAGATCAACTTATCAATTAAGCATGAATTCACAACAGAAAACAGAGATCCAACAGCATGGATACACAATTACACAACAACATCACAAATCGAACGGATCAAAATCAACAAAATTCAATCGAATATGAAGATTAACATGATAAGCTCAAAAATTAAATCGGATCGAGAATTCCAACCTTCAAAGCAGAGATTTGCTTCAGTAAATGTTGATCAACTAAATTTGAGCAGATCAAATGCTAGAAATTCGGAAGACTTCAAGATCCACAATAATTGTTGTTGTATGAATGAAGATCCACCAAATTTGAGTCAAAAAGCTTCAAATAATCACTTCTAGATCTAACTCCAGATTCAGATCCAAGCTTGCACGAAAATTAAAGATGAAAATTGATTCAACGGTGATGGTAAATGGAGGATTAGGCTTAAGAATCCATTGATTCCAATGAAGAATCAAGAATTCCAATGAAAAAGAGCTTTGAGTGAGTCTTGGAAATGGAGAAGTTGATAGAATTTTAGAGAATTCTGATCAATTTTGAAAAATGAATGTGAGAAAATGAAAATTGGATGGTGAAGTTTGGAGTGAATCACTTCAATATGACTTAGGTTTGGGATCCAAAGCAAGGATTGGAATTTGGATTGGAAATCAAGGCTTAGAGTGTGGTATGGGATTTTGGAGGGAAATCTGAAATTTAAAGATGTTCTAGATCCTTCCCAAATGAAAATTTGAATTCCAAGGTGATCAAAATTGGATCCCAAGTGCAATTGGCTTGCAAAATCACGTACAGGGCAAAATCTGCTATGGTTAACTAATTAACCATATGCGTTAATCGGTTAACACTGTTAAAATTCCAAATCTGGGCTAATTTTCCTTTGGTTAATCGATTAACCATATAGGTTAACCGATTAACACCTTCAAATTTTGAATTCTGGCGCCTTTTGGTGGGAAATCCGTCCATTTGCCCTGTTTCAACTGTCTGGAGCTCTGTTTAGCTGTTGAACCTCATTTTTTACCGTTATCACCGTGAAAATACTTGTTATGAGTTTGAGTGTTGTTTTTTGATCTGAAATTAACCTGCAAAATAAAAATTGGTCGCCTGACCGCTGGACAAAATAAATGTCCGAGCCTCTGATGCTTGCTGCTTGCTATTCAGTCTTTTGCTCTGAAATGAACTTGTGCCACAGGAACGCCTTGATCCCATGCCTCGAGAACGAATGCTATGCAATGCAAAAATGCTAAATGCAAAGATGAAACACAAGCCAGTTATGGTTAAAACAAAAGGCAAATTTTGGGGTGCTACAGAGCTGCAGGAGTTCCGGGACTGTATGACCCAGTTTATGGACATGATGCAAGGGGTCGCCAATGGCTAAGAACAACTAAGAACACTGGTGTAACCGCTGATTGCAAGGGTTGCCGGGAGTGGGGTTCTACATGGAGGAACTGTTGTTATACCTCCTACTGCTGAAAATGTCACCCCTCATGCTAACACTGCCATCCCAACAACTATTATTCCTCTGGGCGGAGGTAATCATACGGGAATCCATATTCCTGCACCAACATGTGTTGTGCATGGAAACACTGGCCCTCAGTGGGACGAGGATGACCAAGATGATGTCTTCTCTATGAGAGAGCTTGATGCTGGTCTGCAGTCTGAGGCAGACAGAAGGTTTAAGCTGATAGAGGAAAAGATGAAGAATCTTGAAAATCAAAACTCGCTAGGTTTGGATATGGCAAATTTAGGGCTGATTCCAGACCTGAAAATTCCTCTGAAGTTTAAGGTTCCAGATTTCGATAAGTATAAGGGGACAACTTGTCCTAGGGTGCATCTTCGTTCTTATTATTGAAAGATGTCTGCATACTCCAACGATGAAAAGTTGTTCATGCATTTCTTCCAAGATAGTCTTTCTAGTCCATCCCTAGAATGGTACATGGGGCTAAAGCCGGTTAACATCAGAAGTTGGAGAGATTTGGCTGAAGCTTTTGTCAGGCATTATCAGTATAACAGTGATCTGGCACCGAACAGGGTACAGTTGCAAAACTTGTCATAGAGAGGTAATGAAGGTTTTAAGGAATACGCCTAGAGATGGCGCGAGCTGGCAGCGAGAGTTCAACCTCCTATGGTGGAAGAGAGTTGATTGACATGTTTGTTGCTACATTGTCGGGAGTGTATTATGAGAAATTAATAGGCAATATGTCCAGAAGTTTTTCAGACTTGATCATTACAGGCGAGCGGGTTGAAAATGGAATCAAATTGGGGAAGATACAGGCCAGAGATGGATCCTCAGCTAGAGGAGGTAGAAAAAGTTTTGGCAGTCAGAAGAGAGCGGGGGAAACAAATGCGGTATCATGTTATAGAAGCAGAAGTAAGAACATAAATCAGCAATATCGTCAACAACCTCAGGTCGCAAGTGTTGCACCCCAAAATTTGACCAACATTTCTTTACCTAGCTTGTGGTTCATCTCATTCACATTAGCATTATCACTTGCATTTCATTGACATGTGTGTAGGAGATCAAGAGGTATGATTACCAATCAAGAGCACCAAAAGACTTTGAAGCTAGCCAAGAAGGTTATTCAAGTGTTCAAGGGTTGATATCTTTGTCAGAGAAGTTAAGAGATCCTTAGAGAGATTGGTTGAAACCAAGGTTGTGTGCCTCCTAACTTGAGAGTTGGGGGAGCTCCTCAGATGATTCTGAAGCTATAAGGATGGACTTGAAGCTTTGAGAGAGCTTATGAGATGTCTTGAAAGCCATCATGAAGCCTAGAGAGGTCATTGTGCAAGATTAAGAAACCCCAGCCATGAGTGGTATAATTAGGGTTTGACTGGGTCAACCCTAGGCCAACTGATGATTTGGAGAGGGTTGAGACCTAATTCAAGATCCATGTGATCATGGATTGATGCATTGAGATTCTATAAGGATGATTCCAAGGTCAACTCATCATGATTGAAGAGTTTGAGAATTTTAAAGCTAGGGTTTCTAAGGCTTGACAGTGTAAAATCCCCTAGTTTGACCCCCATCTTCAAGGTAGTTTAGCTCAAGATGTGATTGTCATCTCATCTTACCCCCAACTTGAATGTTGTAGAGATTTCTCTTATATTTAATTTGAGTACTATAAGTCCTTGATAGGGTTTGTAGAGCTCAAGTTATGACTTTGACAAGTTACAGGTCATCTGAGGTATGTGAATCTGGGGCCTTGAAAGTCACCCAACTTGCATCAAACTTTTTCCCAAGAAGGATGATTCCTATGAACTTTTGGTTAACATGAATGTTGTTCCTTATCTTCTTAGCTTTCTATAGAGTACTAGAAGTCCTTGATAGGATTTGTAGAACTCAAGTTATGGCTTTGACAAGTCAAGGGCATTTTGGTCATTTGGAGATTACAGGTCATTTCAAGCATAAGGCCATAACTCCTATTTCCAAGCTTCAAATGGAAAAATCTTTAACATCAAACTTGCTTAAAATGATGTTTTAAGGCTAGTAAGGAGGTCATGAGATGTTGAAAAGGCTTGTAGCTCAAAATGGTAAAAATGACCTAAAATGAAGGCATAAGTTAAATAAGTCAAAGTTGGAAATTGAAATTTTCAAGCTACACATCCAAACCATGGCATGTAATATACCATTTTGACTCTAGAAAACATTTTAGAAACAATGGTTCAGCCACATTGTTTATTTGAGGTCTAAATCATGGACTTGCTTTGGAAAATGGTTACTTGCATATTAAGGTACATATGCAAAACATAAGGAAAATCAATACACAAGCTAGCAAAGCATCCTAACATATCATGCATCTCATATAAGGAGATTTTCAAAGGAGAACAAGTGCTGCAATGAGCCAAGCACAAGCTGGTATATGTTTGATGGATTGAAATCAAAAACTCATGACATGAGAATCTCAAATTCTCATTGGATGATTCCAGAAAGTTCTGGATGGTTTAGAACCATCCTATATATTGATTAGAAGCTGCTCAGATGCAAGGTTGGTGAGAGATTAGAGAGGAGAGTGAGATTTCCATTTCATTTTCTTCCATTGCAAGTTGAAATCAATTTCTATATTCCACACCATTTCCATTGATTCTTTCGATCCTAACATCTTCCATTGATCATACTGAATGTGTGCATACCAAATTGAGAGAAAGATCATGAATAATTGAGAAGATAGCATTTGGATTTTGGGAGCTGCAAGTCATTATCGGATTTGGAGATTCAGGCTTCTTGGATCGAATCTTTTGCAAACAGGAGCACTAACATCAATCAAGGAGTGATTCTGAAGAGTTTGAGGTGTTGAATTGAAGATTTGATCTACCTGTTACTCAGAAATTTCCAGGTTTGCAACTTTTACTCTACACCCTAATTTAGGCATTGTTAGTTAGATTTGTTAGATTAGAATGGTTAGAGACAAGTAGGAGATGGATTCTGGAGATTTTGAAGGCATTTGGTGAGGTTCAAGATAGTGACCCCATTTCTGTTTGGATCAAGAACGTGTTTGATATGGTGAATTAATGAGAGTTCTATAGAAAGTTTTAACCAGTGTAACATGAGGAAGAGATTGATCACTTTAATTTCAAGAATGGTTAGCATTGAGATTTGAGCATAATTTGGATTCACTATCGGGTTTAGAGATTGAGGATGATTCTTTGAATTCTAAGGCTATGGTTGTGATCAGGGATGAATTTAGAGTGTTCTAGGGTTTTAAATCTTGGATTTTGGGCAAGAATTGAGGTGATACGATTGTGATGAAGAGATGCTATGAAGCTCTGTTTCCATGGCTTCTTCATTCAAAACTCTGGCTGAAGGAAGAAGATAATGTATTGGCCGTTGGATGGAGAGTAGACTCATTGACTGGGATCAGATCGTGTGGCTGAGGTTTAATTTCAAGTTTTGAAGAGGGAAGTCTCAAACAACCAAACGCAGCCGTTTCATTAATTGGAGTCTTGGGCTTTAGTGGATTGATTGCTAATCACACCCCCTCTCGTGGCCCATTGTGGATTTGAACTAGATTTCTCTACTTTCTGCACCGCGTGTTTTTCCTTTTTCTTTATATTTTTGAGTTGGTTTTCTGATTAAATAGATGGGCCTAGCGCATTTGCTGATGACACCCCCATTTAGAGCCCATCTGGTTAATGAACTGCATATCATTGCTATCTGCACCAAACATTTCACATTTTATTTTCTTTTTCTCCATTTTTCTTTAATCTTTGAAAAATCATATTAAATAGAAAAATAATGATTTTGGCATGGGGATTTTTCCTCCTATTTCACATTGATGTCTAGAAAATTATAAAATCAAAACATTTGCATTTAATGCATTTTTAATATTTTTTGTGTATTTTCTCTTTTAATAGCTTTTAATTCATTTTATGTTGATGCATAGTTTTGTAGAATTTTGTTTAGCTAGTTCCCTTCATATTTTTGCACCATTCTTTTTAGGATAGTTAGATTAGGACTTTAGCTTCCCTCTTGATTTATTCCATAATTTTGTGATTAGTGTTTGATTAGTTTTGATTAGATGACTCTAGGTTGTGTAGATTTAGGTCAATCCTTGACATAGGTCCACAATAACACTAGAATTTTGAGTTTTTAGGTCAAGTTTGATATTGGGACATATAGGGTATTAAGGGTAGTTATATAGGATCCCCTAGAAATTATATTAGATTTTAATATAATAGTATACTATTTTTGATTGATTTTTGTAGTTGATTGTTGTTTGTGTTGCCCTTGTGGGCTTGTATTTTGTTTTGCTTTGCTTTGTGGGCTTTTGCTTGGCTTGGTGGGCTTGGTCTTGCTTTGTGGAGCATGGAGAAGCATAGTGGAAGACTTGAAGATTGAATAAGGAGCTTGAGAGCTTGAAGACTTGTTTGTTTTGTTGTTGTTTTAGGGTTAGGAATTAAGTAGAGCTTAGACTTAGTTAATTTCTTTCTTAAACATGGATGGTATCTTTCTCCTCCATTCTTCCCAATGATTCAAGGTCCTTCCATGGTATTCACCTCCCTCCTTAGGAGGGATAAGTGATGGTACCTAGGAAGTAGAACCTTTGAGGGAACCATTATTTTGATGTTGAACCCTTATAGGCCACCTTTGGTGGTCAATAAGCAGTTTAATATCCTAGCTTATCCAGTTAAGTGATTTCTTCTGGTTTGAGTATCCTGAGAGATGTTGGGCTTGAGTGTGAAGATGAAGACTTCATTGAAGAGTATGGAAGAGGATGATTCCCTGAGCATTGCCATTGCAGCTGAAGCTTGGAGAGCAAGAAGAGCAAGTTGATACTTGAAGATCCAGTAAAGATTGAATGAAGAGCTGAGGCCTAAAGATTCAAGACTGAGTTGATACTTATGAAGAGGATTCAATTGAGATTGAGTGTAGAGCTGAGGCTTGGAGAAGAGAGAATAGGTTGAAACTTATGTTTGATGGGTTGAAACCTTGGAGAAGCAAGTTGATACTTGTCATGAGAGATGGTAGCCTTGAAGGGTGATTGAAGTCTGAAGACTGGGTTGCTGTTAGAAGGGCTGAGGCTTGGAGTTGGAGTTGAGAGAGTTGTGGATCTGCTTTCTTGTCTGTTTTCTTTTCTGTGCTGATGTGCCTTATTTGACTTGCTTGATGCATTAGAATAAGTCCATATCTAGACTAGCTTTAATCTAGGAGCATGATTGCACTAGAGGTTGAGTTGCTCCCTCTGCTTGTATTGTTACTGTATGGCTTTGCTTGCGGGTATTCGGTAGAGCCCAGCTCCCTTGCCCATGTGGTTTATTTTGCTTGATAGCATGATTTTATTTCTTCTGTATGATTGCAGTATACTGTTTTTGCTTGATAGCATGTTTTATCTTTCTGTATGATTACTGTTATTCATTCTGGCTTGAGGTTGAGATGAGCTTGTGGAGGCTGCTGCCCCACATACATTTCCTCCCTCACTTGCATTGCATGCATTTTACAGTCGATTACTGTTTACTGTTTAAGCTGATGCTTTATCTGTTTCTGTGTATCATTGACATGATCCCTTAGGACTCTCATTCCCTTTGATAAGGAAGTCATGATAGAACTTTAGGTTGAAACCTATGCATGATAACTTCTAGGAGTTCCCCGTTTCAAACTTCAACTGTAGGATGAATCCTTGGCATGACAACAGTAGGACTTGATAGTCTCCCCGTAGTTGAGCCTGTTCTCTTCTCATCTCAAAACAGCTTAAGATACAATAATCATGAATGATTTCTTTCGTACGTTACGAGCCTTAAACTATCTGAGAAAGGATTGTTGGAGAGTTTCTTTTCAACAGTCTGGATGTTTAGTATGGTACCCTTTGGGTGACATGCGACGCATTCACTCTCAGGTCATAGTCTTTAGTGCGATTGAAATTGCAAACACAATAAAAAACACTTCTTCCGTAAAAGACAGAAAACAAACTTCAAACCTTTTTGCCCCGTGGGCCTGTAATTCAAAAGAAAGCTTTTCTGAAGAAAAGAGTGTCGTTAAACTTCAGCGCCAACGCAAACAGGCTTTGTCCCTAACTGCTGGAACTGCTGTTTAACCCCATTCGATAAAACAGAGGAATCTGAATCCCCATAATCCGTAGTATCCCGAACTACGTAAGCTCTGATCTCTCATACCTGTTGAGAGTACGTAGGCACAGTACTGATGTATTGGCGAGCCACCTTCCCCGTAACCCGTTGTAGGTCGAACTACGTTGACTCTGATTTCTCATTCTCTGATGAGAATACGTAGGCATAAAGCGCGACGCTTTGCCGAGTCATTTTCTTTTCTTTTTAAGCCAGCCTTGATAGGTAGATAGATAAACCAACTCGTCCAGTAAACACAACAAGCCTGGATCCCGTCGAGTACGACGGACGTGAGGGGTGCTAATACCTTCCCCTTGCGTAACCGACTCCCGAACCCAGACAACAGTTGCGATGACCTTGTCTTACCCTTTTTCGTCAGGTTTTTCCGATCGTTTCCTTTCCCGCTCCGAGGGATAAATAACGAAAGGTGGCGACTCTTCTGTTTTGCCGGCACCTTATTTTCGCGAAAGTGACAGCTGGCGACTCTGCTGGGGACTTGATAGTTTCCTGGGATCCAATGTCCTGTATGCGAGTCAGTTTGGGGATCTGACGTCCCCTGCGAGAGTCAATCCTAGCGCTTGTATGATTACTTGTTGGGTTGTGTTTATTTATCGCATTTTTATTTCCCGCACTTTATTTTCAGTATGATATGATTATCTGTGCTGTTGCGGGAGGGGCATTCTGATGAGTGAACATAGCATTAGTTGTGGAAATTAGTGGGCGCGTGCTTTCTTTGCAGGCACTAGTGTCTCATGAAATCCACACTCAGACGAGGTTCTCCCGGTTGGCTTCTCTTTCAACCCTTTGGGTTGAGACGGTTGTTGGTTTGGAGGATTGTCGACTCTGGGGACCGATCATTTGTGATTCAGCCGAGTGAGGCCGCTTCATGAGCTGGTGATGCCACACCTTCTGGGTATCGTATCACCCCTCTTGAATGTCTGTGACACTGGTGAACGCATAGGATGCCGAACTTGAGTCAGTTTAGGTCCATACCTGTGAGCAGGGTTGGGTTTATTGCAGGAAACTTTGACCTTCAGACTACCTGGTTTTCTTGACAGTGAATCAGTTTTGTTGGTACCGGAGATCTTACCATCAGCTATATGATTATTCTTGACAGAGCAGAGCTTTGGTCTTGTATCAGAGGACCTTATATTTAGAGATGGGTATTTGTTCTTGACAGAGCAGGTTTTTGATTGGGGTCTGAGGATCTCATTTGCAGATAGATGTTTGTTCTTGATAGAGCAGGTTTTCGGTCTTGTATCAGAGGTCCTTATTATCAGACGTGTGTTCTTGACAGAGCAGATTTCTTGGTCCTGTATCAGAGGTCCTTATTATCAGATGTTTGTTCTTGACAGAGCAGAATTATGGTCCTATGTATATGGCCCTATCAGATGGTTGTTCTTGAAAGAGAAGATTTGTGGTCTGGTACCCGGGTTTTCTTCTTATCAGAGATAGTGGTTGTTCTTGACAGAGAAGCATCATGGTTTTGTTGACGCAGAATCTCCACAGCACAGTTGCCTTGATCTCCTGCTGCATGATTGCATTTTACATTGCTTTGCATACTCATTTGCATTTCATTAACGTGTGTCTGTGTTGCAGGTACCGTTTTCCCCGATTCAGGATTTCTTGCCTCCTATTGTATTGTTATGGGTTCTCTAAGGAAGACCGTGGCTTACAAGCTCCCTGCCCCTGATGTGGTTCAGCTAACTGGTTTGATTGCTTTAGCATATGATTCTGTGAGAGATGAGTTCAGGAAGTCTTACGGAAAATTGCTCAGTTTGGTTCGTAAACCTTCTGCGTTCGAGTTGAATGGGTTGCACGCTCTGCTGCAGTTTTACGATCCTCCGTTGAGATGCTTTACTTTCCAGGATTTTGTTCTTGCACCCACGTTAGAGGAATATGCTGATTTGTTAGGTGTGCCTGTCAAAAGGCAGATGCCTTTTGTTCATATGGATGCTGAGCCTGATCTGGCTAGTCTAGCTCCGTTACTTCATCTAGATGCCTCCGAGTTGGTATGTGACTTGGATCAGAGCCAGAGCAGATGCTATAGGGATGCTGTTTCCTCGTGCCAAGTCGGAAAGCCCTCCAATGATTGAAGAGCCTATTACTGTGCCCATTTAGCAGCATAATCAGGTGTTGGCTGAGAGAGATGAATTGAAGTGGGCAAATGAGGAACTGGAGAAAGAATTGGCTCAGCCCCGAAGCGAGAGGAACAAAGCCGTTCATTCCTTCAAGAGGCAGACAGAGCTGGTGAACCAGCTAGGTACAGACCTGACTAAGCAGATAGCCGAGCGTGAACGCATGGGTCAAGACTTCAAAGCTGTCAACGACGTACTGGCCACGAAGAAGCAGCACTTAGACGAAGCGTATCGGAGGATATCCAAGTTCAACCAGCACTGGAAGGCTTCCCTGGCCACCAGGAAAGAGCGGGAGGATAAGCTGATGCTACAGATCTCCAAGCTGGAGGCCCAGGTGAAGGCTAGTGAGAAGAGGTTTGATGAGGAAACCGCTCGCAGATACGCCGCCGAAGGCCAGCTCAACAGGGCTCTTGCTAACCTGAAGGAGCACAAACTGACGTTTGAGTCCAAGAAACGGAAGCTAGAAGATTGTTTCGGCGAAGGAGCATGGGAAGGTTCGGTCGAAGGTCTTCAGTAAACCATTGTGCAAAGGGAATTACTCGTTGAGGGGTTGCTCACGCTGCCTGATCATCCAGAAACGAAGGAGTTGTTAGAAGAGTATCGCGCCCGTGGCCGTACTTGACTATTTGTATTCCTTTTGTTTTGATCATTGTTGTATGCTGACCATCACCAAGCTTGTTGGCTGAGGTCACGCTATTGATTCGTCTTGTACTCGCTGATGTTGTGTACTGCCTTGATGGGCTTTCTTTATATATGAGATTGTTATTTCCATGATTGGACTCAGACTTCTTCTTATTATCAGCACTGGCACTCAGGCACTAGGATCGGGGGAGATCTCCCTAACGCACAAACACACGTTTGCATTTGCATGAAGCATTTGCATAACGAGCACTTTGTTGTTTTTCCTAACCCTTTTGTGTTTTCAGGTTGTTTCAGGTGGTTCCAGGATTGATCAGAGACCTATTCACCGCTATCCGACTAGAGCTAATCAAACCAGGATCATGGAGCAAGTGCAAACTGATGTTCAGGAACTCCGCGAAAGAATGGATCGCTTCATGGAGCTCATGCAAGCGGTCGCCAATGGCCAGGATCAGCTCAGAACCTTGGTTCAGCCTCTGATTTCAAGGGTTGATAGCAATGGCGTACTCCATGGTGGGACTGTGCCTACTCCTCCACCAGTTGAAACTCCGCAGAATGGTGTTCTCGTGACCGGGGGAAACAGCAGTGCCAACGGCAATGTGATGGCCAACATGGGACTCAATACGACGGGCGTCGGTAATGGGAGTCTGGGAGCTAATGTCAATGTCGGGCTGGGCAACGACAATGCAGGTGTCGGGAATCTGTTTGGGCCTTAGCCATGGCTAGAGGATCGTCAGGACGATGTGTTCTCTCAGAGAGGTGCTGAAAGGGAGCTGAATGTTGAAGCACGGCTTAGATTCAAGGCACTTGAAGATAAGATGAGAGATATCGAGAATCAGAATACTTTGGGCGTTGATATATCCAAGTTGGGACTAATTGCTGATTTCAAGGTGCCTCCCAAGTTCAAGGTACCTGACTTTGAAAAATACAAGGGCACCACTTGCCCTCGCATCCACCTGAGATCGTACTACAGGAAAATGTCCGCTCATTCTGATGACGAGAAGTTGTTGATGCACTTCTTTCAGGACAGTCTGTCCGGACCATCTCTCGAATGGTACATGAGTCTGGAGCCTACTAGTGTGCGCACGTGGAAGGACCTTGCTGAAGCATTTGTGCACCACTACCAATACAATAGTGACTTGGCCCTGAACCGAGTCCAGCTGCAGAATCTGTCGCAGAGGAACAATGAAGGGTTTAAGGATACGCCCAGCGGTGGCGTGAGTTGGCAGCTAGGGTTCAGCCGCCGATGGTTGAACGTGAGCTCGTGCAGATGTTTGTAGCCACCCTCCCAGGGGTTTACTATGAGAATTTGGTCAGCGGTATGTCCGGAACCTTCTCAGATCTCATTATCACGGGTGAGCACATCGAAAATGGGATCAAGCTCGGGAAAATTCAAGGTGATTCATCCTCAGCTGGGGGCGGAAAGAAACCTTATAGTGACAAAAGACGAGAAGGAGAAACGAGCGTTGTGACCAACGCTCGAAGGAAGGGTAAAGGTCCTCACCAGCAGGTGGCCAGTATAACTATCCCGGCAGTTCAACAGCCACAGCAGCAGCAGCAGCAACCGAATCAACAGGGATACAGAAAGTATCAGAATCGGGCACCTTTGTCGAGCCGTCACCTCGAGACACCGCCCATGTCGTACGCGCAACTATTGCAAACTTTGCTTCAGCTACAGTTGATCCAGAAGAGGACGCTGGCTCCCTTGACAGGGGCACCTCCGCCAGGTTACGATGCAAATGCAACTTGTGAATTTCACTCAGGGGCACCCGGCCACATAATAGAGAACTGCAAAGCCTTCAAGCACAAGGTGCAGGACATGGTGGATGCCAAGATCATCAACTTCTCGGATAATGTGCCAAATGTCACGAAGAATCCTATGCCGAATCATAGGGGAGGCGGGGTGAACGCCATTATCGAAGACGAGAGTGCGGACTTGTTGACTGACGTCAGAGATCTGAAGATGCCGCTTAGCTTCGTTAAAGCTAAGTTGATGAAAAGAGGGTTCTTTCCAGGTTGCGGAGAGCTATGTATGGACTGTGCCACACGTTCTGATGGATGGGAACAGTTGGTAGAAGGAATTCAAAGTCTGATGACTGAAGGTATTTTAAAGTTTAGCCGGAAGGCCGAATGTGGATCAGGGGAGGTAGTGCTGAAGCAAGATGACGAGGTCGCCACCATCACCATCCCTCGCCAGACGATAACTATTTCTGCGCCCAGACCGCCCATGATTACTATCACCAAAGCTGGGCCAATACCCTTCGAAAGCACTAACGCCGTCCCTTGGCATTATGGGGCTGAAGTCTACTGCAACGGAAAGAAGTTGGAGCTGGAACCGTTTGGGTCAACTGTGGAGAACCTTGCGGGAATCAGTGGTATTACTCGCAGCGGAAGAGTGTTTGCACCACCAGAGGTCGTGGCGGATAAAGCGGTCAGAGTTGATGCGGTCGATAAAGGTAAAAGTAAAGTCGGTGAAGAGATCCCACGTGGGGCAGAAAAAGACTTGCTTGTTAAAAATGCCGAGGAGTTTATGCGGTTGATTAAAAAGAGTGACTACAAGATTGTGGATCATCTCCATCAGACGCCCTCGAAGATTTCCATCCTGAAGTTATTGTTGTGTTCTGAAGCACACCGCAACGCGCTGCTGAAGGTGTTGAACGCCGCATATGTACCGCAGGAAATATCGGTAAATCAGCTAGAAGAGGTTGTAGCCCACGTAAATGCTGGAAATGGGTTAGGGTTCACTGACCTAGAGCTGACGCCGAAAGGGAGGAACCACAATAGCGCCCTGCACATCTCGATATAGTGTAGAGGGATGATTATGTCGCACGTGTTGGTGGACACGGGTTCGTCACTTAATGTTCTTCCGAAGAAGGCATTAATGAAGTTGGATACTCATGGAGTGATTTGCACACCCAGTGATCTGGTTGTGAAGGCGTTCGACGGAACTAAACGACAAGTTTTCGGGGAGGTGACCCTGCCAATCCAAGTTGGGCCGGAAATGTTCGATGCGGTCTTTTATATTATGGACATCATGCCTGCCTACAACTGTCTCTTGGGCCGGCCGTGGATCCATGCTGCTAGTTCCGTGACCTCCACTTTGCACCAAAAGCTCAAATATGCTGTCGGGGGTAGCATCGTAACTGTTTGTGGCGAGGAAGACATAATGGTGAGCCATTTGTCGTTCTTTAAGTATGTTGAGATGGATGGGGAAATCCATGAGACTCTATGCCAAGCGTTCGAAGCTGTCAAAGTGAAGGACGTAGCTCCTGTAGTCACCGAAAAGCCAGAGATGACTCTCTCCTCATTCAAAGAAGCTCGGGCCGTTGTCCAAGCCGGATCTACCCCAGGCTGGGGGCGAATTTTGGAGATACCTAACAAGCAAGATAAGTTTGGGTTGGGATATTCTCCTGGAGCTGAAGCTTCTTCTTCTAGCAGTGCGTCGCGAGGTAAGGGGCCGATCCAGTTTACCAGTGGCGGAATGATTTTCGAAAGCATCAACGCGGTGTCTGAAGACAGCGGAGATAGCGACTGTGACCTCGACTCTTGGATCCAGCCAAACAAGCCAGGCGAGGGCCTCAACAATTGGTCCGTCAAGGATATCATCCAGATGACAAGCGAAGATTAATGATTTACTTTTTCCAATCATTGTACAACCCTATGTCCTACCCGGGGCATAGTGGTTTTATTATCAGGGCCTTGTTGGATTATGTACATGCATTTTGTTAATAAATCAAAGGCGTTTCCTTCGTATTCAAATATTGTGATCTCTGTTATTCCTGTTTTATATTTGTTTTGAAAAACAATAAAATGGCAATGGGGCTTGTGCTAACCTGCATATCCTTGTTTTAAGCTTAACCCTTGTTATTGCAGGATCCACATAATAGATGACATCGACTCTGGACCTTCTACGGCTCACTTCGACTTCGATTGCCCGATATATCAAGCCGAAGAAGAGATTGATGAAGACGAAGACCTTCCTGAAGAGTTGACCCGCTTGTTGAAACAAGAGGAGAAAGTTATTCTGCCTCATGAAGAGGAGATCGAGATCTTGAATCTGGGTTCCGAAGAACTCGTCAGAAACGTCAGGATAGGGGCTGTACTGCAGAATGATGTCAAGCAGAGATTGGTCAAAATGCTGAGAGAGTATAGTGACGTCTTTGCTTGGTCATACGAAGATATGCCCGGACTTGATACGGACATCGTGGTCCACCACTTGCCGTTGCGAGAAGATTGTCCTCCCGTTAAGCAGAAGCTTAGGAGGACGAGATCAGATATGGCTGTTAAGATCAAAGAAGAAGTGCAAAAACAGCTCGATGATGGCTTCTTAGCGGTCACTACTTACCCTCCGTGGGTCGCCAACATAGTACCAGTACCGAAGAAGGACGGTAAGGTACGCATGTGCGTCGATTATCGGGATTTGAATAGGGCGAGCCCTAAAGATGATTTATCGCTGCTTTATATCGATGTGTTGGTCGACAATACAGCTCAGTTCTCCGTGTTTTCGTTCATGGATGGCTTCTCCGGTTACAATCAGATCAAAATGGCACCGGAGGACATGGAGAAAACTACGTTTATCACTCCTTGGGGAACATTTTGCTACAAGGTAATGCCTTTCGGACTGAAGAACGCAGGGGCCACTTACCAACGAGCAATGGTTACTTTGTTTCATGACATGATTCATCATGAGATTGAAGTCTATGTTAATGACATGATTGCGAAGTCCCAAACAGAGGAGGGACATCTAGTCAATTTACTGAAGCTTTTTGAGAGGCTTAGGAAGTTCAGGTTGAGGCTGAATCCTAACAAGTGTACTTTCGGAGTACGGTCCGGAAAGTTACTGGGGTTTATCGTGAGTGAAAGAGGCATAGAGGTTGTTCCTGCGAAGATAAAAGCCATACAAGAAATGCCAGTGCCAAAAACAGAAAAAGAAGTTTGTGGTTTCTTGGGCAGAATAAACTACATTGCAAGGTTTATCTCTCCGCTCACGGCCACGTGTGAACCAATGTTCAAGCTTTTAAAGAAAGATCAGGCGATTATCTGGAATGAGGATTGCCAGAAGGCATTCGACAAGATAAAGCATTACTTGCAGGAACCTCCGATCTTGATACCCCCAGTGGCTGGACGGCCACTAATCATGTACTTGACAGTTCTTGAGAATAGTATAGGGTGTGTTCTCGGTCAGCACGACGAGACGGGCAGAAAGGAGCATGCCATTTACTACTTGAGTAAAAAGTTCACAGACTGTGAATCTCGTTACTCGATGCTGGAGAAGACGTGTTGTGCACTAGCCTGGGCTGCCAAACGTTTACGACAGTACATGCTCAATCACACCACCATGCTAATTTCGAAGATGGATCCGATCAAGTACGTCTTCGAGAAGCAAGCTCTTTCGGGCAGGATTGCCAGATGGAAAATGGTGTTGACGGAATATGATATTCAGTATGTTTCCCAGAAGGCCATTAAGGGCAGCGTATTGTCTGATTACCTTGCCAAACAGCCGATCGAAGATTATCAGCCGATGAAATTTGAATTCCCTGATGAGGATATCATGTTTCTTAAAGCAAAAGATTGCGATGAACCGTTGCCCGACGAGGGTCCAGATAGGAAATCCCAGTGGAAATTGATATTTGACGGGGCGGTTAATTCCTACGGAAGTGGCATTGGGGCGGTCATCACGACTCCCCATGGATCCCACATCCCGTTTACTGCGAGACTGACGTTTCCAGTCACCAATAATGAAGCGTAGTACGAAGCATGCAATATGGGTCTAGAAGAGGCAATTGATTTGAGAATCAAGAACCTAGACGTATACGGTGACTCGGCGCTTGTGATCAACCAGATTAAAGGGGAGTGGGAGACTTGTCAATCGAATTTGGTGCCGTACATGAACTATGCCAGAAGGCTGCTTCCGTTCTTTGATCGAGTGGAACTCCATCATGTGCCCAGAGCAGAAAATCAGATGGCTGATGCCTTAGCCACGTTGGCTTCGATGTATAAAGTCAATTTTTGGAATGAAGCTCCAAGAATTGTCCTTTCCCGTCTTGATAGACCTGCATTTGTCTTTGCGATCGTGGAAGCCGCCGACGGCAAGCCATGGTTCCATGACATCCAGACTTTCCTTATGACTAAGGAGTATCCTGCGGGTGCGTCAACCCAGGATAAGAAGACTCTGAGGAGGCTGTCTGGAAATTTTTATCTCAATCCTGATGGAGTTTTGTATAAAAGAAACCACGATCTCGTGCTACTCAGATGTGTAGATGAGAAAGAGGCGAGTATGCTCATGGAAGAAGTCCATGAAGGCACATTTGGTACGCACACTGGCGGGCATGCTATGACAAGAAAGATCCTGAGAGCAGGATACTACTGGCTGACGATGGAATCAGATTGCTTTAAATTCGCGAAGAGATGTCATAAATGCTAGATTTATGCTGATAAAGTTCATGTGCCGCCGTGCCCGTTAAACGTCATGTCCTCCCCGTGGCCATTCTCCATGTGGGGCATCGACATGATAGGCAAGATCGAGCCCACTGCATCTAACGGTCATCGCTTCATTCTAGTAGCTATCGACTACTTCACCAAGTGGGTGGAGGCAGCCTCATATGCTAATGTGACCAAGCAGGTGGTGGCTAAATTCATAAAGAGGGACATCATCTGTCGTTACGGAATTCCCGAGCGGATCATTACTGATAATGGTTCGAATCTGAATAACAAGATGATAAAGGAGCTGTGCCAGAGTTTCAAGATTAAACACCACAACTCATCTCCTTACCGGCCGAAGATGAATGGCGCCGTTGAAGCGGCCAATAAGAACATAAAGAAGATTGTTCAGAAGATGGTTGTGACCTACAAAGATTGGCACGAGATGCTGCCGTTTGCATTGCACGGTTATCGTACAACGGTACGTACGTCAACTGGGGCAACTCCTTTCTCCTTAGTGTACGGTATGGAGGTTGTCCTACCATTAGAAGTGGAGATCCCTTCTTTGCGAGTTTTGGTTGACGTGAAACTCGACGAGGCAGAATGGATTAAGAATCGACTGAACCAACTCAGCCTGATGGACGAGAAGAGGTTAGCATTGATTGCACATGGTCGTTTATACCAAAGCCGAATGAAGAAATCTTATGATAAGAAGGTGCGGCCTAGAAGCTTTCAGACGGGTGATCTCGTCCTGAAGAAGATTCTTCCTCCACACTCCAATCACCGGGGCAAGTGGACTCCGAATTACGAAGGTCCATATGTCGTCAGCAAGGTCTTCTCGGGAGGAGCTTTGTTGTTATCCACGATGGAAGGTGAAGATTTTGCATCCCCGGTGAACGCGGACGCGGTTAAAAAATACTTTGCTTGAAAGCGACCCGTTGGACAGTAAAAAGAGAGTCCAGGCAAAAATGGGGCATCCCGGCGAACCATAAAAAAGGAAAAAGGCTCGGGCAAAAATTAGGGATATAAATTGAAAAAATGTACACCCGCAAAGTCAAAAACCCGGATGGGCAACTTTGGCAAAAAAGGGTATCCCGGTGAACTGAAAACCCGCAAAGGGCGGTTCACGCAAAAGTTAGGGATTTGAAAAAAGCAAATGACTGCGTTCCGCGTATGGACTTTCTTTGTTTAGTGGTTTGGAAGACCTGAGGGTCGTTTATCCGAATCAATCTCTTCTGAAGCTGAAGCGTCGGAGAAGTATCGAAGTCGAGCGGGTCATAGAGGGATCAACTCATGGTGTTCGTCTACGCCTCGTTGCCGACATTTGTATATACTGATGTATATTTATGTTTTATTTTTTGCGCGGCTTCCTCATTCCAGGGGCTTGCATCTGTTGTAAAACATTTTTACCCATTCAGGGGTTCGTTATCAATAAAATGTATACTATTCAGCAATTCTGTTTGTCTGTTTAACATTTATCTGTTTTGTTTGCGAAAAAGAACGCCGATGTTTTTGATAAAATGCGCATACATAAACTTACTGGCCTAGGCCACTGATTGTTGAAACAATGAATTACTTGAACATTGTCACGAGATAATAACCTTGATAGGTCCCTTTGAGAAGGGTATCTTGTCTGTTTGTTTGTGTTGTTACAGGAGTAGCATGTACCAGACAGTGCGCCGTGCGCATCCCCAAGCAGGATGATTCCTCCTTCTCCAGCAAAGGTCAGCAGCCTCTCCCCGCAGAGTCTGAACACGAGATCGTGAGCATTGATATGTCTCCCCAGGCAGAGAAGATTCTCTCCCCGATCAGATGCATCCTGAAGGAACGTCATCTCCTCAACTGAGTCATTCACCGAAGTGTGCAGCAACTGATGGTTCAAGACTGAAGCCTCCAGCGGAATCGAGGTTCCCCACAGAGTCGTAATCTCCCCAGCAAGCAGAATGATTTCTTTTTCCTCATCCGAGTTTGCAGATCCCCAAGAGAGCCGAGTCCTTGGAGGCCGCTCAGGCCATGATTGGTTTTCCCCAGTGGAGTGTTGAATAGCTGATGCTGTGTTTCCCCGCCGGAGCCGTTATCTCCAGGGAAGTAGCCGTGAAGGCCGTGCAGTTTATTCCCGCGATTGACATTGCTTTCCCTCAGCAGGTCCAGGTTCTCGTAGAGCTTCGTCCCCCTGCAGCAGTCAACTGAAGTTCACTTCCCCACAGCGCCCGATTGGGATTGGCGTGACCTTGTTCTCCTCAGCAGGATGATTCCTCCCCCCTATCTGAGTGGTCCTTTCTCCTTGACAGGAGGATTCTCCTTTCAGCATTTATTTTGCTGACGGGATCGCATCATTTTGCATGACTGCATAGCATTTATCATAAACGCGTAGCATTTCCACCGGGTGGAGCATTGCGCCATTGCCGAAGCATATGCATAATAGGCATGATCTAGGTTGTTACCGTTCTTGTTTTGCAGGTGTTCCGCCGCAGAATTGATCGCTCAAGATGATTCTTGAATTCTCCCCAACGGAGTCGCTTGCTCAAGATGATTCTTGAAGTCCTCAGCGAAGTCTTCGGCTCAAGATGATTCTTGAATTCCCCAGCAAAGTCGTTTGCTTAAGATGATTCCTAAAATCCCCAGTACAGTCGCCAGAGTTGGTTGCTCAAGTTGATGCTTAGAGTCCCCGGCGGAGTGTTTGCTCAGGATGATTCCTGAAATCTCCAGCATAGTTATCGGTTCAGGATGATTCTTGAAGTCCCCAGCAGAGTTATTTGTCCAAGATGATTCTTGAAGTCCTCAGCAAAGTTGATTCATCCAGAATGATTCCTGGATCCCCGAAGCAGAGTTACTTGATAGTTCTCCAGAATCCCCAGCGGAGATGTGTCATCCCCAGCAGGTTTCTGAACAGCGAAGTTGAAACTTCCCCTGAAGACTTGATGATTGAAGTTCGACCGTGTTAACGAAGCAGTTCTCTCAGCTGATGCGGAGTGCCTGATGGCAGAAGTTTGGATATCCCCAATTGGTTCATGATTGACCGAGAACTCTATTCCCGACTTAGCAACGAAGGTCGGCTGATGCCCGGAAGTTTTCTTTGAATGCCCGACGGCATGACTAACCTGATTGTTGACCTGATGAGTCCCGAGGAATCTGGATGCCTGATGGCATGATCGATCATGTATTACCGGTTACCGTGTGACTAATTCCCCAGCTAGTGTCGTGCAGCTGGCATGTCAGTTTTCGAAGATTTGTTCCCATCAGAGTACCGTGTAGTTGGCAAATTTTCGGGTTTGTTGGTATTCAACCGTCTTTTACCTTGATTGGCTGAGAGCCATTCACTCCTCACCCAGTTAGGTCCAAGCCGTTTGAATAGGGGCAGCTGTTGCACCCCAAAATTTGACCAACATTTCTTTACCTAGCTTGTGGTTCATCTCATTCACATTAGCATTATCACTTGCATTTCATTGACATGTGTGCAGGAGATCAAGAGGTATGATTACCAATCAAGAGCACCAAAAGACTTTGAAGCTAGCCAAGAAGGTTATTCAAGTGTTCAAGGGTTGATATCTTTGTCAGAGAAGTTAAGAGATCCTCAGAGAGATTGGTTGAAACCAAGGTTGTGTGCCTCCTAACTTGAGAGTTGGGGGAGCTCCTCAGATGATTCTGAAGCTATGAGGATGGACTTGAAGCTTTGAGAGAGCTTATGAGATGTCTTGAAAGCCATCATGAAGCCTAGAGAGGTCATTGTGCAAGATTAAGAAACCCTAGCCATGAGTGGTATAATTAGGGTTTGACTGGGTCAACCCTAGGTCAACTGATGATTTGGAGAGGGTTGAGACCTAATTCAAGAGCCATGTGATCATGGATTGATGAATTGAGATGCTGTAAGGATGATTCCAAGGTCAACTCATCATGATTGAAGAGTTTGAGAAGTTTAAAGCTAGGGTTTCTAAGGCTTGACAGTGTAAAATCCCCTAGTTTGACCCCCATCTTCAAGGCAGTTTAGCTCAAGATGTGATTGTCATCTCATCTTACCCCCAACATGAATCTTTTAGAGCTTTCTCTTAGCTTTAATTTGAGTACTAGAAGTCCTTGATAGGATTTGTAGAGCTCAAGTTATGACTTTGACAAGTTACAGGTCATCTGAGGTATGTGAATCTGGGGCCTTGAAAGTCACCCAACTTGCATCAAACTTTTGACCAAGAAGGATGACTCCTATGAACTTTTGGTCAACATGAATTTTGTTCCTTATCTTCTTAGATTTCTAGAGAGTACTAGAAGTCCTTGATAGGATTTGTAGAACTCAAGTTATGGCTTTGACAAGTCAAGGGCATTTTGGTCATTTGGAGATTACAGGTCATTTCAAGCATAAGGCCATAACTCCTATTTCCAAGCTTCAAATGGAAAAATATTCAACATCAGACTTGCTTAAAATGATGTTTTAAGGCTAGTAAGGAGGTCATGAGATGTTGAAAAGGCTTGTTTGTAGCTCAAAATGGTAAAAATGACCTAAAATGAAGGCATAAGTTAAATAAGTCAAAGTTGGAAATTGAAATTTTCAAGCTACACATCCAAACCATGGCATGTAATATACCATTTTGACTCTAGAAAACATTTTAGAAACAATGGTTCAGCCACATTTTTGATTTGAGGTCTAAATCATGGACTTGCTTTGGAAAATGGTTACTTGCATATTAAGGTACATATGCAAAACATAAGGAAAATCAATACACAAGCTAGCAAAGCATCCTAACATATCATGCATCTCATCTAAGGAGATTTTCAAAGGAGAACAAGTGTTGCAATGAGCCAAGCACAAGCTGGTATATGTTTGATGAATTGAAATCAAAAACTCATGACATGAGAATCTCAAATTCTCATTGGATGATTCCAGAAAGTTCTGGATGGTTTAGAACCATCCTATATATTGATTAGAAGATGCTCAGATGCAAGGTTGGTGAGAGATTATAGAGGAGAGTGAGATTGCCATTTCATTTTCTTCCATTGCAAGTTGAAATCAATTTCTATATTCCACACCATTTCCATTGATTCTTTCGATCCTAACATCTTCCATTGATCATACTGAATGTGTGCATACCAAATTGAGAGCAAGATCATGAAGAATTGAGAAGATAGCATTTGGATTGTGGGAGCTGCAAGTCACTATCGAATTTGGAGATTCAGGCTTCTTGGATCGAATCTTTTGCAAACAGAAGCACTAACATCAATCAAGGAGTGATTCTGAAGAGTTTGAGGTGTTGAATTGAAGATTTGATCTACCTGTTACTCAGAAATTTCCAGGTTTGCAACTTTTACTCTACACCCTAATTTAGGCATTGTTAGTTAGATTTGTTAGATTAGAATGGTTAGAGACAAGTAGGAGTGATCTGCGGTCGCTCGTGGATCAAAAACGAGTTATTTTTGTAAAAATGTAATATAGCGACAAATGACTCGAAATATCGTTCTCACAAGGATTCTTGTATTATTTCAACCAACTAAAGAAAATGTTTATGGGGGTTTTAAGTTTTGATTTATAAAATAAGAAAAAAAAAGTGATTAAAAAAAGTGATTATCAGATAAACTAAAACGGTTAATCCTACTGATTCGGGTTCCGACTTATCATCGGTTATTATAACATCAATCCCTAAGCGGTACCAATCCTATTCGATTATGATATTAATCAGACAAGCGCTTATCAACATCAAATGAATTATGTTCCTGTTTACCGAATTAAGCAAACGGTTAAGAATATGACGAATTAACGAATTAAGCAAACGATAATACACAATTAAATTTAGGAACATGCATACAATCGAATTTAACCAATTCTATCCTATGAACAACAATTGAATTAAGCAAACAATTGTAATCAAATTAAGCAGATGACTTCATAGAAAAGGATTGAAAGGAATCAGAGTAAATTGACATAATAATAACCTCAAAGTGTTGAAACCGTACACAGCAGGATTTGCCCGGAGGTATTAGTTCTCCATGAAAACTATAAAACAAAGGAAAAAATTCGGAAAAATAAACTCGGTCCCTGTTTTGCATCACAACAACAACTTTAAATAGAAAATAACTGGGCCAGAAACCTAAACTAGGCCCGCAGGGAAAACTACATTGTCACAAGTCAGAAACTTCAACGAATTATTCGAGACTCAAGAAATCCGAATCAGCTCCTTTGTGCAACATGAAAGTTGTAGATCTCTTTCGTAGCTTTCCAACGACTGGTAGAATGCCTCAATCCGATTCCTGTAGCTCCAGTTATGAATTTTTCACTAAAAGCTATTAATGCTGAAAAATAACAAACGAAAATTAAATAAAGCTTAAAATAAAATAAATTGTAAAAACATTATAAAATAGGAAATTAAATAAACTAAATGGTAGAAATGCCTAAGTCTAAACATAGAGGAAGGTACATTAAAATGCACTGATCAAATTCCCCCACACTTGAACTTTTGCACTCCGAGCAAAGTATTGTCAAAACTCATGAAACACAAAAACATTCAGCTATTCAATCTAGGTTGTGAACTCCTCTTTGGTCAAGATTGCATTGATTGGTACTACTTTTGTATACTAAGGATATCGTAAGAACACAAATCCGCAATTTTACGATCATAAGACTCCCTCCTATACAAACCAATCCAAATCATGTCGTTATGCCTAAGTCTAACTTACTCATCCTCTATTTTGCTCTCTTTCATTCTAGTGCAATCACATTAAGCCCTTTATCTATTCACACGCATGGTAACTAAGCTTGTTAGTGACTGTGATCCATATTTTTTCAACAATTCATAATTAGACATTTTTCTTTGTCTTTTCTTTTCTTTTCTTTTTTTCACTTTTTGTCCTTTTCTTTTTCTCTTTTTTTTTTTTTATTAAGCACGGGATCATTCACTTATTTGCATCAGCTCAATTACTTAGCATGTGATTTTTAGATGGTGCTGACTGCTAGATAAACTACTTAAGAGCTATTAAAGAACGAGAACTCAAGACTAAGCCATAACAAGTATCTAAATCGATTTCCATATTTTGGAGACTCAAGGTGTTAAAGCGATACCGATCTTATGAATTTTTCTCAAGTCTCTACAATCTGACCTCCAATCGATCTACAACCTAAAAATTTCAAAAAATGTATTGTGTTTTTCTGAGTAAACAATTTTTTTATTAAATGAAAACAAAACAAAGAAAATTGAAAGAAATAAAACAAAGTAAATGGTTCCCTCCCCCACACTTAAAGCATACATTGTCCTCAACGAAAGAACATAAATATAAAATAAGAGTGAGAGAAAGGAAGGAACACACCCGAGGAGTCAAGGTGGATAAGTGATCACATATGCATCCTTTCCCAAAGAGAGATTTCCTGCCGTCTCCTCTTCCAAAGTGGGGAGTAACTTTGGATAGCATCCATCGCCCTTGAAATTTGTATTAGTGTCTTCGCCTTTTATTCCAGGATCAAAGAAGAATCTTCGATAAATAAAAGTGTCGAATGGACACGTGAATTTGATATCCTTTTCCACAACATCAGAGATCAATGGGTTAAGGGGTTGCTTCATTGCTTTTCTTCCCACTTCCATCGAGGTCCATCCAATTCTCTTCTTATGTTTCTTCAAAACCTGTAAAAGTTTATTATCTTCATCAAAATCAAGGTTAGAAGAAATTATAACTGGAAGCTTTTTATCCATATATGAATAAGCATAATTCAGATTGGTATGAAGTGGTTTAAGCTCCAAGGGGGAAGGTTGTTCAATGGATGGTGAGGTTGGGGCAGCCGTGATGTTAAGAGTTTTAGCTACATAAACAGCTTCATCTGCATGAAAAACATCACCCTGTACAGCAGCATTAATCTCAGCACAAACAGAACAAATGTTAGTGTCGGTACATGAATCACAAGAGTAAGTATCATCATAATCTAATAAAGATGGAAAATCAGATAACAACTCAGGATGAATATCATCAACTAAATCAGATGGTAACTCTTTTGGATTCACTACTGTTTGGGCAGATAGTTGGTTTGATTCTTGAGCTTGTTGCATGGCATTCAGTATAGTGGCAAACTGTTCAATCTGTGTCTGCAGAGCCTGAAGACTTGAATCTGTTTGTTGCTGAAACTGAAGATCATTTATAGCCATTTTCTTGACAAGGTCCTCTAATGAAGGTTCAGAAGGTGTAGAGCATACAATTTGGAATTCATTCATATGCTTATTCGGATCCTCACCTGCAAGTCCATTAAGCCTTGGCAACAAGTGTATTAAATCAGATTCCAATTCGAAAGGTACACTAACAACAGGATATTCCATACATAAAGCATTATAGTTCGTATCATAGGCAACAAGTTCTCTAAGAGTTATTTGATTTGTCATATTAAATTTAATAGGAAAATCAACAAAGAAAATAAAACAAAGAACAAATTCGGCAATGCAGCAACAATTAGAAAAATACCAACAATGTCCCCGTTAAGAAAAAGAATGGAAAAATAGAAAACCAAATAAAATTAAATCTAAAAATTATAAAAATATAACTAAAAATTAAATAAAATCAGAATGAGTCAACAAAAAAAATTTCGGATTTTTTTGAAAATATGAAGATAGAAAAAAAATAAAATAAAATAGAAAAATAACTAATTTGCGATTTTTCAGGGTCAAATTCTTTTAGAATTCTATTCTAAATGAGTATTGTTAAACGATTTATTTCTGATTTTCTGGAAAAAATTCGGAGCAAATCGGAACAATAGCTTACAAACTCACCTGATAGGCTGAAACGCTTACCACTGTACTGCAACCCTGAAAATTTACACACAAAAACAAAAAACAAAAAACAAAAAAAAAACAAAAACTCTAAAATTAAAATTTTACATTTGGCTAAAATTAATAAGAATCCCCGGCAACGGCGCCAATTTGATCTGCGGTCGCTCGTGGATCAAAAACGAGTTATTTTTGTAAAAATGTAATATAGCGACAAATGACTCGAAATATCGTTCTCACAAGGATTCTTGTATTATTTCAACCAACTAAAGAAAATGTTTATGGGGGTTTTAAGTTTTGATTTATAAAATAAGAAAAAAAAAGTGATTAAAAAAAGTGATTATCAGATAAACTAAAACGGTTAATCCTACTGATTCGGGTTCCGACTTATCATCGGTTATTATAACATCAATCCCTAAGCGGTACCAATCCTATTCGATTATGATATTAATCAGACAAGCGCTTATCAACATCAAATGAATTATGTTCCTGTTTACCGAATTAAGCAAACGGTTAAGAATATGACGAATTAACGAATTAAGCAAACGATAATACACAATTAAATTTAGGAACATGCATACAATCGAATTTAACCAATTCTAT
Source organism: Lathyrus sativus (assembly GCA_963859935.3). Lineage (NCBI taxonomy): Eukaryota > Viridiplantae > Streptophyta > Magnoliopsida > Fabales > Fabaceae > Lathyrus > Lathyrus sativus. The sequence goes on along the minus strand of OZ012736.1, from coordinate 133,268,115 downwards.
CCTATGAACAAAAATTGAATTAAGCAAACAATTGTAATCAAATTAAGCAGATGACTTCATAGAAAAGGATTGAAAGGAATCAGAGTAAATTGACATAATAATAACCTCAAAGTGTTGAAACCGTACACAGCAGGATTTGCCCGGAGGTATTAGTTCTCCATGAAAACTATAAAACAAAGGAAAAAATTCGGAAAAATAAACTCGGTCCCTGTTTTGCATCACAACAACAACTTTAAATAGAAAATAACTGGGCCAGAAACCTAAACTAGGCCCGCAGGGAAAACTACATTGTCACAAGTCAGAAACTTCAACGAATTATTCGAGACTCAGGAAATCCGAATCAGCTCCTTTGTGCAACATGAAAGTTGTAGATCTCTTTCTTAGCTTTCCAACGACTGGTAGAATGCCTCAATCCGATTCCTGTAGCTCCAGTTATGAATTTTTCACTAAAAGCTATTAATGCTGAAAAATAACAAACGAAAATTAAATAAAGCTTAAAATAAAATAAATTGTAAAAACATTATAAAATAGGAAATTAAATAAACTAAATGGTAGAAATGCCTAAGTCTAAACATAGAGGAAGGTACATTAAAATGCACTGATCAAGGAGATTGATTCTGGAGATTTTGAAGGCATTTGGTGAGGTTCAAGATAGTGACCCCATTTCTGTTTGGATCAAGAACGTGTTTGATATGGTGAATTAATGAGAGTTCTATAGCAAGTTTTAACCAGTGTAACATGAGGAAGAGATTGATCACTTTAATTTCAAGAATGGTTAGCATTGATATTTGAGCATAATTTGGATTCACTATCGGGTTTATAGATTGAGGATGATTCTTTGAATTCTAAGGCTATGGTTGTGATCAGGGATGAATTTAGAGTGTTCTAGGGTTTTAAATCTTGGATTTCGGGCAAGAATTGAGGTGATACGATTGTGATGAAGAGATGCTATGAAGATCTGTTTCCATGGCTTCTTCATTCAAAACCCTGGCTGAAGGAAGAAGATAATGTATTGGCCGTTGGATGGAGAGTAGACTCATTGACTGGGATCAGATCGTGTGGCTGAGGTTTAATTTCACGTTTTGAAGAGGGAAGTCTGAAACAACCAAACGCAACTGTTTCATTAATTGGAGTCTTGGGCTTTAGTGGATTGATTGCTAATCACACCCCCTCTCGTGGCCCATTGTGGATTTGAACTAGATTTCTCTACTTTCTGCACCGCGTGTGTTGCACCCTAAAATTTGACCAACTTATTTTACCTGATTTGTGTTTTCATAGCTTTATCATTTGCATAGTAGATCATGCACATATTTCATTCATTTGCATAGCATAGCATGGGCAAGCCATCCAACAAGGGATCAAGTGCTATTTTTCATCTCAAGAAGCATATCCAAGGGGTTTTTATTCAAGCCCAAGCCTATTCAAGTCACCAAGAAAGAAGGTAAAGCTTTGACAAACTAATAGATCAAGCAGTGGGTTTCTCTCCTATCTTGAGGGTATTTGAAGATCATCATGGAGGTTGCGAGCTATGGACTGAGCCATGGAATGTGTAGAGACATCATGGGAGACCTAGAGGGTCATTTTGAAGATGATACAAGTTATTGGTGTGGTTGCAAGAGCTACAGTTGAAGACAGTCAACTAGGGTTTCACTTAGGTCAACCCTAGGTCAACCCTAGGTCTAATGCTTGATTGGAGGGCATCAAGGCCTATTTGAAGGATGTGGGATTCATCATTTGATATGTGGATATGGATGTGGTGTTGTGCCAAGAAGAAATCAAAAGAAATCAAGAAGAAGAGAAGTTTCTAAATTAGGGTTTCTGTGTAAAATTCCCTGATTTAGGTCAAACTTCCAAGCAAAGTAACTCAAAATGCAAGTCTCAAACGGATCCTTGGCCAACATTAAACTTGTAGAAAATCTCAAGACCTTTAATTTGAGTGGTGGAAGGCATCAAGGAGATTTATAGAACTCAAGTTATGGTTTTTGCAAGTTAGGGGTCCTCAGAGGCATCTGAAATTTATCTGTGAAAGTTACTTGACTTCCAAGCAACGTTTACCCCATAAGGAGTTTTCAAATGGATTTTTGGCCAACATGAAAGTTGTTCCTCATGATCTTAGCTTTCTAGAAAGGTATGGTATGCCTCAATCTGATTTGTGGAGCTCTACTTATGATCTTGGCAAGCCAGGGGTATTTTGGGAAAGTAAGATTATAGGTCATTTCAAGCATATGCCTAAAACTCCTATTTCCAAGCTTCAAATGGAAAAATCTTCAACATCAAACTTGCTTAGAATTATGTTTTAAGGCTATTAGGGAGGTCATGAGATTTTGAAAAGGCTTGTATCAAAAAGTGATAAAAATGGCCTAAAATGGAGGCATAAGTTAAATAAAGTGAAATTGAAAATTGGAAATCACAAGCTATAAATCCAAATCATGTCATGTAATAGGTCATTTTGACTCCAAATGACATTCTAAGAACAATGGTTCAGCCACAATTTTGATTTGAGGCTTGGATCATAGGGCTGCTTTGGAAATGGCTTACTTGCATATTAAGGCACCAAACCAAAACTCAAAAGAACTCAATGTACACATTGGTTATGCATTGTAACTCACCCTAAATCTCATGTGGGGAGAAATTCAAGTCAGAATGGTAGGTTACAAGGAGCTTGGCATGAGATAGCATGTAAGGAGAATTGGATTCAAAATGTCATGACATGAAAAGTTCAATTTCTCATTGGATGATCCTATATGGTTCTAGATTGTTCTAAACCACTCTATATAACAAGTACAACTTGCTCAGATACAAGGTTGGTGAGAATTGGTGCATAGAAGAGAGAGTGAAATCAAGAATCTTCCATTGCAAGTCAAATCCCATTTCTTCATTCTTCTTCATTTCCATTCATTTTTTTCACACAAACACATTCTATACATCATATTGAAGTTGTGCAGATTGAATTGAGATCACATCCATGGAGAATTGAAGAGTTGGAGATTGAAATTTCAAGGTTGCATTTCAAAATCGGTTTCCAAGAATCAAGCATTTTCAACCATTCTTTTTGCATACAGAAGCTAGAAGATTACTCAGTGAAGGAATTGGGAAAGATTGAAGGCCTGAATTGAAGGGTTATTACCTCTGTTCACTTGATTTTACCAGGTTTGCAAATTCTTTCCTACACTATGTTTTAGGCATGATTAAGTTAATTTGTTAGTGTAGAATGGTTAGAGACCAATAGGTGATGGATTTTGGATAGTTTGAAGAGAATTGGTGAAGTTGGATAATGGACACCATTTCTGTTTGGCCTTGTATCTTATTGAATCTTGAGAGATAAGCTTAGTTCAATAGCAAGAAATTTTCAGGGAAGCATGAGGATGAGATTAGGACCATTAATTTCAAGAATTGTTAAGATTGATGACTGAGTATATTTTGGATCTTGGATCGGGTTCATTGATTCAGGAGGTTTTAGTTGATTTTGAGAATAGAAATGGATTCAGCATGGAATTCTAGGCATGATAGGGTTTTGAACTTTGAGTTTTGATGGAGAAATGAGAGATCACGAGTTGAGGAAGATGAAGCTTCATGCTGCATTTCCATGGTGGTTTCTTAGAACCCTAGCTAGAGGTTAGGGATGAAGTCTGGACCATTGGATGAGGAGTTGACTCATTGACTTTTCCTTGATCTGAAAGCCACGATTTAATTTCATTTGAGAGGGAAAGCTGAGAGGCGAAACGCAACGTTCCATTTAAGTTTGGTTTTTGGGCTTAAGTGAACTTGTGATACCCACACCCCCTTCATGAGGCCCAACATATTTTGAACTGAAATGGAGTGCTATTCTCACCGTGTCCTTTTCTTTTTTCTTTATATTTTATTAATTGTTTTTCTGAATTAAAATGGGCCTAGCGCTTTTCTGTTTACACCCCCCAGTCTGGGCCCATATGTGAAATGAACTATATTTGTTTGCTTCCTGCACCCCAATCTCATATTTCCATTTCATTTTATTCCATTTTATTTCAAACTTTAGAAAATCATATTAATTTGAAAATTAATGATTTTTTAATGGGAATTTTTGCTCCCATTTCATATTTTTGTCAAGAAAAATGTAAAATAAAAATATTTTCCTTTCATGCATTTTTAGTATTCTTTGTATATTTTCTATTTTTATTGCATTTTATTTCTTTTATGTTGATACATGATCTTGTAAATTTTTGTTTAGGTAGTTCCCATTACTTTTTTAGGCCAATCTTTTTAGGACAATTAGATATACATATTAGGTACCCCTGAATTTTATTCCATAATTTTTAGGATTATTTTTTAGGTAATTTTGATTAGTGAATATTAAGATGATCAGATTAGGGTTTATACATAACATAGGTGCATTAAAACAATTTCTTTTAGGTTTTTAGATTGAATTAGGACTTGGGGTATATAGGGTATTAAGGGTAAGTATAGTAGATCCCCTAGAAATAATATTACAATTTTCCCTACTATATTAATATTTTTAGTATATTTTGTAATTTGTTTGATTGTATGGTGTGCCTTTTTGGGGTTTATATTGTTTGTGTGGGCTTATTGGGCTTTGCTTGGGGTGTGGGCTTGGTTTGAAGAGCATGATGATGGAGCATATTGAAGACAAAGTTGAAGATCAAAACCAAAGGTTGCTGAAGATTGTTTGCTTGCTTGGAGTGGATTGAAGACCCTAGGACATAGGAGCTAGATAGAGCCTTAGAATAGAAAATTTCTTCACAAATATGGATGGCTTCTTTTGCCTCCATTCTTCTCTGTGATTAAAAGTCTCTCCTTAATACTCACATCCCTCCTTTGGAAGGATTAGTGACTGTATCTGGGAGATAGAACTTTGAGAGAAACAGTCTGTATTATGTTAACTTTCTATAGGCCACCTTTGGTGCTCAGCAGACTGTTTAACATCCAAACTCATCTTGGGAACTGTTTATCATCTAGGAGAGCTTGCTTTGAAGAATCCCTTGAGGATGGAAGATGAAGTTCATTGCCTTGAAGACTGATAGAAGAAGGAGCTTGTGCTGTCAGGTTTTGCTGTTTAGAGCTGTTGGTGCTGTGTAGAGCTGGTGATGTATTGTTTGAGTTTCTTGACTGTATTGTTTGTTAATTTTCCCCTTGAGGTTGAAGTGAAGTTGTTTCACTTTGCCTGTTGTTTTCTAGGTTCGAGGTTGAGTGGGACTCCCTTGCCTCGCTTGTACTGCTGCATTCATGCATTTTACCGCTTTACTGTATATATGTTGCTGCTTTTCCGTTTATCCCTTTAGGATCTCTGTTTCTCTCTGCGCAAGAGAGAAATATGACAGACATTAGGCTTTCATCCAGGCATGACCATATTAGGTTAGATTTTGATTCCCTTTTTAACCATAGGTTTTAGAGTTGCTGTCTCTTCTTTCTCAAAACAATCAGAAAATACAATAAAAGGATGAAGATCAATAAAAAACAGTTCTTGCGTAAAAGACTGTAAACAAATCAAAAACGTCATTTTTGTCCGCTTGGACTCTTAATCAGGAAAAACCCTTTTCAGAAGGAGATAAAAACAATCAAGACAGACTTGTGTCATACGTGGACCGAACTACGTTTGCTCTGATCTTTCATGCTGTATGAAAGTACGTAGGCATAGGATGCGATATCATAGCGAGCAACCTTCCCCTCCTTTCCAGTAGGTAGGCGAACTACGTTGACTCTGATTTCTCGTTCCAGACGGGAATACGTAGGCATAAAGTGCAATACTTTGCCGAGTCAGTTTATTTTCTTTTAACCCCAGACCTGTAGAATAGATAGAATAACAATCCATACCAGAAAACAAGCGTGGATCCCGTCGAGTACGACGGACGTGAGGGGTGCTAATACCTTCCCCTTGCGTAACTGACTCCCGAATCCAGGATTTGGTTGCGATGACCATTACTTTCCCGTCTTTGCGGTAGGTTTACTTCGAGCGTTTCCTTTCCCTCCTTTGGGATAAATAACGCACGGTGGCGACTCTTCTGTTCAGCCGGCGCCGATTTTCGCAGTAGCGACAGCTGGCGACTCTGCTGGGGACTCCAACGGTTCCCTACGCGAGTCAATCCTAGCGCTTGTTTTCCCGTCGAGGATTTTGTATGGATTTACTTTTCAGTCATTTACTTTCAGCATTATTTTATTGTGATTATTGCTGTGGGTATGAGGGGATCTATGATTGAGAGATAAGCCGGACCTGGGCTTGAGTGCACCTAGAATTAGAGTGGAAATTAGTGGGCGCGTGCTTGCTTTGCAGACACTAGTGTCTCATGAAATCCACGCTCGGACGAGGTTCTTCTGGTTGACTTCTTTTTCAACCCTTTGGGTTGAGGGGGTTGTTGGTTAGTTGGATTGTCGACTCCGGGGACCGATCATTTGGAAGTTGGCTAAGTGAGGCCTCTTCAAGACATGATGATGCCACACCTTCTGGGTATCGTATCATCTGTCTTGAAAGTCTGTGACGCCGACGACCGCATAGGATGCCGTACATTGTGTCAGTTATTAGGACACCTACCTGTGAGAGGGGTTGGGGCATGCAGGTAACTTGACCTCCAGAATACCGGTTATCTTAATTGAGATTCAGTGGTGTTGATATTTGAGGACGATGTTATTAGGTCTGGCAGAGACCAGGATTGGAGCATTGTGGATGGTCTTGAGCAGTTTGTGGGTCTATTTGAGGCCAGTGTTGTGGATTGAATTTCTCAGCCAAGGGCACGTGATCCCTTGTTGCATTGCTTGCATATTGCATTGTTTGCATCATCATGTGCATATCATTAATGTGTGTCTGTGCTGCAGGTGCATTTTCATACTTCCCGATTCTAGTGCTCCGGAATTCCATTTTTTATTATGAGTACTGTGAGGAAGACTGTTGCGTACAAGTTGCCTACTCCCGATGTTTCTCCTCTACTTGGGTTGATATCTCTAGCTGATGATGAGGTAAAGAGAAGCTTCAGGAAGAGTTATGGGAAACTGCTCAGGCTGGTTTATAAACCATCCATGTATGAGCGTAACGGATTGTACGCACTGATGCAGTTCTATGATCCCCCGCTGAGGTGTTTTACTTTCTCTGACTTCATTCTGGCCCCGACCATGGAGGAATATGCTGAGATCTTGGAGTTGACTATTCAGAACAAGGTGCCCTTCATTCATATGGGTGCTGAGCCTAAACGGGAGGATTTGGCTGCTGCTTTGCATCTAGACCCCTCAGAACTGCTGTTAACCTCGTGGAATGGAGTTTCTGGTTTTTCTCTCAAGTTCTTAGTTGGAAAAGCACAAGAGTACGCCAAGAATGGTTGTTGGGTTGTGTTTAATGCTATCCTTGCTTTGTGTATCTATGGCATTGTGTTGTTCCCTAATATGCCTGACTTCGTCGATTTGGATGCATTCTATATCTTTGCTTCAGGCAATCCTGTGCCTACCCTGATTGGATTCACTACTGTTTGGGCAGATAGTTGGTTTGATTCTTGAGCTTGTTGCATGGCATTCAGTATAGTGGCAAACTGTTCAATCTGTGTCTGCAGAGCCTGAAGACTTGAATCTGTTTGTTGCTGAAACTGAAGATCATTTATAGCCATTTTCTTGACAAGGTCCTCTAATGAAGGTTCAGAAGGTGTAGAGCATACAATTTGGAATTCATTCATATGCTTATTCGGATCCTCACCTGCAAGTCCATTAAGCCTTGGCAACAAGTGTATTAAATCAGATTCCAATTCGAAAGGTACACTAACAACAGGATATTCCATACATAAAGCATTATAGTTCGTATCATAGGCAACAAGTTCTCTAAGAGTTATTTGATTTGTCATATTAAATTTAATAGGAAAATCAACAAAGAAAATAAAACAAAGAACAAATTCGGCAATGCAGCAACAATTAGAAAAATACCAACAATGTCCCCGTTAAGAAAAAGAATGGAAAAATAGAAAACCAAATAAAATTAAATCTAAAAATTATAAAAATATAACTAAAAATTAAATAAAATCAGAATGAGTCAACAAAAAAAATTTCGGATTTTTTTGAAAATATGAAAATAGAAAAAAAATAAAATAAAATAGAAAAATAACTAATTTGCGATTTTCAGGGTCAAATTCTTTTAGAATTCTATTCTAAATGAGTATTGTTAAACGATTTATTTCTGATTTTCTGGAAAAAATTCGGAGCAAATCGGAACAATAGCTTACAAACTCACCTGATAGGCTGAAACGCTTACCACTGTACTGCAACCCTGAAAATTTACACACAAAAACAAAAAACAAAAAACAAAAAAAAAACAAAAACTCTAAAATTAAAATTTTACATTTGGCTAAAATTAATAAGAATCCCCGGCAACGGCGCCAATTTGATCTGCGGTCGCTCGTGGATCAAAAACGAGTTATTTTTGTAAAAATGTAATATAGCGACAAATGACTCGAAATATCGTTCTCACAAGGATTCTTGTATTATTTCAACCAACTAAAGAAAATGTTTATGGGGGTTTTAAGTTTTGATTTATAAAATAAGAAAAAAAAAGTGATTAAAAAAAGTGATTATCAGATAAACTAAAACGGTTAATCCTACTGATTCGGGTTCCGACTTATCATCGGTTATTATAACATCAATCCCTAAGCGGTACCAATCCTATTCGATTATGATATTAATCAGACAAGCGCTTATCAACATCAAATGAATTATGTTCCTGTTTACCGAATTAAGCAAACGGTTAAGAATATGACGAATTAACGAATTAAGCAAACGATAATACACAATTAAATTTAGGAACATGCATACAATCGAATTTAACCAATTCTATCCTATGAACAAAAATTGAATTAAGCAAACAATTGTAATCAAATTAAGCAGATGACTTCATAGAAAAGGATTGAAAGGAATCAGAGTAAATTGACATAATAATAACCTCAAAGTGTTGAAACCGTACACAGCAGGATTTGCCCGGAGGTATTAGTTCTCCATGAAAACTATAAAACAAAGGAAAAAATTCGTAAAAATAAACTCGGTCCCTGTTTTGCATCACAACAACAACTTTAAATAGAAAATAACTGGGCCAGAAACCTAAACTAGGCCCGCAGGGAAAACTACATTGTCACAAGTCAGAAACTTCAACGAATTATTCGAGACTCAGGAAATCCGAATCAGCTCCTTTGTGCAACATGAAAGTTGTAGATCTCTTTCTTAGCTTTCCAACGACTGGTAGAATGCCTCAATCCGATTCCTGTAGCTCCAGTTATGAATTTTTCACTAAAAGCTATTAATGCTGAAAAATAACAAACGAAAATTAAATAAAGCTTAAAATAAAATAAATTGTAAAAACATTATAAAATAGGAAATTAAATAAACTAAATGGTAGAAATGCCTAAGTCTAAACATAGAGGAAGGTACATTAAAATGCACTGATCAAGGAGATTGATTCTGGAGATTTTGAAGGCATTTGGTGAGGTTCAAGATAGTGACCCCATTTCTGTTTGGATCAAGAACGTGTTTGATATGGTGAATTAATGAGAGTTCTATAGCAAGTTTTAACCAGTGTAACATGAGGAAGAGATTGATCACTTTAATTTCAAGAATGGTTAGCATTGATATTTGAGCATAATTTGGATTCACTATCGGGTTTATAGATTGAGGATGATTCTTTGAATTCTAAGGCTATGGTTGTGATCAGGGATGAATTTAGAGTGTTCTAGGGTTTTAAATCTTGGATTTCGGGCAAGAATTGAGGTGATACGATTGTGATGAAGAGATGCTATGAAGATCTGTTTCCATGGCTTCTTCATTCAAAACCCTGGCTGAAGGAAGAAGATAATGTATTGGCCGTTGGATGGAGAGTAGACTCATTGACTGGGATCAGATCGTGTGGCTGAGGTTTAATTTCACGTTTTGAAGAGGGAAGTCTGAAACAACCAAACGCAACCGTTTCATTAATTGGAGTCTTGGGCTTTAGTGGATTGATTGCTAATCACACCCCCTCTCGTGGCCCATTGTGGATTTGAACTAGATTTCTCTACTTTCTGCACCGCGTGTGTTGCACCCTAAAATTTGACCAACTTATTTTACCTGATTTGTGTTTTCATAGCTTTATCATTTGCATAGTAGATCATGCACATATTTCATTCATTTGCATAGCATAGCATGGGCAAGCCATCCAACAAGGGATCAAGTGCTATTTTTCATCTCAAGAAGCATATCCAAGGGGTTTTTATTCAAGCCCAAGCCTATTCAAGTCACCAAGAAAGAAGGTAAAGCTTTGACAAACTAATAGATCAAGCAGTGGGTTTCTCTCCTATCTTGAGGGTATTTGAAGATCATCATGGAGGTTGCGAGCTATGGACTGAGCCATGGAATGTGTAGAGACATCATGGGAGACCTAGAGGGTCATTTTGAAGATGATACAAGTTATTGGTGTGGTTGCAAGAGCTACAGTTGAAGACAGTCAACTAGGGTTTCACTTAGGTCAACCCTAGGTCAACCCTAGGTCTAATGCTTGATTGGAGGGCATCAAGGCCTATTTGAAGGATGTGGGATTCATCATTTGATATGTGGATATGGATGTGGTGTTGTGCCAAGAAGAAATCAAAAGAAATCAAGAAGAAGAGAAGTTTCTAAATTAGGGTTTCTGTGTAAAATTCCCTGATTTAGGTCAAACTTCCAAGCAAAGTAACTCAAAATGCAAGTCTCAAACGGATCCTTGGCCAACATTAAACTTGTAGAAAATCTCAAGACCTTTAATTTGAGTGGTGGAAGGCATCAAGGAGATTTATAGAACTCAAGTTATGGTTTTTGCAAGTTAGGGGTCCTCAGAGGCATCTGAAATTTATCTGTGAAAGTTACTTGACTTCCAAGCAACGTTTACCCCATAAGGAGTTTTCAGATGGATTTTTGGCCAACATGAAAGTTGTTCCTCATGATCTTAGATTTCTAGAAAGGTATGGTATGCCTCAATCTGATTTGTGGAGCTCTACTTATGATCTTGGCAAGCCAGGGGTATTTTGGGAAAGTAAGATTATAGGTCATTTCAAGCATATGCCTAAAACTCCTATTTCCAAGCTTCAAATGGAAAAATCTTCAACATAAAACTTGCTTAGAATTATGTTTTAAGGCTATTAGGGAGGTCATGAGATTTTGAAAAGGCTTGTATCAAAAAGTGATAAAAATGGCCTAAAATGGAGGCATAAGTTAAATAAAGTGAAATTGAAAATTGGAAATCACAAGCTATAAATCCAAATCATGTCATGTAATAGGTCATTTTGACTCCAAATGACATTCTAAGAACAATGGTTCAGCCACAATTTTGATTTGAGGCTTGGATCATAGGGCTGCTTTGGAAATGGCTTACTTGCATATTAAGGCACCAAACCAAAACTCAAAAGAACTCAATGTACACATTGGTTATGCATTGTAACTCACCCTAAATCTCATGTGGGGAGAAATTCAAGTCAGAATGGTAGGTTACAAGGAGCTTGGCATGAGATAGCATGTAAGGAGAATTGGATTCAAAATGTCATGACATGAAAAGTTCAATTTCTCATTGGATGATCCTATATAGTTCTAGATTGTTCTAAACCACTCTATATAACAAGTACAACTTGCTCAGATACAAGGTTGGTGAGAATTGGTGCATAGAAGAGAGAGTGAAATCAAGAATCTTCCATTGCAAGTCAAATCCCATTTCTTCATTCTTCTTCATTTCCATTCATTTTTTTCACACAAACACATTCTATACATCATATTGAAGTTGTGCAGATTGAATTGAGATCACATCCATGGAGAATTGAAGAGTTGGAGATTGAAATTTCAAGGTTGCATTTCAAAATCGGTTTCCAAGAATCAAGCATTTTCAACCATTCTTTTTGCATACAGAAGCTAGAAGATTACTCAGTGAAGGAATTGGGAAAGATTGAAGGCCTGAATTGAAGGGTTATTACCTCTGTTCACTTGATTTTACCAGGTTTGCAAATTCTTTCCTACACTATGTTTTAGGCATGATTAAGTTAATTTGTTAGTGTAGAATGGTTAGAGACCAATAGGTGATGGATTTTGGATAGTTTGAAGAGAATTGGTGAAGTTGGATAATGGACACCATTTCTGTTTGGCCTTGTATCTTATTGAATCTTGAGAGATAAGCTTAGTTCAATAGCAAGAAATTTTCAGGGAAGCATGAGGATGAGATTAGGACCATTAATTTCAAGAATTGTTAAGATTGATGACTGAGTATATTTTGGATCTTGGATCGGGTTCATTGATTCAGGAGGTTTTAGTTGATTTTGAGAATAGAAATGGATTCAGCATGGAATTCTAGGCATGATAGGGTTTTGAACTTTGAGTTTTGATGGAGAAATGAGAGATCACGAGTTGAGGAAGATGAAGCTTCATGCTGCATTTCCATGGTGGTTTCTTAGAACCCTAGCTAGAGGTTAGGGATGAAGTCTGGACCATTGGATGAGGAGTTGACTCATTGACTTTTCCTTGATCTGAAAGCCACGATTTAATTTCATTTGAGAGGGAAAGCTGAGAGGCGAAACGCAACGTTCCATTTAAGTTTGGTTTTTGGGCTTAAGTGAACTTGTGATACCCACACCCCCTTCATGAGGCCCAACATATTTTGAACTGAAATGGAGTGCTATTCTCACCGTGTCCTTTTCTTTTTTCTTTATATTTTATTAATTGTTTTTCTGAATTAAAATGGGCCTAGCGCTTTTCTGTTTACACCCCCCAGTCTGGGCCCATATGTGAAATGAACTATATTTGTTTGCTTCCTGCACCCCAATCTCATATTTCCATTTCATTTTATTCCATTTTATTTCAAACTTTAGAAAATCATATTAATTTGAAAATTAATGATTTTTTAATGGGAATTTTTGCTCCCATTTCATATTTTTGTCAAGAAAAATGTAAAATAAAAATATTTTCCTTTCATGCATTTTTAGTATTCTTTGTATATTTTCTATTTTTATTGCATTTTATTTCTTTTATGTTGATACATGATCTTGTAAATTTTTGTTTAGGTAGTTCCCATTACTTTTTTAGGCCAATCTTTTTAGGACAATTAGATATACATATTAGGTACCCCTGAATTTTATTCCATAATTTTTAGGATTATTTTTTAGGTAATTTTGATTAGTGAATATTAAGATGATCAGATTAGGGTTTATACATAACATAGGTGCATTAAAACAATTTCTTTTAGGTTTTTAGATTGAATTAGGACTTGGGGTATATAGGGTATTAAGGGTAAGTATAGTAGATCCCCTAGAAATAATATTACAATTTTCCCTACTATATTAATATTTTTAGTATATTTTGTAATTTGTTTGATTGTATGGTGTGCCTTTTTGGGGTTTATATTGTTTGTGTGGGCTTATTGGGCTTTGCTTGGGGTGTGGGCTTGGTTTGAAGAGCATGATGATGGAGCATATTGAAGACAAAGTTGAAGATCAAAACCAAAGGTTGCTGAAGATTGTTTGCTTGCTTGGAGTGGATTGAAGACCCTAGGACATAGGAGCTAGATAGAGCCTTAGAATAGAAAATTTCTTCACAAATATGGATGGCTTCTTTTGCCTCCATTCTTCTCTGTGATTAAAAGTCTCTCCTTAATACTCACATCCCTCCTTTGGAAGGATTAGTGACTGTATCTGGGAGATAGAACTTTGAGAGAAACAGTCTGTATTATGTTAACTTTCTATAGGCCACCTTTGGTGCTCAGCAGACTGTTTAACATCCAAACTCATCTTGGGAACTGTTTATCATCTAGGAGAGCTTGCTTTGAAGAATCCCTTGAGGATGGAAGATGAAGTTCATTGCCTTGAAGACTGATAGAAGAAGGAGCTTGTGCTGTCAGGTTTTGCTGTTTAGAGCTGTTGGTGCTGTGTAGAGCTGGTGATGTATTGTTTGAGTTTCTTGACTGTATTGTTTGTTAATTTTCCCCTTGAGGTTGAAGTGAAGTTGTTTCACTTTGCCTGTTGTTTTCTAGGTTCGAGGTTGAGTGGGACTCCCTTGCCTCGCTTGTACTGCTGCATTCATGCATTTTACCGCTTTACTGTATATATGTTGCTGCTTTTCCGTTTATCCCTTTAGGATCTCTGTTTCTCTCTGCGCAAGAGAGAAATATGACAGACATTAGGCTTTCATCCAGGCATGACCATATTAGGTTAGATTTTGATTCCCTTTTTAACCATAGGTTTTAGAGTTGCTGTCTCTTCTTTCTCAAAACAATCAGAAAATACAATAAAAGGATGAAGATCAATAAAAAACAGTTCTTGCGTAAAAGACTGTAAACAAATCAAAAACGTCATTTTTGTCCGCTTGGACTCTTAATCAGGAAAAACCCTTTTCAGAAGGAGATAAAAACAATCAAGACAGACTTGTGTCATACGTGGCCCGAACTACGTTTGCTCTGATCTTTCATGCTGTATGAAAGTACGTAGGCATAGGATGCGATATCATAGCGAGCAACCTTCCCCTCCTTTCCAGTAGGTAGGCGAACTACGTTGACTCTGATTTCTCGTTCCAGACGGGAATACGTAGGCATAAAGTGCAATACTTTGCCGAGTCAGTTTATTTTCTTTTAACCCCAGACCTGTAGAATAGATAGAATAACAATCCATACCAGAAAACAAGCGTGGATCCCGTCGAGTACGACGGACGTGAGGGGTGCTAATACCTTCCCCTTGCGTAACTGACTCCCGAATCCAGGATTTGGTTGCGATGACCATTACTTTCCCGTCTTTGCGGTAGGTTTACTTCGAGCGTTTCCTTTCCCTCCTTTGGGATAAATAACGCACGGTGGCGACTCTTCTGTTCAGCCGGCGCCGATTTTCGCAGTAGCGACAGCTGGCGACTCTGCTGGGGACTCCAACGGTTCCCTACGCGAGTCAATCCTAGCGCTTGTTTTCCCGTCGAGGATTTTGTATGGATTTACTTTTCAGTCATTTACTTTCAGCATTATTTTATTGTGATTATTGCTGTGGGTATGAGGGGATCTATGATTGAGAGATAAGCCGGACCTGGGCTTGAGTGCACCTAGAATTAGAGTGGAAATTAGTGGGCGCGTGCTTGCTTTGCAGACACTAGTGTCTCATGAAATCCACGCTCGGACGAGGTTCTTCTGGTTGACTTCTTTTTCAACCCTTTGGGTTGAGGGGGTTGTTGGTTAGTTGGATTGTCGACTCCGGGGACCGATCATTTGGAAGTTGGCTAAGTGAGGCCTCTTCAAGACATGATGATGCCACACCTTCTGGGTATCGTATCATCTGTCTTGAAAGTCTGTGACGCCGACGACCGCATAGGATGCCGTACATTGTGTCAGTTATTAGGACACCTACCTGTGAGAGGGGTTGGGGCATGCAGGTAACTTGACCTCCAGAATACCGGTTATCTTAATTGAGATTCAGTGGTGTTGATATTTGAGGACGATGTTATTAGGTCTGGCAGAGACCAGGATTGGAGCATTGTGGATGGTCTTGAGCAGTTTGTGGGTCTATTTGAGGCCAGTGTTGTGGATTGAATTTCTCAGCCAGGGGCACGTGATCCCTTGTTGCATTGCTTGCATATTGCATTGTTTGCATCATCATGTGCATATCATTAATGTGTGTCTGTGCTGCAGGTGCATTTTCATACTTCCCGATTCTAGTGCTCCGGAATTCCATTTTTTATTATGAGTACTGTGAGGAAGACTGTTGCGTACAAGTTGCCTACTCCCGATGTTTCTCCTCTACTTGGGTTGATATCTCTAGCTGATGATGAGGTAAAGAGAAGCTTCAGGAAGAGTTATGGGAAACTGCTCAGGCTGGTTTATAAACCATCCATGTATGAGCGTAACGGATTGTACGCACTGATGCAGTTCTATGATCCCCCGCTGAGGTGTTTTACTTTCTCTGACTTCATTCTGGCCCCGACCATGGAGGAATATGCTGAGATCTTGGAGTTGACTATTCAGAACAAGGTGCCCTTCATTCATATGGGTGCTGAGCCTAAACGGGAGGATTTGGCTGCTGCTTTGCATCTAGACCCCTCAGAACTGCTGTTAACCTCGTGGAATGGAGTTTCTGGTTTTTCTCTCAAGTTCTTAGTTGGAAAAGCACAAGAGTACGCCAAGAATGGTTGTTGGGTTGTGTTTAATGCTATCCTTGCTTTGTGTATCTATGGCATTGTGTTGTTCCCTAATATGCCTGACTTCGTCGATTTGGATGCATTCTATATCTTTGCTTCAGGCAATCCTGTGCCTACCCTGATTGGAGACTTCTATCACTCACTGCATTATAAGAATGAGAATAGGAGGGGTAAGAACGTCTCTTGTTGTGTACCCTTGCTGTATATGTGGTTTGAGAGTCATCTGCCCAAGAAGGGTATCTTTGCTGAGTCTGCAGCTACGGTGGATTGGTCTGAGCATCTGATGGGACTTTCTTCAGAAGATGTTGTCTGGTTTGACAGAGCTTTATTGGGATCTGAGATCATCTACAGCTGCGCCGGATATCCTAATGTTCCTCTGATCGGGAGGAAAGGGTGCATCAACTACAATCCATCATTATTGATCAGGCAATTCGGTTATGCTTTGAAAAGCCCACCAAAGGAAGAAAAATACAGGAATCTCTGTATTTCACTGGTGAACTGAGTGGGGAACTATTGGCCAATCTTCAGTACGCCTGGAATCATATCTGCAGAAGAGGGAAACCATTGCTAGGCAAGAATGATTGTCAGACCTATATGCCCTACAAGGTGTGGATCCAGGAGAGGGTAAGACAGGTACAGATGCCTTTTCCAGCAGTATCACGTCCTGTTCCCATCCCAGTGGAAGAACCAACTACTGCAGCTGTTGAGGTCTATGAGCGGGTCGTGAAAGAAAAAGAGGACTTGATAAAGATCAATGAAGAGTTGGAGAAGGAACTGGCTCAGATGAGGAGTGAGAAGAACAAAGTTGTGCATTCTTTCCAATAGCAGACTGAGTTAGTAAACAAGCTAGGTGCTGAATTGACCGAAGAGAAAAAGAAGCATGAACGCCTGGGGAAAGAATTCAGAAGCTCTCATGATATGTTAGAGTCCAAGAAGAAGGCACTCGATGCAGCCCACCGGGAAATCTCTTCTTGCAACAAAACGTGGAATGCTACGCTAACCAACAACAAAAAGAGGGAAGACAAATTGAAGCAGCAAATTTCTGAACTCGAAGATCAGTTGAAGGCTAGCAATAAAAAGTATGAAGAGGAAGTGATTGCAAGATATAGTCTACAAAACTCATTGAACAAAGCCATTGAAGGCAAGAAGGAGGCTGTGTCTCAGAAACGGAAGCTTGAGGGTTGCTTCAGAGAAGGGGCACGGGAGGAATTTGCTGATGATTTACGACGTGTTCTCAAGCGAAGAGATCTACTTGTTGAGGGTTTGCTTACCCGACCAAGTCATCCAGAGACTAAGAGGTTATTAGAGGAGTACCAGGCGTATGGTCGCACTTGACTATTTCATGTATTGATGTGTATGCTTTATTTGCATTGTGCTGGCCATCACCAGGATTGTTGGTTGAGGTCGTGCCTTCCTATTGTACGCTCATTGATATTGTATTCCTGACTTGATGGGTTTCTCTATAATGTATAAGGTGTTTTCTATGATTGGGCTTTGAACTTCGTATTGCTGTCACTGTCACCACACTGACACATTAGCACTAGAATTGGGGGGTGATATTCCCTAATGCACAGACACATGTCGCATTTGCATACACATTCATATTGCATTACAGGTGATTATTGAACTGTATCTCATTTCCTGCATTCTCCAGGTCTTTTCAGGATTGAAAGTCAATGCCCGCACGGATACTCTACTCGTACCAACTGCAAAAGAGTTATGGATCAGATGCAGAACGAAATGCAGGACATGCGTGAGAAGCTGGCGCTATTCATGCATACAATGGAGACCATTGTGAAAGGCCAGGAAAACTTGCAAGCTCTGGTGCAGCCCCTGCTAGCGAGGACTGTTGCGCATGGAAACGAAGACCACAATTCTGTACGTGTTGACACCATTCATGGGGATGGTACTCCTACACCGGTAGCTCCACCTGTGACGAACGTACCTGCTGTGAATGTTGGCACTGGCGCCGGAAACGGTAACACCGGAATTGGTAATGAGACTGTCATCAACAACGTTGGGTTCGGAGATGCCAATCTGGGCGGTGATAATATTGGAGGTAATGGCTTCGGTAATAACGGATTTGGCTATAACGACCAGGGGTTTGGTTATGCTAATCAAGATGGGAAGTACGGCTTCAACGCTCAGGGCTTCGGACAGGACGGATTTGGTAATAGCAATCAGGGTCATGGCGGATTCGGTAATGGAAATGGTGCTGGAGTGATGTCTTTTGGACCTGTCGGGGTCGCTCAAGGTTATGGTAATAGGGGGCGGGGCCCTGTGATGAATCAGACTAGATTTGGTCGTAACAATGGGTATGATGGATACGGAAATGGGAACGGTAATTGGATAGAAGATCAGCAAGAAGATGCTTTCTCTGGTGGGGGTTTTGAAGGTCCTGTAGATAACGCTCAGCGAATCAAGATGCTCGAGGAGCAGATGAAATGGGTTGTGAATCAAAGTGCTGTCGGTTTAGACATGAACACAATAGGTCTGGTGCCTGGCCTGAGGGTACCACTAAAGTTTAAAGCTCCCACATTTGACAAATATAAGGGAGATACTTGTCCAAAGGTGCATGTGCGGTCATACTATAGAAGAATGTCGGCTTATTCGAACGATGAAAGGATGCTGATGCATTTCTTTCAAGACAGCTTGTCGGGTCCTTCCCTTGAATGGTACATGGGATTGGAGCCTACTCAGGTAAAGACTTGGAAGCAGCTGGCTGAAGCGTTTGTGGCTCATTATAAGTACAATAGTGACCTGGCACCAAACAGGGTCCAGTTACAGGGGCTGTCACAGAAGAAAGACGAGAGCTTCAAAGAATATGCGCAGAGGTGGCGCGATATGGCCGCACGAGTTCATCCTCCTTTGGATGACAAAGAAATGAATGATATGTTCATAGGAACATTTACTGGTATGTTTTATGATAAGTTGTTTCATGCTTCCTTGGGCAGTTTCTCGGACCTAATCTTGATGGGTGAGAAATTTGGAAGCAATATTAAAATGGGGAGATTCCAAGCTGAGGAATCTACTTCAGCTGGCAGTAACAGAAGAGCTTTCGGTGGTCGTCGTCAAGGTGACACAAGTGCAGTATTTGGGGGCCGGGGCAGAGGACGGAATCAGTACAATTATCCGCAACAGGTGGCAAGTGTCACAATTCCATTTCATCAACAACCAATACCACTACAGCAGATACCACCACAGCAACATCAGCCACAACAAAGGCTACATCCTGCCCAACGCAGAATTCAGGGGGGCAAGCCAAGGAGGGTGTTTGAAACGCCTCCTTCAACGTATGCAGAGTTGCTACAGACATTACTGGGTTTGGACTTGGTGGAAAAGAGGACTATGGCGCCAATGACAGGCACTCCTCCGTTCGGTTTTGATACGAACAAGCACTGCGAGTTCCACTCTGGGGCTCCTGGCCATGACATAGAGACTTGCCACGCGTTCAAGCATGTGGTGCAAGATCTGTTGGATAGCAAAGCCATAAATTTCTGACAAGCAGGTCCGAACATAGTACAACAGCCCATGCCCAACCATGGGGCAAATGCTATTTTGACTGAGGAGGGTTTGAACTTGATCATGAATGTTGATAAACTAAAAACACCGTTGTATGATATAAAGAGCAGGTTATTGAAAGGAGGCGTGTATCCGGGCTGCAATGAGTTTTGCTTAGAGTGGTGGACCCAAGTTGGGGGTTGTGCTGAATTGAAGAAGGGTATTCAGACCTTAATAGATGAAGGCACGTTGCAATTCGACAGAGCGGCAGTTGAGAAACCTGCAGAGGTATTAGCGGATGAGCAAAGTGATGTAGCTACGGTGACAATCCCCCGAAAAACGATAACTATAACAGCGCCCGCCAGGCGACCGCCGATCACTATCACCAAGGCAGGGCCAACCCCTTATGAGAGCACTAAGGCGGTACCCTGGACTTATGGGTTGGAAGCATACTGTGATGGGGTGAAAATCGATATCAGTAAGCAGCCAGCTGAGGTTGTGGACAATGTCGTCGGGACCGGAGGGATGACGAGAAGTGGGAGAATTTTTATATCGCCTGAGGTAGAGGCTGAACGATTGGCAAAAGGTAAAGGAAAAATGAATGAGGATGTCCCTGTGCAGAGGAATGAGAAAGAAACGTCACTGAAAGATGTAGAGGAATTTATGCGCCTTATCCGTAAGAGTGACTATAAGATTGTTGAGCACCTTCAACAGACGCCGTCGAAGATATCCATATTGTCATTGTTATTGTGTTCCGAAGCCCATAGGAATGCATTATTGAAAATTCTGGACACGTCGTTTGTACCCCAAGATGTTTCTATGAACCGGTTGGAGGGGGTGATGGCGCACGTGAACGCAGGCCATAGCTTGGGATTTACAGATTTTGATTTGACCCCGAGGGGGAGAGAGCATAACATGGCGTTGCACGTCTCAGTTGAATGTAGGGGCTCAGTCATGTCCCATGTGCTGGTAGATACCGGATCTTCCTTGAACGTGCTGCCAAAGAAAGCAATGATGAAATTGGACATCAGGGGGATCATTTGTACGCCTAGTGACTTGGTGGTCAGGGCATTTGATGGTACACGAAGGTCAGTCTTTGGATCTATAACGTTACCTCTACAGGTGGGCCCGGAGATTTTTGAAACTGAATTTTACATTATGGACATCCAGCCAGCATACAGCTGTCTTCTCAGACGACCATGGATCCATGGTGCTGGGGCAGTCACATCTACCTTGCACCAAAAGCTGAAATACATGGTAGGGGACAGTGTGGTCACAGTTTGTGGAGAGGAGGACATATTGGTCAGCCATCTGTCATCATTCAAGTACGTGGAAGTCGACGGCGAGATTCATGAAACACCCTGTCAAGACTTTGAAGGGTTGTGCATCAAAGACAAGGTTCCAGGGCCGAGTAAAGCATCAGAGGTGGCAGTCTCATCATACAAGGAGGCTCAGGCTCTAGTGAAGACTGGTGAGACAAAAGGCTGGGGCAAGGTTCTGGATATTCCCGTGAAGATGGACAGATTCGGGCTGGGATATCAACCGTCGTCATCAACGCCTGCTACTGGGGCACCCCGTTTCAAAGGACCAATAACAATCACGGCTAATGGAGTGTATCACGAGGCCATCAATGCTGTTTCAGATTCCGAAGAAGGAAACAGCGACTGCGACATGGACGCCTGGATTCAGCCGAGCGTGCCCGGACAAGGATTATGCAACTGGTCTATTCAGGAGACTGTTCCTGTGACTACCAAACAGTAATACTTTGTTTTCTTAATTGTTGAACAATCCGGTGTCTTACCCGGGGCATCGTGATTTTGCTTAGGGCCGTGCTGTTATGTACATTGCATTATTTAATCGTTAAATAAAAAGGCATTTTTCATGTACAAATATCGTGATCTTTGTTTTTCCTGTTTTTGTGTTTTACAATAAAATGGCAACGTGGTTATTCGCTTTATGCACATTTTGAAGCATTTAACCATTCCTTTTGCAGGATAACATTTTCAGATGACATCATTGAACCGCCTATGACTCACTTCGACTTTGAGCACCCGGTATTTCAGGCCGAAGAAGAGATGGTTGAAGATGGCGACGTTCCAGAAGAGTTGTCTTGGTTGGTAAAGCAAGAAGAACGAATCATTCTGCCTCATGAGGAGGTCATTGAGATCATTAATCTGGGGTCGGAAGGGGTCGAAAGGAACATCCATATAGGGGCCGCGCTGCAGAGCCACGTCAAGCGAAGACTGGTTGAAATGCTCAGAGAGTATAGTGATGTATTCGCTTGGTCGTACGAAGACATGCCTGGGCTGGATACGGATATGGTTGTGCACCATCTGCCGCTAAAAGAAGAATGCCCGCCGGTTAAGCAGAAGCTTCGCAGAACTAGACCTGATATGGCAGTGAAAATTAAGGAGCAGGTTCAAAAGCAGTGGGATGCTGGTTTCCTAGCTGTTACAAAATATCCCTCATGGGTCGCTAATATTGTGCCAGTGCCAAAGAAAGACGGGAAAGTGAGAATGTGCGTAGATTACCGTGATTTGAACAAAGCGAGCCCGAAAGATGATTTTCCACTTCCTCACATCGATGTGCTGGTTGACAACACCGCTCAATTCTTCGTATTCTCCTTCAGGGATGGCTTCTCGGGCTATAATCAGATTAAAATGGTGCCAGAAGACATGGAGAAGACTACCTTCATTACGCCTTGGGGAACATTTTGTTATAAAGTGATGCCCTTCCGATTGAAGAATGCTGGGGCAACGTATCAGCGTGCAATGACGACTCTCTTTCATGACATGATGCATAAAGAGATCGAGGTTTATGTCGACGATATGATTGCTAAATCCCAGACGGAGGAGGAACATTTGGTGAATCTGCTGAAGTTATTCAAGAGGCTTAGGAAGTTCAGGCTGAGACTGAACCCTAACAAGTGCACCTTCGGGGTGAGATCGGGTAAACTGTTGGGGTTTATCGTGAGTGAAAAAGGAATAGAGGTTGATCCTGCAAAAATAAAAGCCATACAAGAGATGCCGACGCCTAAAACAGAAAAAGAGGTGCGCGGGTTTTTAGGGAGGTTGAACTACATCGCTCGGTTCATATCTCACCTAACGGCCACGTGTGAGCCGTTATTCAAGCTGTTGAAAAAAGACCAGGCTGTGACATGGAATGAAAATTGTCAAAAGGCGTTCGATAAAATAAAACAGTATTTGCAGGAGCCTCCTATTTTGATACCTCCAGTGGCAGGGAGACCCTTGATTATGTATTTGACGGTTCTTGAGGGAAGTATGGGTTGTGTTCTCGGTCAACACGACGAGACAGGAAGAAAAGAGCATGCGATATACTACCTGAGTAAGAAGTTTACTGAATGTGAATCTCGATACTCAATGCTCAAAAAAACTTGTTGCGCGCTAGCCTGGGCCGCCAAGCATTTGAGACAGTACATGCTGAATCATACAACCATGCTCATCTCAAAGATGGATCCTATCAAATACGTATTTGAAAAGCAGGCTTTATTGGGGAGAATTGCCCGATGGCAGATGGTTTTGACCGAATATGACATTCAGTATGTCTCACAGAAGGCTATAAAGGGGAGTGTATTATCTGAGTACTTGGCAGAGCAGCCTATTGAGGACTACCAATCGATGAGGTTTGATTTTCCTGACGAGGATATCATGTACCTAAAGATGAAAGATTGTGAAGAACCGTTGCCGGACGAAGGACCAGAATTGGGATCCAAATGGCAGTTGATCTTTGACGGAGCTGTAAACTCCTACAGTAGCGGAATAGGGGCAATCATCACTACTCCACATGGGTCGCACATCCCATTTACTGCTCGATTGACCTTTCCGGTTACTAATAACGAAGCCGAATACGAAGCTTGCATCATGGGGCTTGAAGAGGCCATTGATTTGCGAATCAAAAATTTGGATGTATACGGAGACTCAGCTCTGGTGGTAAATCAAATAAAAGGAGAATGGGAGACACGTCAGCCCAACTTGATACCGTACATGAATTACGCGAGGAGATTGTTGCCCTTCTTTGACAAGGTTGAATTGCATCATGTGCCGAGAGCGGAGAATCAAATGGCTGACGCCCTGGCCACATTGTCTTCTATGTACAAAGTCAACTTCTGGAATGAGGCTCCCAGAATTGTTATCTCTTGGCTTGATAGACCCGCCTTCATATTTGCCATTGACAAAGTATCTGATGATAAACCCTGGTATTTTGATATCCAGAATTTCCTGAAGAACAAAGAGTATCCGGCTGGGGCATCCAGTCACGATCAGAAAACCCTCAGGCGATTGGCTGGTAATTTCTATCTGAATCCGGACGGTGTCCTGTACAAGAGAAACCACGACTTGGTGCTACTACGTTGTGTAGACGAGAAAGAGGCGAAGTTGCTCATGGAGGAAATACACGAGGGTACATTTGGTACACATGCTGGTGGGCATGCTATGACGAGGAAGCTGCTGCGGGCAGGTTATTACTGGCTAACTATGGAAACTGACTGTTTCAAGTTTGCGAAGAGGTGTCATAAGTGCCAGATCTATGCGGATAAGATCCATGTGCCTCCGAGTCCGCTGAACGTGATGTCATCACCGTGGCCATTCTCAATGTGGGGAATCGACATGATTGGAAAGATCGAGCCGACGGCATCTAACGGACACCGGTTCATTTTGGTAGCAATTGATTATTTTACCAAATGGGTGGAAGCGGCATCCTATGCTAATGTGACCAAGCAGGTGGTAGCCAAGTTTATCAAACGAGATATCATTTGCAGATATGGAATCCCCGAGCGGATTATCACCGACAACAGTTCGAATTTAAATAACAAGATGATGAAGGAGCTGTGTCAGAGTTTTAAGATCGAACATCACAACTCTTCTCCGTATCGACCCAAGATGAATGGCGCTGTTGAAGCGGCCAATAAGAACATAAAGAAGATTGTTCAGAAGATGGTTGTTACGTATAAGGTCTGGCACGAGATGCTACCTTTTGCTTTGCACGGTTATCGTACGACGGTACGCACATCAACCAGGGCAACCCCGTTCTCGTTGGTATATGGAATGGAAGCAGTGTTACCACTAGAGGTCGAGATTCCTTCCCTGAGGGTATTACGAGATGTCCAACTTGACGAGGCAGAATGGGTGAAAGACAGGTTGAACCAGCTGAGTTTAATGGATGAGAAGAGGTTAGCTTCTCTAGCATATGGTCGGTTGTACCAGAGCCGAATGAAGAAAGCGTATTGTTGCACCCTAAAATTTGCTCAATCTACTTCACTTGGTTTATGTTTCAATTGCATTAGCATTTGCATATAAAGTCATGTACATAGTCTAATCATCTGCATAGCATAGCATAGCAAGTTATCCAACAAGGGACCAAGTACTATTCTCATCTCTATGAGCCTATCAAGAGGTTATTGTTCAAATTCAGGCCTATCCAAGTCATCAGAAAGAAATTGAAATCTAAGAAGTCAGTGGATCAAGCAGTGGATCTCTCTCCTATCTTGAGTGTATTTGAAGACCATCAAAGAAGTTGTGAGCTGTGAATTGAGGTCATGGAGGGTATATAGACATCATGGAAGACATGGAGAGTCATTTTTGAAAGTGAGACAAGTCATTGATGTGATCACAAGAGCTGCAGTTGAAGACAATCAACTAGGGTTTCATCTGGGTCAACCCTAGGTCAACCCTAGGTCAAATGATTGATTGAAAGGCATCAAGGTCTATTTAAGAGATTTGGGGTTCATCATTTGACATGTAGATATGGATGTGGTGTTGTGCCAAGGAGAAATCAAGAGAAATCAAGAAGAAGAGGAGTTTCTAAATTAGGGTTTCTGTGTAAAATCCCCTGATTTAGGTCAAACTTCCAAGCAAGATAATTCAAAAATGAAAGATTCAAATGGATCCTTAACCAACATGAAACTTATAGAGGATCTCAAGACCTTTAATTTGAGTGGTGGAAGACATCAAGGAGATTTATAGAACTCAAGTTATGGTCCTTTCAAGTTACAGGTCATCTGAGGCCTCTGAAATTTTGTCTGTGAAAGTTACTTGTCTTCCAAGCAACTTTTACCCCTCAAGGAGATTTCAAATGGATTTCTGGTCAACATGAGAGTTTTTCCTCATTGTCTTAGATTTCTAGAAAGGTATGGTATGCCTTCATATGATTTGTGCAACTCTACTTATGGCCTTGGCAAGCAACGGGTATTTTGGTCATTTGAGAATTACAGGTCATTTCAAGCCTATGCCCAAAACTCATACAAGGAAGCTTCAAATGAAAAACTTCACAACATCAAAGTTGTTCCAAATGACATTTTGAGTCTCGAAAAGTGATCATGAAAGTTTGGAAATGCTCATAGCTCAAGGTTCCAAATTTGGTCAATTAAAAGGTGAATTTAATGAATAAAAGTGACCTAAAAATGAGATTTTTCATACCATGGCAAAATGGGATGAACTTATAGGTCATTTTGATTGGAAAGAATGTTTTGAGATGATTGGAAATATTAGATTTTTGAGTTTAGTTCAGAATTTGGAAGTTATCATTGGTTGCTTATGTATGAAGTTACACATGCCAAAATTCAAGGGAATTGTACACAAGAAGTTTCTAACAAGTTCTAGAGAGTTCCATGAGCATCTATATATTGAGTAGGGTGGATCCAATCATTGGTTGGTGATTCATTTTGGTTGAAACTCATAGTTGCATATCATTCTTCAATCTTGCAAATTCATTCCAAACTCTATCAAATCTTCATCATTTTCCAAAATTCTTGATCCTATCATCATCTATATTCATCATAGAGCAAGTTTCCATCAAGATCTGGCTGAATTGAAGTAGAATTCGTGTGCTACCAAGTGTATCATCCAAATTGCAAAAGGAAGTGGTTATGGCAATCCAAGGTGTTTAAGCAAGTGTTGTTGCATACAGAACCAAGAATCAAGTCTGTTGATCAAGTCCAAAGCATTGCAAGCTGTGAATCCAAGAGATCATCCATCTGTTTTCAAGATTGCACCAGGTTAGTTTTTCTATCGAATTGGCTAGAAATAGTTAGCATGTTGTAGAATCTTTAGGTTAGAGTTGTTAGGAATAGGTAGATGAATGATTATGATGAATTTGAGGGCATTTCATGGAGTTCACCATTGAAGCACCAAAACTGTTGAGCCTTAGAACACTTAGGTTAGGGCATGTTAATCTTAGCTAGATAGATTAGAATGATCAGCATAGCCTGTAGAACGCATTAGTGTAAGAGTTAGCAAGAATCATCAAGATTGATCTCAGTGTAAAGTGTTGGAACCAAGGTCTTCTGCCTATCGGGTTTGGCTCTAGATGGAGTTTTAAAGAAAACTGAAACCATGGTTGTGTAGAGGAGAAGACGTAGAGCAGTTTTGGTTTTTGGATGAGAGCATTTAGTGGAGAGATGAGAGAGCACGATGATGGTGAAGATTCATGCATGGAAGCAATCATGGCTGAAACCCTAGCTTCTCATTGGAGAAGAAACATGAGGATCGTTGGATGCAGTCTTCCTTGTTGACTGAAACTCAGATCGCGCGGCCAGGATTTGAAGTTGGAATGAGAGGGAACTCAGAAAACGTGAAACGCATCGTTTCACTTATGACTCAGATTGGGCTCAAGTTGCCATTGCTTTTCACACCCCCATTCACCAAGGCCCAAACCAATGAACTGAATTAATTGCTTTTTGCACCGTTTTTGCTTTATTTTTCTTTAGTTTTTTTTTACTTAACTAGGCCCAGACGCGCCTTGCTATGCGCACCCCCAGTCTGGGCCCATCATCTCTTTTTTTAACTGAAATAATCACTAACTGCACCCCTCTCCCATCTTAATTCATTTCTAATTCATTTTAATTTCATTCAATTTTTTTTAATTCTTTGAAAAATCATAACAAATTGAAAATTCCATGTTTTTAAGTGGTTGTTTTTGCATCTTTTTCTTATTTCTGTTAAGAAAATTGTCGTATAATAAAATTAGCATTTTATTTTATTTTTGCATTTTTAGTATATTTTTCTTTTAAATAGGTTTTAAATAATGTTTAGTTTAACACTTGATATTGTTGATTTTAGTTTAGCTAGATACTTGTATATTTTGGACCCATTCTTTTTAGAGTACTTCATTTAGGACTTTAATTTTCATATGAGATTTAATTCTTGATTTTAGGATTTAATTTTAGATGGTTTGTTTAGGTGTGATTAGAGGAATCAAAACTAGGGTTTAGATATAACATAGGTGTAATAAATCATTTCTTTTAGGAGTTGTAGTTTGAATTTTGGGGTATGGGACTATAGGGGTATTATGGGTAGATAATAGATCCCTTAGAAAATATTAGGCTTCCCCTATTCTACTATTACTATTAGTATATTGCTTGTACTTGCTTGATTGTGTGGTGTGCCCTTTCTAGGGTTATTGTTTGATTGTGTGGGGTATTGGGCTTGTTTGGGGCTTGGGTTTGAGCTGAAGACTGTGCTGATGAAGCCCATTGAAGATCAAGAGAATGAAGACCAATTCCCAGAGTTGATAAGGAGTGTCTCTTGCTGGCAGCTGTGGAAGGTTATAGGATCTAGGAGCTAGGCAGGGCTCTAGAGTAGAAAAACTTGCTTCACAAACATGGAAGGTCTTGTTTGCCTCCATTCTTTCTCTATGATTAAAAGTCTCTTTTAAATATCCACCTCCTTCCTTTGGAAGGATTAGTGAATGTATTTAAAAGATAGAACTTTTGAGAGAAAATTGTTAGTATCATGTTAACTGTCAGTGAGCCACCCTTGGTAGGCAATTGACTGTTTAACATCCATTTCATCTTGTTGACTGATCATCTTGGAGATGAGACTTGAAGAAAAGCCCTGAAGACTGATGATAAAGACTTTGCTTGGAGGCTGTAAAGATGAAGACTGATGCTTGCTTGAAGCTTGTAGGTGTTTGAAGATGACTTGAAGACAGATGTTGATGAAGACTGTTGTTGCTGTTTATTTTTGTTGTTTATAATTTTTGATGTATTGTGTGAATTTCCCTGACTGTATTGCTTGCTGTTTAACCTGTTAGGTTGAAAGTGAATTCTGTTCACTTTTGCCTGTTGTTTTCTGGGTTCGAGGTTGAGTGGGACTCCCTTGCCGCGCTTGTATTGCTGCATCCATGCATTTTACTGCTTTATTGTATATATGCTATTGTCTCTGTTTTCGTTTATCCCTTAGGATCTCTGTTTCTCTCTGTGCAAGAGAGGAATATGATAGACATTAGGTCTTAACCCATGCATGATAACATTAGGTTAGTTTGATTCCCTTTGCAACCGTAGATTAGAGTTCCGTCTCTTCTTTCTCAAAACGAACAGAAAAACACAATAAATATTTCAAACACAATAAAAGACACATCTTCCGTAAAAGAATGTGAACTCATCAAAACGTCATTTTTGTCCGCTTGGACTGTTAATCAGAAAAAACTCTTTTTCAGAAGGAATAAAAATAATCAAGACAGACTGGTGTCGTACGTGGCCCGAACTATGTTTGCTCTGATCTTTCATGCTGTATGAAAGTACGTAGGCATAGGATGTGATATCCTAGCGAGCAACCTTCCCCTCCTTTCCCGTAGGTAGGCGAACTACGTTGACTCTGATTTCTCGTTTCAGACGGGAATACGTAGGCATAAAGTGCGATACTTTGCCGAGTCATTTTCTTTTCTTTTTAACCCCAGACCTGTAGTTTAGATAGAAATAACAATCCGTACCAGAAAACAAGCGTGGATCCCGTCGAGTACGACGGACGTGAGGGGTGCTAATACCTTCCCCTTGCGTAACCGACTCCCGAATCCAGGTTTTGGTTGCGATGACCATTCCTTTCCCGTTTTTTTTCGCGAGGTTTACTTCGAGCGTTCCATTTCCCTCCTGTGGGATAAATAACGCACGGTGGCGACTCTTCTGTTCAGCCGGCGCCGATTTTCGCAGTAGCGACACGTATGATAAGAAGATACACCCTCAGAGCTTTCAGACGGGCGACCTGGTGCTAAAAAGGATTCTTCCGCCGCAGGAAGATCATAGGGGCAAGCGGACCCCCAACTACGAAGGGCCATACGTTGTCAGAAAAGTCTTTTCAGGAGGAGCATTGTTGTTGTCCACCATGGACGGTGAAGACTTTACGTCGCCTGTGAATTCGGACGCAGTTAAAAAATACTTTGCTTGAAATTGACCCGCTGGACAAAAAAAGAGAGTCCAGGCAAAAATGGGGCATCCTGGCGAACCAAAAACAGAATGAAAGGTTCGGGCAAAAATTAGGGATAAAAATTGAAAAAATGTACACCCGCGAAGTTGAAAACCTACACTGGGCGGCTTCGGAAAAAAAGGGCATCCCGGTGAACTGAAAACCCGTAAAGGGCGGTTCACGCAAAAGTTAGGGATTTGAAAGGCAAATGACTGCGGTCCGAATTTGATACTACGGTGCACATTGGTGCGGGAGAATATACCTGGGAGTTCGGTTATCAGATACAATCTCTTCAGAAGTTCGAATACCGGGAAAGCGCCAGAGTCAGGCGAGTCATAGGAGGATCAGCTCATGATGTTCGTCTGCATCACGTTGCCGACATGTGTGCAAATTTGATTTGTCATTGTATTTTGTGTAGGCTTGTATAGTTGTTGTGCGTAGCTTCCTCTTTTCAGGAGTTACATCCAGTGTTCAAAACTCTGCCCATTCAGGGGCCCAATCAATAAAACATGTTATTCAGTATTTGATGCTTGTTCTTTACTGTCTTGTACATGACAAACGCCAATATTTAATAAAACTAGCAAGTGTATAACATTGCTGGCCTTGCCAATAATTGCTAAAACTTTGAATTGGCTGAAAATGATGTCACTAAAGCTAACCTGAATAGATTTGGTTGTATAGACTTGTCTTGTCTCGTTTGTGGTGTTGCAGGGTTCTTGACCATACGAAGTGGACGATCAGAAGATTGTAGTCCTAACCAGAAGCTCGTAACAAAAAGACTTGATCATTATGTGAGGTGAATCCCCATGCAGGTCGCGCTTCATTCCCGGAAGCTGAGACGACAATGTTCCTTACTGAAGAAGGATCAAATTCCCCAGCTAGTCGCAGCTTATCCGAAGGACATTCTCCAGCAGGGTCATTTACCCTCAACAGAATTGACGATTCCAAGATCGAAGGCTGTATTCAGACAGTGTGGTGTCCCCCAAAAGGATCCCCCATCTCGAGCAGAGTGGTTTAGCCTCAAAAGATTATTATTTCCAAACTTGTGAGCTGTACCCAGACAGTATACTCTTCCCAGTAGAGATTCCCTTCCCAGTAGGGTCATTTATTCTCCCCAACGGAGTCAGTTGATTTTCCTCAAGAGAGTCGTTTCGTCCTCAGCGGAGTTCTCTCTTTTCAGCAAGTGTCTTCTTTCCTCCCGGTGGAAATCGAAGGTTAAAACTCTCCCCGACAGAGTTGGTTGTGTGTCCTGGCATTTATTTTGTCGGAATACCGTGTGATACCCGTTCATTCCCCAACAGGGTGATATTTGTCCTCGACGGCCAAGATTGAGGAAGCGAGCTTGTTAGAGCTATCCCAGCAGTTCGAGCCTGCATTTGCATCGGCATATAGTGTCATATTTGCATCTACCAAATAAAAAAACGCGTAGCATTTCCATGTTGTATGGGGCTTTACGCCATTATCAAACATACGCATTATGAAACATAGATCAGGTTGGTTGACCTTTTGCTTTCAGGTGTGTTTCTCAATAGGAGTATGGAGTTCTAAAGCTCAGATATTACCAGACAATCGAGGTCTCGCCAGGAGACATGTGACGACATAGTTCAGTTTATTATTTTCTCCCACAGAGTTGCCAATTGAGGCGCTATTGTATCCGGCCAGCGGAATGTTTCTTCAAGTTTGTTGTTGCGGCAGCGTTTCAGGTTTTAATGGAGTCAAAGTTCAGAAGTAGCCACTTGTTATTGAGACGAGTGTTTGACAATTATTTTCGGAATATCCCCAGTGGAGTTAGCTACTGCAAAGGTAGGCAGAGAAGCTGTATTCAGAGTGATTTTCCTGTATTTGGCAGAGTTTTTTCCCGTAATGGTGACGGAGTTATTTTCCTGTATTAGGCAGAGTTATTTCCCGTAATGGTGACGGAGTTATTTTCCTGTATTAGGTAGAGTTATTTCCCGTAATGGTGACGGAGTTATTTTCCTGTGTGATGGACAAGATACGTCCCGTAGCAAAGGCGGAGTTATTTTCCTGTGTGATGGACAGGGTACATCCCGTAGCAAAGGCGGAGTTATTTTCCTGTGTAATGGACAGGGTACGTCCCATAGCAAAGGCGGAGTTATGTTCCTGTGTGATGGACAGGGTACGTCCCGTAGCAAAGGCGGAGTTATTTTCCTGTGTGATGGGCAGGGTACGTCCCGTAGCAAAGGCGGAGTTATGTTCCTGTGTGATGGACAGGGTACGTCCCGTAGCAAAGGCGGAGTTATTTTCCTGTGTGATGGACAGGGTACGTCCCGTAGCAAAGGCGGAGTTATTTTCCCGTAGCAAGGGCGGAGTTATGGATGGGCAGAAGAAGATTTTCCTGTATGACCAACCAGAATTGCGTTCTTATATCCGACAGAAGTACTTCTCCCAGTGAAGTCAATAAGTTTATTCCAGTATTGACAAGATAGTGTTGAAATCAGATTTTTAGATAGTGTTCCCCAAATAGTGGTGCAGTTTATTTCGCAATTTATTTCTGGCTGTTGGCAAATTTCCGGGTTTATTGGTATTCAACCGTCTCGTACCTCGATTGTCTGAAGGCTCCGGGCGTTTCACCCAGTCGGGTCCAAGCCGTTTGAATAGGGGAAGTTGTTGCACCCTAAAATTTGACCAACTTACTTTACCTGATTTGTGTTTTCATAGCTTTATCATTTGCATAGTAGATCATGCACATATTTCATTCATTTGCATAGCATAGCATGGGCAAGCCATCCAACAAGGGATCAAGTGCTATTTTTCATCTCAAGAAGCATATCCAAGGGGTTTTTATTCAAGCCCAAGCCTATTCAAGTCACCAAGAAAGAAGGTAAAGCTTTGAGAAGCTAATAGATCAAGCAATGGGTTTCTCTCCTATCTTGAGGGTATTTGAAGATCATCATGGAGGTTGTGAGCTATGGACTGAGGCATGGAATGTGTAGAGACATCATGGGAGACCTAGAGGGTCATTTTGAAGATGATACAAGTTATTGGTGTGGTTGCAAGAGCTACAGTTGAAGACAGTCAACTAGGGTTTCACTTAGGTCAACCCTAGGTCTAATGCTTGATTGGAGGGCATCAAGGCCTATTTGAAGGATGTGGGATTCATCATTTGATATGTGGATATGTATGTGGTGTTGTGCCAAGAAGAAATCAAAAGAAATCAAGAAGAAGAGAAGTTTCTAAATTAGGGTTTCTGTGTAAAATTCCCTGATTTAGGTCAAACTTCCAAGCAAAGTAACTCAAAATGCAAGTCTCAAACGGATCCTTGGCCAACATGAAACTTGTAGAACATCTCAATACCTTTAATTTTAGTGGTGGAAGGCATCAAGGAGATTTATAGAACTCAAGTTATGGTTCTTGCAAGTTAGGGGTCCTCAGAGGCATCTGAAATTTATCTGTGAAAGTTACTTGACTTCCAAGCAACGTTTACCCCATAAGGAGTTTTCAAATGGATTTTTGGCCAAGATGAAAGTTGTTCCTCATGATCTTAGCTTTCTATAAAGGTATGGTATGCCTCAATATGATTTGTGGAGCTCTACTTATGATCTTGGCAAGCCAGGGGTATTTTGGGAAAGTAAGATTATAGGTCATTTCAAGCATATGCCTTATTTCCAAGCTTCAAATGGAAAAATATTCAACATCAAACTTGCTTAGAATGATGTTTTAAGGCTATTAGGGAGGTCATGAGATGTTTAAAAGGCTTGTATCAAAAAGTGATAAAAATGGCCTAAAATGGAGGCATAAGTTAATTAAAGTGAAATTGAAAATTGGAAATCACAAGCTATAAATCCAAATCATGTCATGTAATAGGTCATTTTGACTCCAAATGACATTCTAAGAACAATGGTTCAGCCACAATTTTGATTTGAGGCTTGGATCATAGGGCTGCTTTGGAAATGGCTTACTTGCATATTAAGGCACCAAACCAAAACTCAAAAGAACTCAATGTACACATTGGTTATGCATTGTAACTCACCCTAAATCTCATGTGGGGAGAAATTCAAGTCAGAATGGTAGGTTACAAGGAGCTTGGCATGAGATAGCATGTAAGGAGAATTGGATTCAAAATGTCATGACATGAAAAGTTCAATTTCTCATTGGATGATCCTAGATGGTTCTAGATTGTTCTAAACCACTCTATATAACAAGTACAACTTGCTCAGATGCAAGGTTGGTGAGAATTGGTGCATAGAAGAGAGAGTGAAATCAAGAATCTTCCATTGCAAGTCAAATCCCATTTCTTCATTCTTCTTCATTTCCATTCATTTTTTTTCACACAAACACATTCTACACATCATATTGAAGCTGTGCAGATTGAATTGAGATCACATCCATGGAGAATTGAAGAGTTGGAGATTGAAATTTCAAGGTTGCATTTCAAAATCGGTTTCCAAGAATCAAGCATTTTCAACCATTCTTTTTGCATACAGAAGCTAGAAGATTACTCAGTGAAGGAATTGGGAAAGATTGAAGGCCTGAATTGAAGGGTTACTACCTCTGTTCACTTGATTTTACCAGGTTTGCAAATTCTTTCCTACACTATGTTTTAGGCATGATTAAGTTAATTTGTTAGTGTAGAATGGTTAAAGACCAATAGGTGATGGATTTTGGATAGTTTGAAGAGAATTGGTGAAGTTGGATAATGGACACCATTTCTGTTTGGCCTTGTATCTTGTTGAATCTTGAGAGATAAGCTTTGTTCAATAGCAAGAAATGTTCAGGGAAGCATGAGGATGAGATTAGGACCATTAATTTCAAGAATTGTTAAGATTGATGACTGAGTATATTCTGGATCTTGGATCGGGTTCATTGATTCAGGAGGTTTCAGTTGATTTTGAGAATAGAAATGGATTCAGCATGGAATTCTAGGCATGATAGGGTTTTGAACTTTGAGTTTTGATGGAGAAATGAAAGATCACGAGTTGAGGAAGATGAAGCTTCATGCTGCATTTCCATGGAGGTTTCTTAGAACCCTAGCTGGAGGTTAGGGATGAAGTCTGGACCATTGGATGAGGAGTTGACTCATTGACTTTTCCTTGATCTGAAGGCCACGATTTAATTTCATTTGAGAGGGAAAGCTGAGAGGCGAAACGCAGCGTTCCATTTAAGTTTGGTTTTTGGGCTTAAGTGAATTTGTGATACCCACACCCCCTTCATGAGGCCCAACATATTTTGAACTGAAATGGAGTGCTATTCTCACCGTGTCCTTTTCTTTTTTCTTTATATTTTATTAATTGTTTTTCGGAATTAAAATGGGCCTAGCGCTTTTCTGTTTACACCCCCAGTCTGGGCCCATATGTGAAATGAATTATATTTGTTTGCTTCCTGCACCCCAATCTCATATTTCCATTTCATTTTATTCCATTTTATTTCAAATTTTAGAAAATCATATCAATTTGAAAATTAATGATTTTTTAATGGGAATTTTTGCTCCAATTTCATATTTTTGTCAAGAAAAATGTAAAATAAAAATATTTTCCTTTCATGCATTTTTAGTATTCTTTGTATATTTTCTATTTTTATTGCATTTTATTTCTTTTATGTTGATACATGATCTTGTAAATTTTTTTTTAGGTAGTTCCCATTACTTTTTTAGGCCACTCTTTTTAGGACAATTAGATATACATATTAGGTACCCCTTAATTTTATTCCATAATTTTTAGGATTATTTTTTAGGTAATTTTGATTAGTGAATATTAAGATGGTCAGATTAGGGTTTATACATAACATAGGTGCATTAAAACAATTTCTTTTAGGTTTTTAGATTGAATTAGGACTTGGGGTATATAGGGTATTAAGGGTAAGTATAGTAGACCCCCTAGAAATAATATTAGAATTTTCCCTACCATATTAATATTTTTAGTATATTTTGTAATTTGTTTGATTGTATGGTGTGCCTTTTTGGGGTTTATATTGTTTGTGTGGGCTTATTGGGCTTTGCTTGGGGTGTGGGCTTGGTTTGAAGAGCATGATGATGGAGCATATTGAAGACAAAGTTGAAGATCAAAACCAAAGGTTGCTGAAGATTGTTTGCTTGCTTGGAGTGGATTGAAGACCCTAGGACATGGGAGCTAGATAGAGCCTTAGAATAGAAAATTTCTTCACAAATATGGATGTATTCTTTTGCCTCCATTCTTCTCTGTGATTAAAAGTCTCTCCTTAATACTCACATCCCTCCTTTGGAAGGATTAGTGACTGTATCTGGGAGATAGAACTTTGAGAGAAACAGTCTGTATTATGTTAACTTTCTGTAGGCCACCTTTGGTGCTCAGCAGACTGTTTAACATCCAAACTCATCTTGGGAACTGTTTATCGTCTAGGAGAGCTTGCTTTGAAGAATCCCTTGAGGATGGAAGATGAAGTTCATTGCCTTGAAGACTGATAGAAGAAGGAGCTTGTGCTGTCAGGTTTTGCTGTTTAGAGCTGCTGGTGTTGTGTAGAGCTGGTGATGTATTGTTTGAGTTTCTTGACTGTATTGTTTGTTAATTTTCCCCTTGAGGTTGAAGTGAAGTTGTTTCACTTTGCCTGTTGTTTTCTAGGTTCGAGATTGAGTGGGACTCCCTTGCCTCGCTTGTACTGCTGCATTCATGCATTTTACCGCTTTACTGTATATATGTTGCTGCTTTTCCGTTTATCCCCTTAGGATCTCTGTTTCTCTCTGCGCAAGAGAGAAATATGACAGACATTAGGCTTTCATCCATGCATGACCATATTAGGTTAGATTTTGATTCCCTTTTTAACCATAGGTTTTAGAGTTGTTGTCTCTTCTTTCTCAAAACAATCAGAAAATACAATAAAAGGATGAACATCAATAAAAAACAGTTCTTGCGTAAAAGACTGTAAACCAATCAAAAACGTCATTTTTGTCCGCTTGGACTCTTAATCAGGAAAAACCCTTTTCAGAAGGAGATAAAAACAATCAAGACAGACTTGTGTCGTACGTGGCCCGAACTACGTTTGCTCTGATCTTTCATGCTGTATGAAAGTACGTAGGCATAGGATGTGATATCCTAGCGAGCAACCTTCCCCTTCTTTCCAGTAGGTAGGCGAACTACGTTGACTCTGATTTCTCGTTCCAGACGGGAATACGTAGGCATAAAGTGCGATACTTTGCCGAGTCAGTTTATTTTCTTTTAACCCCAGACCTGTAGAATAGATAGAATAACAATCCGTACCAGAAAACAAGCGTGGATCCCGTCGAGTACGACGGACGTGAGGGGTGCTAATACCTTACCCTTGCGTAACCGACTCCCGAATCCAGGATTTGGTTGCGATGACCATTCCTTTCCCGTCTTTGCGGTAGGTTTACTTCGAGCGTTTCCTTTCCCTCCTTTGGGATAAATAACGCACGGTGGCGACTCTTCTGTTCAGCCGGCGCCGATTTTCGCAGTAGCGACAGCGTGTTTTTCCTTTTTCTTTATATTTTTGAGTTGGTTTTATGATTAAATAGATGGCCCTAGCGCATTTGCTGATGACACACCCATTTAGAGCCCATCTGGTTAATGAACTACATATCATTGCTATCTGCACCAAACATTTCACATTTGATTTTCTTTTTCTCCATTTTTCTTTAATCTTTGAAAAATCATATTAAATAGAAAAATAATGATTTTGGCATGGGGATTTTTCCTCCTATTTCACATTGATGTCTAGAAAATTATAAAATCAAAACATTTGCATTTCATGCATTTTTAATATTTTTTGTGTATTTTCTCTTTTAATAGCTTTTAATTCATTTTATGTTGATGCATAGTTTTGTAGAATTTTGTTTAGCTAGTTCCCTTCATATTTTTGCACCATTCTTTTTAGGATAGTTAGATTAGGACTTTAGCTCCCCTCTGGATTTATTCCATAATTTTTTGATTAGTTTTTGATTAGTTTTGATTAGATGACTCTAGGTTGTGTAGATTTAGGTCAATCCTTGACATAGGTCCACAATAACACTAGAATTTTGAGTTTTTAGGTCAAGTTTGATATTGGGACATATAGGGTATTAAGGGTAGTTATATAGGATCCCCTAGAAATTATATTAGATTTTAATATAATAGTATACTATTTTTGATTGATTTTTGTAGTTGATTGTTGTTTGTGTTGCCCTTGTGGGCTTGTATTTTGTTTTGCTTTGCTTTGTGGGCTTTTGCTTGGCTTGGTGGGCTTGGTCTTGCTTTGTGGAGCATGGAGAAGCATAGTGGAAGACTTGAAGATTGAAGAAGGAGCTTGAGAGCTTGAAGACTTGTTTGTTTTGTTGTTGTTTTAGGGTTAGGAATTAAGTAGAGCTTAGACTTAGTTAATTTCTTTCTTAAACATGGATGGTATCTTTCACCTCCATTCTTCCCCATGATTCAAGGTCCTTCCATGGTATTCACCTCCCTCCTTAGGAGGGATAAGTGATGGTACCTAGGAAGTAGAACGTTTGAGGGAACCATTCTTTTGATGTTGAACCCTTATAGGCCACCTTTGGTGGTCAATAAGCAGTTTAATATCCTAGCTTATCCAGTTAAGTGATTTCTTCTGGTTTGAGTATCTTGAGAGATGTTGGGCTAGAGTGTGAAGATGAATACTTCATTGAAGAGTATGGAAGAGGATGATTCCCTGAGCATTGCCATTGTAGCTGAAGCTTGGAGAGCAAGAAGAGCAAGTTGATACTTGAAGATCCAGTAAAGATTGAATGAAGAGCTGAGGCCTAAAGATTGAAGACTGAGTTGATACTTATGAAGAGGATTCAATTGAGATTGAGTGTAGAGCTGAGGCTTGGAGAAGAGATAATAAGTTA
Source organism: Lathyrus sativus (assembly GCA_963859935.3). Classification (NCBI taxonomy): domain Eukaryota; kingdom Viridiplantae; phylum Streptophyta; class Magnoliopsida; order Fabales; family Fabaceae; genus Lathyrus; species Lathyrus sativus. The sequence continues at coordinate 133,229,523 of OZ012736.1, read as the reverse complement.
AAACTTATGTTTGATGGGTTGAAACCTTGGAGAAGCAAGTTGATACTTGTCATGAGAGATGGTAGCCTTGAAGGGTGATTGAAGTCTGAAGACTGGGTTGCTGTTAGAAGGGCTGAGGCTTGGAGTTGGAGTTGAGAGAGTTGTTGATCTGCTTTCTTGTCTGTTTTCTTTTCTGTGCTGATGTGCCTTGTTTGACTTGCTTGATGCATTAGAATAAGTCCATATCTAGACTAGCTTTAATCTAGGAGCATGATTGCACTAGAGGTTGAGTTGCTCCCTCTGCTTGTATTATTACTGTATGGCTTTGCTTGCGGGTATTCGGTAGAGCCCAACTCCCTTGCCCATGTGGTTTATTTTGCTTGATAGCATGATTTTATTTCTTCTGTATGATTGCAGTATACTGTTTTTGCTTGATAGCATGTTTTATCTTTCTGTATGATTACTGTTATTCATTCTGGCTTGAGGTTGAGATGAGCTTGTGGAGGCTGCTGCCCCACACACATTTCCTCCCTCACTTGCATTGCATGTATTTTACAGTCGATTACTGTTTACTGTTTAAGCTGATGCTTTATCTGTTTCTGTGTATCATTGACATGATCCCTTAGGACTCTCATTCCCTTTGATAAGGAAGTGATGATATAACTTTAGGTTGAAACCTATGCATGATAACTTCTAGGAGTTCCCCGTTTCAAACTTCAACTGTAGGATGAATCCTTGGCATGACAGCAGTAGGACTTGATAGTCTCCCCGTAGTTGAGCCTATTCTCTTCTCATCTCAAAACAGCTTAAGATACAGTAATCATGAATGATTTCTTTCGTACGTTACGAGCCTTAAGCTATCTGAGAAAGGATTGTTAGAGAGTTTCTTTTCAACAGTCTGGATGTTTAGTATGGTACCCTTTGGGTGACATGCGACGCATTCACTCTCAGGTCATAGTCTTTAGTGCGATTGAAATTGCAAACACAATAAAAAACACTTCTTCCGTAAAAGACAGAAAACAAACTTCAAACCTTTTTGCCCCGTGGGCCTATAATTCAAAAGAAAGCTTTTCTGAAGAAAAGAGTGTCGTTAAACTTCAGCGCCAACGCAAACAGGCTTTGTCCCTAACTGCTGAAACTGTTGTTTAACCCCACTCGATAAAACAGATGAATCTGAATCCCCATAATCCGTAGTATCCCGAACTACGTAAGCTCTGATCTCTCATACCTGTTGAGAGTACGTAGGCATAGTACTGATGTATTGGCGAGCCACCTTCCCCGTAACCCGTCGTAGGTCGAACTACGTTGACTCTGATTTCTCATTCTCTGATGAGAATACATAGGCATAAAGTGCGACGCTTTGCCGAGTCATTTTCTTTTCTTTTTAAGCTAGCCTTGATAGGTAGATAGATAAACCAACTCGTCCAGTAAACACAACAAGCGTGGATCCAGTCGAGTACGATGTACGTGAGGGGTGCTAATACCTTCCCCTTGCGTAACCGACTCCCGAACCCAGACAACGGTTGCAATGACCTTGTCTTACCCTTTTTCGTCAGGTTTTTCCGATTGTTTCCTTTCCCGCTCCGAGGGATAAATAACGAAAGGTGGCGAATCTTCTGTTTTGCCGGCACCTTATTTTCGCGGAAGCGATAGCAAGCATTACAATTCCAGCTAAATCACAATAACAACAGCAACAACATCCACAACAACAACAAAATTACGCCCCACGACAATTCCAATATCGGGGAAGAGCAGTGAACAGAAAATTTGATGCACCGCCGATGCCTTACTCACAGTTACTACAACATTTGATGCAATTACAATTGATCCAGAAGAGGACTTTGGCTCCTTTAACTGGCGCACCACCCCAGGGTACGATGCTAATGCCAGGTGCGACTTTTATTCTGGTGCTCCAGGCCACAACATTGATAATTGTAAAGCCTTCAAGCATAAGGTGTAAGACCTTATTGACAGTAAAGCTATCAATTTTTCATATGACGCGCCTAACATTGTGCAAAATCCCATGCCAAATCATGGAGCGGCTGGGGTAAACGTCATTGTTGAGGAGGAAGGTTTGAACCTGGTGACTGATGTTGAAAAACTAAAAACTCCGTTGAGTTTTGTGAAGGATAAGTTGTTGAGTGGAGGAGTATTTCCTGGTTGTGACAGAGATTGCACAAGTTGTTTAACTCATCTTGAGGGATGCGAGAAATTGAAGAGTTATGTTCGAAGGTTGATGGATGACGGTATTCTGCAGTTTGACAGAGTCTCGGAAGAGAAAAGAGAGAAAGTAATGGCTGAAGAGAAGGTTGAAGTGGCTAAAATTTCCATTCCTTATAAGACAATCACTATTTCTGCGCCGCCAAGGCCGCCCACCATTATAATCACTAAAGCAGGGCCGATACCCTATGAAAGTACCAAGGCGATCCCATGGAATTATGGGGCTGAGGTATATTGCAATGGTCAGAAGCAGGAGCTAAAGAGCTCACCATTGGATTCTGTTGATAATTTGGTAGGGACCAAGGGAATAACCAAAAGTGGAAGAGTATTTTCATCTCCAGAAGCAAATGCTGAAAGGGACGATAAGGGAAAATAAAAAGTTGTGGTTGAAGAGAGTTCTCAGAGCGGTGAGAAAGAAACTTTGTTGAAAGATGCGGAAGAGTTTATGCGCTTGATCAGGAAAAGTGACTATACGATTTTAGACCACTTACAGCAAACTCCGTCGAAGATTTCAATTTTATCTCTACTCTTGTGCTCTGAGGCACATCAGAATGCCTTGTTAAGGATTCTGAATACCGCATACATGCCACAAGAAATTTATGTGAATCAGTTAGAAGGAGTGGTGGCACACGTTAACATCGGGAATGGGCTAGGGTTTATAGATCTTGATTTGACGCCAAAGGGAAGAGATCATAATCACGCACTGCATATCTCCATTGAATGCAGAGGAGCGGTATTGTCGCATGTGCTGGTGGACACTGGGTCATCACTTAATGTGCTACCCAAGAAAGCTTTGATGAAGCTGGACACCCGAGGAATAATGTGCTCCCCAAGTGATTTGGTTGTGCGGGAATTTGATGGAACAAGAAGGTCCGTTTTTGGAGAAGTGACTCTTCCAATCTAGGTTGGACCAAATGTTTTCAATGTGTTGTTTTACATTATGGATATTCAGCTAGCGTATAGTTTCTTGTTGGGACGACCTTGGATCCATTCGACGGGAGTTGGGACGTCAACTCTACACCAAAAGCTGAAATATATGGTGGGCGGTAATATTGTTACTGTTTGTGATGAAGAGGATATTATGATAAGCCACTTGTTTTCATTCAAAAATACGTAGAGGTTGACGGTGAGATTCATGAAATGTTGTGTCAAGATTTCAAAACCGTGCAGATTAAGGAGAACGCGCCAGATGTGAGCAGGATGTCTGAAGTTACTATGATGTCTTTTAAGGAGGCACAGGCAGTGGTGAAGTCTGGGGCATCTCAGGGCTGGGGGCATGTTTTGAGCATCCCTAATAAGCACGAAAAGTTTGGATTGGGGTACAGCCCATCCTCCTCCTCACAGAGCGCTCCACGCTACAGGGGACCAATCCAATTCACCAGTGGTGGGGTGATTTTTGAGCAGATCAATGTCGTATCTGACGAAGAAGGTGATAGTGATTGTGACATGGATGCATGGATCCGACCATGTATTCCGGGTCAGAGCTTGAACAACTGGACAATCAAGGAAGTTATCCAAGTGACTCGTGAAGAGTAATGTTTTTGTTTTCTTGATTATCTGTAGCCCTATGTTCTACCCAGAGCATATTGGTATGTGTCTGAAGGGCCTTATCTTTTATGTTTGAACATTCGTTTAATCATTCATCAAAGAGCATTTTTCTTGCATTCAAATATTGTGATCTTTGTGTTTCTTGTTTTATTTTAACAATAAAATGGCAATGTGGTTTGTGCTTGTTTTCATGTCATTTTAAGCATTAAATCATCATCATTGCAGGTTTCACATTGCAGACGCCACCAACTCAGACTCGTCTATGACTCGGCATGACCTTAATAATATAATCTTTCAAGCTGAATAAGAGATTGAGGTAGACGAAGACCTACCTGAAGAGCTGATCAAGTTACTGAAACAAGAAGAGAAATTTATTCTGCCTCATCAGGAGGAAGTCGAGGTCATCAACTTGGGTAGCAAGGAAGCCAGAAAGGAAGTCAGGATAGGGGCTGCATTGCAGGGTGGTGTCAAACAAAGATTGGTTGAAATGCTCTGAGAGTTTAAGGATGTCTTTGCTTGGTCATATAAAGATATGCCTGGTCTTGATACAGATATTGTGGTTTATCGCTTACCTCTTCGTGAAGAGTGTCCACCTGTGAAACAGAAGCTGATACGAACCAGACCAGACATGGCAGTAAAGATCAAAGAAGAGGTCCAGAAGCAGTTGGATGCAGGATTTCTCGCCATGATGAATTACCCTCCCTGTGTTGCTAACATTGTACCTGTACCTAAGAAGGATGGTAAGGTACGAATGTGTGTAGATTACCGTGATCTCAATCGAGCGAGCCTGAAAGATGATTTCTCGCTCCTCCACATTGACGTACTTGTTGACAATACTGCTCAGTATTCTGTGTTTTCCTTCATGGACGGTTTTTCCGGATATAATTAGATTAAGATGGCTCCGGAAGACATGGAGAAAACGACTTTTATAACGTCGTGGGGGACTTTTTGCTACAAGGTAATGCCCTTTGGATTGAAGAATGCAGGGGAAACCTATCAGCGGGCAATGATGACTCTCTTTCATGATATGATCATCATGAGATCGAAGTCTATGTTGATGACATGATCGCGAAGTCACAAACAGAGGAAGAGCATCTGGTGAATCTTCTGAAGCTGTTCGAAAGGTTAAGGAAATTCAGGCTGAGGTTGAATCCGAACAAGTTCACTTTTGGTGTACGGTCAAGAAAGTTACTGGGGTTCATAGTCAGTGAAAATGGAATTGAGGTCGATCCTGCAAAAATAAAAGCTATACAGGAAATGCCAGCACTGAAGACTGAGAAAGAGGTTCGTGGTTTCCTGGGTAGATTGAACTACATTGCAAGGTTCATATCTCACCTCACAACCACGTGTGAACCAATGTTCAAATTGTTAAAGAAAGATTAAGCGGTGGTCTGGAATGAAAATTGCCAAAGGGCATTCGAAAAGATAAAAGAGTATTTGCAGGAGCCTCCGATACTGATGCCTCCAGTGGCTGGAAGACCATTAATAATGTACTTAACGGTTCTTGAGAACTCCATGGGTTGTGTTCTCGGTCAACACGACGAGACAGGAAGAAAAGAGCATGCCATTTATTACTTGAGTAAAAAGTTCACAGATTGTGAGTCCAGGTACTGAATGTTGGAAAAGACTTGTTGCGCACTTGCCTGGGCTGCCAAGCGCCTAAGGCAATACATGCTAAACCACACAACCATGCTAATTTTAAATATGGATCCGATTAAGTATGTGTTAGAAAAGCAAGCCCTTTCGGGAAGGATTGCCAGGTGGCAGATGGTTTTGACAGAATACGACATTCAATACGTCTCCCAGAAGGCTATTAAGGGGAGTGTTCTGTCAGAATATCTTGCGGAACAACCGATCGACGAATATCAACCAATGAAGTTTGAATTTCCCGATGAGGATATAATTTTCTTGAAAATGAAAGATTGCAATGAGCCGCTACCTGATGAAGGTCCTGAGAAAAGCTCCCAGTGGCAAATGATCTTTGACGGTGCTGTTAACTCCTATGGCAGCGGGATTGGGGCAATCATACCACTCCCCATGGTTCGTATATACCATTTACTGCTAGGTTAACTTTTCCCTGCACCAATAACGAAGCTGAATATGAGGCATGTATCATGGGTATTAAAGAAGCGATTGATTTGAGAATCAAAAACCTTGATATCTATGGTGATTCTGCTTTGATAGTCAACCAGGTTAAAGGAGAGTGGGAGACTCGTCAGCCTAACCTGATTCCCTATATGAACTATGCAAGGAGGTTGTTACCTTTCTTTGACCGAGTAGAGTTTCATCATATGCCAAGAGCGGAGAATCAGATGGCAGATGCTTTGGCTACACTATCCTCAATGTATAAGGTGAACTTTTGGAATGATGCTTCGAGAATTGTCATTTCTCGCCTGGATAGGCCGACATTCGTATTTGCAATAGAGGAAGCTTCAGATGGCAAGCCATGGTATTATGATATCCAAAATTTTCTCAAGAACCAAGAGTATCCGCCTGGGGCTTCGGCCCAGGATAAGAAGACCTTGAGGAGGTTGGCTGGGAATTTTTATCTGAACCAAGATGGTGTACTTTATCGGAGGAACTTTGACTTAGTGCTGCTAAGATATCTGGACGAAAAAGAAGCAGGTTTGCTTATGGAAGAGGTGCACGAAGGTGCCTTTGGTACACATGCAGGCGGGCATGCCATGTCTCGAAAACTATTGAGGGAAGGTTATTATTGGTTGACTATGGAGTCTGATTGCTTCAAGTATGCTAAGAAATGCCATAAATTCCAGATTTATGCCGATAAGATTCATGTGCCGCCAAGTCCTTTGAATGTCATGGCATCTCCCTGGCCCTTTTCCATGCGGGGCATTGATATGATTGGCAAGATTGTGCCAACTGCATCCAATAGACATCGCTTCATCTTAGTGGCAATTGATTATTTCACTAAGTGGGTTGAAGCAGCTTCCTATGCTAACGTCACCAAGCTAGTTATAGCCCGGTTTATCAAGAAGGACATCATCTGTCGTTACGGAGTGCCCGAGAGAATCATTACTGATAACGGTTCAAACTTGAATAACAAGATGATGAAGGAACTGTGCTAGAGTTTCAAGATTGAGCATCACAATTCTTCTCCCTATCGTCTGAAGATGAATGGTGTTGTTGAAGTGGCTAATAAGAATATAAATAAGATTGTGCAGAAGATGGTTGTGACCTACAAAGATTGGCACGAAATGTTGCCCTTTGCATTACACGGATATCGTACCTCGATACGTACTTCAACTGGGGCAAATCCTTTCTCGCTAGTGTATGGTATGGAAGCTGTCCTACCATTGGAAGTCGAGATTCCTTCTTTGAGAGTTCTGGTCGACGTCAAGCTTGATGAGGCAGAATGGGTGAGAAACAGATTAAATCAGCTCATCCTGATGGATGAGAAGAGATTAGCATCCATTGGTACGGTCGGTTGTACTTGAGTAGGATGAAGAAAGCCTTTGATAAGAAGGTGCGCCCTCGGAGCTTTCAGGCAGGTGATTTGGTGTTGAAGAAGATTCTCCCTCCACAGACAGATCACAGGGGCAAATGGACTCCCAATTACGAAGGTCCATATGTCGTAAGAAAAGTCTTCTCCGGAGGAGCCTTACTACTGTCAACCATGGATGGTGAAGATTTCACATCCCCTGTGAACACAGACGTAGTTAAAAAATACTTTGCTTAAAAGAGACCCGCTGGAAAGAAAAAGAATATCCAGGAAAAAATGGGGCATCCCGGCGAACCATAAAAAGAATGGGTTCGGGAAAAAGTTAGGGATAAAAATAAAAAGATGTAAACCCGCAAAGTTGAAAACATGAAAAGGCGACTTTGAAAAAAATGGGTATCCCGGTGAATCGAAAACTCGCAAGGGCGATTCAGTCAAAAGTTAGGGATTTGAAAAGCAAATGATTGCGGTCTGCATGTTGATATTCAGAGCATAATGGATTATGGGAGGACCCGAGGGCCATCCGTTCAAATCAGTCTTTTCAGAGGACGAAGCATTGGAGAAGCATCGAAGTCATGCGAGTCATAGATGAATCGACCCATGGTGGTTGTCTATACCACATTGCCGACATTTTGTATATCTTTGTGCATTTCTATAAATTTTTGCGCAGCTTTCTCTTTTCAGGAGTTGCATCTGTTGTAAAATCTGCCTATTTACAGGCCACTTATCAATGAAGTATATACTATTCAGTAATTTATCGCTTTTGTTTTAGCCTTTACTGTTTCGTTTGCGAAAAAATGCCCGATGTTTTTGATAAAACTTTGCATACATAAACTTGTGGCTTTCGCTAATAATCATTAAAACTTTGATTTGCTTGAATGATGTCACGGATGATGACTGAGATAGTTTCTGTGGTGCAGGATATCTTGTTTGTTTGTTAGTCTGCAGGTTGAGCGTGTACGCCTATACCCAGTAGATAAAATACATGTGCTTATTCCCCAGCTGGTCGAGATTGAAGTTCTCTTCACTCGGTAAATTTGGGATTATCCCCAGCAGTGGAGCAGATTCAGAGTTCCATTTCCCCACAAAGTCCAAGTCTTTGGCTCCTGTTCCCTCAGAGTCTAGGTCAATGACTCATTCCCTAAGAAGAGGATGATATTGTTGAGTTTATTGCTCATTTCCCCAAGCAAAGGTCGATGTTGATTCCCTCATTGAGTAATCCTCAGCAGAGTTGATGGAGTGCGTGGTTTTGCTCATCCTCAGCAGAGAGAGTTTGGGACGGATTCCCAGTAAATCTTATTTGTTTACCCCTAGCGGTTTAGATTTTATCTCCAACAGGTTGAAACCTACGGCAGATTAGAGACTTTTCCTCAGTAGTTTTCTTTACTCCCCGGTAGAGTCGTGTTCTAGGAGGCCATCTAGGGTTGTTTTCCCCAGAAGGGTGGATTTTTTCTCCCCAACCGAGTCGGGCGAACCCCAGAAGAGTTGTATTCTGGTAAGCCATTCAGGGCACTTTTCCTCAGCAGAGTTTGCGTTGATCCCTAGTGGAGTGGATTTTTGTTCTCGTTAGAGCAGTAGTACCCAGGAGAGTTCTTTTCTTAGAGGCCATCTAGGGCTTGTTGTTCCCAGCATAAGTCCAATCGTAATTGGCATATCTTATCTTTCCCCGACAGGGTCATTCTCTTCAGCATTTATTTTGCTGGAGTGTTTCCTTTGCGTGTGCATTGTGCATGGCATCCTCAAACGCGTAGCATTTCCATTTCGTATGGAGCATTACGCCATATTCAAACATATGCATTTGAAACATAAGCCAGGTTGTTACCTCTTGTTTTCAGGTGTGTCTACTGCAGACAACGGTTTGTTTTTCTCGAGCCTTGGTGGTATCCAGACCCCGACAAGTATTGGTGTTTTTCTTGAGCCTGTGTGGTATTCAGACCTCCAGCAAGATTATTGACGGATGTGTTCATCCTATCATTTGTTCCCTAACAGAGTTCACTTCTTTAAGTTTCTCTTTCCCCAGCGGAGTTCTCTTTTGGATTGTGAATCGGTAGATTCTCCTCTCAACTTCGTGTTGAGCCGGCCTTCGGGTTCGATGCTCGCTTTTATTTAGCGAATGCCTGCTGGTTAGCAGATGTTCTCAACGTCACATTGAGCCGGCCTTCGGGTTTGATGCTCGCTTTTATTTAGCGAATGCCTGCTGGTTAGCATATGTTCTCAACTTCGTGTTGAGCCGACCTTCGGGTTCGATGCTCGCTTTTATTTAGCGAATGCCTGCTGGTTAGCAAATGTTCTCAACTTTGCGTTGAGCCGACCTTCGGGTTCGATGCTCTCTTTTATTTAGCGAAAGCCTGCTGGTTGGCAGATGTTCTCAACTTCATGTTGAGCCGGCCTTCGGGTTCGATGCTCGCTTTTATTTAGTGAATGCCTGCTGGTTAGCAGACGTTCACATCTTCGTGTTGAGCCGACCTTTGGGTTTGATGCCTATTTGTTTAACAGATGCCTGATGGTAAAATTATATGATCTTTCCGACTGAGTGTCATTGCCTGCGTGTTAGCAGATGTCTCTTTCGACTGCGTGTCGAGGTTTTCTGGTTAGTAATCCGTTAGCTTATTATTGTTGCAATTATCAGATACAGTTATTCCCGGAGCTTTGGTCCCAATAACAAGTTTGCAGTTCTATTTTTGTGGTTGGAAAATTTTCAGGTTCTTTGGTATTCAATCGTCTTTTACCTTGATTGTTTAAAAGTCGTTCGCTTTTCAGCCATTCTGGTCCAATTCGTTTGAATAGGGGCATCTGTTGAACCCCAAAAGTTGACCAACCCTTTTCTTGTCATTGGCAAATGTTTCATTTCATTTTAGCATTTGCATTTGCATAGCATTGTTCTTAACAGAGGATCAAGAGAGGTGTGCCATTCAAGAGAAGAGTCTCAAGGATTCCAAGCTCAAGGAAGAGTGTTTACCATCACCAAGAAGTTGTCAAAGCTCCTCGAAAGAGAGGATTGATGTGTGTGGGTTGTCTCCTATCTTGGGGGTCAACAGAAGATCATCAGGGGTCCATAAGATCATTGTTGTGGAAATATTGTATTTGAGAAGCTCATTGAGTACTTTGGAATTCATTGTGGAGTTTATCTAGCCACTCATTTCATCTGCAAGAGGCCACAGTCAAAAGATGTGAATCTAGGGTTTCATCTAGTCAACTCAAGGTCAACGGAGGACTTGAGGGAGTTCAAGACTTGACTCTAAGTCATTGAAGCCACGGGAAGTTATCTTGAGACATTTAGGATGTTATTTCAAGTTCAAATTAAGAGAAATCAAGGGTTCAAGGAGTTACTAAATTAGGGTTTCAAAGGATCTCAGTGTAAAATCCCCTTCTTTAGTGCCCAACTTCAAGGACATGTTACCTCATGATAAAAATTCAATCTCACTTCCATGAAAACATGAGAATTGTAGGGCTTGTTATTAGCTTTATTTTGAGTACTAGAACTCATACATTGGGTTTATGGAACTCAAGTTATGATGCCAACAAGTTAGAGGTCTCAGATGAACTTATTTTTGGTCAACCAAAAGTCAACTCACTTCCAAGGCACTTTTTACCTAGAATCATGTTTCTCCTTAACTTCAAGTGAACGTCAAAGTTGTTCTTCATGATCTTAGCTTTCTAAAAAGTCCTATAAATCCTTGATATCATTTGTAGAACTCAAATTATTGACCTTACAAGGCAAGGGTATTTTGGGAAAGTTTGATTATAGGTCATTTGTTACATAGGTCATTTTCATGCACTTGTGTACCTCAATTGAATTTTCAACCAACATGGAATTTTCTCCTAGAGACATCATTTACACCTTAGAACTCAAGGATCATGTGAATTATGGATGGTTATGGACATGTGGGAGAATTTTCAAGTGAAAAATGAACTTTGAAGTATGATTTCAATTCAACTCATTATAGGTCATGTTTATGTCTCATTTTAATTCAATTATTTTCATAATATACTCATAAGAAGTTTGCACAAATTGGTTTTGGTACAAGAAGGAGAAAACACGTGCAATTTCACTTTTCTTCACAAAGAAGTTTCAATTCAAAACTTGCAAATTGGATCAAACCAAAGGCCCAAATCCATTTCATTGCAAAATTGAACTCACATGCTGCAGATTGGAGAGGGTTTTCATGAGTGAAGGAGAGCATTTCACGTATGCATGAGAAACTTTCTTATTTGGGGTATTTTTTTCAAATAATCAAATTTAGGCTTCATTGGCCTTCCAAACCATTTCAAATCCATCATATATAAACTAAAAATTCACCTTAAGAGCTCAGAAGTTGCATTTGGAGTTGGAGAGAGCATTTTTAGATTCAAAATGCTCAAGGAAATTTCGAAATTAAATTCAACTTTTCTCTGCAAATCAAGTCCAATTGAAACTCACTTCATCTTCCTTGATGTATCTGGAGTTGATCTGGAGAAAGAAGAGCAAGCTTTCACACATTTGAAGCACCAACAGAGTGTCTCCGTTCAGTAAGTTTCCATTCCAAATTTCTCTCATTCTAGACCATGATTTAGGTTCATATTGGCTGCATCTGAAGCCCTACGTTGAGTAAGCCATGTTTGATTGCTCGTTGTTCATGTTTGGTTGAATTTCAACATGTGTGCATCAAACTTCAAGCATTCGAGTCTCTTAATCCATGAGTGTTTTTAATGATTGGATCTTGGATTTGGAACCTGTGTAACTTCAGCTTTCATTTGGTACCATTTTTGTGCATTTTGGTTGAGGTTGGATGACTATGTCTCCGGCCATCTCACCGGAGTAAATGACCGGAGCTAGGGCTTCGGCGTCTAGTTCAAACTCAATCAGATCTAAGGTGGCCTTGGTTGAAATGTTGACTGCATGCGTGTCTCGTTTTGATTTGTTTGACCTGGATGATTTGGAAAGGCTGACTCCACGTCCGTTTAATGAAACAGAGCGTTTTGGCTAATGAGCTGAGTCTTTTGGATTGGGCCCAGAGTGCTATGCACGCCCCCCTCTTTTCAGCCCAGTTTTCATTTCAACATGATTCCTTTGTTTCTGTTTATTGCTTTTACACCTCCCTTCCATGTTCATGTTATTTTCTTTTATTTTATTTTCTGTTTTTGTTTTTAATTATTAAAAATAGCTCCAAATTGCTAAAAATTCCATAAAAATTATTTTCAAACAATTTAGAGTCTTAATTAATTTTCAAAAAAATTTAATTTTGATTTTCTTTTATTTTGCAATTTAATTTTAATTTTGAAATTGGAAGTGTTTTTAATATTGTTTTCAATTGATCATTCTTGTTTGAGGTGCCATTTGCAATTACCAATGAATGAGGTTTCCTCTCCATCTTGAGGATGGATTGAGGTACCTCTGAGGCTGATTTTGGTCAAGGTTTGATCAATTTTTGTTTGACTTTTTGTTGCTTTTGTTTGACCCTCGATAATAATTCCATAAGGTGGAGCACCCTAGTTGATCAAATCATTTGGTGATTCCTTGATTGGAATTTGGTTTGGATGTTTTGGCCTCTGGTTGCCAACTTGTTTAGGTGCTTTGTGCATTTTATTTGAGATTTATTGAACAATTCTCCTATTTTTGGTGAACCTTGCAAGTCAAGTCACCCTAGTTGAAGTTCATATAAACTAGTTGACCTAGTTCCTTTGGGAGATGACCTTGATGGATCCCATATGCATCCTATGCTTCTTGATTCACATTCTTGACATGTTTAGGATGCTGGTTTTAATTTTATAGGTCATACATTTGTGTAGTTTGTGTTGCAAGTTACATTAAAGTTAGGCCTTCCACTTGTGTTTAGGTGTTGAATGTGGTTTGAACTTTGGTTCTTTCCTTTGCCCTAGCTTGTAACTTGTTTGTGCTTTATTTCTCCTCTTGTTTGTGAGCTCTCTTATCATATTCTCACTTATGTACCTTGGGTTGTGGTACTCTTTCAAAGTGATTTGGTTTGATTGATCACACTTTGAGTTTGCTTTGAATGAGAAACCACTTTGAGAACATGTTTGTGCTTTATTTTTGCATGATCAATTTGATGCATTTGGTTGAGATATTTCTCATGTTGCTTGCTGCCCAAGCCTATTCTCCCATATTCATCTTAATCATGGCTTCTTATTTAAGCTTTGGTGTTTACCTTTTGAGATTAGTGATTGATGCATGAATGGTTGTAGGAGTTGTAACTTCTCCCATTTCATCTCACTTTCTCTTTGACTTGTTTAAGTCATTTTGCCTTGTTCTTTGTGTGCTTTGCATCTCTTGCGTCTTGCATATCCTGTTTGCATATTCTCTTGACTTGTTTATGTCATCTTCATCCCTTTCTTTCATCTCATTTGTGATTGATTTTATCTTGTGTTTACTTGGTTTCTTTGCCATAATCCCTTAGGTTTCCTAGTCCCATTTGTTTAAGATGGGAGTAGGAGAGACATTAAATGTTCAATCCAAGCATGAAAACATTAGGATAGTTCTTCCCTCTTAATCTCAATTTTAGGAGCACATTGCATGATAACATTAGGTTTGACTAGTTTCCCCTTAGAGTTTGTGTCTTCTCTTCTCATGTCAAAACTTCTTCAAGACATCTAATAAAGGATAATAAGTGTTGTACGCTACGAGCCTTAAGTACTTAGGGAATGATGGTTGGGGGGCTTCCTCCAACTGTCTAGAGTGTTTAGCGTATGCCCTTTGGGTGATATGTGACGCATTCGCTCTCAAGTCATAGTCTCTAGTGCAACATGAATTACAAATCTTAACTCAATTCACTTCTTCATAAAAAAAACAAAACAAAACATCAAATCTTTTTATCCTTTGGGATTGTTTGAAAATAATTTTCAAAAAAAGTGTGTTAACTCTTGGTTCTACCGCAGATAGGTAATGCCTAAGTCTCTAATGGTCGAGCAGCAATACACCTAACTGCTAGAAAAAAGGTTTAACCCTACTCAGTTAATACATTTGAAGCAACATGTGGTTGTGTCAGCCCGAACTACGTTTGCTCTGATTTCTCGTACCAGACGAGGATACATAGGCACAATACGGTGATGTCTTGGCGAGCAACCTTCCCCACCTTCACCCATAGTTTTCTGAACTACGTTGACTCTGACTTTCCCATTGCACGAGGGAGTACGTAGGCATAGAGCAGCGATGCTCTATCGAGTCTTTTTTCTTTTATTTTGTCCATATGGCCAGCCTTATAGTTTAACACCCTTTTAGATAGACAACAAGTGTGGATCCCGTTGAGTACAACGGACGCGAGGGGTGCTCATACCTTCCCCTTGCGTAACCGACTCCCAAACCCAAGATTTGTTTGTGATAATCTGTCTTCTCCCTTTTTCGTAGGTTTTCTCTGATCGTTTCCTTTCCCTCTTTTGGGATAAATAACGAACGGTGGGGACACTTCTGTCCTTGCCGGTCCCTCTTCATAGCGATGCGACAGTACTACTTCGACAACCTAAAGAATCTCAAGTTTTGTTCGAGATACTGCTTTGGTATCGCGAAGAACCTTATTGGATAAGGTACTGCTTCGACCACCTGAAGAATCTCAAATTTTGTCCGAGATACTGCTTTGGTATCACAAAGAACGTTGTTAGATAAGGGACTGCTTTGACCACCCGAAGAATCTCATGTGTTCAGAGATACTGTTTTTGTATCGCGAAGAACCTTATTGGATAAGGGACTGCTTCGACCACCCGAAGAATCTCGTGTGTTTAGAGATACTGCTTTGGTATCTCGAAGAACCTTATTGGATAAGGGACTGCTTTGATCACCCAAAGAATCTCATGTGTTCAGAGATACTCCTTCGGTATCGTGAAGAACCTTATTGGATAAGGCACTGCTTCGACCACCCGAAGAATCTCATGTGTTTAGAGATATTGCTTTGGTATCGCAAAGAACCTTATTGGATAAGGGACTGCTTCGACCACCCGAAGAATCTCTTGTATTTTGAGATACTGCTTTGGTATCGCGAAGAACCTTATTGGATAAGGGACTGCTTCGACCACCCGAAGAATTTCATGTGTTTTGAGATACTGCTTTGGTATCACAAAGAACCTTATTGGATAAGGGACTGCTTCGACCACCAAAAGAATCTCATGTGTTCAGAGATACTTCTTTGATATCGCGAAGAACCTTATTAGATAAGGTACTACTTCGACCATCCGAAGAAATCTCGTTTGTGTTCAGAGATACTGCTTTAGTATCGCGAAGGACCTTATTGGATATGGGACTGCTTCGACCACCCGAAGAATCTCATGTGTTCAGAGATACTGCTTTGGTATCGCGAAGTACCTTATTGGATAAGGGACTGCTTCGACCACCCGAAGAATCTCATGTGTTTAGAGATACTGCTTTGGTATCGCGAAGAACCTTATTGGATAAGGGACTACTTCGACCACCCGAAGAATCTCATGTGTTCGGAGATACTGCTCTGGTATCGCGAAGAGCTTTATTGTATAAAAGACTGCTTCGACCACCCGAAGAATCTCATGTGTTCAGAGATATTGCTTTGGTATCGCGAAGAACCTTATCAGATAAGGGACTGCTTCGACCACCCAAAGAGGCTCGTTTGTACTACTATGGTATCGCGAAGGACCTTATTGGATAAGGGACTGCTTCTACCACCTAGAGAATATCAGGTTATCTTGTTCATCTTATGCATCCTGCTATCCTGTTCTGGTATATCCTATCTCTTTGCATTTTACTTTTTTGTCGGACAAATTTCGGGGTCTTCTTGTATCTAATTGACTTCCACCCCAAAATGAACGTCATGCAGCTGTTCATTCTCTCATGTTCAAGGCAATTAGATAGGGGCTTCTATTATACCCCAAATTTGTCCTACCTTTTTCAAAATTTTCATTCGCCCGACTTAATTTTTTTAATTTACCTAGTTTGTACAACATAGCGTATTTTTCAGCAAAATTAAACTTTTTCCCCTTTTTGTCCAATGAATTTGTGAGACGTGGCATTCTATTTATCATTATTTTTGTTTCATAATTTTATTTTTTATAATTTGTTAATATAATATATTTTTAATATTGATGTTAATTAGATTTTTAATTAGAAATTATATTAGAATATTAATTATAAATAGAATTAGAGTTTTTAATTTAGAATTATTGAATTAGAATAGAGTTAGAATTTTTAGAATTAGATTAGAATATTAATTTTAATTAGATTAGAATTTTTTATTTTTAATTAGAATAGAATTGTTAATATTAAATTAGAATTCAATTAGAATTTTTATTGTTAATAGAACTATATTTTTTTTTAATATTAATTAATTAGATTTAATTTAGAGTTTAAGTTATAATTTTAATTAGAATTAGAATATAGAATTAGTTTTTTTAATTGATTAATTAATTAGAATTAAAATAGATTTAAGATTTATTAAGTAGATTAGAGTTGATTAGATGTAGATTAATTAATTAGAATAGGAAATGCATTAATTAAATAGAAATTAAAAGAAAAATTAAAAAAAGAAAGAAAAAAAAAAAGAAGAGAAAACACGGTGGAAGAGCTGAGAATTGGCAAATTAGGGTTGAAATTGGGTATAAAATGTGGAATTTCACTGTTCATTCTCTTCACCAAAAAGAACCCTAGCCGCCCAAATCAAAGGAAAACCTAATTTCATCTTCTTCAGAAAGAAGTCGCCCCATAAAAACCCATCTCCTTCTCTCTCTCAACCCAGCCGCCGTGCACGAACCCTTTTCCCTTAACTCTCCTCGTCGGCGCATAAACTCTTCTCACCGTAAACTCATCTTCATCGCAAAATCCGACGAGACCCCTCACCTCCTCCTTCATTCCTCTCTTTTCCGCCGCAAAAACCAAAACTTCCTCACCTTCCTTTCAAACCCAGCCGCCACCGCGAGCCTCTTCAAAACCCACTAACATCTTCTTCCCCCTCAGAAAAAACCTTCCTCATTCCTCAACACCATCGAAAAACCCTCTTCTTCCCCTTCTTCTCATCCGTAAAATCCTCTTCTTCTTCAAAGTTCCGCCATCCGCCATGATTTCCACATAAACACTCCGCCTCACCATTTTCAGTTGGCAATACAAGTCTTCCGTCTTCCATTTTTCGCCATTCTCGAACACCCACCATCCTCCTTAACCTCTATATGAAAAACAACAGCTCTCAATTTTAGTTCTAGATCTGTTCATGGTAGCTAAGAATTTGAAGGTTTCAATGAACCAGTTGCGGATTTACGCAATAATCATGAGTAGCGCCGCGCCTTTGAAATTTTGTGCATTTTCTTTTCCAACCACACAGCAGGTCGTCGAGTGAACTAAATCTGGTTTCGACTTGTTTTTGTAAGTTGTGAGTACTGATGTCGTGAGATTGGAGTTTCGCAGAAGATTGCAAATACTGAAGATCATTGTTGTTGATCGAGTCGCTTTTCAGTGTCGACATTTTATTTTGGTATCAATTTAATTTTATTTCAATTCTGGCAAAACATTGGTGTTTTTCAGGTGTATAGGCCGGATACGACCATGGATGCTCGGTTATGATAACCTTCAACTTCATTTTTGATTCACCGTGAACTCTCCGTCAAGGCATACGCGAGCTTGAATGTTATGGACGTTCGACTCTAAATTCCCATTAGTTTTCGAACGCAACAAGCAGTAGATCCTAGAGAAACAATTTTGGAAACAACGTTGGTATAACTGACCGCTCTGTTTCGAGACGTCCGTCAGGTTTTTATTCATGGTTTTTGTTCATGCTTGTCACCGGAAGCAAAAGGATAACATCAACATATCCGACAACAACATTGTGTTTTCTGTAACAACTTATCAGACTCAGTTTTGATTTGTTTGGTGTTAATAGTGTTGTTTTTCTTCTGATATTGGGTTTGTATTAAGCTGTTCTTTTTCTTGAATGTTACATTAAGTATTAAATCGGATTCATTCATGGTGTGTTGCATATTTTCTATAAATTTGATTCAATTTATGGCTGTTGTATTTGTCAAAATCTGACTTGATGTAGTTTCGGTTTGATCTCGCGTGTTGGTTCTGCTGTTGTTGTTTTGAGCCGTGCAAGAAAAAAAATGTGGGTAGCTGCTACTGGTGAAAGAGTTTGAGATCCTCAATTTAACACGTCAAATGTTGGTTCTGTTGGTCCAAGGAAGCACGTGTTTTGCTACTAAGAACGTCAAAGTGTTTTTTACAATTTATCTTGTATATTCATGAGCTTTAATTAAACTATTACTATTAACATTATTTTAGTATTCTATATGATGTTCGGTTTAATTCTCTTTTCATTTGAGAAAGATGAGCTGCAAAACCCAACCGTTTCGGTGTGAGGCTATTATTGTTTTTTTTATTATGATATATCTTGGTAAATAACAAAACGTTATTGTCAGTAGCTTCTTCTTCAAATGTTGATATCGTTATAGGATCTCATTGAGAGCTCAAAGAGAATCATTGTAAACTCATGCGGACATGCGCTAAGTGGAGAAACTTTTCCTCTTACCTTGTGGGAAGCACTTTCAACTATATTACCAAAGACATCAATCTTGAACTTATATGGAAGTATCGAGAAACCGTGTTAAAATCCATGCGACGTAGCAATGATAATGAGTTTGAGCACCAATGTCACTATTGATAGTAATAACGACAGAAGTAGCAATAAAATTCTTCTCAAAAATCTTGTTGCTTCCACACTTGTTCACGTCATGGAATAAGACATGCAAGTTCATATTGGCACTAGAACGCGTAATAAAGGCCATCAAATCCGCGGCTTACCCTTGGCCCTTTCCAGTGAGTGCATTTTCTCTTCTTTTCTTATTTGTTTGGCACTTTCGTTTTCGTTATATTCTATTCCCATTCGATAAAAATGTATCCCAAATCCCAAAAATGTAAAAAAAAATTATCGCTTTTGTCTTATTTATACTTTATTACTTTAAAACCATTTTCAAAAATAATTATCGATTCGTCGATCCATTTTCTACCCTTCTAAGTCGAGTGCTTTCAAATCCTCGCCATCAACCTTTGTTCACCATGCACAACATTTTAAAGCTTAATCCTGGGCCTCCTTACAATGACACCTATTTGATCAAATATTTCTAGTTGGTCACTTAGAAGACTAGCCCATTTTGCTAGTGCACACGCTTAAAATTCAATTCAAACCTCGACTCACCTCGACTATTTTTCTTCAAAATCAACTATTATTTTCGATTAAGCAATGTAGATATCAAACTCTTCAGGTCTAGCACTTCTTGGGTTCTCGAAGGATTGCTCTCAAGGTGCACGCCTTGGGTTGCGATCTGTCATACCCCAAATTTTACCCTTAGAATCATTTCGATTCTCATTTTGTTTTGTATTGCGTTGTAACTAACAGCTAACTAGTTTGCTCAGTCTGTTTGTTTTGCAGAAAAATGATGTTGTGCATTTTTAATTCATGAAGTGCAGAAATGTCGTCAATTCATAGTCTGTTGATGATTACAGAGCCAGATTCTTATTAGAAGATCCTCAAGCAACTAGGGTTTTCTACCTCTCGATTCACATGACATTTGGGTTGAGAACGGGTGGATTTCTAATGACAGTAGTGACGTTAGATTCTTCTTGATACAATCCGTATTTATTTAAGAACAAGGATTTAGTCGTCATATGGATTTTTGAAATGTTGGATTTATGCACCATATTGATTTGATGGCGTTAAAGTCAATTGCTTTAGATTTGAATCAGTTGCATTCATTTTTTGTCCTCTATCCAATTACGAGTTATGTTTTAAAGGCACAGTGGAATTATAGTTTGCGTCAGAGTTCTAATGAATTAGTTTCGTTTTGTCGCGAGTCTCAGCGGATTCGTTTTTCATGTTACAAAGTCAAATTATTCGAGATTCAATTTGAATTCTAAAGGCGGAGGAACACTCGCTTTTTCTGTTAAAGTGGATTCTATGTTCAAAGACAATTTTCACCGATTTTATTATCGAATATCAATTGATCGTCAGGGGCTGGTTTTGAGTTCAGAAATCGTGTTGGATGCGATTTATTTTCAAGTATAGTGTATAATGGTTAATTTTCCGAATTTTAAATTACAAATGTCAGGTATTAGAAGGATATAAGAATTGAATTTAATCGGAAGATAAGAGCATTTTATTGAATTCCTTTTCAATCTTTATACAACTTTCGGTTACATCATGTTCGAAATTACAAAATAAGTGGTCCTAAAATTCCTAATTTTTCTAAGAGATCTCACATCCGTTCTTCCAACTTCAAATCTTCATACCTGCAAAAACCATACGCCGTCAGAAAAAGTAATAATTGACAGTGAAATTTAATTATTTTTATTGAAAGTTGTTTTCATTTCGTTTCGACACCCTCAGAAAATTCTCATCATCGGGCATGTCGAGAAGGCAATAACGACAAAGTCGAAGCTAGCTCCCCACTTATTTGCCAACCTCGGTAAATCCGGCAATAATCCGTTCTTAGAGAGAGAGAGAGAGAGAGAGAGATAGAGAGAGAGAGAGAGAGAGAGAGAGAGAGAGAGAGAGAGAGAGAGAGAGAGAGAGAGAGAGAGAGAGAGAGAGAGAGAGAGAGAGAGAATTGTTTTTGTGAAATCATTCCAGTCAAACGGATCCCTAAGCCTAATCCAAATCAATATCCAGATCCAGATCCCATCAAGTAAATCACATGGATCCAAATATCAGAAAATCCAAGATCATCAATAATCAACAGATCCGGAACTTAGTTGTCAGAAAATCAAATCTGCATAAAAAACAATATGAAATCCAAAATCTGGATCCAATCATTCAACAAGTTAACAAAATCCAAATCAGATCCGAGAAAATTGAAATATCATCCAGCAAATCAAATCTGGACCGAATCATCATCAAATCAAAAAAATCACAATGAGCAAATCTCAGATATTCAAGCAAAAAAATAACGTCAGATCCAGGCCCAGAATTTGAAAAGGGATTTTAAAACAAGAAGTATAAAACGCATCAGCATCAACCATTCGAGGGGATCCGTGGCCACGAAGAACACTAAAAATAATCATCACCATCATTCATCAAGGTCGCAAAGCAACAACCAATATCATCGCAGATCATCACCCAACGGATTGCAAAACAAACCCACCACGGCCTCAGAACTTTTCACTCGTCGTCGGCCAATCGCTACAAACCACAATGAAAAACCATTCGCGGTCATCCTCACGAAACAACAACCATCACCCAACTAGACTCAAAGAAGCAAAGCTTCTCATCATTGTTACGAAGCACACCGTAACCCTAGCCATAACATCACCAATAAAAAAACCGCGGGCAAAACAAACTTAACAAATCAAAATCACGATTTCAACAATCTCGTGGCTCAGAATATCATCATCATCGCCGTAAAGAATCCGTCAAATCGTAAGCCATCGCCCACGGGTTCACATTGTATTGATTTTTTTATTTTGGTTTCTAATATAAACGAGAAGAAGAAGAAAGGTACGGTAGCATAAAGTGAATCACGGTCATTTTCAGAGAGATTGGGAGGAGAAAAAATGCGAATGGTGAGAAGAGAGAAAGAGATGGAAAAACTCAGCAAATGAACCCCTTGGGGTTGCGCCGCAGCAATCTCCCGATTAGGGTTTAAAAACCCTAATTCTACCCCATTTTCCCCTTATGTATCATTTGAACTGGGTCGGGTCTGGGGCCTGACCACCCAGCCCGACCCGTTTGGCTTTTATTTTATTTTTTTGCTGTTTTGCTTATTTATTACTAATTTTATTCTATTATTTATTACTAATTTTTCTTTTATTACTAATTTTATTCTATTATTTATTTTTTATTCTAACAAAAACACTAATCTTTTTTTTCAAAGCACTAACATTATTAAATATTAAAATTAAATTTTTTAATCTAAACCTTTTCTTAAACTAAAATTAACTTTTTTTCATTACTGCAATGTCCTAACTTTTTATATCAAATTACTAACCTTTTTTATTTTTAAAACTCTAACATTTTCTCATTTTAAAATTCTAACTTTTTCTATCAAATTTCTAACTTTTCTTTATTATCAAAATTTCTAACACTTTTTATTCTTACTTTCTTTTAATTTAACCCTAATATAAAATTTCTAAGTCTTTTTAACTAATGGCATTAAAATGTTAACCTTATTGCATAAGGTACTGCTTCGACCACCTGAAGAATCTCAACTTTTGTTCGAGATACTGATTTGGTATCGCAAAGAACCTTGTTAGATAAGGGACTGCTTTGACCATCCAAAGAATCTCATGTGTTCAGAGAGACTGCTTTTGTATCCCAAAGAACCTTATTGGATAAGGCACTGCTTCGACCACCCGAAGAATCTCATGTGTTTAGAGATATTGCTTTGGTATCCCAAAGAACCTTATTGAATAAGGGACTGCTTTTTCCACCCGAAGAATCTCATGTGTTTTGAGATACTACTTTGGTATCGCGAAGAACCTTATTGGATAAGGGACTACTTCGACCACCCGAAGAATTTCATGTGTTTTGAGATACTGCTTTGGTATCACGAAGAACCTTATTGGATAAGGGACTGCTTCGACCACCCTAAGAATCTCAGGTGTTCAGAGATACTTCTTTGATATCGCGAAGAACCTTATTAGATAAGGTACTACTTCGACCATCCGAAGAAATCTCGTTTGTGTTCAGAGATACTATTTTGGTATCGCGAAGGACCTTATTGGATATGGGTCTGCTTCGACCACCCGAAGAATCTCATGTGTTCAGAGATACTGCTTTGGTATCGCGAAGGACTTTATTGGATAAGGGACTGCTTCGACCACCCGAAGAATCTCATGTGTTTAGAGATACTGCTTTGGTATCGTGAAGAACCTTATTAGATAAGGGACTGCTTCGACCACCAGAAGAATCTCATGTGTTCAGAGATACTGCTCTGGTATCGCGAAGAGCTTTATTGTATAAAAGACTGCTTCGACCACCCGAAGAATCTCATGTGTTCAGAGATATTTCTTTGGTATCGCGAAGAACCTTATCAGATAAGGGACTGCTTCGACCACCCAAAGAGGCTCGTTTGTACTACTATGGTATCGCGAAGGACCTTATTGGATATGGGACTGCTTCTACCACCTAGAGAATATCAGGTTATCTTGTTCATCTTGTACATCCTGCTATCCCGTTCTGGTATATCCTATCTCTTTCCAATTTACTTTTTTGTTGGACAAATTTCGGGGTCTTCTTGTATCTAATTGACTTCCACCCCAAAATGAACGTCATGCAGCTGTTCATTCTCTCATGTTCAAGGCAATTAGATAGGGGCTTCTATTATACCCCAAATTTGTCCTACCTTTTTCAAAATTTTCATTCGCCCGACTTAATTTTTTTAATTTACCTCGCTTGTACAGCATAGCGTATTTTTCAACAAAATTAATCTTTTTCACCTTTTTGTCCAATGAATTTGTGAGACGTGGCATTCTATTTATCATTATTTTTGTTTCATAATTTCATTTTTTATAATTTCTTAATATAATATATTTTTAATATTAATGTTAATTAGATTTTTAATTAGAAATTATATTAGAATATTAATTAGAAATAGAATTAGAGTTTTTAATTTAGAATTATTGAATTAGAATAGAGTTAGAATTTTTAGAATTAGATTAGAATATTAATTTTAATTAGATTATAATTTTTTATTTTTAATTTGAATGGAATTGTTAATATTAAATTAGAATTCAATTAGAATTTTATTGCTAATAGAATTATATTTTTTTTAATATTAGTTAATTGGATTTAATTTAGAATTTAAGTTATAATTTTAATTAGAATTAGAATATAGAATTAGTTTTTTAATTGATTAATTAATTAGAATTAAAATAGATTTAGGATTTATTAATTAGATTAGAGTTGATTAGATGTAGATTAATTAATTAGAATAAGAAATGCATTAATTAAATAGAAATTAAAAGAAAAATTAAAAAAAAGAAAGAAAAAAAGAGAAAACACGGTGGAAGAGCTGAGAATTGGCAAATTAGGGTTGAAATTGGGTATAAAATGTGGAATTTCACTGTTCATTCTCTTCACCAAAAAGAACCCTAGCCGCCCAAATCAAAGGAAAACATAATTTCATCTTCTTCAGAAAGAAGTTGCCCCATACAAACCCATCTCCTTCTCTCTCTCAACCCAGCCGCCGCGCACGAACCTTTTTCCCTCAACTCTCCTCGTCGGCGCATAAACTCTTCTCACAGTAAACTCATATTCATCGCAAAAGTCGACGAGACCCCTCACCTCCTCCTTCATTCCTCTCTTTTCCGCCGCAAAAACCAAAACTTCCTCACCTTCCTTTCAAACCCAGCCGCCACCGGGAGCCTCTTCAAAACCCACTAACAACTTCTTCCCCCTCCGAAAAAACACTCACCGAAAAACCTTTCTCATTCCTCAACACCATCAAAAAACCCTCTTCTTCCCCTTCTTCTCATCCGCAAAATCCTCTTCTTCTTCAAAGTTCCGCCATCCGCCATGATTTCCACATAAACACTCTGCCTCACCATTTTCAGTTGGCAATACAAGTCTTCCGTCTTCCATTTTTCACCATTCTCGAACACCCACCATCCTCCTTAACCTCTATATGAAAAACAACAGCTCTCAATTTCAGTTCTAGATCTGTTCATGGTAGCTAAGAATTTGAAGGTTTCAATGAACCAGTTGCGGATTTACGCAATCATCATAAGTAGCGTCGCGCCTTTGAAATTTTGTGCGTTTTCTTTTCCAACCACACAGCAGGTCGTCGAGTGAACTAAATCTGGTTTCGACTTGTTTCCGTAAGTTGTGAGTACTGATGTCGTGAGATTGGAGTTTCGCAGAAGATTGCAAATACTGAAGATCATTGTTGTTGATCGAGTCGCTTTTCCGTGTCGACATTTTATTTTGGTATCAATCTGATTTTATTTCAGTTCTGGCAAAACATTGGTGTTTTTCAGGTGTATAGGCCGGATACGACCATGGATGCTCGGTTATGATAACCTTCAACTTCATTTTTGATTCACCGCGAACTCTCCGTCAAGGCATACGCGAGCTTGAATGTTCTGGACGTTCGACTCTAAATTCCCATTAGTTTTCGAACGCAACAAGCAGTAGATCCTGGAGAAACAATTTTGGAAACAACGTTGGTATAACTGACCGCTCTGTTTCGAGACATCCGTCAGGTTTTTGTTCATGCTTGTCACCGGAAGCAAAAGGATAACATCAACATATCTGACAACAACATTGTGTTTTCGGTAACAACGTATCAGACTGAGTTTTGATTTGTTTGGTGTTAATAGTGTTGTTTTTCTTCTGATATTGGGTTTGTATTAAGTTGTTCTTTTTCTTGAATGTTACATTAAGTATTAAATCGGAATCATTCATGGTGTGTTGCATATTTTCTATAATTTTGATTTAATTTATTGTTGTTGTATTTGTCAAAATCTGACTTGATGTAGTTTCGGTTTGATCTCGCGTGTTGGTTCTGCTGTTGTTGTTCTGAACCGTGCAAGAAAAAAAATGTGGGTAGCTGCTACTGGTGAAAGAGTTTGAGATCCGCAATTCAACACGTCAAATGTTGGTTCTGTTGGTCCAAGGAAGCACGTTTTTTGCTACTAAGAACGTCAAAGTGTTTTTCACAATTTATCTTGTATATTCATGAGCTTTAATTAAACTATTACTATTAACATTATTTTAGTATTCTATATGATGTTCGGTTTAGTTCTCTTATCATTTGAGAAAGATGAGCTGCAAAATGCAACCGTCTCGGTGTGAGGCTATTATTGTTTTTTTATTATGATATATCTTGGTAAATAACAAAAGGTTACTATCAGTAGCTTCTTCTTCAAATGTTGATATCGTTATAGGATCCCATTGAGAGCTCAAAGAGAATCATTGTAAACTCATGCAGACATGCGCTAAGTGGAGAAACGTTTCCTCTTACCTTGTGGGAAGCACTTTCAACTATATTACCAAAGACATAAATCTTGAACTTATATGGAAGTATCGAGAAACCGTGTTAAAATCCATGCGACGTAGCAATGATAATGAGTTTGAGCACCAATGTCACTATTGATAGTAATGACGACAGAAGTAGCAATAAAATTCTTCTCAAAAATCTTGTTGCTTCCACGCGTGTTCACGTCATGGAATAAGACATGCAAGTTCATATTGGCACTAGAACGCGTAATAAAGGCCATCACATCCGCGGCTTACCCTTGGCCCCTTCCAGTGAGTGCATTTTCTCTTCTTTTCTTATTTGTTTGGCACTTTCGTTTTCGTTATATTTTATTCCCATTCGATAAAAATGTATCCCAAATCCCAAAAATGTAAGAAAAAATTATCGCTTTTGTTTTATTTATACTTTAATACTTTAAAACCATTTTCAAAAATAATTATCGATTCGTCGATCCATTTTCTACCCTTGTAAGTCGAGTGCTTTCAAATCCTCGCCATCAACCTTTATTCACCATACACAACATTTTAAAGCTTAATCCCGGGCCTCCTTACAGTGACACCTATTTGATCAAATATTTCTAGTTGGTCACTTAGAAGACTAGCCCATTTTGCTAGTGCACACGCTTAAAATTCAATTCAAACCTCGACTCACCTCGACTATTTTTCTTCAAAATCAACTATTCTTTTCGAATAAGCAATGTAGATATCAAACTCTTCAGGTCTAGCACTTCTTGGGTTCTCGAAGGATTGCTCTCAAGGTGTACGCCTTAGGTTGCGATCTGTCATACCCCAAATTTTACCCTTATACTCATTTCGATTCTCATTTTGTTTTGTATTGCATTGTAACTAACAGCTAACCAGTTTGCTCAGTCTGTTTGTTTTGCAGAAAAATGACGTTCTGCATTTTTAATTCATGAAGTGCAGAAATGTCGTCAATTCATAGTCGGTTGATGATTACAGAGCCAGATTGTTATTAGAAGATCTTCAAGCAACTAGGGTTTTCTACCTCTCGATTCACACGACATTTGGGTTGAGAACGGGGGGATTTCTAATGACAGTAGTGATGTCAGATTCTTCTTGATACAGTCCGTCTTTATTTAAGAACAAGGATTTAGTCATCAGATGGATTTTTGAAATGTTGGATTTATGCACCATATTGATTTGAAGGCGTTAAAGTTAATTGGTTTAGATTTGAATCAGTCGCATTCATTTTTTGTCCTCTATTCGATTACTAGTTATGTTTTAAAGGCGCAGTGGAATTATAGTTCGCGTCAGAGTTCTAATGAATTAGTTTGGTTTTGTCGCAAGTCTCAGCGGATTTGTTTGTCATGTTACAAAGTCAGATTATTCGAGATTCAATTTGAATTCTAAAGGCGGAGGAACGCTCGCTTTTTCTGTTAAAGTGGATTCTATGTTCAAAGCCAATTTTCACTGATTTTATTATTGAATATCAATTGATCGTCAGGGGTTGGTTTTGAGTTCAGAAGTCGTGTTGGATGTGATTTATTTTCAAGTATAGTGTATAATGGTTAATTTTCCGAATTTTAAATTACAAATGTCAGGTATTCGAAGGATATAAGAATTGAATTTAATCGGAAGATAAGAGCATTTTATTGAATTCCTTTTCAATCTTTGTACAACTTTCGGTTACATCATATTCGAAATTACAAAATAAGTGGTCCTAAAATTCCTAATTTTTCTAAGAGATCTTCACATCCGCTCTTCCAACTTCAAATCTTCAGACCTGCAAAAACCATACGCCGTCAGGAAAAGTAATAATTGACAGTGAAATTTAATTGTTTTTATTGAAAGTGGTTTTCATTTCATTTCGACACCCTCAGAAAATTCTCATCATCGGGCGTGTCAGAAAGGCAACAACGATAAAGTCGAAGCCAGCTCCCGACTTATTTCCCAACCTCGGTAAATCCGGAAATAATCTGTTCTTAGAGAGAGAGAGAGAGGGAGAGAGACAGAGAGAGAGAGAGAGAGAGAGAGAGAGAGAGAGAGAGAGAGAGAGAGAGAGAGAGAGAGAGAGAGAGAGAGAGAGAGAGAGAGAGAGAGAGAGAGAGAGAAGTGTTTTTGTGAAATGATTCCAGCCAAATGGATCCCTAAGCCTAATCCAAATCAATATCCAGATCCAAATACCATCAAGTAAATCACATGTATCCAAATATCAGAAAAATCCAAGATCATCAATAATCAACAGATCCGGAACTTAGTTGTCAGAAAATCAAATCTGCATAAAAAAATATGAAATCCAAAATCTGGATCCAATCATTCAACAAGTTAACAAAATCCAAATCAGATCTGAGAAAATTGAAATATCATCCAGCAAATCAAATCTGGACCGAAACATCATCAAATCAAAAAAATCACAATGAGCAAATCTCAGATATTCAAGCAAAAAAATAACGTCAGATCCAGGCCTAGAATTCGAAAAGGGATTTTAAAACCAGAAGTATAACACGCATCACCATCAACCATTCGAGGGGATCAGCGGCTGCGAAGAACCCTAAAAATAATCATCACCATCATTCATCAAGGTCGCAAAGCAATAACCAATATAATCGTAGATCATCACCCAACGGATTGCAAAACAAACCCACCACGGCCTCAGAACTTTTCACTCGTCATCGGCCAATCGCCGCAAACCACAACGAAAAACCATTCGCAGTCATCCTCATGAAACAACAACCATCATCCAACTGGACTCAAAGAAGCAAAGCTTCTCATCATTGTCACGAAGCACGCCGTAACCCTAGCCATAACATCACCAATAAAAAAACCGCGGGCAAAACAAACTTAACAAATCAAAATCACAACTTCAACAATCTCGTGGCTCAGAATATCATCATCATCGCCGTAAAGAATCTGTCAAATCGTAAGCCATCGCCCACAGGTTCACATTGTATTGATTTTTTGTTTTGGTTTCAAATATAAACGAGAAGAAGAAGAAAGGTACGGTAGCATAAAGTGAATCACGATCATTTTCAGAGAGATTGGGAGGAGAAAAAACGTGAATGGTGAGAAGAGAGAAAGAGATGAAAAACTCAGCAAATGAACCCCTTGGGGTTGCGCCGCGACCATCTCCAGATTAGGGTTTAAAAACCCTAATTTTGCCCCCCATTTTCCCCTTATGTATCATTTGAACTGGGTCGGGTCTGGGGCCTGACCACCCAGCCCGACCCGTTTGGCTTTTATTTTTCTTTTATTTTATTTTTTTGTTGTTTTGGTTATTGCTAATTTTATTCTATTATTTATTTTTTATTCTAACAAAAACACTAATCTTTTTTTTCAAAGCACTAACATTATTAAATATTAAAATTAACTTTTTTAATCTAAACCTTTTCTTAAACTAAAATTAACTTTTTTTCATTATTGCAAAATCCAAACTTTTTATATCAAATTACTAACCTTTTTATTTTTAAAACTCTAACATTTTCTCATTTTAAAATTCTAACTTTTTCTATCAAATTTCTAACTTTTCTTTATTATCAAAATTTCGAACACTTTTTATTCTAACTTTCTTTTAATTTAACCCTAATATAAAATTTCTAAGTCTTTTTAACTAATGGCATTAAAATTTCAACCTATTTCTAAATTTCACCAAAAACCCTAATTTCATTCTAACCTTTTGCTAATTACCTAAATTCTCGTCGTTTCAAAACGTTCTTCACCTAACTTCTAATTTTCGTCAACTCCAATTTTTATTTTTTATTCCTAACATCATTCTTGATTAACCATGAACTTGTTGCTAACCCTTTATATTTTTTGTACATTATCTGACATTGTTATTATTGTTCACATCCTACCATTATCACTTGTACATTATTTCAACATCTTCATTGCTTATCAATTTTTCACCACTCACTATATGTTTCACAGTTAATTCCCCTCCGAAGGAAAGGTCTAACCGTTTGACCGCCGTGTCAATAGTCCTTAACCTTCATCCAGCTTTTACCTTTCAAACCTAGAAACTCCGATTCGCCGTACTCATATGCTTAGGCGTCCCGCCGTGGCCAATTTTACCCTTTACCCTAGCATTAGGTCAAAGAGTTGCCGCACTCCGATTTAGGTTTCCCGCCGTGAAATACTATTTTACGTTTTCAATTCAATTCAATTTCAACATAGAGACTGGAGTCGCTGAACTCCACGTAAGCACTTCCTTAAGAATGCTCACTCCCCATTGAAACCTTGACCACATTCAAGAAGTTTCTAACCTCCCTTTCAAGGGGAACTACGATTACTCTGATTCCATCCCCTACCTCGGATACGTAGACACAAGATGCGAGTCTTGGTGAGTAAACTTAGGACTAGCCGTTAGGTGTTTCTTTTCACCTTATAACCCTTAGCAATATACCCTCAAGCAAATAAGTAAAGTTAAACAAAAGGTTCTTGTAGAGTACTACAGAAGTTTAGGGCGCTAATACCTTCCCTAAGCTTAACCAACCCCCCGAACCCTAGATCTTTCCCCGCATTGTTTACGATGCAAAAATTAGGTTTTCCTTCTTTTGACCTTTTCCTTCGGATAAATCAAAGATCGATTGTGAACTAAAGATGTGATCAAACTAATTAATAGTTTGATATCCTATTCTCACCATAACAGAAAATGGCAACTTCATTGGGGAAACAGTCCTAACTTTTAAGGGTTACCCCTACTTTGTTTATTTTGCTATTTACTTTATTATTTGCTTGCTTGTATATAATATATCTTACACCTTGCTTGGGGTATCTTTTGTTGTGAGATAAGTCCTACACCCGGACTTGAGTGACATTATTATAAGGTGATATATTCAACGAGGCTTACAGGGAGTGAGTCCCGACCAAGCTGACTTGAGAATCACCGCTCAGTTGAGACCTTTCAAAATTTAGTTCGGTTGAACAAGTGTAGTCATGAAAACCCTTACTATTTTCGACTAGGAGTCTGTGATACTTGGGACCGTAGTACCTTAACACCACTTTGGCTTTATCTAGGATGTAGTGCGAGGACTATGAGGGAGTAGTCCCAAAATAGTTGCTACGCGATGCTACACTCAAAAAATATTCTCTCGAGAATATTATTAACCATCGAGTCAGTCGGGAAATTGATAATATCCAAAAGATGGGCTGATGACTTTGGGCACCTCTTTAGAACCTTGTTCTGCAGGTACAACTAACCTATAGTACATACCCTTTGGGGATGGGTAAACCTTAACTCCATTCATTGTTCCTCTAACCTAAGGCTTTGTGTGTATGTGTGCATTGCATCCATAAAGCATCACATTGCGTTAAGTTTCATAGAATTCAAACTTTATTTATAAATGTTGCGGTGAAAATTGGATATCAAGCTATTATATTAACTTGAACCTTAATTCTTTTACAACCGAACTTTAGTTTATCCAAAAAAGGAAAGGTTTAAAGAAAGAAAAAACCTATAAAAATGCAAAGCAAAAGGCAAGGCCTAAAGCTAAGCAAAGAGAGATCTAAAGGTTCGGGGGTTGGTTATGCATAGGGTAGGTATTTCACATCCTAAACATCTGTAGTACTCTACAGGAACCTCTTGTTAATATTTGTGT
Source organism: Lathyrus sativus (assembly GCA_963859935.3). Taxonomy (NCBI): domain Eukaryota; kingdom Viridiplantae; phylum Streptophyta; class Magnoliopsida; order Fabales; family Fabaceae; genus Lathyrus; species Lathyrus sativus. The sequence goes on along the minus strand of OZ012736.1, from coordinate 133,197,856 downwards.
TTGCTAGAGTTTGCTTACTAAGGGTAAAGTGCTAAGGTAAAAATCTAAAGTATAAAAGTATGTACAAGTTTGCTCGCAAAGACATCGCATATCGTGCCTACGTATCCTGACGAGAATGGAATCAGAGCAATTGTAGTTCCCCTAGCTATGGATGAGGAATTCTTGACTGTGGTCAAGTCTCCAAAGGGAAGTAAGCATTCATAGTGAAGTACTTACACGGAGTGCGGCGACTCCGCTTCTAAGTTAAGATGATTAAGGTAGAGAATGTCCATGGCAGGATGCTAAACATGAGTACGGCGACTCAAATCCTAAGGCTAGGATATAAAAGGTAAAGGGTGCCCACGGCGGGACAGTAAACATGAGCACGACGACTCAAATCCTAAGGCTAGGATATAAAAGGTAAAGGGTGCCCACGGCGGGATAGTAAACATGAGCACGGCGACTCAAATCCTAAGGCTAGGATGAAGGGAAGGATGTCCACGGCGGGACGGATTAAAAGTGAGCACGGAGACTCAAATCCTAAGGCTAGGATGAAGGAAAAGAATGTCATCGGCGGGACGAATTAAAAGTGAGCACAGAGACTCAAATCCTAAGGCTAGGATGAAGGAAAAGAATGTCCTCGGCAGGACGGTAAAAACGAGTACGGTGACTCGGATCCTAAAGCAGGATAAAGGATTAAAGAGTAACAACAATCAATGTCAAAGTGATAAACGGTGAAAATATGCACTAACACGAGTAATTGGCACAAAGAATCACTTAAAAAGGATTTAAATTGAGAAAGGTATGAATATTTGAAATCTTGAAGAAAATCAAACAAACATGGTAATAAAAAAGGAAAGGTGCGCTTGGTGGGTGTTGAACCCACCACCTCATGATCACTAGTTCAAAATCTGGTCAACTCAACCAGAGGTGCGCGCGTGAACAATGCATAGAAAAGAAAGAAAATATTAAAAATATGGAAAATATGAAAAGAACAAAAAAAGTCGATCCTCCTCAGGGATCGAACTCAGGTTCAAAGGCATGCAAGATGTTTTAAAGGTAAGCGTGCAACCACTGGGGTGGCGATACATCCATTGACTATGCCACCCCAAAATAAAGATAAGCCATCAATGTGTGTTATCCTGGGCAAAGCTTCAGGAAAAACAAGGAAAAGTTGAAATACGTTTTGATCCATAACTTCTTCAAATCTCAATCTTTTTTCATGAAATCTTAGCCTAAACCACTTGAAATTTTATGAGGAAGATGATGGTGCAATTGGTTTTTCCAGATAATGTACACATAATGAAATTCAAATGATCATGCAATATGGAGTTTTGAAATGCGTTTTGAAGATCAAGGCTCAAAGCTGATGCAATTAGAGAAAGAAACTGGTATGAGCAAATTCCAAACATGCAAAAGGATGAGTTTCAACAAAAGTTTTGATTTAAAACACATCAGAACAAAAAATGGCATGTTAGCTGCAAAAGGATGAAAATTGGTGTTTTTGAGTGAACAACTTAGCCTTATGACACAGTATCCAAACATGATTCTAAGGCAACACATGCTCACATAATTAACAGCATTTTCACAATAAAACAACAACTAAATGAGTTTTATTTAAAACAGGAACAGCCACACACCTTGTTATCATAAAGCAAACAAAAGCTCAATGTTACAAGCAAGCACATATTGAACAATCTCCAAACAAGAAACTGGTAGAAGCAAAGACCAATACTTCTCATTGTCACAGCATTAATTATCATAGACCCAACCTGTTAAGACTTTGGTGCATGTTGGACCAACTATCTATGAACAGAACTGTAGACCAATCAACTAATTAAGCATGCTATGAACTAATCCAGATAAACCTCAAAATGTCAAAGTGAGTTAGTAAATTCAAATCAAGAACAAAATCTTGAAAAACCCAAATTAATACTTCTATGGTCACCACATGCCCAATCAACCCAACTGACCTAGGCAACCAACAAGACATGCACTTTACAAGCTAATCAAGCAGCCAATAGGCCTCAAAATCAAAGCAAATAAAATCCATTGAAATGGCAGTCAACATTTTTCAACAGTAAAACAAAAGAGCAACAATGAGTATAATAAGGTTCTTGGTTTGGAAAATTGAAGCAGCAATGTGTACACTAAAGTCCACCCAAGTCCAAAATACATTGCTCATGAGTAGAGGTAGGCACCAAACCTGCTACTATAATTCATCACAGTTAACAACAGCAGCCAACATCCCTCATACCAAACAGCCACCTTAGTGTAAGATTTTGGTGACAGTCATCAAACCAAGACAGTTGTTCCTTAACAGGTTTATTATGAGAACAGGTCTTGACAGCAAAGAATATTTAAATCAGAGGTTGACAACACACAAAACCAAAAAAAACACAATAGTAGCTACTTGTCAAACAAGAAAAATACCACATGTTATGTACTCAACACATAGTAGTTGCAACAAAACTTGAACAGAAATCTGATGACAATTGAGGTTGGCAAAACTTAAAGCAAGAGCTGACATCCTCCAAGCAAAATGGCCACAAACTCACCAATCAAACTCACATGATCAGACAACAACTTATACAAAGAAAAATCTGATGTGAAACAAAATTAAAGAGGTATTGAATGGCAGCAGAAACAATAACATTCTTTGGTATGACAGGCTAAGCATTAAGGCAATTTTAGAGAAAAACTGGAATTCTCCATCTGTTAGGGAATTCAAGCAGTTTTGGTAATAGACAACAGGTTTTGACAGCAGTGAAATACCCCCCTCCCAAAGAGTCAACATACTCTTAATAGTTCCCCCCACAAATTGAGTAGAAATTGTAACCTGAACTAGGCTAAGCTTAAAACTAACTGCTACTGAATTGGGAGGTCTGGCTCCTAAGCACAGACATGGCCAGCAGCACATGAGTTCAAAAATGCCAGCATCAAATCCTCATTATTCCATACACTTCAATAGTCTAGTAATGACATAACAATGTTTGCCTAATGACAGCCACACACAAATAATTGGCAGCCTGAGCTATCAAAGATTCACCTATCCAACTTGGTCCTTATGACAGTTGTAACTTCAAAGACAACTCTCAAACTTCACAAATAGAAAACAACTTTTTTGATAACAACAGTTTGCAAATTTAAGACATGACATTGTTAAAACATCCAGCAAACAGTCCAATACATATTTCCATATGGTGGTCACTACTTCGAGGTAATAAAACATAAACAAAACTTATCATGAAAACAAATTCAAGCTGAACAGCAGCAAATCAAGATGACAAAACCAAGCATCAATCCAAATATGATTCACATGATAATTACAACTTTCATAAAAGCAAGCACAAACCGAAAACTCAATCCATGATCTAATGGTTCCAACACTTTTAACCAATACATATAGATAAGAGAGGGAAAAGTTAGAGGTTACATACCTCTTGTAGATCTCACTATGCTAGCAGCCAAGAAAACCAGAAATTCCCCTTTGAGCACACTTTGTGAAAGTTACTTCTTTTTGAGGAAAAATGCAACCATGTGGCCAGTTTGTGAAAATGGATTTCTAGATGGTGTTTTAGATCATGGACAGCTATAATATCATTAACATGAGGTGTCTAAAGTGTTAAAGTGGTAGGAAATGTTCTCTGTAGTGATTTGACTTGAAATGTGTGTAAAAGTCAAACTATGGTGTATGGACAATTGACTTTTTGATCCAAAGGTTTTTTTAGGAAACCAATTGTGGGAACAGCTTCAGAGGGTCATTTTAAGTTTTTATATATGGTTTTTGAAGTGTTGGGATATTTAGAACTAGAGCTGGTGTGGAAAATGCAAAGTGGTCAAAATGGTGTTTTTGGTGAATTTGGACTTTCAAGCAAAAGGGAGAAAGAGAGAGAGCTTAGTAGCATGGTTCTCTTGGATAGTTCTCTGGTCTTTAGAAGAATTAATCTCCTTAATTAAGTGGAGAAGGCCTCTATTTATAGGCAAAGCAAGGGTATGGATAGATTTGGAGATTTCCTTCCTAAGAAGGAAAGGTTTGCTTTTTTTGGATCCAATCTTTCAAAAGGGCTTTCTTGGCTGATAGGTAAGCTTAAATTCGGGATTCATGATGAGTTTAGAGTGGCTAAATTCATGCTAGAAGGCATAGGTTTATGGCTGGTTCAGATTTCACTTTCCACCTCTTGCTTGTTTATGATATTTTAATGCAAGTTGCATTTGCAACTTGCAAACTTGGTAAATTCAGTTCTTCTGCATATTCTTCACACTTCTACACTACAAAGCCTCTACATATCAGAAACAATAATATCCAAGGGCTGAGATTGGTCCAATTGATGAAAGAAGGGATTTTTGAAAATTTGTCAATGTGGGACTCAAGTGTGAAAACACCAACTTGCCAAACCCATAACTTTCAGCTCACAAATCCTTTTGAGATGTTCTAGTACTTTTTAGAAAGCCCTTAAATAGTTCTAAAACATTCATGTTTTTATGAGTTTCAAATTCCTAAAGGAACTTGGCCAAAAAGCCTCTCAAAGTTGCTAAAAAAACAAGCTTAAAAGTGAAATTTCTCTAAGTCCTTTTCCCTTCTTGAAATGAATTTGATCATAACTCCAAATCTATGCATTTTATGACCATGGACCAATTTAGGACTTTTGTAGGTCTTGATAAGAGCTTTCCAATGAGCTTTGAACCAACTCAATTGGATGTGTGGTTAAGGAGTTATGGTCTTGCCCCTTTCGAAATTCTTATTCCCGACTTTTGCGATTATTCCTCAACCCTTGATCCAATTGCCATAAACTTTTATGGGTAGATGCAATATGTCATTAGGAACATTTTTTATTCTCATCTTGTGGTCAGATTCCTTATTGCTGAAGAGTTGACTTTTCGGTCAACCGAACGATCGATCGGTGGCTACCGAGTTGACTGTTGATGCTCTGGACTTCTTGAGGCTTTGAAACTTCTTGAATGGACTTTACCAAGCCATATGAACATTATAGACCATGATCCCACCATTGTAACACCTTTTAAATCAAAAGTCAAACCACAGCTGACTTTTCCCGCTCGAAAACCCTAATCGGGTATCCTGAACTTCACTGCTTTTGATTCTTGGGTAACAACCTCAAATTGGATTCATGCTTGATCCAATAGAATATTCTTGATGATGTGGAGACCCAATCTCAAAGAAAACCAATTCAAAATATTGACCGGTCAACCCTCGAAATCTCGATTTCGGCTGTGCAAAACCCTGATTCTCCTGTAACTTGACAAAGACCACTTGGAAAGGGTTAAGGTTAGATAAACATGTGAACATGCTCCTAAAATGATGATGAAGATCTAAGGGGTCAAAATTTGGGATATGATAATAAACATTTCAGGATACTATGGACTAATGTAGGAAAAACACTTTGAGATATTCTTTTATGGGTCTTAAGTTGGATGACCTAAGGAAGTTAGGAGATTTGGTTCAAGATCAAGAAGGATTCCGAAACAAGTATGAGAGGCTGTTAACTTTGTTGAAACTTCAAGTGGACGACGAACTTCTTTCCGTTTTGCTACAGTTCTAGGATCTGGATTATCATTGCTTTACATTCCTAGATTATCAGCTATTTCCAACCTTAGAAGAGCACACTCAAGTGGTGGGGTTACCCCTTTTGGATGGATCTCCTTTCCCTTTCTTGGAAGAGGACCCTAAAGAGCAAGACATTGCTAGAGCTATATGTTTGAAGTTATCCGACATCAAGGGGCAATATGATCACCAACAGTTGTGGAGACTCTTCCAACGTACCCTTGCTTGGTTGTAATGGAAGATTTATTTACCTCCTACCCTCAATCTATCTTTTGAAGACAATGCTCATCCTCAAAAAGGCCCAGCTAGAAGAGCAGATCAAGGAGCAGATTACGAAGCTTCCTTAGGGTTTTATTAGCTTTTATTTAGCTATTTTTTAAGACTTTCTTTTAAGAATATTTATTTGTAATCCATTTTCAAAATTAATAAATAAAAGTTTCTTTGGTGTCCCACAATGTTCGTCAATATTTGAATTCCATGAAAGCCTTTCATTTGCATTCTGCATTCTAGACATCATGTTTTTGCATTGCATTTGTCTCCCGGTGTCTTATTCTCGGTTCTCTCGCCTTCCAGTTCCGTCACCCTGAGTTCTCTGCATCAATACAACACTAGAGCCCAAGCTCGAAAAAGGATGGAAGAACAAGTTCAAGAGATGGATCGTGTCAACATTGAACTAGAAGATCTTCGAGGAAGTGTGGGGCAGATTATGGAGATGCTGCAAGCCCTTAGTGTGAAAGTAGATACTCAGCCCACTGTTGTCTCTGAGCTTACCACTACTGTTGTGGATCCTCAAACCGTCTGTTACTACTGCCAATATACCTCCTTATGGTCTTCAACCCGGTTTTGTGCCTCCTACTATTGCTCAACCAGTTCAACAAGTCAGTCCTCCGCAACGCAAAGCTCCAAGCTCAGACCATCATAAAAGAGCTACACGCCAGAGAAGTCTCTCAAGTAGGTATAACCGTAAAATGGCTGCTCACCAACCTTGGCGACATCCACCTAATTATGTTCAAGGTTATCCGGTTCAATATGCTCAACAACCCTATGTAGCTACTGTTGCACCTCCTTTCAGTCGGCAGTTTCATATATATCAGCTTGTGCAATCAGCTCCGGTTTATCAACAACCTCCTGGTTATCACCCTGCACAAACTTCTGTCAACTATCAACGAGCGCCCAACGCTCCTGCCAGTCAACAACCTACGAAGCAAGCACCTCGCTAGAATGGTCCGAATAGGAGACAGTACAAACCTTGTCCTCCGATTCCGATAACGTTTGCTGAGTTGTACCCCTCATTAGTGCAACGAGGTCTGATTACTACAAGAGCTTTGGATCCACCTCGTAATCCTTTGCCTGCCGGTTACAACGTTGCCGCTCAATGTTTATTTCATGAGGGTGCGCCAGGCCACGAGTTAGAAGATTGTTACGTACTCAAGTGCATTGTTAGAGAATTGTTGGAAAAGAAAATTCTGTCTTTTGATGATCCTCAGCCGAAGATCAAGACTCCTCTTAGGGTTTCCCATTTTCCAAGTTCAAACTTTGCAAAGTCTGTTTTCAACATATCTCATCCAGTTACTCCTCCCGTGAGTCAACCAACTCCGGTAATTATTCAGAAACCTAGTCCATTTCATTTCAGTATTCCTCAAGATGATGTGACCGTGATTGACCAAGAATCTGAGAAAGTTATTTTGAAGGAAGACTCGAAGACTGATAATGAAGTAGTGACAGATATAGTTGGGGCAAGCAATACGACTCGCAGTAATCATACTCCCCATTTTATTGAGGAAACCACTGCCACCGTGCCAGCGTTGAATACAAAGACTTCATAAACACATTTTGAAGGACTTCGATACAGTTCATTTTTTTTATTTTATTTTCTTTGATTAAGCATAATTAGCATGTATGAACTTGCTTATTTTGAATAATTAATGCATAACATTTGCCTTGGAGAAATCCATTCGTTTCACTCACAAAAATATTTTTTTCATAATCTATAATGCCAACTTTACTCGATCTCTTGCTTTGATAGAGGATTGGGAGGAGGATGATGAACCAAAATGTCGGATCTCTTGTCGTATGATTTCGATTGAAACCTGCTGATGATGTAAGGCATTGTTTCAAATCCTAAACATCGAAGATATAAGGCAGATAATCCCTCGTTAACCCCTTTGAGCCTTAAAGTAGGAGTTTCTTTTTCCAAATAAAAACCCTCAACTTTAACCTGGGGCAGGGTAGTTTTCAGTTAAAATGATCGAGCGCTTAAACTCTCAAAAGGGAGGAGCATACATTTGAGAACCCATTGTATCCTTAACATATTAGGAGGCTGGAAGTAAGTAAAACAAACACGATGACTATCCCTTTACTACTTAAAGGGTTGGGGCAGTCACAAGCCTTTCAAAAGAGTCACACGACTTGTTCAAAAAATAATGAAAGGAGAAGCCCACTAAGTCTAAACCTATGAAGGAGACTTAGGCAAAACTGGGGCATCCCGCTGAACTCCAAAGTCAAAATCCAAAAGACTCTGTCCAGGCAAAAGTTAGGGAATAAAAGCAAAAAAACAAAGGATTACAATAAAGAATCCCAATAAAGAACAAAGCCGTGTTGATCAAACACAAAAGAAAATAGGTGAGTGGCTGCCATGTCCAAAACCTTGATGAGTTCTCGACCATATCAAATCCGATTGAGATATGAGTGCTTGTATCCAGTTAACTGAATATAGGATTGGAGAACATTACGAAGAAAGGGGTGGGTACAAATAACTTTGAGCCTCTATCCTTTATTTCTTAAAACCGTGAACCAAGCTATGATATAACCTTCAAAAGACCTAATTGAAGCAGGATTTCTTTTGAAAGCGTACACGACGAGATAATGTTTCCTGACTCCTACGAGCTACGCTCAATTTAACGTTGGCCTTACAAATTAAAATCATAACTAGTGATTTCAGTCACGAGTTATGGTGATATCTTTTTTCAAAACAAAAATAAAAACTTCAAGACAAATATACATGTTGCATTGACAATTTCAGGATAGGCATTTCACGCGTGTTGACTTTAATTGATATCTTAGAAACTTACATATAAACATAATCAATGGAGGTTTAAGATCCTGCTAAACAGGGGCAAGTGGTTTCCAAATATCCTATTGATGCAAGCCTTACATACTTAAGAGCTATTTCTCGAAGATTCAGTCATAACACTGTCGATCTGAGCCAGTTATGTCGAGATCCGACCAAATCTCTCCGAGAGTTTGGAAATAGTGGGGCAATTAGACTTCATGTTCTCTGAAAATCCTCTCGAGATGACTCTCCTCTCCTAAACTAGGTACTCTGGGGAATTATGTTTTTCAAAATGGAGACTACTACAAAGTCCCTCAAGATCAAAACTATTGTGTTTTCACAACATTCTTCATGCACCCGATGGATTTTACTCTCAGTGGTCTTCATTCCCCAGTAAATCACATCATTGCAGAAACACTGCTAAACCATTGCCTCATCACAGTCCTCAGCGAGTCTTCAAGCTGACAACACTTTTGGCATTCATCCGATAAATCACCAGTGACTCTCAAGACTGTAGAGATATCCCCGGTATCCTCCATATGTTCTGTGTCCTTGAAGACCCACTCCCAATGGAATCATTTATTCCCTAGCAAAATTGCTTACTCTCCTCAGGAAATACTCCCCAGGAGATCGCTATATTATCCCCAAGAATCAAGATACTTTCCCCAAGGATGTCTAGTGAATTCTCCCCAGTAAGTCTGAAGAACTCTCCTTAGGGAAGTCTGATATAGTTTATCCCCAGGGAAGTTGGATGCACCTTTCGCCCAGGAAGCTGACGTATTATTCCCAGGAAGTCGCTACACTTTTCTCCATGAAGCTGCCTAGCTCCACATCTTCCCCACAAAGCGTATATTTATTTTATCCCCGGAATTCTCTAGTCCTGAGATTTTCTTTGGCTAATTATGATTCATGATAGCAATCCCTCTAGTGAAGTCATGACATCCTACTCTCCGGTGAAGTCGTATCGTATCCCCATGAGGAAGTCATGATGCCGTATCCCCAAGTGGATTATTTCCCGCCAGAGAAGTTGGAACTTTGAAGCAAAATTTGGTTCAACCATCAACGTTTCCTCTCCTTCGATAGATGCACCATTGCAGAGGTCACCTGGTATCCCTGTCGAGATGTTTATTTCATCTCATGTTTCCTCCTCTGATCTGTTTTGTCAGCATGTGCATGAGCCTAAGCATGAACATATTCATAGCATTTTCATACATATTAACATACATATTAACATACACATTAACACAAGCATTCGCATTCACATTGTTTTGCAATTCGTGTCATCCTTTGTCGTTACTGCTAAGTAACTGGGTTCGTCCGTTCTCTCCAAGTACATCGTCAGCCCTAAGCATAAAATACCTACTCTTTTCCAGTTTCCCCCACAGAGCTCGAACCTCGTGGACGATGGTTATTTTTGTTATCTTTCCGCGCCCGGATAAGATAATCCCCATTTGAGTTCATTTCCTCAATGGAGTCCTGTTTGAAAATTTGTTTCTAGTCTAGATTGAACTTTGATCCTGTCGGTCGCCGAACCTACCTGAACGTGCATTTATTTTGTACTATCTTTCAAAAAGGGCCTCTTACAACGCCTTTACCGGTACGCGACAGTTCTCACCTGAGAAGCCTATCATTACACCTTACATGGTAAACAACCTTTCTCTTTATTTGAGAATCTTATCATTACATTACAACTTTCATTACATTACAAACATTACAACAACGGTATGCGACAATTCTCATACAAGAAGCTTATCATTACATTTAATCGGTATGCGACAGTTCTTGTACAAGAAGCCTATCATTTCATTACAATCTTTCATTACAATCTTTCATTACAACCTTCATTAGAACCTTCATTACAATTTACATTTTACAACCTTTACAAGCAGTTCTCATCCGAGAAGCTTATCCTTGCTACTCTTGCAAATAAGTAGTATTTCTCGCCTGGGAAGCTTATCTTATCTTCATCATGAAGAGCAGCAAGTGGCCATCTCCATCGAGAAGCTGGTTTCCATTTCCTTTTCATCTTGAAGTGCGGGGAGGTTTGAAATGAATCATATTCAGGGGAGCACAGACCTTGAAGTATGAAGAAGTTTATTTTATCCTTTAGTAAAAGAAGAAGCTGAATCATATTTTGCTCATGGAAGCTTATTTTTATCAGATGAGTGACAGTCCGTCCAGTGGAGCTTATCAATCAATTATTCATCTATTATCCTCAGATAAGCAACAGTCTCTTTATTTGAGAGCTTATCCAGTTTGGCATGTAAGTCCCTTCCAACGTTAAGTGGCAATTCTCTCTCGAGAAACTTATCAGGGCATTTCCCTTAAAGTCCATTTATTTTGGCATACAACATGGGTTTACCCTGTATATTTTCTAATGTTTCCTGAAGATCCTGTTTCCAGAAGCTCGGATGTTATTCTTTGCTCAATGCTCCAGCATTCTGTTTACTTGATCCTACCCTAGAGTATCAGTCGGTCATGCCTGAAACTGTTGAACAGTACTCTCAGATATTTCCTCAGTGGAGGCCGTCTCGCCGGTGCCATCTCCATTGAGGACCCTCTTCTTACCGTTTCTTCTAAAGTGACAATTGGTCGCGCTCGCGCCGGTTGGCCATCACTTCAGAATTCTCCAGTGTCGTGTTGTTTCCTCAGTGTGTCGTATTCCTTAGTGTGGTTTGTTCGTCCCGTCCGTCCCTTGTGTCGTCGTGTCGTCTACATCCGTACATTTAGCATTTCATCATACACATCATATTAGATTCATGGCATTGTTAGCATTATAATCTGTTTCGTTTTGTCCATAGCATTGCATATCATTGCATCTAAGGGAAAAATCTTCGGTTATATGTATTTAAATCCCTTTCACCGTGATTTCTCGAGCCTTCGTCGCTCAAATCATCTTGTGAAGCTACTTAAATAGAGGCAACTGTCATACCCCAAATTTTACCCTTAAACTTATTTCGCATCTCATTTTGTTTTGTTTTGCGTTGTATCTAACAGCTAACCGGTTTGCTCAGTCTGTTTGTTTTGTAGGAAAATGAAGTTGTGCATTTTTAATTCATGAAGTGCAGAAATGTCGTCGATTCACAGTCTGTTGATGATTAAGGAGCCAGATTTTTATCAGAAGATCCTAAAGCAACTAGGGTTTTCTACCTCTCGATTCACACGACATTTGGGTTGAGAACGGGTGGATTTCTAATGACAGTAGTGACGTCAGATTCTTCTTGATACAATCTGTCTTTATTTAAGAACATGGATTTAGTCGTCAGATGGATTTTTGAAATGTTGGATTTATGCACCATATTGATTTGAAGGAATTAAAGTAAATGGGTTTATATTTGAATCAGTCGCATTCTTTTTTTGTCCTCTATCCGGTTACGAGTTATATTTTAAAGGCGCAGTGGAATTATGGTTCGCGTCATAGTTCTAATGAATTAGTTTGGTTTTGTCGCGAGTCTCAGCGGATTCGTTTTTCATGTTACAAAGTCAGATTATTCAAGATGCAATTTGAATTCTAAAGGCGGAGGAACATTCTTTTTTGCCGTTAAAGTGGATTCTATGTTCAAAGACAATTTGCACCGATTTTATTATTGAATATCAATTGATCGTCAGGGGTTGGTTTTGAGTTCTGAAGTCGTGTTGGATGCGATTTATTTTCAAGTATAGTGCATAATGGTTAATTTGCTGAATTCTAAATTAGAAATGTCAGGTATTCGAAAGATATAAGAATTGAATTTAATCGGAGGATAAGAGCATTTTATTGAATTCCTTTTCAATCTTAGTACAACTTTCGGTTACATCATGTTCGAAATTACAAAATAAGTGGTCCTAAAATTCTTAATTTTTCTAAGAGATCTTCACGTCCGCTCTTCCAACTTCGAATCTTCAGACCTGCAAAAACCAGACGCCGTCAGGAAAAGTAATAATTGACAGTGAAATTTAATTGTTTTTATTGAAAGTGGTTTTCATTTCGTTTCGACACCCTCAGAAAATTCTCATCATCGGGCGTGTCGGGAGGGCAACAACGACAAAGTCGAAGCCAGCTCCCGACTTATTTCCCGACCTCGGTAAATCCGGTAATAATCTGTTCTTAGAGAGAGAGAGAGAGAGAGAGAGAGAGAGAGAGAGAGAGAGAGAGAGAGAGAGAGAGAGAAGTGTTTTTGTGAAAAGATTCCAGCCAAACGGATCCCTAAGTCTAATCCAAATCAATATCCAGATCTAGATCCCATCAAGTAAATCACATGGATCCAAATATCAGAAAAATCCAAGATCATCAATAATCAACAGATCCGGAATTTAGTTGTCAGAAAATCAAATCATCATAAAAAAAATATGAAATCCGAAATCTGGATCCAATCATCCAACAAGTCAACAAAATCCAAATCAGATCCGAGAAAATTAAAATATCATCTAGCAAATCAAATCTGGATCGAATCATCATCAAATCAAAAAAATCACAATGAGCAAATCTCAGATATTCAAGCAAAAAAATAACGTCAGATCCAGGCCCAGAATTCGAAAAGGGATTTTAAAACCAGAAGTATAACACGCATCACCATCAACCATTCGAGGGGATCAGCGGCTGTGAAGAACCCTAAAAATAATCATCACCATCATTCATCAAGGTCGCAAAGAAACAACCAATATCATCACAGATAATCACCCAACGGATTGAAAAAAAACCCACCACAGGCTCAGAACTTTTCTAATTTTATTCTATTATTTATTTTTTATTCTAACAAAGACACTAATCTTTTTTTTCAAAGCACTAACATTATTAAATATTAAAATTGACTTTTTAATCTAAATTTTTCTTAAACTAAAATTAACTTTTTTCATTATTGCAAAATCCTAACTTTTCATTATCAAATTACTAACCTTTTTATTTTTAAAACTCTAACATTTTCTCATTTTAAAATTCTAACTTTTTCTATCAAATTTCTAACTTTTCTTTATTATTAAAATTTCTAACACTTTTTATTCTAACTTTCTTTTAATTTAACCCTAATATAAAATTTCTAATTCTTTTTAACTAATGGCATTAAAATTCCAACCTTTTTCTAAATTTCACCAAAAACCCTAATTTCATTCTAACCTTTTGCTAATTACCTAAAATCTCGTCGTCTCAAAATGTTCTTCACCTAACTTCTAATTTTCATCAACTCTAATTTTTATTTTTCATTCCTAACATCATTCTTGATTAACCATGAACTTGTTGCTAACCCTTTATATTTTTTTGTACATTATCTGACATTGTTATTATTGTTCACATCCTACCATTATCACTTGTACATTATTTCAACATCTTCATTGCTTATCAATTTGTCACCACTCATTATATGTTTCAACGTTAATTCCCCTCCGAAGGAAAGGTCTTACCGTTTGACCGCCGTGTCAATAGTCCTTAACCCTCATCCAACTTTCACCTTTCAAACCTAGAAACTCCGAGTCGCCGTACTCATATGCTTAGGCGTCCCGCCGTGGCCAATTTTACCCTTTACACTAGCATTAGGTCAAGGATTTGCCGCACCCCGTTTTAGGTTTCCCGCCGTGGAATACCTATTTTATGTTTTCAATTCAATTCAATTTCAACGTAGAGACTGGAGTCGCCGAACTCCACGTAAGCGCTTCCTCAAGAGTGCTCACTCCCTATTGAAACCTTGACCACAGTCAAGAAGTTTCTAACCTCCCTTTCGAGGGGAACTACGATTACTCTGATTTCATCCCCTACCTCAGATACGTAGGCACAAGATGCGAGTCTTGGCGAGTAAACTTAGGACTAACCCTTAGGTATTTCTTTTCACCTTCTAACCCTTAGCAATATACCCTCAAGAAAATAAGTAAAGTTAAACAAAAAGTTCTTGTAGAGTACTACAGAAGTTTAGGATGATAATACCTTCCCTAAGCTTAACCAACCCCCGAACCTTAGATCTTTCCCCGGGTTGTTTACGATGCAAAAATTAGGTTTTCCTTCTTTTGACCTTTTCCTTCGGATAAATCAAAGATCGGTTGTGAACTAAAGATGTGATTTAAACTAATTAATAGTTTGATATCCTATTCTCACCGCAACACGATCCTTCCGATCTTACATTTCTAGAATACCTAGCGTGCCCAATTCGAGTACGCTAACCTATTCAAATAATTTTTCTAGCTAAATTGCGAAAGAATTGAGTTCATTTAGTCTTGCACTCCTTGAATTCTTGAGTGACAACTATTGAGGCGTATGCCTTGGTTAGCGTGTCATTCGAACTTTCGTTCCTAAAACACTTCCCCTAATTATTTGGATAAGTACATTCACTGTCCAACAAACATATTTCATAATTAATGGAAGGAAAAAGGTGTCGTTGGGATCTAGCATTCCCATGATATCCTGACTAATTGGTTACGAGGCCGACGTCTCGCTTATCGAATAGTCGTCGTTCCTCCTAAATATACAACCCGTTTAACCTCGTTTCTCACCCTCGTGCGATCGAATTTAAACCCTAATGCATGTCTAAACCGTCCATCAAACACAAATTGCAAAGTTAATTGAATGAAAAAGGTATCGTTGGAATCTAGCATTCCAATAATATCCCGATTAATTCATTGCGAGGCCGACGTCTCGTTTATCGAATAGTCATCATTCTCCCTAAATATCTAGCTAAACTTTCTTTTCTCGCCCCCGTGTGATTAAAACTTCCCAAACACTAAATTCCTCTCCCTCGTGCGATTTCCAACCCAAACACTCTTCTCAAAGAACATTTTTTAGTTCCTTCTTCCGCGTATATGAACTCGTGCTTCAGCCTCCCCTAGCAAGCAGAAAAGCCAATGTTTAGCAGTTAGAATGCGACCTAACCACTCGTTCGTTTACAAACCTTTTACCGTAGTTGCCCGAACTACGGACGCTCTGATTCTTCATTCTCTTCTGAATGTAAGATACGTAGGCACAAGATTGCGATGATCTTGGCGAGCACATTCCTCACAATTCCACAATTCCTTCCTTTACCCGTAGTCCCACAAACTACGATGCTCTGACTTTCCCATTGCACAAGGAAGTACGTAGGCACAAGGGCCCCAATCCTTGGCGAGCACCCTATCTTAAAACAACCCATTCCCCCTATAGGAGAAATCTTAGAAGAAAACAAACAAGCGTATCTAACTTTACTCTTGAATCGAACGAATCAAGAGGTTCCCGTTGAGTACAAAGGACGTAGAGGGTGTTAATACCTTCCCTTTGCATAATCGACTCCCGAACCTATAATTTGTTTAGGACGACCATGTTCTTATCTTTTTAAAGGTTTTATCGATATTTTCCTATTCCTTCCTTAGAATAAATAAAGTTCGGTGGCGACTCTGTTCGAACGTTTTTTCCGCGTCCATCGCAAGGATCGTATTTTTCGAGGTACGACAACCACCTCAAATTGAACTCATCCTTGATCATATGTGATGTCCTTGATGATATAGAGACTTATTATGTGGAGGGTCAATCCAAAACCTTGACTGATCAACCCATAGAAACCCTGATTTCTGACTATATGAAAACCCTATTTCATCTGCATCTTGACAAAGACAAACTTAAACTCTGTTAAGGTTAGATAAACAATGTTGATACTCCTAGAATGATGAGAGGATCTAGGGGTAAAAATTTGGGGTATAACAGTTACCCCTATTTAAATATCTTCACTGGATGGCAATGAGAGATAACGATCTCCATTGAATCATGGTGAAAGGTATTTGAATATAGCAAACTGAAAAGTTTGCCCTTAGATACTATGGTATGCAAAAGGGAAAATTATAACATGCAATGAGTTCTAAATGATGCTTGGGTGCAAGAAAATGCTAACACACGAGCAAGAGAAAAGGACAACACAACAAGAGTAACCACTCACTGGGGACTCGACACACTGGGGAAAGATCCAATGCATAACAAGCAATAGTTCATACATGACTAATGATGGTAATTCAAGGGGATCTTCCACAGGTGATAGGAAACAGAAGTTCCACATGGGGAAGGAAGGAGTAAAATTTCACCGAGGACACAAAACTTCACTAGGGAAATCAGATCTTCGATGGGGGAATACACATCCAACAGAGTATGCATCACAGAGGAAAAACAAAGTCAACGGACTCAAACTCCAACTAGGGACTCAAGAGACATGATCCCTATTGGGAAACAAACCAATGGAATTCCCTTAACACGAAAAGTTCGAGCTGAATCTTCAGAGAGACACAGGAAATGAGACTAGGCTCACCGGGGATACTAGTAACGACTGGACCTCTGAGACTTACTGGGGATATAGACAAATCATGGGTGTCTAAAGATATTGGTTACAACCATCTAAAACTTTTCCAATAACCATCAGACTTAACTAGGGAACTAGTAACAACCAAACCCCATACCAATACCCATTGGTTTTATCAATCAACGCCAGTAACCACTGGACTTCTGCAGCGATTGGTAACAACCAAAAACTTATAATACTAATAACCACCGGATCTTCAAACAAAACTTGGTAACCACCGGATCCTCAAACAGGAAGCACAAATATATCCCTCAAAACCTTAAGAAAAAAGTTAATATCCTCAAAGCATTAGAATATAGCAAAGACACAACCCTCAACACATTAGGATTGGATGAAAACCCTCAAAAAAGCTAATATCATCAAAGCATTAGGATATGGTAGAGACATAACCCTCAACACATTAAGATTGGATGAAAACCCTCAAAACCTTGGGATCAAAAGCTAATATCCTCAAAGCATTAGGATATGGTAGAGACACAACCCTCAACACATTATGATTGGATGAAAACCCTCAAAACCTTAGAATCAAAAGCTAATATCCTCACAGCATTAGGATATGGTAGACACACAACCCTCAATACATTAGGATTGGACAAAGACCCTCAAAACTTTAGGATCAAAAACTAATATCCTTAAAACATTAGGATATAGTAGAAACACAACCCTCAATACATTAGGATTGGACGAAGACCCTCAAAACTTTAGGATCAAAAACTAATACCCTCAAAACATTAGGATATAGAAGAGACACAACCCTCAACACATTAGGATTGGACGAAGACCCTCAAAACTTTAGGATCATAAACTAATATCCTCAAAACATTAGGATATATCAAAGACACAAGCCTCAACACATTAGGATTGGACGAATATCCTCAAAACTTTAGGATCAAAAACTAATACCTTCAAAACATTAGGATATAGCAGAAACACAACCCTCAACACATTAGGATTGGATGAAGACCCTCAAAACGTTAGGATCAAAAACTAATACCCTCAACACATTAGGATATATCAAAGACACAACCCTTAATACATTAGGATTGGACGAAGACCCTCAAAACTTTAGGATCAAAAACTAATACCCTTAAATCATTAAGATATAGAAGAGACACAACCCTTAACACATTAGGATTGGACGAAGACCCTCAAAACTTTAGGATCAAAAACTAATACCTTCAACACATTAGGATATATCAAAGACACAACCCTCAACACATTAGGATTGGACGAAGACCCTCAAAAATTTAGGATCAAAAACTAATATCCTCAAAACATTAGGATATAGTAGAGACACAACCCTTAATACATTAGGATTGGACGAAGACCCTCAAAACTTTAGGATTAAAAATTAATACCCTCAAAACATTAGAATATATCAAAGACACAACCCTTAACACATTAGGATTGAATGAAGACCCTCAAAATGTTAGGATCAGACAGATAGCTAGAGTCTTCATGCAAATGGAAACATTCGAGTCTCTGGAAATTCTTGAACTCGAGATTCAAAGCATACATCTCTAAAGGTATAAAACTTGATCTTGGGATAAACAACCAAATCGTCAGTACCTGTCGCTACTGGATTTTCTCAACGCCAATTACCAACTGGCCTTACATGAAATATGATTGGTCACCACCAATTCATCAATACCAGTCACCACTAGATTTCCTCAACGCCAATATCCACTGGCCTTACATGGAATATGATTAGTCGCCACAAATTCATCGGTACTAGTCACCACTGGATTTTCAAGCAAGGATAAACATCCAAGCCTCTGGGAATTCCTAAAATGAAGAGATCAAATGGGATCTTCGAGAAACATTAGGAAAGATACAGGGTAATTAAACTCTACTGTATTCCAAACAATTGGACTTTACCGGGGATGTTGGTATCCACCAACAATCAAAAACACAAAAATGCTGGATGAAATTTCCAATAACCATTGGATCTAACGATGCCAGTAACCACTAAATTTTCAATCACTGCCAGTACCCATTGGATCTTCCACCATGATTGGTAACCACCAAATCAACAATACCAGTAACCACTGGATTTCCCAAGCGATTCCAGTAACCACTGGATTTCCCAAGCGATGCTAGTAACCACTAGACTCTCCACCATGATTGGTAACCATCCAATTAACAATACCAGTAACCACTGGATTTTCCAAACGATGCTAATAACCACTGGACTTTCAACCAATGATTCGTAACCACCCAATTAACAATACTAGTAACCACTGGATTTTCCAAACGATGCCAGTAACCACTGAACTTTCAACCAATGATTGGTAACCACCAAATTAACATACTAGTAACCACTGGATTTTCCAAAACGATGCCAGTAACTACTAGACTTTTCAAACAATGCTGATGACAATCGGACCTTAATGTCCCTTAGTGTCGCTACTGCGAAAATCGGCGCCGGCTGAACAGAAGAGTCGCCACCGTGCGTTATTTATCCCAACGGAGGGAAAGGAAACGCTCAGAGTAAACCTACCGCAAAGACGGGAAAGGAATGGTCATCGCAACCAAATCCTGGATTCGGGAGTCGGTTACGCAAGGGGAAGGTATTAGCACCCCTCACGTCCGTCGTACTCGACGGGATCTACGCTTGTTTTCTGGTACGGATTGTTATTCTATCTAATCTACAGGTCTGGGGTTAAAAGAAAATAAAATGACTCGGCAAAGTATCGCACTTTATGCCTACGTATTCCCGTCTGGAACGAGAAATCAGAGTCAACGTAGTTCGCCTACCTACGGGAAAGGAGGGGAAGGTTGCTCGCTAGGATATCGCATCCTATGCCTACGTACTTTCATACAGCATGAAAGATCAGAGCAAACGTAGTTCGGGCCACGTACGACACAGATTTGTCTGTTTATCTTTTATCCTTCTGAAAAAGGTTTTCTCCTGATTAACCGTCCAAGCGGACAAAAAGGACACTTTGATTGGTTTTCAGTCTTTTACGCAAGAACTGTCTTTTATTGTGTTTGAAATCTTATTGTGTTTTTCTGTTTGTTTTGAGAAAGAAGAGACGGAACTCTAACCTATGGTTGAAAAGGGAATCAAACTAACCAAATGTTATCATGCATGGGTTAAGACCTAATGTCTATCATGCTCCTCTCTTGCACAGAGAGAAACAGAGATCCTAAGGGAATAGACGGAAACAGAAACAATAGCATATATACAATAAAGCAGTAAAATGCATGGATGCAGGAATACAAGCGAGGCAAGGGAGTCACACTCAACCTCGAACCTAGAAAACAACAGGCAAAAGTGAACAAGGTTCACTTTCAACCTAACAGGTTAAATGGCAAACAATACAGTCAGGGAAATTCAAACAATACATCAAGAATTATAAACAGCAAACAACAGTCTTCATCAACATCTGTCTTCAAGCAAGGTCTCTATCTTCAATCTTCAATGGCTTTTCTTCAAGTCCCAATCTCCAAGATGAGCAGCAGTCAACAAGATGGATGGGATGTTAAGCAATCAGTTGCCTACCAAGGGTGGCCTACTGATTGTTAACATGATATAGACAGTTTTCTCTCAAAAGTTCTATCTTTTAAATACATTCACTAATCCTTCCAAAGGAAGGAGGTGGGTATTTAAAAGAGACTTTGAATCATAGAGAAAGAATGGAGGCAGACAAGACCTTCCATGTTTATGAAGCAAGTTTTCTACTCTAGAGCTCTGCCTAGTTCTTAGACCCTATAACCTTCAACAGCTGCCAGCAAGATGCTCTTCACCAACTCTGGAAATTGGTCTTCATTCTCTTAATCTTCAATGGGCTTCATCAGCACAGTCTTCAGCTCAAACCCAAGCCCCAAACAAGCCCAATACCCCACACAGTCAAATAATAACCCTAGAGAGGGCACACCACACAATCAAGCCAATACAGGAAATATACTAATAGTAATAGTAGAATAGGGGAAGCCTAACATTTTCTAAGGGATCTATCATTTACCCATAACCCCTATAGTCCCATACCCCAAAATTCAAACTACAACTCCTAAAAGAAATGATTTATCACACCTATGTTATATCTAAACCCTAGTTTTGATTCTCCTAATCACACCTAAACAAACCATCTAAAATTTAGTCCTAAAATCATAAATTAAATCTCATATGCAAATTAAAGTCCTAAGTGAAGTAATCTAAAAAGAATGGGTCCAAAATATACAAGGATCTAGCTAAACTAAAATCAACAAGATCAAGTATTAAACTAAACATCATTTAAACCTATTTAAAAGAAAAATACACTAAAAATGCAAAAACAAAATAAAATGCTAATTTTATTATATGACAATTTTCTTAACAGAAATATAAAAAAGATGCAAAAACAACCACTTAAAAATATGGAATTTTCAATTTGTTATGATTTTTCAAACAATTAACAAAAATAAAAGAAATTAAAATGATTTAGAATGGTTAGGGGTGCAGTTAGTAGTTATTTGCATTAAAACATGGATGATGGGCCCAGACTGGGGGTGCGCATAGCAAGGCGCGTCTGGGCCCAGTTAATCAGAAAACACAAAAAGAAAATAAAAAAAGAAAACGGTGCAAATAGTAACTATATTAGTTTAATTGAGGTTGGACCTGGATATTGGTGGTGCGAATAGCATTCTCAACTTAAGCCCACCAGACGGTTTTAAGTGAAACGGTACGCTTAAGGCACCCAGCTTCCCTCCAAATTCAACTTTAAATTGTGGCCGTGCAATCACATTCTCAGTCAACATGGTCTTGCTCAATCCAACGCCTCCCAGTTCGTCTTCTCCAAATGCCACTTAGGGTTTCAGAAATTTGCTTCCATGCACGAATCTTCACCATCATCGTGCTCTCTCATCTCTCAACTAAATGCTCTCATCCAAAAACCAAAACTGCCCTACATCTTCTCCTCTACACAACCATGGTTTCAGTTTTCTCTAAAACTCGATCTAGAGCCAAACCCGATAGGTAGAAGACCTTGGTTCCAACACTTTACACTGAGATCAACCTTGATGATTCTTGCTAACTCTTACACTAATGTGTTCTACATGTTATGCTGATCATTCTAATCTATCTAGCTAAGATTAACATGCCCTAACCTAAGTGTTCTAAGTCAAAACAGTTTTGGTGCTCATGTCAAAACCTCCATGAAATTCAGCCAAACTCTCTAGAATTATTCCTCTAACTACCTAGGTCATTCCTATCCTAACCAACCTACATCATGCTAACTAAATTAAGCCAATTCGATGGAAATACTAACCTGGTTTAAAGTTGAAAACAGATGGAGGAAATCACCACTTCAAGCTCAGCAATGCTCCAATGGCAATCAATAGATCAAGATCTTGATTCTGTATGCAATTGTTCTTGCTTAAACACCTTGGATTCTTGTAACCAATTCCTTTTGCAATTTGGAGGATGAACTTGGTAGCACACGAATTCTGCTTCAATTCAACCAGATCTTGATGGAAACTTGCTCTATGATGAATGTAGATGATGATAGGATCAAGAATTTTGAAGAATGATGAAGATTTGATAGAGATTGGAATGAATTTGCAAAATTGAGGAATGAGATGTAACTATGAGTTTTCAACCAAATGAATCACCAACCAATGATTGGATCCACTCTACTCAATATATAGATGCTCATGGAACCCTCTAGAACTTGTTAGAAACTTCTTGTGCACAAATCCCTTGTGTTTTGGCATGTGTAACTTCATACATAAGCAACCAATGATATCTCTCAAAATTTGAACTAAACTCAAAAATCCACTATTGCCAATGGTCTCAAAACATTCTTTCCAATCAAAATGACCTATAATTTCATCCCATTTGGCCATGTTATGAAAAATCTCATTTTTAGGTCACTTTTATTCATTAAATTCACCTTTTAATTGACCAAATTTGGAACCTTGAGCTATGAGCATTTCCAAACTTTCATGATCACTTTTCTAGACTCAAAATGTCATTTGGAGCAAGTTTTATGTTGTGAAGTTTTTCATTTGAAGCTTCCTTGTATGAGTTTTGGGCATAGGCTTGAAATGACTTGTAATTCTCAAATGACCAAAATACCCTTTGCTTGCCAAGGTCATAAGTAGAGTTCCACAAATCAGATGAAGGCATACCATACCTTTATAGAAATCTAAGATCATGAGGAACAACTCTCATGTTGGCCAAAAATTCATTTGAAAACTCCTTGAGGGGTAACAGTTGCTTGGAAGACAAGTAACTTTCACAGACAACATTTCAGATACCCCAGATGACCTATAACTTGCAAGGACCATAACTTGAGTTCTATAAATCTCCTTGATGTCTTCCACCACTAAAATTAAAGGTCTTGAGATCCTCTACAAGTTTCATGTTGGCCAAGGATCCATTTGAAGCTTGCATTTTGAATTATCTTGCTTGGAAGTTTGACCTAAACTAGGGGATTTTACACAGAAACCCTAATTTAGAAACTCCTCTTCTTCTTGATTTCTCTTGATTTATCCTTGGCACAACACCACATCCATATCTACATGTCAAATGATGAACCCCACATCTCTCAAATAGACCTTGATGCCTTTCAATCAATCATTTGACCTAGGGTTGACCTAGGGTTGACCCAGATGAAACCCTAATTGACTGTCTTCAACTACAACTCTTGTGATCATATCAATGACTTGTATCACTTTCAAAATGACTCTCCATGTCTTCCATGATGTCTATATACACTCCATGACCTCAATTCCTTGCTCATGACTTCTTTGATGATCTTCAAATACCCTCAAGATAGGAGATAGATCCACTGCTTGATTCATTAACTTCTCTAGGTTTCCATTTCTTTCTGATGCCTTGGATAGGCTTGAATTTGAATAAGAACCTCTTGATATGCCCATAGGGATAAGAATTGCATTTGGTCCCTTGTTGGATGATTTGCTATGCTATGCTATGCAAATGAATTAATTATGTACATGACCTAATATGCAAATGCTAATGCAATTGAAACATAAACCAAGTGAAGTAGGTTGAGCAAATTTTAGGGTGCAACAGTTGCCCCTATTCAAGCGACTTGGACCCGACTGGGTGAAGCGCGAATGGCCTTCAAACATTCGAGGTACGAGACGGTTGAATACTAAGAACCCGGAAATTTGCCAACCGCAGAAATAAACTACACCACTGTTTGGGGACCGACATCCACTAACTGAATCTGGTTGTTACGGCCACAACTGATCCGACGTCTGATAATTCTGATTTCAACTTCAACCACCTATGTAACGCCAAAGGTACTGAACACTTTTCGCAAAACACCTCTGTCCACAACTGGACTAACCTTATCAACACAAGAAGAGAGACAAATTCGTCAACACGAATAGAGATTCTGTTGTCACAGGAGTAACCTTGTCCACATCTGGACCCAAATTTCGTCAAACCACGAATACACAAATCTATCCACGTCAGGACTCACATCTCAACAATCACAGGAATAGAACTTTGTCCATGTTAGGACGCCTGTTTTGTCAACACGAAGAAATCTCAACTAAAACTTGTCCACATCAGGACTCCACCTGCCGTCAGCACGGAAAACTCTCGGCGACTTCGCTGGGGATGACTCGTCTGCATTTCATCAGCACGAGGGGATCCTACCAACATAGGAATGAATTGTCCACGTTAGGAATAAATCGTCCCCGTTAGGAATAAACTTTCCACGTTAGGAATAACCTGTCCACGTTAGGAATAACCTTTCCCCGTTAGGAATAAATTGTCCATGTTAGGAATAAATCGTCCGCGTTAGGAATAAATCGTCCACGTTAGGAATAAACTTTCCACGTTAGGAATAAACTTTTCCACGTTAGGAATAAACTTTCCACGTTAGGAATAAACTTTTCCACGTTAGGAATAAACTTTCCACGTTAGGAATAACCTTTCCACGTTAGGAATAACTTTTCCACGTTAGGAATAAACTTTCCACGTTAGGAATAAACTTTCCACGTTAGGAATAAACTTTTCCACGTTAGGAATAAACTTTCCACGTTAGGAATAACCTTTCCACGTTAGGAATAACTTTTCCACGTTAGGAATAAACTTTCCACGTTAGGAATAAACTTTTCCACGTTAGAAATAAACTTTTCCACGTTAGGAATAAACTTTTCCACGTTAGGAATAAACCTTTCCACGTTAGGAATAACTTTTCCACGTTAGGAATAAACTTTCCACGTTAGGAATAAACTTTTCCACGTTAGGAATAAACTTTTCCACGTTAGGAATACATCGTCCACGTTAGAACTCACACCTCGTCTTGATTTGTCCACGTCAGGACTCACATCTTCGACCCGCTGAGGAAATAAAACTTGTCCACGTCAGGACTTCACATTCCATCAATACCGAGAAATCGAATCTGTCCACGTTAGGACTAGCACATCTCGTCAACCCGAGGAAATAAATTTGTCCACGTTAGGACACCCATTTCTTTAGCACGAAGAAATCCCGTCAATATAGGAATAAATTTTCCACGTCAGGACTCATATTTCGTCAACGCGAGGAACTCCTATCAATATAGGCAATAAAATTTTGACGACTCCGGGGAAATACTCCTGTCAACCAGTAAGAAAATACATCAGTCTGTTCCTACGGGAAGATACTCTGAATACAGTTTCTCTGCTTATCTATACAGTAACTAACTCCATTGGTCCCAACCCACAAACCTTTTAGCACTGACGTGACAGCGACTTTGAGGCGGACTCTACTGGGGATATTTGGAAACCAAACTACCGAACGCCTGTTCTGATAACCGGCGGCAGCCTCTGAAATTCTGATTCATGAAACCCTTTGATGCTGACATAACAACAAATTTGAAGAAAATAATCCGTTGGCCGGACTAGAGAAACTTCAACAAGCAACTCTGACGGGGAAAACAAGAGAAATTTAAACAAATAACTCTGCTCGGGGACAAAGAGAAACTTAACCTAATAACTTTGTGGGGAAAATAGTAAGATGAAACGTATCATCACACGTCTCACGGTGAGACCTCGAATGTCTGGTCATAGATCTAAGCTAGAACTCCATACTCCTGCTAAGAAAACACACCTGAAAGCAAAAAGGTTAACCAACCTGATTTATGTTTCAAAAATGCGTATGTTTGAAAATGGCGCAATGCTCCGTACGACATGGAAATGCTACGCGTTTTTTTATTTGGTGGATGCAAGTATGACACTATCTGCCGATGCAAATGCAGACTCGAACTGCTGGGATACAGAAACCGCTTCAGCAAAATAAATGCTGAAGACAATGCCAACTCTGCTGGGGGTAACCAGGTGCCACAGAATTATTCCAGCAAAATAAATGCTGGAAGAGTGAAGCCAACTTCGCTGAGGGATAATTGAATGCGCCAATCCTGATTGGACTTCTGCTGGGGAGTGAATGTGTATCACACGGTATTCCGACAAAATAAATGCCAGGATACACCACCAACTCTGCCGGGGAGAGTCTTAATCTTTTTATCTTCGAGTTTCACTGGGAGGAAAGACAACACTTGCTGGAAAGAGAACTCCGTTGGGGACGAAACGATTCTCTTGGGGAAAATCCATTGTCTCCGCTGGGGAGAGTAAATGACCCTACTGGGAAGGGTAAACTTGTCTAAGTACAGCTCACGAGTTAGAAATACTAATCTTCTGAGGCTAAACCACTCTGCTCGGGATGGGAGGTCCTTTTGGGGGACACCACGCTGTCTGAATACAGCCTACACTCTTGGAATTGCCAAACTCTGCTGAGGATAAACGACTTTGGTGGAGGATGTCCTTCGGCTAAGCTGCGACTAGCTGGGGAATTCGATCCTTCTTCAATAAGGAACATTGTCATCTCAGAAGCGCGACCTGCGCGGGGATCGAGTCTTTCGCTACGAGCTTCTGGTCAATACTGCAACCTTTTGATCGTCCACTTCATACGGCTACGAACCCTGCCACACCACAAACAAGACAAGACAAGTCTATGCAACCAAATCTATTCAGGTTAGCGTTAGTGACATTATTTTCAGTTAATTCAAAGTTTTAGCAATTATTGGCAAGGGCCAGCGACGTTATACACACGCTAGTTTCATTAAACCTAGGCGTTTATCATGTACAAAACAGTAAAGAACCAGCATCAAATACTGAATAACATGTTTTATTGATTGGGCCCCTAAATGGGCGGAGTTTTGTACACGGGATGTAACTCCTGAAAAGAGGAAGCTACGCACAACAAATATACAAGTATACACAAGAAGCATAAATATAATGACAAATCAAATTTGTACACATGTCGGCAACGGGATGCAGACGAACATCACGAGCTGATCCTCCTATGACTCGCCCGACTCTAATGCTTTTCCCGGCATCCACACTTCCGAAGAGATTGTATCTGATAATCGACCCCTCAAGTATATTCTCCCGCACCAATGCTCAATGCAGTATCAAATTCGGACCGCAGTCATTTGCTTTTCAAATCCCTAACTTTTGCGTGAACCGCCCTTTATGGGTTTTCAGTTCACCGGGATACCCTTTTTTGCCGAAGCCGCCCAGTGTAGGTTTTCAACTTCGCGGGTGTACATTTTTTTTCAATTTTATCCCTACCTTTTGCCCGAACCTTTCATTCTGTTTTTGGTTCGCCAGGATGCCCCATTTTTTCCTGGACTCTCTTTTTTTCTGTCCAGCGGGTCAATTTCAAGCAAAGTATTTTTTAACTGCGTCCGAATTCACAGGCGACGTAAAGTCTTCACCGTCCATGGTGGACAACAATAAAGCCCCTCCTGAAAAGACTTTTCTGACAACGTATGGCCCTTCGTAGTTGGGGGTCCACTTGCCCCTGTGGTCTGCCTGTGGCAGGAGTATCCTTTTCAACACAAGGTCGCCCGTCTGAAAGCTCCAAGGATGTATCTTCTTATCATATGCTTTCTTCATTCGGCTCTGGTACAAACGACCGTATGCTAGAGAAGCTAGCCTCTTCTCGTCCATTAAACTCAGCTGGTTCAACCTATCCTTCACCCATTCTGCCTCGTCTAGTTGGACATCTCGTAGTACTCTCAGAGAAGGAATCTCAACTTCCAGTGGTAGTACTGCTTCCATTCCATACACCAACGAGAACGGGGTTGCCCCGGTTGATGTGCGTACCGTCGTACGATAACCGTGCAAAGCAAAAGGTAGCATCTCATGCCAGTCCTTATAGGTCACCACCATCTTCTGAACGATCTTCTTTATATTCTTATTGGCCGCTTCAACAGCGCCATTCATCTTGGGTCGGTAAGGGGAGGAGTTGTGATGCTCGATCTTGAAATTCTGACAGAGCTCCTTCATCATTTTGTTATTCAGGTTTGAACCGTTGTCAGTAATTATCCGCTCGAGGATTCCGTATCTGCAAATGATATCTCTCTTGATGAATCTGGCTACTACCTGTTTAGTCACGTTTGCGTAAGATGCCGCCTCCACCCACTTGGTGAAATAATCGATTGCTACTAGAATGAACCGGTGTCCGTTAGAAGCCGTCGGCTCGATCTTTCCAATCATGTCGATTCCCCACATCGAGAATGGCCATGGCGATGACATCACATTCAGAGGACTCGGAGGCACATGGATCTTATCTGCATAGATTTGGCACTTGTGGCACTTCCTCGCAAACTTGAAACAATCAGTTTCCATAGTTAGCCAAAAATAACCTGCCCGTAGCAGCTTCCTCGTCATAGCATGCCCACCAGTATGCGTACCAAACGTACCTTCATGTATTTCCTCCATGAGCAGCTTCGCCTCTTTCTCGTCCACACAACGTAGTAGCACCAAATCGTGATTTCTTCTGTACAGGACACCGTCCGGATTCAGGTAGAAATTACCCGCCAATCTCCTGAGAGTCTTCTGATCGTGACTGGATGCCTCAGCCGGATACTCTTTGTTCTTCAGGAAATTAAGGATATCAAAATACCACGGTTTATCATCGGATGCTTCGTCGATGGCAAATACGAAGGCAGGTCTGTCAAGCCGAGAGATAACAATTCTGGGAGCCTCATTCCAGAAGTTGACTTTGTACATGGAAGACAAAGTGGCCAGGGCGTCAGCCATCTGATTCTCTGCTCGCGGTACATAATGCAATTCAACCTTGTCAAAGAAAGGCAACAATCTCCTTGCATAATTCATGTACGGTATCAAATTAGGCTGACGTGTCTCCCATTCTCCTTTTATTTGATTCACTACCAGAGCTGAGTCTCCGTATACATCCAGATTTTTGATTCGCAAATCAATGGCCTCTTCAAGCCCCATGATACAAGCTTCGTATTCGGCTTCATTATTGGTAACCGGAAAGGTCAATCGAGCGGTAAACGGGATGTGCGACCCGTGTGGAGTAGTGATGATTGCCCCTATTCCGCTACCGTAGGCGTTTACAGCTCCGTCAAAGATCAACTTCCATTTGGAACCCAATTCTGGTCCTTCGTCTGGCAACGGCTCTTCACAATCTTTCATCTTTAGGTACATGATATCCTCGTCAGGAAAATCAAACCTCATCGATTGGTAGTCCTCGATAGGCTGCTCTGCCAAGTACTCCGACAATACACTCCCCTTTATAGCCTTCTATGAGACATACTAGATGTCGTATTCAGTCAAAACCATCTGCCAACGGGCAATTATCCCCGATAACGCCTGCTTTTCGAATACATATTTGATAGGATCCATCTTCGAGATGAGCATGGTTGTATGATTCAGCATGTATTGCCTCAAACGCTTGGCAGCCCAGGCTAGCGCGCAACAAGTTTTTTCGAGCATTGAATATCGAGATTCACATTCAGTAAACTTCTTACTCAAGTAGTAGATCGCATGCTCTTTTCTTCCTGTCTTGTCGTGTTGACCGAGAACACAACCCATACTTCCCTCAAGAACGGTCAAATACATAATCAAGGGTCTCCCTGCCACTGGGGGTATCAAAATAGGAGGCTCCTGCAAATACTGCTTTATTTTATCGAACGCCTTTTGACAATTTTCATTCCACGTTACAGCCTGGTCTTTTTTCAACAGCTTGAATAATGGTTCACACGTAGCCGTTAGGTGAGATATGAACCGGGCGATGTAGTTCAACCTCCCTAAAAACCCGCACACCTCTTTCTCTGTTCTAGGAGTCGGCATCTCTTGTATTGCTTTTATTTTTGCAGGATCAACCTCTATTCCTCTTTCGCTCACGATAAACCCCAGCAGTTTACCCGATCTCACCCCGAAGGTGCACTTGTTAGGGTTCAGTCTCAGCCTGAACTTCCTAAGCCTTTTGAATAACTTCAGCAGATTCACCAAATGCTCTTCCTCCGTCTGGGATTTGGCAATCATATCATCGACATACACCTCGATCTCCTTATGCATCATATCATGAAAAAGAGTTGTCATTGCACGCTGATACGTTGCCCCAGCATTCTTTAGTCCGAAGGGCATCACTTTATAACAAAACGTTCCCCAAGGCGTAATGAAAGTAGTCTTCTCCATGTCTTCTGGCGCCATTTTAATCTGATTATAGCCCGAGAAGCCATCCATGAAGGAGAATACGGAGAATTGAGCAGTGTTGTCAACTAGCACATCGATGTGAGGAAGCGGAAAATCGTCTTTTGGGTTCGCTTTGTTCAAATCACGGTAATCTACGCACATTCTCACTTTACCGTCTTTCTTTGGCACTGGTACAATATTAGCGACCCATGAGGGATATTTTGTCACAGCTAGGAAACCAGCATCCCACTGTTTTTGAACCTCCTCCTTAATTTTCACTGCTATATCAGGTCTAGTTCTGCGAAGCTTCTGCTTGACCGGCGGGCATTCTTCTTTCAACGGCAGACGGTGCACCACCATATCTGTATCAAGCCCAGGCATGTCTTCATACGACCAAGCGAACACATCACTATACTCTCTGAGCATTTCAACCAGTCTTCGCTTGACGTCGCTCTGCAGCGCGACTCCTATACGGATGTTCTTTTCAACCCCTTCCGACCCCAGGTTAATAACTTCGATGACTTCCTCATGAGGCAGAATGACTCGTTCTTCTTGCTTCACCAACCAAGACAATTCTTCGGGCACGTCGCCATCTTCACCAATCTCTTCTTCGGTTTGAAATACCGGGTGCTCAAAGTCGAGACGAGTCATAGGCGGTTCAATGATGTCATCTGAAAATGTTATCCTACAAAATGAATGGTTAAATGCTTCAAAATGCGTATAAAGCGAATAACCACGTTTCCATTTTATTGTAAAACACAAAACAGGAAAAACAGAGATCGCAATATTTGTACATGAAAAAACGCCTTTTATTTAATGATTAAACACGCAATGTACATAACAACACAGCCCTAAGCAAAATCATGATGCCTTGGGTAAGACACCAGATTGTTCAACAATTAAGAAAACAAAGCATTACTGTTTGTGAGTCACAGGAACAATCTCCTGAATAGACCAATTGCATAATCCTTGTCCTGGCACGCTCAGCTGAATCCAGGCGTCCATGTCGTAGTCACTGTCTCCTTCCTCGAAATCTGAAACAGCGTTGATGGCCTCGTGACACACTCCACTAGCGGTGATGGTTATCGGTCCTCTGAAATGGGGTGCCCCCACAGCAGGTGTTGATGACGACGGTTGATATCCCAGCCCGAATCGGTCCATCTTCACGGGAATCTCTAGCACCTTGCCCCAGCCCTTTGTTTCACCAGTCTCCACTAGAGCTTGAGCTTCCTTATATAATGAGACGGCTACCTCTGACGCTTTACTCGGCCCGGGACCTTTGTCTTTGATGCGCAACCCTTCAAAGGCTTGACAGGGTGTTTCATGAATCTCTCCGTCGACTTCTACATACTTGAATGATGACAGATGGCTGACCAACATATCTTCTTCTCCACAGACTGTGACCACACTGTCCCCTACCAAGTATTTCAACTTTTGATGCAAGGTAGATGTGACGGCCCTAGCACCATGGATCCAGGGTCATCCGAGAAGGCAACTGTATGCTGGCTGGATATCCATAATATAAAATTCAGTTGCGAAAACCTCCGGTCCCACCTGTAGAGGTAATGTTATGGATCCAAAGACTGTTCTTCGTGTACCATCGAATGCCCTGACCACTAAGTCACTAGGCGTACACAGGATTCCTCTGACATCCAGTTTCATCATCGCTTTCTTGGGCAGCACGTTTAAGGATGATCTGGTGTCTACCAGTACATGAGACATGACTGATCCCCTACACTCAACAGAGACGTGCAACGCCATGTTATGCTATCTCCCCTTCGGGGTCAAATCAAAATCTGTAAACCCCAAGCTATGGCCTGCGTTCACATGCGCCAACACCCCCTCCAGCTGATTCACGGAAACATCTTGGGGTACGAAGGAAGTATCCAGAACTTTCAACAATGCATTTCTGTGAGCTTCGGAACACAATAGCAACGACAGTGTAGATATCTTTGACGGCGTCTGCTGAAGGTGCTCAACAATCTTATAATCACTTTTACGAATAAGGCGCATGAACTCTTCCACATCTTTCGATGACGCTTCTTTTTCGTTCCCCTGCACCGGGACATTCTCATTCATCTTTCCTTTTCCCTTCGCCAGTCGTTCAGCCTCTACCTCAGGTGATATGAAGATTCTCCCACTTCTTGTCATACCTCCGGTACCGACGACGTTGTCTACAACCTCAACTGGCTGCTTACTAACATCAATTTTCACCCCGTCACAGTACGCTTCCAACCCATAAGTCCAGGGGACTGCCTTAGTGCTCTCATAAGGGATTGGTCCTGCCTTGGTGATAGTGATCGGCGGTCGCTTGGCCGGCGCCGTTATAGTTATCGTTTTTCGGGGAATCGTCACAGTAGCTACATCACTTTGCTTGTCTGCTAATACCTCTGCAGGTTCTTCAACTGCCGTTCGGTCGAATTGTAATGTGCCTCCATCTATTAAAGCCTGAATACCCTTCTTTAAGTCAGAACACCCCCCAGCTTGGGTCCAACACTCTAAACAATACTCGTCGCAACCTGGATACACACCTCCTTGCAATAACCTGCTCTTTATCTCGCACAATGGGGTCTTTAGGTCGTCAACATTCATAATCAAGTTCAAACCTTCCTCGGTTAAAATGGCGTTTGCCCCATGGTTGGGCATGGGCTTCTGCACTATGTTCGGACCCGCCTGTCCAAAATTGATAGCCTTATTATCCAATAGATCCTGTACCACATGCTTGAACGCGTGGCAACCCTCTACATCATGGCCAGGAGCCCCGGAGTGGAATTCACAGCGCCTGCTTGCATCGTAACCGTATGGAGGAGTGCTTGTTATTGGCGCCAGAGTTCTCTTTTCCACCAAGTTCAGACCCAGTAATGTCTGTAGCAATTCTGCATACGTTGAAGGAGGCTTTTCAAACACCCTCCTTGGTTTGCCCCCCTGGACTCTGCGCTGGACAGGATGTGCCCCCTGTTGTGGCTGTTGTTGTTGTTGTTGTTGTATTGGTTGTTGCTGAAATGGAATAGTAACACTTGCCACCTGCTGCGGCTGATTGTACTGGTTTCGACCTCTGCCCCGGCCTCGGCCTCGGCCCCCAAACACTGCGCTTGCATCACCTTGATGACGCCCACCGAAAGCCCTTCTGTTACTGCCAGCTGCAGTGGATTCCTCAGCTTGGAATCTTCCCTGTTTAATGTTGCTTTCAATCTTCTCTCCCATCAGGATTAAGTCTGAGAAACTGCCCAAAGAAGTATGAAACAACTTGTCATAAAACATGCCAGTGAATGTTCCTATGAACATATCATTCATTTCTTTGTCCTCCAAAGGGGGATGAACTCGAGCAGCCATGTCGCGCCATCTCTGCGCATACTCTTTGAAGCTCTCGCCTTTCTTCTGGGACAACCCCTGCAATTGGACCCGATTGGGTGCCAAGTCACTGTTGTACTTATAGTGAGCCACAAATGCTTCAGCCAGGTGCTTCCATGTCTTTATCTGAGTTGGTTCCAATCCCATATACCACTCAAGGGAAGGACCAGACAAGCTATCTTGAAAGAAATGCATTAGCATCCTCTCATCGTTTGAATACGCCGACATCCTTCTGTAGTATGACCGCACGTGCACCTTTGGACAGGTATCCCCCTTATATTTGTCGAATGTGGGAGCTTTGAATTTGATTGGCACCCTCAGGCCAGGCACCAGACCCATTGTAGTCATATCTAAGCCAACAACACTTTGATTTACGACCCCCTTCATCTGCTCCTCGAGCATCTTGATTCTCTGAGAGTCATCCATAGGACCTTCGAAACCTCCACCGGAGAAAGCATCCTCTTGCTGATCTTCTAGCCAATTACCGTTCCCAGTTCCGTATCCATCGTACCCGTTGTTACGGCCAACTCTAGCCTGATTCATTACAGGGCCTCGCCTCCTGATACCATACCCCGGAGCAACTCCTGCAGGTCCAAAAGCTATTAACCCGACGCCATTTCCATTTCCGAATCCGCCATAACCCTGATTAGTCATACCAAATCCGTCTTGTCCGAAACCTTGAGCGTTGAAGTCGTACTTCCCAGCATGATCAAACCCCTGGCCATTGAAGCCAAATCCATTATTACCGAAGCCATTACCTCCCATATTATCACCCAGGTTGACATCTCCGAGCCCAACGTTGTTGACGACAGTCTCATTACCGATTCCAACGTTACCGTTCCCGGCGGCAGCGCCGTTGTTCACATTGACAGCAGGTATGTTTACCACAGGTGGAGCCACTGGTGTGGGGGTACCATCCCTGTGAATAGTGTCGACTCGCACAGACTGATGGTCTTCATTTCCGTGCCCAGCATTCCTTACTAACAGAGGCTGCACCAAAGCTTGCAAATTCTCCTGTCCTTTCGCAATGGTCTCCATTGTCTGCATGAATAGCACCAGCTTCTCACGCATGTCTTGCATTTCATTCTGCATCTGATCCATAATTCTTCGGCAGTTGGTACGAGTGGAGTATCGGTGCGGGCGCTGACTTTCAATCCTGAAAAGACCTGGTACAGTGCAGGAAATGAGATACAGTTCAATAATCACCTGTAATGCAATATGAATGTGAATGCAATGCAATATGTGTCTGTGCATTAGGGAATGTCATTCCCCGATTCTAGTGCGAATGTGTCAGTGCAGTGACAGTGCCAGCAGTACGAAGTTCGGGGCCGAATCATAGAAAACACCTCATATATTTCAGAGAAATCCATTAAGCCCAGAATACAGTATCAATGAGTACAATAAGAAGGCATGACCTCAACCAACAATCCTGGTGATGGTCAGCACTATGCAAATAAAGCATACACATTAATACATGAAACGATCAAGTACTCCCATATGCCTGGTACTCCTCTAGTAACTTCTTAGTCTCTGGATGACTTGGTCGGGTAAGCAGACCCTCGACAAGTAGATCTCTCCGCTTGAGAACACGTCGCAAATCACCAGTGGATTCCTCCCATGCCCCTTCTCCGAAGCGATCCTCTAGCTTCTGCTTCTGAGACACAGCTTCTTTCTTGCCTTCGATGGCCTTGTTCAATGCATTCTGGAGACTATATCTGGCCATTACCTCTTCTTCATACTTCTTAGTGCTAGCCTTCAACTGTTCTTCGAGTTCAGAAATTTGCTGCTTCAATTTGTCTTCCCTCTTTTTATTGTTGGTTAGCGTAGCATTCCACGTCTTGTTACAAGAAGAGATTTCCCGGTGGGCGGCATCGAGTGCTTTCTTTTTGGACTCCAACATGTCATGGGAGCTTCTGAATTCTTTCCCCAGGCGTTCACGCTTCTTTTTCTCTTCAGTCAATTCAGCACCTAGCCTGTTTACTAACTCGATCTGCTGTTGGAACGAATGCACAACCTTGTTCTTCTCACTACGCATCTGAGCCAGTTCCTGTTCTAACCCTTCATTGATCTTCATCAAAGCTTCTTTTTCTTTTACAACTCGTTCGTAGGCCTCCATAGTAACAGTGGTGGGTTCTTCCACCGGAATATGAACAGGGACCGGTGCAGCTGGAAATGGCATCAGCAACTGTCTTGCTCTCTCTTGGATCCAAACTTTGTATGGTGCATAAGCCTGACAATCGTTCTTCCTTAACAGTGGTTTCCCTCTTCTGTTGATACGCATCCATGCGTGCTGAAGCTTGGCTAGTAACTCTCCATTCAAATCCCCGGTGAAGTACAGAGATTCCTGTACTTCCTCCTCCTGAGGTGGGTTCTTCAACGCGTATCCAAACTGGCGAACGAACAAAGATGGGTTGTAATTGATGCACCCTTTCCTTCCGATCAAAGGAACATTAGGATACCCAGAACAACTGAAAATAAGCTCAGACCCCAGCAAGTCTTGGTCAAACCACTCAATGTCTTCAGAAGATAGTCTCATCAGGCGCTCTGGCCAGTCAGCTGTAGTTGCACTATCCACAAAAGGTCCCTTCAGGGGAAGATGGCTCTTAAACCACATGTTCAACAGCGGCGCACAACAGTAAACAGTCTTTCCCCTTCTGTTTTCATTTTTGTAGTGCAATGAATGATAGAGATCTCCAATCAAAGTGGGTACCGGGTTGCCAGCAGCAAACAGATGAAAGGCGTCCAAGTCCACGAAATTGGGTAAATTGGGAAACAGCACTATTCCGTAGATGCATAGAGCCAAGATAGCATTAAAGACTATCCAGCACCCGCTCTTGGCGTATTCTTGAGCTTTGCCAACCAGAAAATCAAGGGAGAAACCTGGAACCCCAAGCCAAGAAGTCACTAATATTTCAGCAGCGTTCATGTGCAAGGCCTTAGCTAAGTCCTCCAACTTGGGCTCAGCGGCATAGTGAATAAAGGGGACCTTATTCTGTACTGGCAGCTCAGTAAACTCTACATACTCTTCAATGGTAGGCCCCAAAATAAAGTCAGCGAATGTGAAACATCTCAATGCAGGGTCATAGAATTGCATCAAGGTGTACAGCCCATTCATCTCAACAGCAGTTGGCTTGCAGACCAGTCTCAGCAATCTTCCATGACTCATCCTGAAACTTCTCCTAACCTCCTCATCAGCAAGGGACATCAGACCAAGAAGGGGAGTAATGTCAGGTGTAGGTAACTTGTACGCAACTGTCTTTCTCAAACCAGCCATGATCGATAAGCAGAAGTCCGGGCACTAGAATCAGGGAATATGCAAATGCACCTGCAGCACAGACACACGTTAATGGGATGCAATGATAATGGTTATGCAAACAATGCAATGCAAATAAATGCAACAGGGACCAAATGCCATGGCTGAGAAGCCTGAACCATATCAAAAGTCTCAGATATACCCTCCAGAATTCCTCAAACCCTGGTCTTGGACATACCCAATACAAAGCTCCAACACTGGTCTCTGATAGACCTCATATCATAACTCTGGCTAGTCTCTAACAGACCCCATATCATAACTCCAACTGGTCTCTGATAGACCTCTCAACTGTCCGTAAATACCCAGAATCTCAGATCAAGAAACAAACCGGTATCTGAAGGTCTAGTTACCTGCATAACCCCAAACCCTCTCACAGGTAGGTGTCCTAGTAACTGACAATGGTATGGCATCCTATGCGATCGTCGGCGTCACAGACTTTCAGGGTTGATGATACGATTCCCAGAAGGAGTGGCATCATCAAATCCTGAAGAGGCCTCACTTAGCCAACTTCCAAATGATCGGTTCCCGAAGTCGACAATTCAGCTAACCAACAACCCCTTCGACCCAAAGGGTAGAAAAAGAAGTCAACCAGAAGAACCTCGTCCGAGTGTAGATTTTGCGGGACACTAATGTAAGCAAAGCCGGCACGCGCCCACTACTTTCTACTCTAATTCTAAGTGCACTCAAGCCCAGGTTCGGCTTATCTCTCAATCATAGAACACCCGTCACACCTCAATACAGCAATAATAATATAATGCTGAAAGTAAAATACATAAATATAAATCCATACAAAATCCTCGACGGGAAAACAAGCGTTAGGATTGACTCGCTTAAAGGGACTTTGGATCCCAAATGCATAAGGAACTATCGCAGTCCTTAGCAGCCAGGGGACGTTGGATCCCCAGCAGAGTCGCCAGCTGTCGCTACTGTGAAAATCGGCGCCGGCTGAACAGAAGAGTCGCCACCGTGCGTTATTTATCCCAACGGAGGGAAAGGAAATGCTCAGAGTAAACCTACCGCAAAGACGGGAAAGGAATGGTCATCGTAACCAAATCCTGGATTCGGGAGTCGGTTACGCAAGGGGAAGGTATTAGCACCCCTCACGTCCGTCGTACTCGACGGGATCCACGCTTGTTTTCTGGTACGGATTGTTATTCTATCTACTCTACAGGTCTGGGGTTAAAAGAAAATAAAATGACTCGGCAAAGTATCGCACTTTATGCCTACGTATTCCCGTCTGGAACGAGAAATCAGAGTCAACGTAGTTCGCCTACCTACGGGAAAGGAGGGGAAGGTTGCTCGCTAGGATATCGCATCCTATGCCTACGTACTTTCATACAGCATGAAAGATCAGAGCAAACGTAGTTCGGGCCACGTACGACACAGATTTGTCTGTTTATCTTTTATCCTTCTGAAAAAGGTTTTCTCCTGATTAACCGTCCAAGCGGACAAAAAGGACACTTTGATTGGTTTTCAGTCTTTTACGCAAGAACTGTCTTTTATTGTGTTTGAAATCTTATTGTGTTTTTCTGTTTGTTTTGAGAAAGAAGAGACGGAACTCTAACCTATGGTTGAAAAGGGAATCAAACTAACCTAATGTTATCATGCATGGGTTAAGACCTAATGTCTATCATGCTCCTCTCTTGCGCAGAGAGAAACAGAGATCCTAAGGGAATAGACGGAAACAGAAACAATAGCATATATACAATAAAGCTGTATAATGCATGGATGCAACAATACAAGCGAGGCAAGGGAGTCACACTCAACCTCGAACCTAGAAAACAACAGGCAAAAGTGAACAAGGTTCACTTTCAACCTAACAGGTTAAATGGCAAACAATACAGTCAGGGAAATTCAAACAATACATCAAGAATTATAAACAGCAAACAACAGTCTTCATCAACATCTGTCTTCAAGCAAGGTCTCTATCTTCAATCTTCAATGGCTTTTCTTCAAGTCCCAATCTCCAAGATGAGCAGCAGTCAACAAGATGGATGGGATGTTAAGCAATCAGTTGCCTACCAAGGGTGGCCTACTGATTGTTAACATGATATAGACAGTTTTCTCTCAAAAGTTCTATCTTTTAAATACATTCACTAATCCTTCCAAAGGAAGGAGGTGGGTATTTAAAAGAGACTTTGAATCATAGAGAAAGAATGGAGGCAGACAAGACCTTCCATGTTTATGAAGCAAGTTTTCTACTCTAGAGCTCTGCCTAGTTCTTAGACCCTATAACCTTCAACAGCTGCCAGCAAGATGCTCTTCACCAACTCTGGAAATTGGTCTTCATTCTCTTAATCTTCAATGGGCTTCATCAGCACAGTCTTCAGCTCAAACCCAAGCCCCAAACAAGCCCAATACCCCACACAGTCAAATAATAACCCTAGAGAGGGCACACCACACAATCAAGCCAATACAGGAAATATACTAATAGTAATAGTAGAATAGGGGAAGCCTAACATTTTCTAAGGGATCTATCATTTACCCATAACCCCTATAGTCCCATACCCCAAAATTCAAACTACAACTCCTAAAAGAAATGATTTATCACACCTATGTTATATCTAAACCCTAGTTTTGATTCTCCTAATCACACCTAAACAAACCATCTAAAATTTAGTCCTAAAATCATGAATTAAATCTCATATGCAAATTAAAGTCCTAAGTGAAGTAATCTAAAAAGAATGGGTCCAAAATATACAAGGATCTAGCTAAACTAAAATCAACAAGATCAAGTATTAAACTAAATATCATTTAAACCTATTTAAAAGAAAAATATACTAAAAATGCAAAAACAAAATAAAATGCTAATTTTATTATATGACAATTTTCTTAATAGAAATATAAAAAAGATGCAAAAATAACCACTTAAAAATATGGAATTTTCAATTTGTTATGATTTCTCAAACAATTAACAAAAATAAAAGAAATTAAAATGATTTAGAATGGTTAGGGGTGCAGTTAGTAGTTATTTGCATTAAAACATGGATGATGGGCCCAGACTGGGGGTGCGTATAGCAAGGCGCGTCTGGGCCTAGTTAATCAGAAAACACAAAAAGAAAATAAATAAAAAGAAAACGGTGCAAATAGTAACTATATTAGTTCAATTGAGGTTGGGCCTGGATATTGGTGGTGCGAATAGCATTCTTAACTTAAGCCCACCAGAGGGTTTTAAGTGAAACGGTGCACTTAAGGCACCCAGCTTCCCTCTAAATTCAACTTTAAATCGTGGCCGTGCGATCACATTCTCAGTCAACATGGTCTTGCTCAATCCAACGCCTCCCAGTTCGTCTTCTCCAAATGCCACTTAGGGTTTCAGAAATTTGCTTCCATGCACGAATCTTCACCATCATCGTGCTCTCTCATCTCTCAACTAAATGCTCTCATCCAAAAACCAAAATTGCCCTACATCTTCTCCTCTACACAACCATGGTTTCAGTTTTCCCTAAAACTCGATCTAGAGCCAAACCCGATAGGTAGAAGACCTTGGTTCCAACACTTTACACTGAGATCAACCTTGATGATTCTTGCTAACTCTTACACTAATGTGTTCTACATGTTATGCTGATCATTCTAATCTATCTAGCTAAGATTAACATGCCCTAACCTAAGTGTTCTAAGTCAAAACAGTTTTGGTGCTCATGTCAAAACCTCCATGAAATTCAGCCAAACTCTCCAGAATTATTCCTCTAACTACCTAGGTCATTCCTATCCTAACCAACCTACATCATGCTAACTAAATTAAGACAATTTGATGGAAATACTAACCTGGTTTAAATTTGAAAACAGATGGAGGAAATCACCACTTCAAGCTCAGCAATGCTCCAATGGCAATCAATAGATCAAGATCTTGATTCTGTATGCAATTGTTCTTGCTTAAACACCTTGGATTCTTGTAACCAATTCCTTTTGCAATTTGGAGGATGAACTTGGTAGCACACGAATTCTGCTTCAATTCAACCAGATCTTGATGGAAACTTGCTCTATGATGAATGTAGATGATGATAGGATCAAGAATTTTGAAGAATGATGAAGATTTGATAGAGATTGGAATGAATTTGCAAAATTGAGGAATGAGATGTAACTATGAGTTTTCAACCAAATGAATCACCAACCAATGATTGGATCCACTCTACTCAATATATAGA
The DNA here is from genome assembly GCA_963859935.3 of Lathyrus sativus. Lineage (NCBI taxonomy): Eukaryota > Viridiplantae > Streptophyta > Magnoliopsida > Fabales > Fabaceae > Lathyrus > Lathyrus sativus. The sequence continues at coordinate 133,156,722 of OZ012736.1, read as the reverse complement.
TTCTCATGGAACCCTCTAGAACTTGTTAGAAACTTCTTGTGCACAAATCCCTTGTGTTTTGGCATGTGTAACTTCATACATAAGCAACCAATGATATCTCTCAAACTTTGAAATAAACTCAAAAATACACTATTGCCAATGGTCTCAAAACATTCTTTCCAATCAAAATGACCTATAATTTCATCCCATTTGGCCATGTTATGAAAAATCTCATTTTTAGGTCACTTTTATTCATTAAATTCACCTTTTAATTGACCAAATTTGGAACCTTGAGCTATGAGCATTTCCAAACTTTCATGATCACTTTTCTAGACTCAAAATGTCATTTGGAGCAAGTTTGATGTTGTGAAGTTTTTCATTTGAAGCTTCCTTGTATGAGTTTTGGGCATAGGCTTGAAATGACTTGTAATTCTCAAATGACCAAAATACCCTTTGCTTGCCAAGGTCATAAGTAGAGTTCCACAAATCAGATGAAGGCATAACATACCTTTCTAGAAATCTAAGATCATGAGGAACAACTCTCATGTTGGCCAAAAATTCATTTGAAAACTCCTTGAGGGGTAAAAGTTGCTTGGAAGACAAGTAACTTTCACATACAACATTTCAGATACCCCAGATGACCTATAACTTGCAAGGACCATAACTTGAGTTCTATAAATCTCCTTGATGTCTTCCACCACTCAAAGTAAAGGTCTTGAGATCCTCTACAAGTTTCATGTTGGCCAAGGATCCATTTGAAGCTTGCATTTTGAATTATCTTGCTTTGAAGTTTGACCTAAACTAGGGAATTTTACACAAAAACCCTAATTTAGAAACTCCTCTTCTTCTTGATTTCTCTTGATTTCTCCTTGGCACAACACCACATCCATATCTACATGTCAAATGATGAACCCCACATCTCTCAAATAGACCTTGATGCCTTTCAATCAATCATTTGACCTAGGGTTGACCTAGGGTTGACCCAGATGAAACCCTAATTGACTGTCTTCAACTACAACTCTTGTGATCATATCAATGACTTGTCTCACTTTCAAAATGACTCTCCATGTCTTCCATGATGTCTATATACACTCCATGACCTCAATTCCTTGCTCATGACTTCTTTGATGATCTTCAAATACCCTCAAGATAGGAGATAGATCCACTGCTTGATCCATTAACTTCTCTAGGTTTCCATTTCTTTCTGATGCCTTGGATAGGCTTGAATTTGAATAAGAACCTCTTGATATGCCCATAGGGATAAGAATTGCATTTGGTCCCTTGTTGGATGATTTGTTATGCTATGCTATGCAGATGAATTAATTATGTACATGACCTAATATGCAAATGCTAATGCAATTGAAACATAAACCAAGTGAAGTAGGTTGAGCAAATTTTAGGGTGCAACACTAAAATAAGCTTCTCAAACGAGAATGCCACTTATTCTCTTTGGGGAATTGCAGATAAGTTCTTCTTACAAGACATGGTGCAAAATAAATGCACATTCAAATTGGGTTCGGAAACTGCCTGGGGACCAAAGTTGGATCTAGGAACAAGCTAGAAAGGAACAGTCAAAACAAGACTCTAACCATTGAGGAATGAACTCAAATGGGGATGCATCTTATCCAAATATGGAAAATGATAACTGAAGCAACCATCATCCACGAGGATTAAACTCTGTGGGGAATTTAGAAAGGATGGACATTTTATGCTTAAAGGCTAACAACTCTAATGGAGAGAGACGACATACCCAGACACTTGGGGAAAACACCAAAGTTAATCAAGACAGGTAACAACCAGAGATAGCACAAATGCACAGATGTTATGCATATGCTTATGCCATGCTTATGTTTATGCTGACAAAATAGACAAAACAAAACTGGAGACAAAATAAACATCTCGACAGGGATACCCAACCCACTTCACTAAATTGGACATCAACGGGGATGATCATGAAGAACAGCAGTTCCACTTCAAGGTTACAACCTTCTTTGGGAGAGAGTAATCTACTTAGGACACAACATTATGACTTCACTCGGATTGCCATCATGAGTTTGAATTCTTTGTTGGAGGAGAAAAATCACACAGGGAAATGCCCAGATCAACCAAAGTAACAACTTAATTGTTGAGCTGGCAAAAGGTATCATGAGAACAAGAAATTTCTTCCCCTCGATAGTATCCTAATCATCTTCAACTGAGCAGCGGCTCTTGCGATAGACAATCTTCAAACCTTTTCTTCCCCAGATTACATGGTCTATGAGAAGAAGCCATCAAGAGGATTTCACAAAAGAATTGGCACAAAGATGCTTCAAACTCTTAGAGCGATTCACAAATCTTGGCGTGAATGCCCTAGTTTAATTGTATTTGCACAACAAAGTCCTCAGACTGTGGAAGTAACGACTGGGGAACAAACTTGCCCCTTCTAGCTGGTAACTGCAAAAGAGTTGCCCCATACTAAACTGTTGTTTGAGAGATTCATCTGATCTTGACCTGATCGCTTCTGATTAGCTGAACGTTGTGACAAATGACTAACAAATCCTTCAAATTGGTTGCCCCAGACTGAGCTTCCTTTACCAAGTCAAATTCCCTAGCTGGCAGCATTTATTGGGATTCCTCTGATATTGGATCGTCTTGCACACAATTTTGTTCATTAAAAATTGGCAATTTTCAATGCAAAATTCATGCAAACTTTTAAAACAAATTTTTTTTATGAAACACACACGGCGGAGTGATTAAGTGATCAAAGTGAAAGGGATCCAATCATTTTACAAGTGATGGATAAAGTGATTAACACACACAATTATCAAAGATCATTAGAAGTCAGGTTATCCAACCTTACTGTAATATGCTTTCAAAATAACCTTACCTCAATTAGGTCTTTTAAGGGTTGTAACGTGGCTCGATTCACGTTTCATGAAACAAAGGATAAAGGCTCAAAGTTATTTGTTCCCACCCACTCTCCACGATGAACTCCAATCCTATGTTCAGTTAACTCAAACTAAACATTCAGGTTGTTACAGTCTTAGGAATTGAAGTGGTGACAAGTTGGCGATGGTACACAAACCTAAAGTAGTCACTACTCCCTTACAATATTTGATAGCTTTTTGCGATTGAGGACTTTTAGATTGAAAGATTTATGAATTCCTCTTTTGATTGTCATACAAGCCATTTTGTATAAGGCAAGGTTATGAGCTTCCCATCTTTCTTGGCTTTTGCCTTGAAAGGGACTCGACTCCTTCTTCAAGTAGGGATTTCTTAGCAGTCCTTCCTTAGATATTACTTTTGGAACAACTAGTACAACATTTATTCAATGGATTTAAGGGAGCTGACAGGTGTCTTGGTGAAGTTCTTGCATTCGAACGTATACCCAAGTTAAACTGAGAACTACCCTGCCCCAGGTTTAAGATTTAAGGTTTTTTTTTGTAAAGAAAGAAAACTCCTACTTCTGGGCTCGAAGGGGTTAACAAGGGATTATCTTCCTTATTACTCCAGTGTTTAAGGATTTAAACAATGCCTTACATCATCGACAAAGTTAAATTGAAAGCATATCAACAGCAGTTATGGACATAGTTTTCATCATCCTCCCCAATCTTTGCTTTAAACAACAATATGGTAAAGAAAAGAAATTTTTGCATTTTTCGTTTTCTAATAACAATGAAAGGAAAGAGAAAGAGTGAAACGAATGGACTTAATCAAAAGATGCACAAACATTTCATTAATCTTGCCAATTCAAAATGAACAACAGCTTATAAGCAATACAAATGCAAAGAAAATAAAACAAAATGCTGAAACAGTCTGCAGCTGCCATTCTTAGAGGATTAAACTTCGACAGACTTCAAATTCCAGGCCCAGACGGGGAAACACCTTCAACGACCACTTGCTCTTTGTGGTATAGAATTATGAAAGGTCTCGCAGTTCCTTTGCCTTTGGATTCAGGAATCGCGACACTGTCATTTGATTTATCCTCATGAGGTTTCAACAACTCTTGCAGTCTCAGTTTAAAACCTTTACACTCTTCAACTAGGTGCCCTGTTGTCCCAGTACAGTATCCGCATTCAACTTTTGGGTGGTCATCTTCGAGGATTAAGTCTTTGTCATTGATCAGCTCTCCCAAAAGAAAACCTAATGCCAGACATGCATCTAAGTTGCGTCCCTCAGCTCCTTTGTGAAATTTACAGGTCAGGTTCACATTGTGCCATGGTCCTGGCACTAGATTGAATAGTCGCAGAGTCACTAGCGAGTTCTGAATCAATAGCGGGTAAAGTTTTCTTAGCGGTACTGGAATTGGTTTACCACAAGTCTTATTTTTCCTGAAATGATTCTTCTTGTTCAAGCTCTGGCTTTGAGAATATTAAGGAGGAACAAATACTGAGTGGTGAGAGACTTTTCTGGTAATCGTCTGATATTTGGCCGCTTGGTCAGATACTGACTTGTGTGAAATTTCTCTGGGTGCACGTTCTTACTGTGGAGGAGACATGAGAGATGGTGAAGTTTTGTTGACTTGAACACCTTGAGGTGTGAAAGAGATCATTTTGGAGTCGAGAAAATCTTTAACCTCGTTTATGAGTACTTTACAGTCTTTAGTTGAATGCCCTAGTGTCCCAGCATGATAGCCGCATCTGGCGTTGGTACCAAAGCCTAGAGGGTAAAGAGGAATCACCGATTTCAGCTCCTTTGGTATTATCAATTCGCCTTGGATCAAGTCTGGCAGTATCTGACTGTATGACATTAGAAGCAGACTAAAATGTCTCTCTGGTTTCCTTGGTCTTTGTCGGGCGTGATGACGTGATTGACAGTTATTTGGTCGTTGATACCGAGGACGTCTTTGAGTTGGGGGAACCATCGGAGATAATGCAACCCTAGTTTCTCTGGACGCAGCATGGTGAGAGTGACATTCTTTCCTTATCATGTTCTTCAATGTCTCTAGAACCCAATTCATCTAACACTTGAGAATTCTGATATCCTCTTTCAGAGTTTCTTGAGCTCTCAAAAGTTCGTCAATTGTTGCCATTTGTCCTGGATATGTGCCAGGTATCCCCTCTCTCTCTAAACAAGAGGGAGACAAAAAGACGCAAGGCTGAGAAATGCAAATGCATAATGCAAATGTAACAATGCACGCATGCAATTCAGAATGCAAGCCCAAATGGTTTCAAGGAGCTCAAGGGGAAGTTGTGAACATTTTGAAAAAACTAAAAAGTTTTGATTCAAAGATCCAATATTTCTATTGATTTTTGCAAAGGAATAAAAAAACAGAATTCCTTGAATCCGTCAGGCTACTCATGAATGCGGCATATGATGGGAATGCAATGCACAAACACAAGAACACGAGTATTCATAAAAATACACAAATAGGCACGTGAACAAGTATTCACAAATACAATGCACACATCATGGGGTCTCCTTAGGTTCAAAAGTCACAACATGAAGCCAAAAGGTCTACCCATCCCCAAGGATTTGTACTATAGGTTGATTGTACCTACCAAACGAGTTCTATCAAAGTTCCCAGATTCATAGTAAATCCTTTGGATATTATCAACCAACATGACTACTCACGTGAGTCAAAAATATTCTTAAGATAAACTCATCTGAGTGTAGCATCGCGTAACAACTATTTCAAGACTACTCCCTCGTAGTTTTCGCACTATGTCCTAAAAAGGCTTAGTGGGATAAAAGTGTTACTAAAGGTCCTCAGTTTCAAGGACTCTCAGGTTGAAACAATTAATGAAATGAATGAGTACTCATACATCATCAATCATCTCAAGTAGGTCCCAACTGAGCGTGATTACATCATATGTCAAACTTGTTAGGACTACTCCCAACTGTCAACTATTGATCATATCACATCCTATCATATGTGTCACTCAAGTTCGGGTTAGGACTTATCTCACGACTCATGATACCCAATGTTCATAGCAATACAATACAAATATATTTACAAATATACATGTAAGAAAGTATTCATACAATCATACAAAGTGGGCTAAACCCTTAAGTTTTAATTTATCTTCCTCATTGAAGTCTCCATTTCTGCTGTGGTGAGAATCGTGATGTCAAGTAATTGATTAACTTGAATCTTAGTTCATTCAATTCACAACCGGACCTTGATTTATCCAAAGGAAAGGTTAAAGAGAGAAAGACCTTTTGCACGATGTAACAACAACGCTAAGAGATCAGGGGTCGGGGATCGGGGGTTGGTTATGCCTAGGGTAGGTATTTCACATCCTAAACATCTCTAGTACTCTACCGGAACCTTTTGTGTGTGTATGATAAACTTGCTATGGTTATGCTGTGGTTTGAGATTTAGGGTTTGGGTTTTGAATTTAAAGACCTAGAGTGGATAGTTTGTAAGTTTGCTCACAAAGATATCGCATCTTCTGCCTACGTATCCTAACTAAGATAGAATCAGAGCAATCATAGTTCACCTCACTGAGGATTAAAAAGTACTTGACTATAGTTAAGACTCTAGGGGAACAAATATAACAATGCTTGTGTAGAGTTTAACCAAACTCTCTAGATCTATATTGAACACTCAAGAATTAGGAGTAAGTAATCATCACCATGATTCTTACATAGAGCTAACTAACTCTACCTAATTATACATTGTAAGACCAATTGGTTCTATCCATACCAAAAGGAGGGAGAAGGCTCTATCAAGGCCTATAAGGATTGACTCTAACCGCATCAGGGGTGTGCTCGTCAAGATATCGCATCTTGTTCCTACATATTCCCATTAACCAATGATAAATCAGAGCGTCCATAGTTCATACATGACTAAAGAAGAAGAACTCTAAACCTAAGTTCTAAAGGGTAAATGGATCTATCAAGGCCTATAAGGATTGACTCTGACCGCGTCAGGGGTATGCTCGTCAAGATATCATACCTTGTGCCTACGTATTCCCATTAACCAATGAGAAATCAGAGCGTCGTAGTTCAGACATGACTAAAGATGAAAACCTCTAAACCTAGGTTCTAAAGGGTAAACGACTCTATCAAGTCCTATAAAGATTGAGTTGTCTATGACCCAGAGGTCAATAGAGAGACTTTCCTTTGGACACAAGGGATACATACAACTTGATGTGAACTAACAACTTCATAATTGGGGAATAACTTGACAAAGTTGAAGAAATAAAGTAAGAGCATATAAACAATCATGATAACAATCAAGATCAACATTTAACATCTTAACAAAGATCAAAAGACATAGAGGTAATAACCAACAATGTAAGCAAAGAACATGTGTAACAACAAGAAGTTCATCTATAACATTCATATGAAATTGATGCAAATAAGTTACAAATTGGAGCAAGCATGTAATAAGAATCAAACAAGATCAAATTTAACAACGTAAGACCAATCAAACATGTATTTAGCATAACCAATCAAGCAAAACACAAGAGATGTTACAACAATTCAAGTGTAAATTCATAACTTCAAGGGGAAAAATATATAAGTTTTATTGTAACAACCAAATTAAAATTCAAACCCTATCATGCTATGGTTCTAACCAGACACATAAAAAATTTGAATGAGGCATGATAAACATATTCAAGAGGTTACAACATCAAGAATCAAGCTAAAGTTGATAGATGAAGTTCAACAGGCCATTTTCACATATATGCATTCACCAAGGCAAACATGAACATGTTCAAGAAATGAATCAAACACTTTCAAGTATTTAAACATGTTAAAAAACATATATGAAACCCACAATATCAAACTCACACGATAAATCAAGTTATAAGTTGAAAAAGTTCATGAACCCCATGGATAAACCCTAAAAACATGTTATTCAAGACGATAAAAGTATTTCTATGATAAAAATACTTGAATTATTTCCTCACTCAATGAAAATAGACATGATAAGGAATAGTTTTAAAAAATAATGGCATCAATAGCATAAAAAATGAGCAAGTTATGACCATTGGGAAATAAGGCACAAAGTTGGTAAACTAGGCCTAGACAATGTAAGTCAAGTTAAAGCACATTTTCATGTTTCAACCTAAACTAACAACATTGAAAATCTTGGCTAACAAGAATGACAGCAAGCATATCATGGATTCATCATCAAAAATTGGTTCATACATGACCAAATCAACAATCATAACATGTTTAGGCATTGCATAAACAGAAAGTGAATAGCATGGATAAAAAGAAGAGAGCATAGGCTTACCTCTTGTGGCCTTTTGATGCAAGAGTGAGAAACAAGAATACCAGAGATCTAACAAGATTATTAGAGGTCTAAAAATGATCTAATAGTGATGTAGAAATAATCCAAACAAGCTTCAAGTCTAGTTGGTCAGAAATGCCTTGAATGCTAAGCAAAACTTCCAAAATTCCAAAGATTCCAAATAGGGAACTTGCTCAATGGTTGTTAGAGTGATTTCTGGCTAGGGTGAGGTTTGAGAAGTTCTAACACATCATTTATGGTATGTTATAAGGGTTACTTGAATTGGAAAATGATTGGAGATGGTTTTGGAAATGTTTTGCAAAAATAGTTTTTTGAACTAGTTTTGGAAACTTGGTGGATTTCGCAAGAACTTTGTGATAGAGTGGGAGGGAGATTTATAGCTAGTTTTTGTCAAATAAATCATGTTTTTGATATGGTTTTTCAAGGTCCTATTATTGCCAAGGAGCTTGAACAAGAGGCATGGGTAGAAGTGATGTTCTTGTCCATTTTTCCCTTTTTGAACAAAATCTTGTGAGTTTCAATGTGAGTCTTTGATATCATCTAGTAACCACTCTATGATATGTGTGGTCATCTCCTAGGGGTCATATTCAACATTTTTAATGGGATGGAAGAGTACTTTTTCAACATAGTGGGTGGTTCTACTCATGATAGCCATCAATGTTCTCTTTCCTTGCAAGTTGCACTTTAGCTTGGATTTAAATAATATTTATATCACATCACAAGGTAAACTCATGGAAACTAGTGCTAACATGTTTTATCGGATGGAGAGTACTTTTTTCAACAAAGTGGGTGGTTCTACTCATGGTAGCCACCAATGTTCTCTCTACTTGCAAGTTGCAATTTATCTTGGATTTAAATAATATTTACATCACATCATAAGCTAAACTCATGGAAACTAGTGCTAATCTTGTCCATTAACTTCATAATCATACAATTGAAAGCTTAATTCATGATTAGAGGTGATATGATGTTAGAAAGGAAGTTGGCCTCAATTTGGGGTCAAAACCCTGAAGGTCAATGGGTTGACTTTTCAGTCAGACGAACCGAAATGATCGAAAACCTTTGGATCAACTATTGATGTTCTGAGTTTCCTGAGACTTTGAAACTTCTTGAGTAGGCTTAAATAGGTCCTATGAGCCTCATGAACCATGATTCCATCATTGGAGACCTCTCTAGGTCAAAATTCAAAGTTGCAGCTGACTTTTTCATCAAGAAACCCTAATTAGGATTCTTGCTCTCCACTGTCCCAATTCTCTTGATGACCACCTCAAATTGAACTTATCCTTGATCAAATGTGATGTACTTGATGATATAAAGACTTATTATATGGAGAAAAAAATCCAAAACCTTGACTGATCAATCCATAGAAATCCTGATTTTTGACTGTATGAAAACCCTAATTCATCTGCATCTTGACAAAGACAAACTTGAACTCTGTTAAGGTTAGATAAACAATGTTGATGCTCCTAGAATGATGAGAGGATCTAGGGGTCAAAATTTGGCTTATAACACGTAGTTGCAAACTCAACCTGGGAAACACACTCGTTGACCTCGAGCCCATCGACTAACAAACTATTAGCAAATTTTGTATCCTCTTTCCTGTCATCAAAAGAAACAAAAACACCATTTTTGCTACCTCCTTCTAGAATAGGCCAGCTCCATGAGGATTCTCGAGAATTGTGAATATCATCTTCTCCATCACCGAAAGTCTCATTTCCGGAGTTCCACCAACAAGTGCTTTCTTTAACGAAAGAATCTTCTGATTCCGTATCCGAGACAACTTCTGATTCTTTAAAGACTGTTTTACACAAAGGACCCAAAGATTCCTCTACCACCCTAATTCTGAAATAAACCCCATTAATAGAGACCTTGAACACTTCATCAATAAGCATCTCATAAGTTGTCATATTCATAATACTAGCGACATCTATTTTTATGGAATCTGCAGAGTTCTCCTTACAAATCACGTATTTCCTAACCAACGAAACACGATACTCAAAGAAGGGCGCGAACCATGCATCACACGGTATGTCGTAAACCCTCAACCATCTTAATCTCTCAGGATCAACGACTTCTGGTTTCCATTTTCTAACCTCGACGAACCACTGATCGAGTCATTCCTTTGCACTATCTAAGAAATCTTCTATTTCATCATCTTCCTTCTCTTTCAAGAGGCACAAGTTCACCCCCAAGGGAGTAACCTTAACTACAAAGTACCCTTAAAAATTGAAGTTTCTCTACATATTATACATAGACCCCGGGATGGATACCTTACCAACATAAGCTCGCTGAAACCTAATAACAGCCACCCCTACCTCAAAAGAAAGCACACCATAGTCCTTCTGATTCTGCATACGCACCGCTTCAGCATAAGAAGAACTTCCCTTAGGAACACCCTTAGCAAACCCATGACGAAAATGAGGGTAAAACTTCCTAAGGCCCTCCTTTCCGCTGTGATCCTTCTCCTAACCGTCCTTAACTTCACATTTCCTGTTGAAATGAAAAGACCCTTTTGAGCTTTTCGAGAACCTCGGAATGTTAGCGTATAACTCCCTTCCTTCAATGAAGAAATTGTCTAGCTTCAACACCAACCTTCTAACATCCTCCACCCTAAAGGAACATATAAAATCGTACTTCTTCCATTGTTTATCACACTTCTGAGGGATAAAAACCTCGTCCACTTTGCCAAACTCAGAGAGTAGCGAAAACAATTCTTTTTCCCTCATCTTTTCCAGAAACTCAGTGATGATAATAGTGGTAGAATCTCTGATTTTCATCCCTCTATACCTACCTTCTTCGTCCCACTTAAACTTTTTGTCGAACCATCTCTGATACGAAACCTTGGTCCACCCTCTTCCATCTTTCACAACCTCAGGCATTACTTCTAACTCATACTATCAACTTCATTCCGAAGTTCCCAATGGCCTAACCATATGATTGTCACACACATGTTCTTCATAAAAGAATCAGTTTTAAAGCCATTTCTATGTCTATTTTGTTTCTATACATGCTCATGACATTTCTAATTTCATCACTATTTATAATGTTAATAAGATTAGTAAATAAATATTCTTACTTATTTAATATGTGCTCATGTAGAAACTTTGTTGGTGTTTTATTTTTTAATGTAGACAAATAACTTAACATTTTTAAAGAAGTTATGCATGTTGTCACACATTAAATGGGTGGAGTTTTTTTTCCTATATGGTTATGGTGACACTCGAAAGACTTTCACGTGGAACACATTATTTGCTGCTATACATTGTAAAGGAGATATCGTGTTAAATGTAGCATCTAGCAGAATCACAAGTTTGTTGTTACCAAGAGGAAGAACTGAACATTTGAAATTCAAAATTCCAGTTCCATGTTTGGAATCTTCTACTTTTAGCATTGAGAAAAAAAATTATATCTTGCTAATCTCTTGAAGGTAACAAAACTTATTATATGTGATGAGAGACCTATGGAAAATAAATTTTACTTTGAAGCTCTTGACAAGTCGTTGAAGGATATTATGAGTGATGACGATGTTGAGTGTCAGCAAATATTTGGAGGAAAAGTTGTCTGGTGGAGATTTCAGAATTTTTTTACCAGTTCTACTAAGAGGTACTAGGTCTAATATTGTGCATGCAAGAATAAATGCCTCATACATTTGGGATCATTGTAAAGTTTTTAATCTAACCAAAAATATGTGGTTGCAAAGTGGTTCTAATTTAGGCAATTCAGAAGAAATTTGACTCTATGTAGTTGATGACATTAATGACTTCATAACTAATCTTCTTTCAGATACATTTGAATTTCTGTTACAATAGTTTATTCATGTATATACTTATTTTTGGCATACAAAGTCTCCTTGGGTGTATATATATATATATATATATATATATATATATATATATATATATATATATATATATATATATATATATATATATATATATATATATATATATATATATATATATATATATATATATATATATATATATATATAGAGAGAGAGAGAGAGAGAGAGAGAGAGAGAGAGAGATATAGATATTATTGATGTGTACATACTCTTTTTTTTACAAGTACATATTATTAACAAGTACCTGTTTTTTTCATGAAAGTGAGTCAAAAGAATATTTGAGTAGTGATTCCATTGATATATCAGAAGCTAATAACAATTGTACTTTCGAGCATTTGACACCAAAAATTTTGAGTTGTCTGAAAATTTCTGATTTTCCTAACCACTCACTGAAATTGAAAATTGGCACAACCATCATGTTAGTAAGGAATTTGGATCAATCTAAAAGCCTTTGCAATGGTACAAAGTTAGCGGTTACTAAGTTAGGCAACCATGTCATCGAAGCAAAGATAATTTCAGGTACAAATATTGGAAATACTATTTACATCCCGAGAATGTCTTTGTCTCCTTCTCAATCTCCAAGACCATATAAACTTATCAGAAGACAATTCCCAATTATAATGTCATTTTCTATGACAATCAACAAATCTCAAGGTCAATCATTAGACTATGTTGGATTATATTTGCCGAATAATATTTTTCAGTCACGGACAATTTTATGTCACCATTTCAAGATTTAAGAGCAAAGATAGATTAAAAATCTTATTACACGACAAAGACACCAACTTCTTAGCTCAAACAACAAATGTTGTCTTCAAAGAGATTTTCCACAATGTCATGTAGATAAAACTTTACTTTTTCATTTTAACTACTTTGTTTTTAATCACATTACATTTTATTACTATGAATACTAAAATTCCCATCTCCATATTTATCTTTCGCCCACAAAAACTATTGACTCAACCATATATATTTGTTCATGCTAATATATCTTTAACATTTCTCTACTTATCCATTCATTTATCATTTTTGTAGGTTATGACATCTCTATAATTGCTTTGTAGGTTATGACATCTCTATAATTGCTTCAAACGAGTATGAATAATTTGAACCTAAAAAGTTATTATAACTTAGTTTTTAATTTTCCTTTGTCGAACTTAGTGTAATTTTATTATTCATAGTCATTGTATTTTTATGAAGTTGAATATATCCACTCTTATAGAGGGAGGTTGTGGTCGTTTTGTTTATGACATTTCTATTTAATTAAGGATCTTTTTGTAACGGTACAAACAATGTTTAGATTGATTTTTGTTATGCATCTCAATATTTTTATTGTTTGTTTCTTACTAACATTTTTATTGAAAAAAGTTTGGTTCTTCTATAATTTAAGAATGAATTTTTTTGTGCTGACTCATGAGTCTTCTACTAGTTAATTTAAAAGAAAATGATATATTAAAAAGTTATGTGATAGTTAATTTTAATAAATAGATAGTTAATTTCTAATTGAAAAAAATAGAACCTTCAAATTATATGTTATGAATTGAGAAGAATGAAATTACATAAAGATTACACGTTCTTCATGAAAATTTAGTTCAACTTTTTATGTCGTTCATACATATGACATCATTTAAAATTAATGAAAATGCAAAAATAATTTGTAATAGAACAAGAAAAACATAACACATGCAGCATCCGAAGTTCATACACACCACATGATAGTTTCTTAAAATTAAACAACACAAGCAACGATGTCTTGATAATGTGACACGAAATGTCTACTAAATTATTTATTTGTAGATTCTGCAATTTGTTTACTGAGGGATCTTGTTGAGCTTACAATAAGCATAATCCTTATATTTCTTGGTCTTGTACTTTGATGGATTGTCTTGGTTAACAAACTTTGGGTGAGGACCAACTTCATGCTCTCCTTGAGGCTCAATGAAAACTGGCCAAGACATTCTTGTCTCATCTTTGTTCACCGTTGTTCTGTGCAACACAGCCTTATATTTCCCATTGCTTAGTATCTATATCACCATAAAATATCACTAACATTGTTAGTTTATCATTCAAAATACTTATATAATAATAGTAGAATATAGATATGCACATACCTCCATTTGGTCACCAATGTGAATGATGAGAGCATTAGGGATATACTTAACGTCGTACCATTGACCATCTTTAGAGGCTTGAAGTCCTTCCACCTCGTTAGGGACAAGAATGGTAATGTAACACATATCTGTATGTGGTGGCACACCTAAGACAAGATCAGGACATGGACAAGGTGGGTAGTAGTTTATTTTCAATAGGTGAATCAACTCTTCTTCACCTCCAGCTAACTTTAGTTCATGTTCTTCAAACCCAAGTCCGGTTAACATGTTTTTGAACAGTTTTTCAGTCACTACGCGTATGTACTTGCCATATTCCTCATTCACCTCCCTGCCGGATAAAAAGAGAAGAATACTTATAATGAAAGAAACCACATATAATAAACTATATTTTTGTTTTTCCTTTCAACAAATTCAACTGCTTATCATTTTTATGTTGCTTGATGAATTTTTGTAAAGTCATAGACACAAAGTTATAGCATATTTACATAGTAATATGAATCACCTATCTTTTTAAAAAATTCAATAAATAACAAACGGGAGAGTAGAAATGAGAGATGAACTATTATCATGACAGTCTAGATTTCCAATCAGTTGTTAATCATTAAACTATGAATCAATTAAATAATTAAATGAATGAAAGCAATGACCTCTAATTGGATTTAATATAATAGGTCGACTTATTATACATCATTCCAAAATAAAATACTTCTTTCGTCTTAAATTGATTGTCGTTTAAGGTTTTTACACACATATTAAGGAATATAATAATATTGTCATAAGACATTGTACTTTTATTAAATTAACTTTATTAATGTATTGAAAATAGTGTACAAAGTTATACTTAAAGGACACAAATAAAAAAAATAAAAATCATTTCTACATTGAAAAATGAAAATGACATTTATTTTGAAACAAATTCTTTTTTCTAAAACGAAAATCATTTTAAAACGGAGGGAGTACAATCAAAGGATTCATCAATAAGTAATATTTTATAACAATTGATTATATTTGATTATTGAAGGGACGAGAAACACAAGAAATTGGGGTTTGAATTGGGTTTCGCCAAATGTGAACTTTTCTTAAAATTCAAACTTCAATGCTAACAAGAGAATAAAAATAAATTGACATAATTATTTTTATCCTGGCTCTCTCTTTTTCTTGTAGAGCAATGCTCTAACTTTTGTTTGGGCAACAAGCATCTTCTTTTTTGAGCTTATAGTTTGGTGCTTTACTTCCGCTTTTCACACATACTCTCGTGTTTCCTTCAGATCTCTCGATTCTTCTTCTTGTTCTTCTCTTGAGATCATTTTTTTGTTATTCTCTTCTAGATTATCTTCTTGTTATTCTCTACATATTATTCTCTTGTTTTATAATTGTCTTTAAGCATTCAGATCATTAATATATAGAGCTTGAGAATAGATCCGTTGGAGGGTATATATGGAAACGTATTCCATCAGTAAGTTCCCAACGGTCACTAGAATAAATGGTCTACATCATAGTACAAAAAGTTGTCCTTGCGCCACCTTATCGAAGTAGAGGTCACAATGTACTTTGTACTTTTATATTCAACATTTTATCCAACCATTCTTGATTTTCTGTCAGCTAGTTCTTTAGAGGCTTCAGATGTATATTTGATGAAGCATGTGGTAGAAGGATAAATACTTATAACTTCATAACCTAAGTCTTTAGAGTCTCAGATCTTCGTTCAGCAGAACTTTGTCTTAAGAATGTTCAGCACTTGGTCTTTTAGAAGTCATGTCTTTAGAAATTTCAGAGCTTATTCAATTAGAACCTTGTCTTTAGAATCTTAAGAACTTGTTCAGCGCATACTTGTCTTTAGAGTCTTCAAAACATCGTTCAACAGAACCTTGTCTGTAGAATCTTCAAAACTTTGTTGGAATATAAATGATGTCTTTAGAATCTTCAGGACTTGTTCAACATAACCTTGTCTTCAGAAACTTCAAAATTTGGAGCATTTGAAGTACATTCTTAGAAAGTATTCAGAGCTTACTTATAAAGTTACAATCAGAAGCTCTAGTACTAACGTTCTTCAGAACCGTTGCATTAGGAGCATTCTTAAAACATGAATTTAACAAGGAATACCATATGTATTCTTCCAGAGTGTTTAGATCAGAGTCTGGTGACGTCACACGCCTTTCTATCAGAGTCAGATCTTGTTTAGCAAAAGCTACAACTAGGCAGAAACTATAGAGTACCGAATTGTTCTCTAAGATAACATGTGCAGTTATCCTCAAAACTTAAGGTCATATGAAAAACTAATCTTTTTCTTACAATCTCCCCCTTTTTGATGATAACAAACCATATTTTTTGATAGAATAATATATACAGGGTAATAACCATAAGACACAGAATCAGAGTTAAGCAAACTAGCTCCCCCTGAATCTCTTACTCTCAAAATTCATTTATGCTTGTTCAGAGTCTCCCCCTGAAGTACAGAGAAGGAATACTTTGAAGGTGAGATAATACTTAGAAGGGGGGGTTGAATAAGTATGAAAGATTAAGACTTTAGAAATAATAACACAATTATTTTTATCCTGGTTCGTTGAATTCAACTACTCCAGTCCACCCTTCCTAGAGTGATTTGCCTTTCTCAACAAGGACTTAATCCACTATTTAATCAAACAGATTACAATAGTAACACCTAAGAACAACTGTTCTTAGTCTTCTCAAGAGCTACTGATTCCAACTGAATCCTATTAAGGAAAACCTTTACAATCAATGTAAATCAAATACAAGAGTATGAATGCTTCTAAAAAGCTTTTATCACAACAGTGATATTTCTCTTAAGTTTAAGTACAAATAATTCTAAGAATGAATATGAAAGAATGAGAGCTTTGAATATTATGATTTCTTTTCAGCAAATTGTATAACTGAAGAATTTGGTGGAGACTTCCTTTTATAAGAAGCTGATCCAAGGAAGCTGAGCGTTGAGAAGAGTGTCCCAAAAAGGTCTGAGCCTTTTTGTCTTCACATCAAGTGACATTTCCTAGAAGTAGAAACCACAGAAAAATCCTTTTTTTCTGTGTTCTTGTGTCTAGCACAAATGAGGAAAGAGACGTTTGATTTACTCCAACGGATATATTCTTTGAATATTTCTTCTTCAGTTTTCAGCAAGTTCTTCAGAATCTGATTGAGTCAGAGTCTTCTAATGATGTTCAGAACTTTGCTGTATCAGAGTCTTCTGCAGCATGTGTGCTTTCAGCGTGTTGATCATTAGAGCATATTTGACACAGAACTTCAGTACTTGGCAGCTTTAGTACTTTCAGAAACTTCTGTAGAAACTATGCTTTGAGAAACTCTTCATACAATATTCTTCTTAGCTTCAGATGCTTCTGACTAGCTTCAAAATCTTCTGGAGCTTCTTGCTTCAGATCCTTCTGGAGACTACGCTCAGGATCTTCTGTAAACAGCAATCAGAATCTTCTAATGAATGCATCTGGCGCTTCAGAGTTACTTACTTCTTGTATAATATTCAGATTTGCTTCTAGAGAGTTAATTTCATTTCAATCTGCAGTAAAACTCTCAAACAAATTTTAGAGTATATAATTCTTAAATATAAAATTTCCTAACAGTTATCATTAAAACAAAGAGATATTATTAAGAACCAATCTGTGTTCTAACAATCTCCCCCTTTTTGATGATGACAAAAAGTATTAGAAATTTTGTTTAACTGAACATATTAGAATTATAACTCCCCCTGAGATGATGAATCTCCCCCTGAGTTAAATACAAATAAGGAATAGAAACTTCCCTTTTGTCTTGAGTAATCTTCAGAGTTAGATCTTGTTTGTTCTTATAACATTTGAAGGTCAGAATGTCTTGCAGATTTCAGATTCAGAGATTGATAAAAGACAAATGATCTGAGAGACTCAGAGTTTCTTTTATAGAATGTACTTATCAAATGTTCTGAAATAGTCAGATTAAATGTTAGATAGAATAGATATGTCTGAAGTTTCATTCTGGTGAAGTTATATTAAACAGTTCAGATCTATATTTTCTCCCCCTTTTTTGTCATAAGCAAAAAGTAAAAACTTTTAAAAAGACAAATAAAAGGAAACAGTAAAGAAGATAATTCAATGGAGAAAACTTTGATTCATGCAAAAGATTAGATCAAGAGTACAAAGGCAAACATCAGAAGATATAGCAATAAAGTACAGATGCAAACAACAGATGCAAAAACATTGGGAAAAAAAACTAAGAGTGTTTGGACAAAAGCATCTTCAATAGATCTGTAATCTCAGAGGATGATTGCTCTTGCTTGGACATCCACTTAGTCATAGTTTCATTCTTTTCATCTTGCTTTGACATCCATTCTGTCATATCCTCAGACTTCTTATCCTGCTTAGCCATCCAGGATTTGATCTCTGACTGTCCAGCTTCCAAAGCAGCAATCTTATCTTCAAAGTCTGGGTGTTCTTTCTTTATCTCAGATGAAGAATTATGATGAGGTTCTGTAGCCTGAACAGAGTCAATTTCCATTGGTTCTGTAGATCCTGGAGCATTGGAATTAGAAGAAGGATCTACCAGAGTCATAGCCAATGCATTATCAGTAGATTCTGTTGATGATGGAGGAGCATCTAAACGAAGCAGAGGTTCAGATTTATTGATAGTCTAGAATAGAGTTCTTGCAGCCTCAGCAAATCTGAGTTGTGCATCATCAGAACAGACGTTCTTCAGATTTGAAGCTACAGAGTTGAATCTGTTGATGAATCCATTCCAGATGATGTCAGATTCTTTGGCATCCATTGTTGCTGAGCATTTCTTCTGAACAGTACCTAAATACATTTGTATTTCTTGCAAAAATGTTTGAAATAAATGATCAACATTAAGTCTGGGCTTTGGACGTAACAAAGTTACCAGATTTACAGGTTTAGGTTGGGGAGTTGGTGGAAAAAGTGATTTTTGGATGGAAATCAGAGGAGGGGGATAGTATGGAATGAAGGGTATCTCAGGAGCTTTTCCTTTAGATTTGATTAAAGCATTAAGCAAATGAGGTTTTGCTCTTCTGTGAGGGGTAACTACATCAAAAGGTGCATTTGAGTAGGGTTTGAAAGCAGATTTTGGTGGTTCAATAGATGCAACAGTGTTATCAGATGCAATTTGCAGAGCTGAAACAACAGCTTTATCAGATTTTGCAGAACATGATATGATTGCTAAAGGTTCTACATCTGACATAGATTTTAAGTAATCAAGAATCACAGATGGAAGGATCATTGTGGATTTTGGTTTCAGAGGATTGATGGGGTCAGAAGGTTCAACTCTGTCATAAAAGTCTTTCAGTTTGAAACCATAAGACAAATTATGAAAAAGAGATGAAACTTGGGCATAAGATATAGAAGATGTTGGATTGGAATTGGGGATTAATATCTCAGATGATGGTGCAGGTGGAGGAATAGGATCTGGAATGAAAGCTTTTGAAGGTATGGTAGGTTCAGGTTGGTTTATCTCAGAGTATTTTTCAGATGGAGAGATTAGAAAATCTGGGTGAATTTCTGATTCTGAGGAGTTAGAGGATGTGGTTGGGGTACAGGAGGTAGAAGATACTTGAAACACCGTTTTTAAGGGTGTGACATCAAGAACTTCTGTCTCAGGGATGTGAGGTTCAGAAGTATTGGTAGGTTCTGAAGGAATTTCAGATGGTTTGGATGGTTGTTCTGAGATGGGTGAATCAGATGGAATAAATATTGGGTCTGATGAAATGGGAACAGAGGTTACTTTTGTAGGTTCAGAAGTAACAGGTGCAATGGGTTCAGAAGGTGGATTATTTGATGGTGGATTGTCAGAGGCTTTATCTGGTTGAGGTTCTTGTGGTTGGTTCTCTGGATGTTCAGAGGTTTGTTGTTGAACAGATTTTTGTGGTTGTTGTTCTGATGGTTGTTGTTCTGATGGTTGTGTTCGTGGAACAAACTGTTTGATATGGATTTTAGGTTGAGAGGATTTTGGTACAGAAACTGTTGGTGTTGTTGTTTGAGGTGCAACAGGTGTTTGTTTTTGTGGTGATATGGAACTAGGAGCATTAACAGAAGTGGTTTGTGTAGAAGGTAGTTTTGGTACAGACTTAACATTAGAATCATTAATAACAAGTTTTGCAGAAGATACAGAAGATTTAGTACCTTTTATTTTGATCCTCTTGGTAGGTACAGAAGCAGGTTCTTCAGATTCTTTTCTGTTCAAGAGCTTCTTTGGCTTCTCAGCAATCTTGACCTTCTTCTGAGCAGGTTCAGATTCTTCTACAGGTTGAGTCCTTTTCCTTTGGAGTTGTGCTTCTTCTTCTCCTGCATCTGGTAGTGGTTGTCTAGCTAGCTGAATCACATTAGCAGGAATAGGTTTTCCTTCCTTCTTGCATTCATCAATATACATAACCACTATATGTTTGGGCTCTTCAGCAAAGAATAAAGGAAAGTCATCTACAGGAACCCTCTTATTCAATTCTGACACATTCATCTTCTTGGAAGCTGTTGTGAGTTCATCAACAATTTTGAGTCTCTGAAGACTTTTAGCATTCAGAGGCTTTCCCATTATAAATTCTAATTCCTCTGTAACTCCAGCAGCGTACAGAGCAGTTACCAAACCATTCTCAGTAAGAAGATCTGAGATCAACCTTCCAAAGGGGATCCAAGTTCTGATCTTCTGTCCTTTCTCTTTCACATATTCTCTAGATGCATTGATATGGTTCCACAGATGCATAAAAAGAATGTATGGAAGATCTACCTTGGTGCTCTGACTAAGGCAATACATGAAATATAGTTGTTCATTATTGACATAGTCTAGAGAATTTGTTGACTTCCTATGGTGGATGCATCCCATGAAGATCTTGGCCCAGATCTTGTAGTCAGGCTTCAGATCCTTGAATTTGTTAGAAGCTTGACCAGCAGTCATTACTTCTTCATATACCTCATCCATGTCCACACGCCCAGCTGGCAAGTGGGAAACACCATTTGTTTCTTCATATCTAATTAGTTTTCTTATCAGATCTTCTGTGATAATAGTTTCTTTTCCCAGCACAGAAGATAAGATGAACTTGGGGTAAACTGATGCATGAATCCAGAATTCTTTCACAAGGAGAGGGTAAACTAGTCCAAAGAGCCTATCAAAATACTTAACCCATCCTTGAGCTCCAATGATGGAATGAAACTCAAACCCATTTTCTTCCAGAGAGTCAAACTCAACCATAGATTCACATAGAACTTCCAACTTATCAACAGGCGTTAGAAGAGTTCTTTTGGGAGGAGAATAGGGAGCAACACCCATGTTTTCTGAAGTTACAACAGCCATAGAAGATTGGAATTGAGCAACTGTTGATGATGAAGTTGCCATTGAAGAATGCTTTGTCAAACGCTTAGGTTTAGGGTTTTTATGCAAAGAAAAGAGGAGATGAAAGCGCGTGTAATTTCTGAGAGTGTGAAAAGTGTGAAAGTGAATACAAGTCATGTATTTATACTAAAACACTTAGGCATATCAACAGTTAGAAATTGCACGTTTTAACAAGCATTAAATGAAGAGAATAATAATCATTTCAAAACATTAATTGCTTCTGACAATTTGGGGGGAAAATCAAGATTCTCACTATTCAAACTTCACCTCAAACGTCTCTTCGATTATGTACACGCCACCTCTTCAGATTTGGCGTGACACGTGTTTGCTTGCATGTGTTCTGAATTCTCTTAAGAAATGAAACGTTAGCCAACGTTCAGATCTTCTAAATATTGTTAGTTCAGAGTTTCACAAAATAAATATTGATCAGAATAAAATAAGCAATCAGAAGAAATACTTCAGAGCATTAAGCATTTTTGCATCTGTAAAAATTTGCTTCTGATAAATATCATTCTGGACAAAAATCCATACCAATGTTTTTCAGAATAAATTTGAATCTATCTTTAACAAGGGGTTTTGTAAAAATATCTGTCCATTGATGATCTGTATCAACAAAGGCTAAATTTATGATTCCCTTTTGAACATAGTCTCTGATGAAATGATGCTTAATTTCTATATGTTTTGCCTTAGAATGTAAAATGGGATTCTTGGACAAACATATAGCAGAAGTATTATCACAAAAGATAGAAATGTTACTTTCAAAAATTTGATAATCTTCTAGTTGACTCTTCATCCAGAGCATCTGCGTGCTACATCCAGCAGCAGCAATGTATTCAGCCTCTGTGGGTGAAAGTGCAATTGTGGGTTGCTTCTTGCTGTACCAGGAGATTAGATTTCTTCCTAGAAATTGACAACTTCCAGAAGTACTTTTTCTTTCCACTCTATCTCCAGCGTAGTCAGCATCACAGAATCCAACTAATTTGAAATCATCAGATTTTCTGTAACACAAACCCACATTAGAAGTACCTTTCAGATACCTTAGAATCCTCTTGACAGCTGTCAAGTGTGATTCTCTAGGATCTGATTGGAATCTAGCACACAGGCAAACACTGAACAATATGTCAGGTCTAGAAGCAGTAAGATATAGAAGAGAACCAATCATACCTCTGTAGAGCTTCTGGTCTACTTTCTTACTTACCTCTTCCTTGCCAAGAGAGCTAGTAGGATGCATTGGAGTCTTTGCCAGCTTGCTATCAGACATGTTAAATTTCTTCAGAAGTTCTTTAACATATTTTGTCTGATGTATGTAGGTGCACTCTGGAGTTTGATTAACTTGGATTCCTAGAATGAATCTGAGTTCTCCCATCATGCTCATTTCAAATTCTGCCTGCATACATGTAGCAAACTCCTTTCCAAGCATAATATTTGTTGATCCAAAAATAATATCATCTACATAAATTTGGCAAATTAGAAGATCTTTCTTAATTTATTTACAAAAGAGTGTTGTATCCATTTTGCCTCTGATGAAATTCTTCTCCAGAAGAAAATTGCTCAATCTCTCATACCAAGCTCTGGGAGCTTGTTTTAAAACATATAGAGATTTCTTTAATTTGAACACATGATCTGGAAATTTTTCATTTTCAAAACCAGGAGGTTGGTGGACATAAACTTCTTCTTCTATAATACCATTAAGAAAGGCACTTTTAACATCCATCTGATACAGAGTGATGTTATTTTGTGCAGCAAAGGAAATAAGAAGGCGTATAGATTCTAACCTTGCCACTGGAGCATATGTCTCAGTGTAATCAATACCTTCTTGCTGACTGTACCCTTGAGCAACCAGCCTTGCCTTATTCCTTTCAACTTCTCCTTTCTCATTTAGCTTATTTCTGAAGACCCATTTTGTACCAATTATATTGAATCCTTGAGGTCTTTGAACTAGATCCCATACATCATTTCTGCTGAATTGATTTAGCTCTTCTTGAATGGCAATAATCCAATCATTGTCTTGCAGAGCTTCATCTACAGAAGATGGTTCAATTTCTGATACTAGTCCAAATAGTGATGCCTCAGATGATCTTAGAAAGGATCTTGTTCTGATGGGATTATCCTTATTTCCAATAATGACATCCTCTGGATGAGAAGCTTTAATTCTGGATGATGATCCTCTAATAGTTGACTCTTCAGAAATGTTTAGATTATTCATCTGAGAAGTTAAAGGAGTAGCATCTGGAGTTGCTTCTGGTTCCTTCACTTGAATTTTGTCTGCTTCTGGAACTTCAGAGTCAATAAAGACTACTTCCATATCTGCAGAGTTATCAAACTACTTTGGCTTTTCAGAGCCAAGCTTATCATCAAATCTGACATGAATGGATTCTTCCATAATTTGTGTCTCGGTGTTGTATACTCTGTAGCCTTTAGAGCGTTCAGAATATCCAAGCATGAAACACTTCTGTGCTTTGGAATCAAACTTGCTCAGATTTTCCTTAGTGTTTAACATATAGCAAATACATCCAAAAGGATGCAAATATGAAATGTTGGGCTTTTTGTTCTTCCACAGTTCATAAGGAGTCTTCTTTAGAAGAGGTCTAACAGACACTCTGTTCTGAATGTAACAGGCTGTGTTGATTTCTTCTGCCTAAAAATGTTTTGCCAGATTTGTCTCATTGATCATGGTTCTGGCCATTTCTTGCAGAGTTTTGTTTTTCCTCTCTACAACCCCATTCTGTTGTGGAGTTCTAGGACAGGAAAAATCATGAGCAATGCCATTTTCAGAAAAATATTTTTCAAAATATTTATTTTCAAATTCACTACCATGATCACTTCTGACTTTTATAATTTTGAAATTCTTTTCATTCTGGACTTGCTTGCAGAAGTCAAAGAACACAGAATGTGACTCATCCTTGTGTTTTAAGAACTTTACCCATGTCCATCTACTAAAGTCATCAACAATGACTAATCCATACTTCTTGCCTCTGATGGATGCAGTTTTCACTGGTCCAAACAGATCAATATGAAGTAATTCTAGTGGTTTAGAAGTAGAAACAACATTTTTTGATTTGAAAGATGTTTTTGAAAACTTCCCTTTCTGGCATGCTTCACAAAGAGCATCTGAAGTGAACTTCAGATTAGGGAGTCCTCTGACAAGATTAAGTTTATTAATTTGAGGTATACGTCTCATATTAATATGGCCCAATCTTCTGTGCCAGACCCATTTCTCTTCATTAACAGACAAGAGGCATTTAACATTTTGAACTTTAAGTTCTGAAAGATTTATTTTATAAATGTTGTTTTTCCTCTTACCACTAAATAGGATAGAGCCATCATTTTGACTAATAGCTTTACAACATTTTTGATTAAAGGTAATATCATAACCATTGTCACTTAATTGGCTTATGGACAATAAATTATGCTTTAACCCTTCAACAAGTAAAACATTAGTAATAGAGGGAAGTTTACCATTTTCAATAGTTCCAGATCCAATGATCTTTCCCTTCTGGTTCCCTCCAAACTTCACGTCACCTCCAGATCTAAGTTCCAGGCTTTGGAACATAGACTTTTCTCCTGTCATGTGTCGTGAGCATCCAGAGTCCAGGTACCATGATTGGCGTCCTGACCTTGCTGCTAAGAACATCTGCAACAAGAATTATTTTGTTTTTAGGTACCCAGATCTTCTTGGGTCCTTTGGGGTTAGTTGGTTTGTAGGTTTGTCTAAACTTCTGTTTTTCAACATAATGTTTATTCTGACTTGCCTTGGGTTTAAACACATAAGTATTCTTCTCAGAGCTTGTGTGTTTAATGTCATTTAAGTGACCAAATTTAAAATGAGAATACAGAGGTGTCTTCTTGATGAAAAGTTTGTCAACAGATTTTGGATTACTTCCAGATGAAGATTCATATCCAATACATCTTCTGTTGTTTCCACTAACACCATAGATCATAGAAGCCATCTTGCTTCTGTCTATGCTCTTAGTAAGAAATTTCTGAAAGCTAGAGTCATATTTTTCTAAAATGTTTTCACATGACTTAGTCTCAGATTCAGATTCTTGTTGATTTATTTCAAAGTCATTTTTGATTTTCAGATTAATTTCTTTTTGCTCAACAAGTTCTGTCTTCAGAAGATCAATCTCAGATTCAAGATTGCTTTTCAGCTTCTTGTATTTGAGTTTGATATTGTTATAACTTTTAAGAACTTCTGTTAAAACTTTTATAAGTTCTTCTTTGGTAAGTTTAGCCATTACCTTTTCTGCGTCATCATCAGATTCAGAATCTGATTCATATCCTGAGGTACCTTCCTCTTGATCCTCTGTGCTGGCCATCAGTGCAACATTAGCACATTCTTCTTCTGATTCAGAAGATGATTCAGATTCATCTGAGTCATCCCATGTTGCCATCAGAACCTTCTTCTTTTTGTTAAACTTCTTCTTGGGTTTTTCTTTCTGAAGTTTGGGGCAGTCATTCTTGTAATGCCTAGGTTCTTTGCACTCATAGCACACAACTTCTTTCTTGCCAGATCTTCTGTGCCCAGAAGATTCCTTTCTATTATCAGATCTTCTAAAGTTGTTGAACTTATTTCCCTTGTGCTTCCAGAGTCTGTTGATCCTTCTAGACAGCATGGATAATTCATCTTCTTCTTCAGAAGAAGATTCTTCAGAGCTTTCTTGAATAACCTGCAAAGCTTTAGCAGTTTTGTTAGATTTTAAGGCAACAGATTTACCTTTTTTTCTTTCTTCTGAGGTTCATCTTCCTCAAGCTCAATCTCATGGCTCCTCAGTGAGCTGATGAGTTCTTCTAGAGAGATCTTGTTCAGATCTTTAGCCATCTTCAAGGCAGTCACCATTGGTCTCCATCTGGTAGGAAGACTTCTGATGATTTTCTTTACGTGATCTGATGTAGAGTATCCCTTGTCCAGAACTTTCATCCCAGCTGTGAGTATCTGAAATCTGGAGAACATGGCTTCAACAGATTCAGAGTCTTCCATTTTGAAGGCCTCATACTTCTGGATCAGAGCCAGAGCTTTTGTCTCCTTAACTTGAGAATTTCCCTCATGAGTCATTTTTAGGGATTCAAACATATCAAAAGCAGTTTCCCTGTTTGTAATTTTTTCATACTCAGTATGTGAAATTGCATTCAATAATATAGTCCTGGCTTTGTGATGATTTCTAAAATCTTTCTTCTGAGCATCTGTCATAGATTTTCTGTCAATCTTCTTGCCATTCCCATCTGTGGGATGGACATATCCATCTATGACTAGATCCCATAGATCAACATCATATCCTAGGAAAAAACTCTCAATTCTGTCTTTCCAGTAATCAAATTTATCCCCATCAAACATAGGGGGTTTGGTGCTGATCCTGTCCCTTTCTTCATATTTATTGTTAATATTGGATATTGTATTATCAGCCATTGTAACAAATAAATATATATCAAAGTATTTCTCTCTGGATCTTTACTGACACTGTTAAGTGGTAGCACACACAGAACCGGAGCTCTGATGCCAACTGAAGGTGAGATAATACTTAGAAGGGGGGGTTGAATAAGTATGAAAGATTAAGACTTTAGAAATAATAACACAATTATTTTTATCCTCGTTCGTTGAATTCAACTACTCCAGTCCACCCTTCCTAGAGTGATTTGCCTTTCTCAACAAGGACTTAATCCACTATTTAATCAAACAGATTACAATAGTAACACCTAAGAACAACTGTTCTTAGTCTTCTCAAGAGCTACTGATTCCAACTGAATCCTCTTAAGGAAAACCTTTACAATCAAATGTAAATCAAATACAAGAGTATGAATACTTCTAAAAAGCTTTTATCACAACAGTGATATTTCTCTTAAGTTTAAGTACAAATAATTCTAAGAATGAATATGAAAGAATGAGAGCTTTGAATATTATGATTTCTTTTCAGCAAATTGTATAACTGAAGAATTTGGTGGAGACTTCCTTTTATAAGAAGCTGATCCAAGGAAGCTGAGCGTTGAGAAGAGTGTCCCAAAAAGGTCTGAGCCTTTTTGTCTTCACATCAAGTGACATTTCCTAGAAGTAGAAACCACAGAAAAATCCTTTTTGTCTGTGTTCTTGTGTCTAGCACAAATGAGGAAAGAGACGTTTGATTTACTCCAACGGATATATTCTTTGAATATTTCTTCTTCAGTTTTCAGCAAGTTCTTCAGAATCTGATTGAGTCAGAGTCTTCTAATGATGTTCAGAACTTTGCTGTATCAGAGTCTTCTGCAGCATGTGTGCTTTCAGCGTGTTGATCATCAGAGCATATTTGACACAGAACTTCAGTACTTGGCAGCTTTAGTACTTTCAGAAACTTCTGTAGAAACTATGCTTTGAGAAACTCTTCATACAATATTCTTCTTAGCTTCAGATGCTTCTGACTAGCTTCAAAATCTTCTGGAGCTTCTTGCTTCAGATCCTTCTGGAGACTACGCTCAGGATCTTCTGTAAACAACAATCAGAATCTTCTAATGAATGCATCTGGCGCTTCAGAGTTACTTACTTCTTGTATATAATTCAGATTTGCTTCTAGAGAGTTAATTTCATTTCAATCTGCAGTAAAACTCTCAAACAAATTTTAGAGTATATAATTCTTAAATATAAAATTTCCTAACAGTTATCATCAAAACAAAGAGATATTATTAAGAACCAATATGTGTTCTAACATACTTCTTAGTGACGTCTCATCAGAGTCTGACTAGAACTGCCTAGTCTTTATCTCAGAAGCTGGCTTGTTATCAGAACACGATAACATATCAGAACTTGATTAGTAACTTGCTTGATGTATCATGTATACGAACTTAGTTCTTTTAATATCTTGAACAAGTCACCAAAAGGTGCACAAAGTAGCATGTCATTAGAAGGTATAGAACTTGAACATTTCCTGAATGACCATATATCCATAAAGTCTACAACCTTTGAAGTACTAGAGTCTAGCTACCATACTTTCAGAAAGTTCACAACTTCTGGCAAGCCTGAGGTATCAGAGCACTCATAGTGTTCTTTTAGATTGTCCTTTGCTTATGATTAATGAGTGGTCAACATGAATTGTTTATTGAATAATGTATTGCATCAGAGTAAGCTCATTTAGAGCATTCTTCTTAGTCATATATTCTGATAGTCTGTTCTAAAAGACAACGAACTTTTACAAAGTTCTTGATCAAATATTAAACACATTTTAGAAGTAAAAGCATATTGAAATATGTATTTGGGATCGAGATTCTGAGAATATGTAAATGAAAATCATATATCACTTTCTCCCCCTTTGTCAAAAATTAAAAAGGAATAAAAAAATAATAAAAGGTATGTAAAAAAGTAAATAACAATTTCAAGAAAGGGAAATTTTTATTCAACTGAACAGAAAAAGTACAAACGAGACTTAGACGAGAACATAGAAAAAGAAAAAAAAATACAGCCAGAACAACCCAAAAGATAAAACAACAGAGGAACCATATGACTAAAGACGCCCAAATAGAAAACCATGAGATTAATGGCCCACAAGCAGCAACAAGACCCATCAACATCCAAGTGACACATAACCACCCCACATAACTGACTATTCATTCAGCAGATTTTCAACAACTTGATATCTCACATCAGTACAAGCAACATCCTGTCCAAGCCTCTTAGCCAATCTAATGATTTCAGCCTTATAAAACAGTTCAGATAAAACCCTTCCATAAGGTATGAAGGACTTAAACTGACCTCTTGAGATAGTAATTGATTATTTCAGATGATTGAAGATGGTTTGGGGCAGGTTGACACGAATATTATTTATTACAAAGTAGATGAAAAGTCTGTCAACATGGGATGAACATTCTGGTCTACTCCCCGAAGACGAAAGTTAGTTAAAAGGAGGTTAAACCAAGCTTTAGCTGTGGGAAGAAGCATTTCCCTAAAGAAGAATGGTGTGTCCATGTATTCTTTGAAAGATGCTCAACATGTGTTGGAGAGTGGCCAAGCTGATGGTTGGGGATGAGTCATTGAAGTTGTTGAGAATAAAAAAAGAATTAGTTTGGGTTTTGCGCCTGGTTCAACCCACAAAGAGCTGAAAGGTATTCATAAAGTTTTTTGTAGTGTTGGGTTCATCCATGCCAAGGATCACTCTACTGCTGCAATTATTGAAGACGATCAAAGGATGAAGTTGAGTCTCAAGAATAGGAACAATATCTTGATGATCCTGGATACTTTTCTAAAACAGAAGATGTGTATGCACCCTTTCATACCCTTCAACCGAGGCTTGACGAACTTGAACATGAAGTCAGTGCCATCATCGAAGATGATTAAGAGGAATAAATGCCCAATTTTGTGACGCATGGGTCGACATGCCAGAATTGGATAGCTTTAATGCGTTTTATGAATCGGAGACCAGGCTATTAGATTAACTTGACTCGCAAAACAAAAGATGTCACCATAGAACTTTAATTTATCCAAGACAAGGGGAAAAGAACAAATAAACCCTAAATGAAAAATGCAAGACTAAAGACGAGGCTAAAGACTATGCAAATAAGAGATCAAAGGTACGAGGGTTGGTTATACTAAGGGAAGGTATTAGCATCCTAAGAATCCGTAGTACTCCACATGAACCTCTTGAAATATCTATGTTTTTGCTAAAGTTGTTTGCTATTGTTTGAGAGAGTTTATTTTCTTTAGGTGAGTGATAGGAGTGGGAAATGTTTTTGTTATTTTTGTAATGTATATGAATAAATGGGGGTGAAAATAAAGAGGTGTACTTGCTAGGATCTCGCAATCCTATGCCTACATATCCCTAGATGAAGTTAGAGCATTTGTAGTTCGGGGACTACATGTAAGAAGAGTGAAAAAGGAAAGAGTATGAAAAAGAAAAAGAGTGCTCGCCAAGGATTGGGACCTTGTGCGTACGTATTCTCAAAAGGAACTTGAGAAATCAGAGCGTTCGTAGTTCATGGAACTACAGGTTGTTAGGGTTATAAGAACCAAGAGAACAAAGGGGAAAAGCTTGAAAGTAAATCTTGTGAGGATTGATTGTAAAGGTGAAGAAATTAATGGCCATTTCTTATGAAAGGATTTGAATGAAGAGTTTAAAGGTTTATAAAGGAAGGAGATATTAATAGCTATCTCTATGACAAGGTTGATTGTAAATGTAAAGCCAAGGATGGCAAAGGGAGAAGAGATTGATAGCTATCTCTATGACAAGGTTTGAAGGAAGGGTTAAAAAGTACAAGAGATTAATGGCTATCTCTTGGAAAAGTTAAAGGTTTGTAGATAAAAAGGGTTTAAAAGTTCTAAGGTTGAATTAGGGTTTAGATAATGGGAGATTAAGGAATGCAACAATTATGTACAAATGCGTATAAATGACTAACAAGTTAATAGTAGATACTTTCCCTTGAATTATGTACAATGAAACAAGATGGACATGGATACACAAATATATGAACATATGAGATTAAAGGCATGATATGATTATTAACATGTGAATAGGCAAGGAATAAACACAATGAAAGGTATAAATAAAGACGAGGCAAGGAATAAACCCAAGCTGATTCTTTTTTTATTCTCAACAACTTCAATGACTCGTCCCCGACCATCAGCTTGGCGACTCTCCAACACATATTGAGCATCTTTCAAAGAAGACATGGATACACCATTCTTCTTAACAACATTATCAACAACAAATCTTATATTTGCATGCTCATGACAATGTTGCGACCTTTTCCCTAAAGACGAGGAAAGTTGGGTGGTTTCTCACAAATAACTTCCAGTAGATCTTTATTTCCACAAAATGTTTTGACAGACTTGGTAGGATAAGAATGAGTGGTGTATAAAGGGAATTCTAAAGAAGATACAAGAAATATAGATGAAAGGATGAAGAATGAGATGACAAGAAGGATATATATATATATATATATATATATATATATATATATATATATATATATATATATATATATATATATATATATATATATATATATATATATATATATATATATATATATATATATATATATATATATATATATATATATATATATATATATATATATATATATATATATATATATATATATATATATATATATATATATATATATATATATATATATATATATATATATATATATATATATATATATATATATATATATATATATATATATATATATATATATATATATATATATATATATATATATATATATATATATATATATATAGAGAGAGAGAGAGAGAGAGAGAGAGAGAGAGAGAGAGAGAGAGAGAGAGAGAGAGAGAGAGAGAGAGAGAGAGAGAGAGAACTCATTGCAAAAGGGAACAAAGAAATAAATGATGGTTAAGCTCGAGACATGCAAAAACACTTAATGCATAACCAAGAAAATGAACTATCATCATTTCCAAAAAAATATCATAGGAAACTTAAACGCATGAGACAAAAAAATAACTAAAATGGAAAAAGTCGTAATAAAGACTTTTGTCATTTCAATAAAGGAATAGATAAAAGGGATACCAAAATAGTATAAGGTAATAGGTAACTAATAAATTCCTAGGAAATAGGTAACAAAAAAAGAATCAATTATGACAAGAATTAAAGCGAAGATTTATTACTTGTTCTCAAGATAAATCTGTCACCTATCACCTCGTATCAAGTGCAAAGAGTGATTTGAACAGTCAATAACATTAATTCGAATCACAACCCTCATTCTACACTGACAACGTGTTAATGAAGTAAACTCTTCAGTTTATAACAGACACAAAAAGCAATCTAAAGAGAGCATTCTGATCTTGGATACTACATATACATGAGAACTTCACTTGTCAGATGCCTCACATCTCAGAAGCAAGACGCTACAAATCAAGCATTAGAAACTTATTTCTCTATTCTATAAGAGATAATTCTGAGATATTCCTTTTCATTCTAAATATAGAACTGAGTTCACATGTTTGGAAAGAAAACAAGTTTATTTTTCAGCAAGGAATTTTAAAATAGATAACAACGATAAGAAAGGACTGTATCAAAAAGGTTTTAAGAAATAGTTCCTTTCTGAACAAAATTTCAAAATTTATCGTAGAATATAAAAATAGATTTTAAGACGATTAAGTAAAAATTAGTAAGAGTTAGAAGTGCGTTACTCACAATTACTTGGTAGTCTTCCAATTGACTGTGTATCTTGAAAAAGTAGGCGTTTCTTCAACATCAACACACAATTAGCTTTTGTAGTTGAGGATGTTGTTGATTATTATCTCTAGCTGGAGCACTAGATCAATTTCTCCTCAGAAACTAACATCACAATAACTTCTTCCTTTCTTCTGATCTCAAATAAGATGCATAAGAGTTCTTGAGTCTTGCACTAGGATAATATCGTCTTCATAGCTTCTTTGTTCTTCTCATTCAGATGGATGAAACATCTCTCCTGATGTTTGTTGTATCTAGATCATCAGAGGAAACTGAGTTATCTCATAACTCATCTCTCAGTGTCTGCTGCTTCTGGCTTCATGATGGCTTATTTCTCAAATATGAGCATAGAATGTCAAACGTCATATACTGAGAAAACTGGTTGAATTCTTCTTGCGTCACTGAAGTTCAATCTTTGACCAAATGCTCTTCTTCAATATATGCAGGTATCTTCATGAACATCAAACCACAAAACATTTCTTCAGAGGGTTTAAATGTTGATCTTGTTCTTACTGGCTTAGTCTTATCACTCAGAATCCGTACTTTAGAAAGTAAAGATTATTTTCTAAGATTCTCAAATGTCTCCTTCATGGAAATTACTTAGACCAAACTCCTCACACAAGTTCATGTCAAAGTCAGCAAAATTCAAGAAACTTGATTTTCACTTAGTGTCTTTAAACAAAAGCCTGACGTTGAAATTTCCAGCCAACACTGACTCAAGTTGGTGTGGTGATACTGAGGATAGAAAATTTACAGCTGGTTGCGTGTTCACGTTAGGTGGTGCACCAATTGTTTGGAGCTCAAGAAAGGAATCAGTTGTAACATTATCATCATGTGAAGCATAATACATAATTGCTTTTCTATGTGTCTGTAAAGCAAGATGGATGGTGTATCTAATTGATGAGATTGAAGACAAGAATCATGGAGCAATAACTATAAGGATTGATAACATGTTTGAAATCAACTATGGCCAAACCCGATAGCACATGGTAGGAGCAAACACATTAAAATAAGATTCTAATATCTTAAAGAACAAGTAACAAATGAAAAGTTGCATTTGGAGCATTGCAGAAGTGAGAATTAAATAGCTGACATCATGATCAAAGTTGTGCCAGTTGAATTGTTCACAAGGTTGAGAAGCATGATGAATGTAGAGAATCTAGACACAATAAATTAGGTGGTGTGTTGAAAATGTAATTCATAGTGTTCACTTATATTACTAAGAAAACAAATAGCAAAAGTTAGTTAGTAGTTTAAAATTATGTTATACAACATAATTCTGTTTTAAAGTTGGTTAGAAAAATTGAGATTGACTTGTAAGCAATCTGAATAAAAGAGAGTCTTGACATTGTATATTATCTTCTTCCTCCATACTCTCCCATTCTAATATTTATTTTTCCTTAAAATGTGAGAAACAAACTTAGATATTAAAACCTTGTCGTTGTATACACCATTTAAGTTAATAGTATTGTTGATGGTTGATGCATCAATCAATCGAGTGAACATTATTCTTGTTCATGCAAAATTTTATTCAAATTTGATACACTAACCTCGAACCTATAACCTCGAACTTAATTTTGAGCTAGCTAAATCTAAATGTATACATATAGCTCATGTTTTTTTTAGCTTGTAATCAATACTCTCCCGTTCTATAATAAGTGACTAATTTAAAATATAGTTGTGTTTTAAAATAAATGATCCATTTCAATTTTCAATACAATTTTTTTTTTATTTTACCCTTTAATTAATATTACTTTCATCATTTCCAATATATCATACGAGTATTTTAGTAAAACTATCATTCTCTATTTATTTATTTTAATTTATATGAAAAGTCAACTGAATCACTTATTATGAAACATAAGGAATAGTTTATTTTGAAAGAAAAAAAAAACAAAGATTTCGTTAAAATTGTTTGTTTGGAAATTTCTCAAAAAATGAATCATGGGTTCTTCTCTCCACTGGAACAACATCGTCATTATGCTCATTACTAAATTTGTTGAAGAGAAAAAATAGAACCAAGATATCTTTTTTTGATCCGAAGTGAAATCGATCATCAGAAGAAGAATTAGACGAAAAATTAAAATCAATTTCAGAAAGAAAAAAAAAACTTTCATCAAAAATAAACAAATAAAAGATTTTTATAAAAATTCTCATAAACTCGAAAATGAGATTTTCATTCCGTACATATTAAATCATGAATTAGTACATGAAATCTAAAAAAAAAAAAAAAAAAAACTCTTTTATTTATGGATCCTTAGGTCAATCTGTGTATATGGACCATAGATCGTTGTTTTGGACATGTGTGCACATGCAAACCTCGCTTGCAATTAAAATATTCCCCTCGCAAACCTCGTTTACAACTATATATATTATTTTAAACCTCGTTTCACGCGGGGAGCAGATATTTAAATTGCAATGCACGTTATTGTTTTAATAACGTTACTATTAGTATAAAATATAAACCTTTATTTATAAAAGAACTATAAACTTTCTATCAACAACAAAAAAAAAAACCTTTGATTTTCGGCACGCTCAATAACATATACCACTTCAGCATAGTGATAAACAAATCTAGTGGCTACACAAGTAGAGATTATAGCATTATATCAGTATTATAGATTAGTTTGATTCACCTGTCATAATAATAATAATAATAATAATAATAATAATAATAATAATAATAATAATAATAATAATAATAATAATAATAATAATAATAATAAAAAATAAGTAATGATAATAATAATAATAATAATAATAACACTTGCACTTGCACTTTCCTTTCAATTTTTTTTCCTGAAAGCTCCATGTATTTATCAAACACTTTTTTATTAAATTATTATCATTTTAAAATTAAAATAAAAAACCTAAAGTATGGAATAAAAATATGCTAATATTGTCAAGTGCTAATAGACGCACAATAACATGCGCGAATTTGAAATCGCAACATTTTATTTAGTTTATTAAACAAAATTATTAATATTATGTTATATTAAATATAAATTGAAAGAACAATAATTTTGGTCTTGACCGTAAAAATCAACTATATTTAGAGTCTTAATTATATAATCATAAAATGAGAATGTTATAACATATGAGATATTATGAATATGAATAAGAGAGGGAGATTAATGATTAATGATAAAATCACAACAGTATTCTAAAATAAAGTTAATAACATACCTGTAAGAAGGAGGTTTATTAGGCCAAAAACGGTAATCAACGTTGGAAGGTGGCCAGATAATATGAAAAAAATGATCCACCCACCCTTTCTTTCCACTCAACTCTTTCTGATGCTTTGATCCATACCCTTCTGAAGAATTTGATCCAACAACAGGTTTAGCATAAACCTCTTTTTCTTCTTGCGGCAACTCAAAGAACTCTTTACCAACAATTTGTAACTTTTTTATAACATCGTTTGGAATCTCGTGGTTCACGATTTGAAACATTCCCCACTCTTTACTCGCTTCAGTTATCTCGTTTTGTAGCTTTTCTTTGTCTGGATTGCTGAAATCGATTATGGGTACACCCAGTTTCACACCTTGAACTGTTGTGATTCCCGGTTGTTCTGTTTCTGCCCTAACGAACATGGAGGGAATTGTTGAGTCTTTGGATTCATGAGCTATTGTTTGTACTCTTACTACCTCCATTGTTACTTGAGATTTGGTTTTCTTAAATAAAAGCTTTTCTCTTTTGTTGCGTGAATACTGCTGTTTCTGAGGCTCTATTCTAGCTACACCATATATATACTATTTAACTAAGATTGGAAGATGCTTGTGATCACTCTAATCTATCCTTTCATTTGTTTACACTTTACACTACAAAATGCCCTTATTAGTAATTTATTAATTAATTATTAATCAACCAATCACATTATTCCTTTTAGACAGGTGGTACCACTATTCTAAATTAACATTATTTTTATACCAAATCCTATAACTACACTGAATTTCACTTTTCACCAATATTAATATAAAATTACGTGATTAACCAATTTCATATTCTCATTAACTAATTTTTTACTTTTCATTAACTAACTTTGATTTACTATTAAAAATATTTTTAACTCTGAGCGTCTATTAACCAACTTTATCATTTTAATAACTAAATTTTTATATTTCATTAATCAATTTTATTTCACTACTTTAAACTACTGTTTGCATACTGTTCACGTAACACTGTTGGTGTATGTATTTGGTGTAAAATGTGGTGTAGGAATAGCAATCCTGTTAAAAATATTATACTTTTCAAATTTTCTTCCTCTCTCTTTCCCGATTTCTCTTTCTTTCTCTGCACAGCCATTTTCACCGTAAATGATATGTTTTTTCCCTCTTCTATTGTTCTTTCTTTCGTGTATTCTTCTTCTTCTATTCATAACAGATTTTGTTGATAACAGATTTGTTAGTTTTGCTCTTTGATTTTCGTAGTGCTCCGGCGAAATAAGTGGCCTAGGAGGGATGGTTACGCGACGGTGGAATTTGTTAGACGGTAGTGAGTGTTTGAAGTGGTTTCCGATGGTTTGTGATTATAGATCGGAAAAAAACAGCGGAAGAATAGTTTTCCATGTTTCTAGTTTATGGTTTTTCTTGTTTCAAGTTTTATATTTTAATTTTTAACA
This sequence comes from Lathyrus sativus, assembly GCA_963859935.3. NCBI lineage: Eukaryota > Viridiplantae > Streptophyta > Magnoliopsida > Fabales > Fabaceae > Lathyrus > Lathyrus sativus. Next base: position 133,119,482 of record OZ012736.1, on the reverse strand, counting down.
TAGCTTCTGATTTTTAATTTTTAGAGTTTTGATTTTTCTGATATTTCTTTGTTCTGTTTTCAACAGAGAAATGTAAAAATCAAAAAAGGATTTCGTTTTAACCTTAAATTGAAAAGAATTTTAGCATTGATGGTTGTTTGGGTTCCTTTCCTACTACTAATCATCATTAAGGTAAAGTCTCTCTACTATTTCATATTAACAAGCAATCAAACATCACAAGTCTGTTTAGTTTTCGATATACTTTTGAAAATCTATTCGGTTTTCGTTTGCAGAATAATGCTAAGGTCTGCAGTGTATGGTATTGGACCCTTTGCTCCTTACATGTATGATAATAACACCAATTTCATTAGTACAATTTGTTAGTAAACTAGGAAGCATCAGAAACCGTCGAGCTTATCATGATGCATTTATCTTTGTTTCAGTTTCCTATTGCACTTATGGTGTTTGGCTATGAAGCAATGCATTTATCATGATGCATCAGAAACTGTACAAGGATTGTAAGAAGAGGATGAGTACAGGAAACATCAAGACCAACCTTTGTTAGAATTTTGCTAAAGGGTCATACACATTCGGAGAAAGATGTGACTTTGCCCTCTAAGCTCCTGAATTACGAAGCTAGGAACTCTCAATGTTGGAGGATCTCGGTACAGTCTCTTTCTCTGGTTTAATTCTGTGATATCATTTGGATTCAATGGCTTCTTAAAATTAATATTTTTATAATATTATTAAAGTATAATGATGTTTGTCACTAAACTTTTAAAAAGTTAATTTGGTTACCTATACTTTTCTATCTATTTGTAGTCTTAGATTTTTGTCTGAATTATTTAACCAACCCATATATATATATATATATATATATATATATATATATATATATATATATATATATATATATATATATATATATATATATATATATATATATATATATATATATATATATATATATATATATATATATATATATATATATATATATATATATATATATATATTCCTTTGTTTTAAAATTATTCATTGTTTCTTTTCCACATAAATTCCTACTGTTGCTACTAACGCACATTGATTCAAACCTTTGGTGAAAAGAACACGTCTAAAAAGAAACTGAAGTTGGTTTGAGATGACTGCATTTTGTGTATTAGAACTTTATAACGATTTCTATGTATAACTTGCATTGTTTGCACTAGAATTCAACAACAGTTAAGGAACATTACAATTGGTTGATTGTTGTCATTATAAGTTGATAGTATCACTAGACCTGAATATTCTACACTTTCAATGGTATGCTTATGTTTCGAGTTTGCGAATCAGTATGAACACGACAACTGGACCACCAGAAGAAAGGATGATGCTTTCATGATTGCATACTGTGGCAGATATCTTTCGCTGTTGTCGTGGTCAAATACTTGGACAAACCATGTGCAAGGTAATTCATGACCAAAATTTTACTGGGAAGGTAAAATATCCTCACAGTTTTTTATGAAAAATGGTAACCTCTTCATTGATCTAAGTGTATATTTTTTGAAATTTTAAGGTGATTGAGGTTGTGAGTGGATATTACATCATTCTTGCTTATGATTCTATTTTCTTGCTTATGATTCTATTTTATATGCAGATTTTTTATGGAACTTCTTTTCATATCATTTCTGATTTAAATTATAACTGATGGAACTTCTTTTCATATCATTTCTGATTTAAGCTATAACTGATTAACTCTATTTTTCAGGTGAAGGTACAAATGGAATATATTCTAGGAATGTTGGTTCTGTTGAAAATGACCAAGCCAATTCATCTACTGCTCCTGCATGTTAGCAAAGTGGGTTGAATGTCGGAAAATTGATAATTGGTCGTGGCTTTGGAACTGTCATTAGACATCATGACTTCGAAGCGAGATCTAACTTATATGATGCTCTTCTTGCTGCTGAATCACGTGTCATTTCTGAAAGGAAAGGGGTCCATTCTGCCAAGGATCCTTCAGTGATGCATCAAATGCTTCATGGAAGCAGTTTTTTCAAAATCCAAGAACATTTAGAAAACAAAAGTTATTTGTATATGGAAATGTACACAGATCTTCACCTCCTAGAATGTGGAGGGGTAGTCATTTTGGTTGGCTTCAATCAACCATAAAGAACCCAAGTAATTGATAGAACAATCATCCAATGATGCATCAAGAAATGAGATGAGATTGGTGAAAACTGAATTGTATGAAACTTGCAGTAATTGCATTACATTGTACACCACATAACGTTGACTTTTATAACAATCCAACTAACTAACAAACTGGCTTAACTAACTAACAAAATTACAAAGCTAATAGACAGTTAATGTTATAACGGATGCTATGACATCCACTACTGAACAGACTATTAAGCTAATACACCTCCTTAATTTGATTAGTTAGATGTTTCCACCATGCCTAGCCTCATCCTTAGATCATCAAATCTGCTTGTTTTTAGTGGTTTTGTGAGCAGGTCAGCCAATTGCTCATCTGTTTTGCAGTAGCTCGTCTCTAACTTTCCATTATTCACTTGCTCTCTTAAAAAGTGAAATTTGATTTCAATATGCTTGCTTCTACCATGTGCTACAGGGTGTTTTACCAAGTCTATGGCTGATTTGCTGTCAACTTTGAGTTCTACTCTTGCATTCCTTATCAACTTTAATTCAGTCAATAACATGTTTGTCCACTGAGCTTGACAGGCTGCCATGGAAGCTGCTATATACTCAGCTTCACATGAGGATAAAGCCACCACTGGTTCCTTCTTTGAGCTCCATGCAAAGACTGCATTTCTAATCATAAACATATATGTTGTTGTACTCTTCTTGTCATCTTTATCACCACTCCAATCTGAATCTAAATAGTCTATCAACTCACCTCCTTGATCTTTACAATATTGAATTCCATACCTGTATGTACCCTTCACATACCTCAATATCCTCTTGGTTGCGATTAAATGAGAGGTGATTGGCTTCACCATGTACCTGCTGATCAGCCCTACACCATATGTAATATCAGGTCTTGTGTGACACAAGTATCTTAGGGAACCAACAAGCTGTTTGAACAGAGTAGGATTTACTTCCTCTTCATCATTCTCCAAGGATAACTTTGTCCCTGTATCAACAGGAGTTGCAGCTGGCTTGCAGTTTACCATGTTAAACCTTTTTAGCACATCTTGAGCATATTTCCTTTGATGAATAATCATTCCTTGATCATTTCTGTCAAACTCAATTCCTAGGAAGTATATGAGTCTGCCTAAGTCAGACATCTCAAATACCTTCATCATGTTTTCCTTAAACACCTTCATTTCAACTTCATTGTTTCCAGTCACTATCATGTCATCCACATATAGACATACAATGAGATTATTTGTGGTATTCCTACTGTAAATTCCATGTTCATTTACACACTTCATGAAACCTTGCTGAACAAGAAAACTGTCTATTCTCTTGTTCCAAGCCCTTGAGGCTTGCTTCAGCCCATACAGGGCTTTGTTCAGCTTATAAACATGTTCTTCCTTTCCTTCTATCTCAAATCCTGGTGGCTGATTCACATATACTTCTTCTTCTAGCTCACCATTTAAAAAAGCTGACTTTACATCTAGCTGATACATAGATGAGTCATTCTGAACTGCTATTGCCACAATCAGTCTGATTGTTTCCATTCTTGCTACTGGAGCATAGACTTCATAGTAATCCTGTCCATGCCTTTGTGAGAATCCTCTTGCTACTAATCTAGCCTTGTATTTTTCCACTTGCCCATCTGGCCTTAGTTTTGTCTTAAAACCCCACTTTACATCAATATGTAACAGCCTGAATTTCATTAAATAATTAATTATAGTAATTAATTGATTTAGTGGGATTTTTATTAATGTTGGAAATTAATTTGTATTAATTGGAATTAATAGAGAATTGAGAAGGAAATTGGAAGGAAGGAAAATAAAGGAAATATATAATAGAGAAGGAAAATAAAAGAAAGTTAGAGAGAAACATTTGGAAAGAAAGAAGAAGAGAAAGAGAGGAGAAGAAGAGGAAAGTGGAAAATCATCAAGAACCAACATCAAAGCTCTGATTAATCGAGGTAAGGGTGAGAAATGTTTCTATTTGATCATTGCATGATGTTATATATGTTGGGTTGAGGTTTTGGTGTAGTTTCCATCCTTTTCCATTTAGGGCAAAAGTTGGAATAATCGGTAGAACTCAATTTAATCGGTTAAAATCTGAAATAGATGATGTAGAATAGTCTAGAAATGTTAGACTAAGAGTATTGGAATTGGATTGGTGAGATTGGAGTTTTTGGAGTTGGTTGAGTTGGATAACAGTAAGTGAAAAACAAAATACGCAGACACTCGCTAGCAGCTCGCTAGGCGAGCAGGTCGCGAATGCTCGCTAGCAGCTCGCTCAGCGAACAAGTAGCGAATGGTCCCAGACTTGGACAAAATGGATTTTGGTTTGTTCGCTGGTAGCGAAAGTGTAGCGAAGAGATAGCGAACGATTCGCTGGGAAGCTCGTTGTAGCGAGCAGGTAGCGAATGAAGTCAGTAACTTCTGTTGAGATTCGCTAGCACGTTTGCTAGACGAACAAGTAGCGAATACTCGCTAGGAGTTCGCTTAGCGAAGGAGTAGCGAGTATGACAGGTTGATGTTTTATTTGAGATTTATCCATAGGTTGATTGTGTGGTTCGACTATGGTTTATTGCTTGATTAATCACATAGTTTATGTACTATTGTGATATGCTGTGGGTAGCCTTCGGGCGTGAATCCTAGGTTTTGAGATGTGTATATTGTTTGTATTGATTGGAAATGCATGAGAACATAATAGAGGTTATGTGTGCATTGTCTGATAAATTGTGAATGCCTAATGTTGTATGCAATTGTGTGATAAGTGTAACACCCCACTTCCCAAAACAAATAAAATATGAATAACATAATAAAAATCAGAGTTTCCTTCCCAAGTGGGATATCACATAAAAATCACGTTTCCTTATAAAAAGGTTTTTCTCCAAATACAGCGGAATATTTAAATAATACAATTAAATAAAAATTTTGATACGTTCGCAGGAAAAAAATAGGAGTTCAACATGAAACAATAAAAATGCCCAAGTCCCGTGCTACGTATCAGAGCATCCTAGACTCGACAGTCACACCAATATCCAAGCTAGCTAAGCACCTGGATTATCTGTACTTCCGAAGAAGCACAGACCACAACAACAACAAGGGGTGAGAAATCATGATAAAAAATATAATGGTAATGTAATACATGTAATAAGGCAGTAAAACACACCAACACATCAATTATTCACCCCAACAACACCATATAACGAACCTACTGTTCAAATTACAATATAACATATTATAATGCAATTATGCAACTCAACACCATGCATGCGGTACCGACTCATTGGTTCATTCAATCGAACCTGGATAGATCACTTACGCTCCTCCTGAGACATGATCTATCCCCCACCATTCTCCACAAAGGAGTACGGATGAATCACTTACGCTCCTCCTGAGACATGATTCATCCCACCAAAACACCATGATATGCAAGACACCAATGCATAATTATTATATTCTGGCACGCTAAGTGCACACGATCCTCCTGATCATATCATCATACAACAATGCATATGTATAGATATATTACACCAACACCATATAAATCAATCAGATAGTAAACGAATTCATACTATCACACCGGATATAACTACGTCCCCCCCCCCCCCCACTCGGGGATACACGATCCTACTGATCACTACACACATATACATTACTAATTGCTCACCAACAATATTAAGGGAAACGCGTACTATCCCCAAGTACACAAGTTATATCCCATACTCATCATTTTCACACTACAGCAAGGCTAGAAGGATCACACGAGACCAATTCAGACATCTCACCAAAAGTCTCTGAGGTTACTCAGAACCTCCCTAAACCAACACCTCAGCCTATACACCAAAATCAATAATTCATCAACATCAATCCACAATCACAAACATGCCAATAGATATTATACTTACCAATTATCCTATAATTTCTACTCTAGAACCGACATTACGGTACATTACCGACATTTCAGAGTCACTCTGAATCTCACCAAGGTCCTAACCATAGTCATTAACGACGCTATAGGGAAACAACACATAACTTTTCCCAAAGCTATAATCACGGTCATTGCCAACACTACGGTAACAACACATAATCTCATCAGCTTTATATTCCTAGTTACTATCAACACTACAGTAACATCAACAATCCAACAAAATGGATCAATACTACAGTAACATCATCACCATATATATATATACCCCAAAATGCATCATCAGCATTCATCAATCCCCCAACATCAACAATAATCATAGCATGCCAATATAAAACTTTATATAACGATAAATTCCTACGGGGTTAAGGAATCCCCTCTACCCTATACATGTATAAACCATTCCCAATCAAATTTCTCCCCCCTTACCTTGACAATTGGTCGATCGATAGAATTCCTCCTAGAATTGGTCTCTTGGCCTTCTCCTTCCTCTTCCGTTCTTCGTTCCCTTTTTCCTTCGTTCTTTTTCACTTTCCTCGTTCTTTCCTCTTCTCTCTTTCTATCGCTCTTTTTTCTCAATTTTCTAAAATGTATCGTAACTCTCCTAACCCCTCATATTCTATTTCCCTTTTTAATTATTCTAATCCCAATAATAATAACTAATAAAATAATATAATATTAATAATCTTAATAATAATAATAATACTAATATAATCTTACTAATATTAATAATACCACATATTAATAATAATAATAATAATAATAATAATAATAATAATAATATTAATATTAATAATTCTAATAATAATAATAATGATAATAATAATAATAATCTTAATAATAATAATACTATTAATAATAACAATAATAATAATATTATTATCTCTCCAATAATCATAATAATACTTTTAATAATAATAATAATAATAACACTAATAATAATAATAGTAATAATAATAATAATAATAATACTATTATTATTATCACACCAATATCCCACGCCTATGGTAATCCCTTTCCTCTCCATTCCAACTTTTCTAATATCTCCTTGCTACCCCTTCATATTTCCTTCCTCACGGTTTCTATCGTGACTTTTCATATTTCCATTCTAACTTCCCAATAACCCTTTCACCTCTTATTTTACTTATTCCAACCACTAATATTCCCAATAATAATTCTAATAATAATAATTATAATAATCATTATAATAATAATAATAATAATAATATAATATAATACTATTATAATATTATAGTAATATTCAACATAATAATAATAATAGTGATACACCCAACAATAATTATAATTATAATAATAATAATATTATCACACCAATAATAATAATAATATTAATAAAAATAATATAATAATAATATAATAATACTAATATTATTATTTCACCAAAATAATAATAATATTAATAATAGTAACAAATATAATAAATATAATAATAATAATAACACCCCCACCAATGTTACTATTATTTTTATATTACTATATTTCACACCAAAATATCACCAATAGTCCTCCCACATTAGGGACACCCACCAAACATCATCAAATACACCCCCACCAAAGGGCACACCAACATATAATTTTTAAAATAATAATAAAGTGACTAAATAATTAAAATGGGTGTTACAACTCTCCCCCACTTTAATTATTTTCGTCCTCGAAAATTACCTGATGGAAATAGCTCCGGATACGCTTCTCGCATCCTGCTTTCCAACTCCCAGGTCACACTGCCTCCTGCAGCACCTCCCCAAGCTACCTTCACCAAAGGTATCTCTTTCCCTCGGAGCTGTTTCATCTTACGGTCCTCGATCCTCAACGGCATCGTCTCAATAGTAAGATTCTCCCGAACCTGAACATCATCTCTCTGAATCACATGAGATGGATCAGAAACATATTTTCGCAATTACGACACATGAAACACATCATGTAGATTCGACAACTCCGGCGGCAACGCCACCCTATAGGCCACAACACCAACTCTTTGCAAAATTTCATAAGGTCCAATAAACTTAGGATCCAGCTTCTTGGACTTCAACGCCCGACCCACACCAGTCATCGGGTTAACTCTTAGGAATACGTGATCACCTACACAGAATTCCAACTCTTTCCTCCGATTATCATGATAACTCTTCTGCCTACTCTGAGACACTTTCATTTTCTCACGAATCATCTGAATCGTCTCAGTAGTCTGCTGAACAATTTCTGGTCCAAGCACCACACTCTCACCGGTCTCATACCAACACAGAGGAGTCCTACACCTCCTCCCATACAAAGCTTCAAAGGGTGCCATTCCAATACTCGAATGGTAACTATTATTGTACGTGAATTCAATCAATGATAAATGAGTGTCCCACGCACCACCCTTTTCTAATACACAAGCTCTTAATAAATCCTCAAGCGACTGAATAGTCCTTTCCGATTGACCATCAGTTTGTGGATGATAAGCTGAACTTAATTTCAACTTAGTACCCAAAGCTTCTTGCAAGCTCTTCCAAAATTCTGAAGTAAACCTCGGATCTCTATCCGACACAATACTGGACGGAACACCATGTAACTTCACAATTACCCGAATATAAATCTCCGCCAGCTTCGTCAACGGAAAACTAATATTAATTGGCACAAAGTGTGCAGACTTCGTTAACCGATCCACAATCACCCATATAGCATCAAAACCTCTCGCCGTATTTGGCAATCCTGTAACAAAGTCCATAGAAATGCAATCCCATTTCCAAACCGGAATTTCCAACGGTTGCATAAATCCAGAAGGTCTCTGGTGTTCTACCTTCGATTTCTGACACGTCAAACAGGCATAAACAAATTGAGCAATGTCTCTTTTCATACCAGACCACCAAAATAATTTCTTTAAATCATGATACATCTTCGTAGCTCTGGGATGAATACTCAGATTACTACGGTGTCCTTCACTCAAAATCAGCTTTTTCAGTTCCTCATCATCTGGTACACAAATCCTGCCTCTAAATCTCAACACACCTGTACTATCCAATTTAAAGTCACTATCGGAGTCACTTCCTACTCCAGGCATCAAATCTACCAATTTCACATCCAACTTCTGATTCTCTCTAATCATATCCGAGAAGTCATTATTTACCTGCAACATACCCAACATTACACTCTCTGCAGTAGTTTCACAAACCATGCTCAAATCTCTGAATTGTTCAATTAACTCAATTTCTTTCACCATCAGAGCTGCCATATGAATTGTCTTTCTACTCAAAGCGTCTGCCACTACATTGGCCTTTCCCGGATGATAACTCAAACTGAAGTCATAATCCTTCAAAAATTCTAACCATCTTCTCTGCCTCATATTCAGCTCTTTCTGATCAAACAGGTATCTCAGACTCTTATGATCACTAAACACTTCAAATCTTGAACCATACAGGTAATGCCTCCAAATTTTCAACACAAAAACAACCGCAGCTAACTCAAGATCATGAGTAGGATAATTTCGCTCATGCACTCTCAATTGCCGCGAAGCATATGCTACTACCTTACCATTCTGCATAAGAACTCCTCCTAATCCCATCTTAGACGCATCACAGTACACCACAAACGGTTCACTCGGAGTCGGTAACACTAACACCGGTGCCGTAGTCAATCTCTTTTTCAACTCTTCAAAACTTTCTTCACAAGCAGCGTCCCATACGAAAACTTGGTTCTTTCTCGTCAACTGAGTTAATGGCAACGCCAAATTAGAGAACCCTTCAATAAACCTGCGGTAATAACCAGCTAAACCCAGAAAGCTCCTAATTTCTGTCGCTGTCTTCGGCGGTTCCCACTGCAATACTGCACTTACTTTTGACGGATCCACCGCTATTCCATCTTCAGATATTACATGCCCCAAGAAACTCACTCTCTTCAACCAGAAGTCACACTTTGACAGTTTAGCAAATAATTTATTTTCCTTCAACACTTGCAAGGCAATTCTCAAATGTCCTGCATGTTCTTCATCAGATTTAGAATAAATTAATATATCATCAATAAACACTACAATGAATTGATCCAAATAAGAATGGAAAATTCTGTTCATATACTCCATAAATACTCCCGGCGCATTAGTCACTCCAAACGGCATTACAGCATATTCATAATGTCCATATCGAGTTCTAAAAGCAGTCTTCTGAATATCACCTTCTTTTACTCTTATTTGATGATAACCCGACCTTAAGTCAATCTTACTAAACACACGAGCTCCCACCAGCTGGTCCATCAAATCATCAATCCTCGGGAGAGGATACTTATTCTTAATCGTCACTTTATTCAACTGACGGTAATCGATGCACAAACGCATACTACCATCCTTCTTCTTCACCAACAACACTGGAGCTCCCCACGGCGATACACTTGGCCTAATAAACTTTCTATCCAACAATTCTCCAATCTGAGACTTCAACTCAGCCAATTCCACTGCAGACATCCTGTACGGCGCCATAGAAATAGGCCTCGTACCAGGAACAAGATCAATACCAAATTCCACTTCTCGCGTCGGAGGCAATTCCGTAATGTCGTCAGGAAACACTTCCGGAAATTCATTCACCACTGCCAATTCCTCCATTGACACTTTGCTATCCACCGATAAAGTTGCAAATAAAGCAAACACTCTAGTTTCATCTTCCAACAAGGCCCTCAATTCTTTATTAGACAAAGAACTTGCTAAAGCTTCCTCTTCAGGGGTCAAGAACAACAATTCCTTCCGAAAACAGTCGATGTAGACTCGGTTGAACTCTAACCAGTTCATACCCAGAATAACATCCAATTTACCAAGTGGTAGACAAATCAAATCCACTTCAAATTCTCTACCGAAAATAGTCAGCGGACACTTCAGGCATACCAAAGAAGTAGTCACTGAACCTATAGAGGGTGTCTCAATAGTCATTCGTCTCTCCAGAGTAGACGGCACCAATCCTATCCTCTCCACACAATCCACAGAAATAAACGAGTGTGTTGCACCCGTATCAATAATAGCAGTTAAAGGAATATTATTGATAATACAAGTACCTTTGATAACACGCTCATCACTGGCAGCTTGAGTTCCTGCCAAAGCAAACACTTTTCCACCAGCCGGAGACGTCTGAGGCTTCTTCGGCTTCTCACAATGGGTACTGATGTGACCCTTCTCACCACAGTTATAACAGGTCGGCATAGTTGCTCTGCAGTCAGCTATCACATGACCTGGTTTTCCACACTTAAAACACTTTTTGGCTTCATTAGGACAATCATTAGCACGGTGTCCCATACCACCGCACCGAAAACATTTCCCTTCAGCAGATGCTCTCCCATCTCTAGGCTTCTTATCAACAACAGCTTTACGTTTTCCCTTATCAGCAGCAACACCATAAGGAGTACCACTAAACCTCTGCTTACCCTTACGGTCATTAACAGCTTTGTAGTGTGCAATCCTTGCCCGGTTATCGTTATCATAGATCCTGCTCCTGCTTACCAGCTCAGGATAGCTCCTGATCTTCTGACAAGCAATCCCCAGCTTAATCTCTGGACGCAGTCCATTCTCAAACTTTAAGCACTTAGAAGTCATTGCCCCTTCCACATTATAGTGAGGACAATACTGCACCAGCTCCTCAAACTTAGCAGCATACTCTGCTACAGTCATACTACCCTGCTTCAGCTCTAAGAATTCAATTTCCTTAGCACTCCGAATATCTTCCGGAAAATACTTCTCCAGAAAACCCTTCCGAACTACCTCCCAAGTAATGGCAGTTCCAGCAGCTTCCAATCTTTGGCGACTATTGTCCCACCAAGCTTCAGCCTCACCCTCCAGCATGTGAGTACCAAACCTCACCTTCTGCTCATCAATACAATCCATAGTTCTGAAGATTTTCTCAATTGCCTTCAGCCACTTCTGAGCAGCTTCTGGGTCCAGAATTCCTCCTTCAAACGTTGGCGGCTTGTTGCTCCGAAACTGCGCCAAACTCCTGAATTGGGCATCTGCAGTTTGATTCTGATTAGCAACAGCTTGCGCCATTGCTTGCATAGCAGCAGCTAATGCAGCATCGTTCCTTCCTGCCATACTGCTCAAAACATAACAACACCAGGTTAAAAGATATTCAACTACATCATAAAGGACAGACTCAACTCGACTCAACAACACTGGCCGGACGGACCGACCTGCTCTGATACCAATTGTAACACCCCACTTCCCAAAACAAATAAAATATGAATAACATAATAAAAATCAGAGTTTCCTTCCCAAGTGGGATATCACATAAAAATCACGTTTCCTTATAAAAAGGTTTTTCTCCAAATACAGCGGAATATTTAAATAATACAATTAAATAAAAATTTTGATACGTTCGCAGGAAAAAAATAGGAGTTCAACATGAAACAATAAAAATGCCCAAGTCCCGTGCTACGTATCAGAGCATCCTAGACTCGACAGTCACACCAATATCCAAGCTAGCTAAGCACCTGAATTATCTGTACTTCCGAAGAAGCACAGACCACAACAACAACAAGGGGTGAGAAATCATGATCAAAAATATAATGGTAATGTAATACATGTAATAAGGCAGTAAAACACACCAACACATCAATTATTCACCCCAACAACACCATATAACGAACCTACTGTTCAAATTACAATATAACATATTATAATGCAATTATGCAACTCAACACCATGCATGCGGTACCGACTCATTGGTTCATTCAATCGAACCTGGATAGATCACTTACGCTCCTCCTGAGACATGATCTATCCCCCACCATTCTCCACAAAGGAGTACGGATGAATCACTTACGCTCCTCCTGAGACATGATTCATCCCACCAAAACACCATGATATGCAAGACACCAATGCATAATTATTATATTCTGGCACGCTAAGTGCACACGATCCTCCTGATCATATCATCATACAACAATGCATATGTATAGATATATTACACCAACACCATATAAATCAATCAGATAGTAAACGAATTCATACTATCACACCGGATATAACTACGTCCCCCCCCCCCACTCGGGGATACACGATCCTACTGATCACTACACACATATACATTACTAATTGCTCACCAACAATATTAAGGGAAACGCGTACTATCCCCAAGTACACAAGTTATATCCCATACTCATCATTTTCACACTACAGCAAGGCTAGAAGGATCACACGAGACCAATTCAGACATCTCACCAAAAGTCTCTGAGGTTACTCAGAACCTCCCTAAACCAACACCTCAGCCTATACACCAAAATCAATAATTCATCAACATCAATCCACAATCACAAACATGCCAATAGATATTATACTTACCAATTATCCTATAATTTCTACTCTAGAACCGACATTACGGTACATTACCGACATTTCAGAGTCACTCTGAATCTCACCAAGGTCCTAACCATAGTCATTAACGACGCTATAGGGAAACAACACATAACTTTTCCCAAAGCTATAATCACGGTCATTGCCAACACTACGGTAACAACACATAATCTCATCAGCTTTATATTCCTAGTTACTATCAACACTACAGTAACATCAACAATCCAACAAAATGGATCAATACTACAGTAACATCATCACCATATATATATATACCCCAAAATGCATCATCAGCATTCATCAATCCCCCAACATCAACAATAATCATAGCATGCCAATATAAAACTTTATATAACGATAAATTCCTACGGGGTTAAGGAATCCCCTCTACCCTATACATGTATAAACCATTCCCAATCAAATTTCTCCCCCCTTACCTTGACAATTGGTCGATCGATAGAATTCCTCCTAGAATTGGTCTCTTGGCCTTCTCCTTCCTCTTCCGTTCTTCGTTCCCTTTTTCCTTCGTTCTTTTTCACTTTCCTCGTTCTTTCCTCTTCTCTCTTTCTATCGCTCTTTTTTCTCAATTTTCTAAAATGTATCGTAACTCTCCTAACCCCTCATATTCTATTTCCCTTTTTAATTATTCTAATCCCAATAATAATAACTAATAAAATAATATAATATTAATAATCTTAATAATAATAATAATACTAATATAATCTTACTAATATTAATAATACCACATATTAATAATAATAATAATAATAATAATAATATTAATATTAATAATTCTAATAATAATAATAATGATAATAATAATAATAATCTTAATAATAATAATACTATTAATAATAACAATAATAATAATATTATTATCTCTCCAATAATCATAATAATACTTTTAATAATAATAATAATAATAATAACACTAATAATAATAATAGTAATAATAATAATAATAATAATACTATTATTATTATCACACCAATATCCCACGCCTATGGTAATCCCTTTCCTCTCCATTCCAACTTTTCTAATATCTCCTTGCTACCCCTTCATATTTCCTTCCTCACGGTTTCTATCGTGACTTTTCATATTTCCATTCTAACTTCCCAATAACCCTTTCACCTCTTATTTTACTTATTCCAACCACTAATATTCCCAATAATAATTCTAATAATAATAATTATAATAATCATTATAATAATAATAATAATAATAATATAATATAATACTATTATAATATTATAGTAATATTCAACATAATAATAATAATAGTGATACACCCAACAATAATTATAATTATAATAATAATAATATTATCACACCAATAATAATAATAATATTAATAAAAATAATATAATAATAATATAATAATACTAATATTATTATTTCACCAAAATAATAATAATATTAATAATAGTAACAAATATAATAAATATAATAATAATAATAATAACACCCCCACCAATGTTACTATTATTTTTATATTACTATATTTCACACCAAAATATCACCAATAGTCCTCCCACATTAGGGACACCCACCAAACATCATCAAATACACCCCCACCAAAGGGCACACCAACATATAATTTTTAAAATAATAATAAAGTAACTAAATAATTAAAATGAGTGTTACAATAAGTATGCATGAGAATATTGTGGATATGTGTGCATGACTTGTGAATTACGTTAATGGTATTAATGTGAATACCTTGAATTGTTATGAACATGTTGTGTGTGCAATCATGTTGTAATTCTTGAAGAGATGAATTATTGGAATGCATGAGATTAAGATGTCGGTCTTAAGTGCATTTGATTTTCGATTGCATATGCATCATTTAGTCAAGAGGCAATGCTTGCTAGTTTCGTGGAGACTAGTGACTTGTCTCAAACCTAGAAGAGTGGGTTTGAAGGCTTAGAGGACGGGCCTTTGTTGTTATCGGTCTAGAAGAGTGGACCCGGTTTAATGTAAAAACCGAAAAATGATAACGAGAGTCGGTACCGCATTGCATGAGTTGCATTGAGTTGTTGAGTCACATTGATATATGACATATGCATGAAGAGATGCTTATGTGTGAATGATAAGATTGTGGAAATGTGAGTGTATGCATGATGTGGGAATGCTTTGTGAATATTCATGTTGTCTATATATGTGTGGTAAATATATATGACTAAGAGGGTGAATTGTGGTGAGAAATATGGAGTTGAATTATATGATTACCTATATATATATATATATATATATATATATATATATATATATATATATATATATATATATATATATATATATATATATATATATATATATATATATATATATATATATATATATATATATATATATATATATATATATATATATATATATATATATATATATATATATATATATATATATATATATATATATATATATATATATATATATATATATATATATATATATATATATATATATATATATATATATATATATATATATATATATATATATATATATATATATATATATAATCTTATGCTTTGATTATTATGGTTATATTTCTCACCCTTCTGCTGTTTTATAATGCTTTACGAGGCATTGCAGATTAGGATGCTGGAGTTTTTTTTGTGAAGTTATCTTCATTCTTTTGAGTCGGCTGCTCTGATATGTAACACCGGGTAGTTAGACTAGTATAGTTATTCTTTTGTGATACATTGCGATGTATCAGCTGATGTGGTTTTGTAATTACCTGACATGATGTATCAATCTGGATATCTTATCTGTATGTGAATTAATATTTTAGAAATGATTAAATGATTTTATCTTCTGCTTAAATTTAAATGTTGAAATGTGATTTCTAAACCATGAAAATGTTACATATTTTATGGAGCAAATGTTAAAGTGTTTCATTGGTGAAATTGTTACTTTCTTCCTTTATACCTTATTCTAAAATTTTCACTCTGATAAATTTGTATATGCATTTATTTGGGGGTATAGAAGGGGGTGTTACAACAGTGGTATCAGAGCAGGTCGGTCCGTCCGGCCAAGTTGTTAGAGTGTTTTTCCCTGTGTGTTATTGATATGCGTGTGTTGCATCATCAATATTGGTTGTTCTTACGTGGTTTTGTTGTTGGAATTAGTAAGATGGTTGCAGGGAGGAACGATGAAGCGATCGCAGAAGCTTTGACAAGGTTGGCGGGAGCGATTGGGCAGAATCCTCCGGCCAATTTGAATGTGGGGAATAATGCTGATGATGAATTCCGTGCTTTGGGAAGGTTCCAAATGAATAATCCCCCGATGTTCAAGGGAACCCACGAGCCTGACAAAGCACAAATTTGGTTGAAAGCTATCGAGAAGATTTTTCAGGTTATGAATTGCTCAGATGCACAAAAGGTGCAGTTTGGGACTCACATGCTCGAAGAGGAAGCCGAAGACTGGTGGGGTAATATTCGCCAAAGATTTGAAGAGGATGATATTGTGATCACCTGGGATCTTTTTAGAGAGACATTTCTGGAGAAGTATTTTCTAGAAGATGTGCGCGGAAAGAAAGAGATTGGATTCCTTGAGCTGAAGCAAGGTAATTCAATGGTAGCTGAGTATGCGGCAAAATTTGAGGAGTTGATCAAGTTTTGTCCTCACTACAACACTGCTAATGCCGAGAGATCTAAGTGTCTCAAATTTGTGAATGGCTTGAGACCTGAGATCAAGAGGACTATTGGTTACCAGGAAATCCAGCGATTTTCGGAGTTGGTAAACAAGAGTAGGATTTACGATGAGGATAGTAGGGCTCGATCTAGCCACTACAAGAGCCTAAGTGATAAGAAAGGAAAGGGCCACTTCCGAGGGAAACCTTACGTGACTCCTGCTGATAAGGGGAAACAAAGGGTTGGTTTCGGTAAGAAGCCAAGTGGGGGAGTTTCTACTCCAGTGAGATGTTACAATTGTGGTGAAGCGGGGCATCGTGCTCCTGAGTGCAAGAGTGTGGAACATAAGTGTTTTAAGTGTGGCAAGCCAGGCCACAAAGCTCTTGAATGCAGAAGCGGTGCAAATGTGACTTGCTATAACTGTGGCGAGCAAGGACACATTAGTACCAAATGCGATAAGCCGAAGAAGAAACAAGGGAGCGGAAAAGTGTTCGCTCTATCTGGATCTGAGACTGCTAGTGACGATCGCTTGATCAGAGGTACGTGCTTCATTAATGGTACACCTTTGATCGCTATAATTGATACTGGAGCTACGCATTCTTTTATTTCTTTGGATTGTGTTAGAAGGTTGAATCTTGAGTTGTCTGTGATTGGTGGCGGTATGGTTATTGATACTCCTGCTATGGATTCGGTAACTACACCGTATGTTTGTTTGAATTGTCCGTTGAGTATCTTCGGTAAAGATTTTGGAATTGATTTAGTGTGTCTTCACCTAGACCAACTCGATGTCATCCTTGGGATGAATTGGTTGGAATTCAATCGGGTATATATTAACTGTTTTGACAAGACGGTTATTTTTCCGGAATCGAACGTTGCAAGAGATTTGTTTATGACAGCGAGACAAGTGAAAGAATCAGTGCAAGATGGAGCTAAGGTATTTATGCTTATGGCAACTTTGAGAATTGGTGGAAGTGAAGAGATTGGTGCTTTACCAATTGTTAGAGATTTTCCGGAAGTTTTCCCTGAAGAGATAAAGGATTTACCCCCGGAGCGAGAAGTGGAGTTTTCAATAGATTTGATTCCTAGAACTAGTCCGATATCGATGGCTCCTTATCGTATGTCGGCATCAGAATTGAAAGAGTTGAAGAGTCAACTTGAGGACTTGCTTGAAAATAGGTTTATTCGTCCGAGTGTATCGCCGTGGGGTGCACCGGTGTTGTTGGTTAAGAAGAAAGAGGGTTCTATGAGGCTCTGTGTGGATTACAGACAGTTGAACAAGGTGACTATTAAGAACAAGTATCCACTCCCGAGGATTGATGATCTGATGGATCAGTTGGTTGGTGCAAGTGTGTTCAGCAAGATTGATTTGAGATCTGGGTATCATCAGATTCGCGTGAAAGCTGAGGATATTCAGAAGACTGCTTTTAGAACGAGGTATGGACACTATGAGTATTCTGTAATGCCATTTGGTGTGACTAATGCACCAGGTGTATTTATGGAGTACATGAATAGGATTTTCCATCCTTATTTGGATAAGTTTGTGGTTGTGTTTATCGACGACATCTTGGTTTATTCGAAGAGCGAAGAAGAGCATGCCGAGCATCTGAAGATTGTGTTATCTGTGTTGAGAGAGAAGCATTTGTTTGCAAAGCTTTCTAAGTGTGAGTTTTGGTTGAAGGAAGTTAGTTTCCTTGGTCATGTAATTTCGAGTAATGGTATTGCGGTTGATTCGTCGAAGGTTGAAGCGGTATCGCAATGGGAGACTCCGAAGTCAGTTTTTGAGATTAGAAGTTTCCTTGGTTTAGCCGGTTATTATCGGATGTTTATTGAAGGATTCGCTAAGTTATCGTTGCCGTTGACGCAGTTGACTAGGAAGGGTCAAGCTTTTGTTTGGGATGCCAAGTGTGAAGCGAGTTTCCAAGAACTTAAGCGAAGGTTGACGACAACCCCTGTTTTGATTTTGCCAAATCCGGAAGAACCGTTCGTTGTGTATTGTGATGCTTCTTTAATGGGATTGGGAGGTGTGTTGATGCAGAATAATCAAGTTGTGGCTTATGCTTCGAGGCAACTCAAAGTGCATGAGAAGAATTACCCGACGCATGACTTAGAGTTGGCTGCCGTTATGTTCGTGTTGAAACTTTGGAGGCATTATCTGTTTGGTGCAAGATTTGAAGTGTTTAGTGACCACAAGAGTTTGAAATATCTTTTTGATCAAAAGGAATTGAATGCAAGACAAAGAAGATGGCTTGAACTTTTGAAGGATTATGATTTTGGTTTGAATTACCATCCGGGTAAAGCGAATGTAGTAGCAGATGCATTGAGTCGGAAATCATTGCATATGTCGGCGTTGATGGTGAAAGAGTTGGAATTGGTCGAGCAATTTCGGGATTTGAGTTTAGTATGTGAGAGAACTTCTTTTGGATTTAAGTTGGGTATGTTAAAGCTTACAAGTGGTATTTTGGATGAAATTCGAGAAGGACAGAAATCGGATTTGAGTTTAGTTGATCGGTTGACTTTAATCAACCAAGGCCAAGGTGGTGATTTTCGGATTGATGAGAATGGGATTATGAGATGTCGGGATCGAGTTTGTGTTCCGAATGTT
This sequence comes from Lathyrus sativus, assembly GCA_963859935.3. Lineage (NCBI taxonomy): Eukaryota > Viridiplantae > Streptophyta > Magnoliopsida > Fabales > Fabaceae > Lathyrus > Lathyrus sativus. Next base: position 133,099,888 of record OZ012736.1, on the reverse strand, counting down.
GTGGAGCTTAAAAAGAGTATCCTTGAGGACGGACATCGTAGCGGATTGAGTATTCATCCGGGTGCTACTAAGATGTATCAGGATTTGAGGAAAGTGTTTTGGTGGCCTAGTATGAAGAAGGATATTGCGGAATTTGTGTATTCTTGTTTGACTTGCCAGAAGTCAAAGATTGAGCATCAGAAGCCATCGGGTTTGATGAAGCCGTTGTTTATTCCTTAGTAGAAATGGGATAGTATCTCCATGGATTTTGTATCGGGTTTGCCGAGGACGCCGAGTAATTTTGAGGCTATTTGGGTTATTGTGGATAGATTGACTAAATCTGCTCACTTTATCCCTATGCGTGTGGATTACCCGTTGGAGAAGTTGGCTAAATTGTATATTGAGAGGATTGTGTGTTTGCATGGTATTCTGTCGAGTATTGTTTCGGATAGAGATCCGAGGTTCACTTCGAGATTTTGGGAGAGCTTGCAGAGTGCTTTGGGTACTAAGTTGCGTTTGAGTTCAGCTTATCATCCTCAGACAGATGGTCAGACGGAGAGGACGATTCAGTCGCTTGAAGATCTTTTAAGAGCTTGTGTATTGGAAAAAGGAGGAGCTTGGGATAGCTACTTGCCTTTGATTGAGTTTACCTACAACAACAGTTTTCATTCGAGTATCGGTATGGCACCATTTGAGGCGTTGTATGGTAGGCGGTGTAGGACACCATTGTGTTGGTTTGAGTCCGGAGAGAGTTCTGTTGTTGGACCCGAGTTAGTTCAACAGACTACTGATAAGATCAAGATGATTCAAGAGAAGATGAGAGTTGCTCAGAGTCGTCAGAAGAGTTATTATGACAAAAGGAGGAAGGCACTTGAATTTCATGAGGGAGATCATGTGTTTCTTAGAGTCACTCCGATGAAAGGTGTTAGTAGGGCATTGAAGTCGCGCAAGTTGTCGCCGCGTTTCATTGGTCCTTATCAGATTTTGCAGAGGATAGGAGAAGTGGCCTATCGTGTGGCTTTACCACCGTCGCTTGCTAATCTTCATGACGTATTCCATGTATCTCAGTTGAGGAAATACATTGCGGATCCGTCTCATGTAGTCCAATTAGATGATGTGCAGGTGAGAGATAACCTGACTGTTGAGACATCACCTATGCGGATAGAGGATCGGAAATTGAAGCAACTTCGAGGCAAGGAGATTTCTTTGGTGAAGGTCGCTTGGGGAGGACCGGATGGTGGAAATGTGACTTGGGAACTAGAGAGCCAAATGAGAGAGTCTTATCCAGAACTGTTTGAACCAGGTAACATTTTCGAGGACGAAAATTCCTAAAGTGGGGGAGGGTTGTAACAGCCCGAATTTCATTAAATAATTAATTATAGTAATTAATTGATTTAGTGGGATTTTTATTAATGTTGGAAATTAATTTGTATTAATTGGAATTAATAGAGAATTGAGAAGGAAATTGGAAGGAAGGAAAATAAAGGAAATATATAATAGAGAAGGAAAATAAAAGAAAGTTAGAGAGAAACATTTGGAAAGAAAGAAGAAGAGAAAGAGAGGAGAAGAAGAGGAAAGTGGAAAATCATCAAGAACCAACATCAAAGCTCTGATTAATCGAGGTAAGGGTGAGAAATGTTTCTATTTGATCATTGCATGATGTTATATATGTTGGGTTGAGGTTTTGGTGTAGTTTCCATCCTTTTCCATTTAGGGCAAAAGTTGGAATAATCGGTAGAACTCAATTTAATCGGTTAAAATCTGAAATAGATGATGTAGAATAGTCTAGAAATGTTAGACTAAGAGTATTGGAATTGGATTGGTGAGATTGGAGTATTTGGAGTTGGTTGAGTTGGATAACAGTAAGTGAAAAACAAAATACGCAGACACTCGCTAGCAGCTCGCTAGGCGAGCAGGTCGCGAATGCTCGCTAGGAGCTCGCTCAGCGAACAAGTAGCGAATGATCCCAGACTTGGACAAAATGGATTTTGGTTTGTTCGCTGGTAGTGAAAGTGTAGCGAAGAGATAGCGAACGATTCGCTGGGAAGCTCGCTGTAGCGAGCAGGTAGCGAATGAAGTCAGTAACTTCTGTTGAGATTCGCTAGCACGTTTGCTAGGCGAACAAGTAGCGAATACTCGCTAGGAGTTCGCTTAGCGAAGGAGTAGCGAGTATGACAGGTTGATGTTTTATTTGAGATTTATCCATAGGTTGATTGTGTGGTTCGACTATGGTTTATTGCTTGATTAATCACATAGTTTATGTACTATTGTGATATGCTGTGGGTAGCCTTCGGGCGTGAATCCTAGGTTTTGAGATGTGTATATTGTTTGTATTGATTGGAAATGCATGAGAACATAATAGAGGTTATGTGTGCATTGTCTAATAAATTGTGAATGCCTAATGTTGTATGCAATTGTGTGATAAGTATGCATGAGAACATTGTGGATATGTGTGCATGACTTGTGAATTACGTTAATGGTATTAATGTGAATACCTTGAATTGTTATGAACATGTTGTGTGTGCAATCATGTTGTAATTCTTTAAGAGATAAATTATTGGAATGCATGAGATTAAGATGTCGGTCTTAAGTGCATTTGATTTTCGATTGCATATGCATCATTTAGTCAAGAGGCAATGCTTGCTAGTTTCGTGGAGACTAGTGACTTGTCCCAAACCTAGAAGAGTGGGTTTGAAGGCTTAGAGGACGGACCTTTGTTGTTATCGGTCTAGAAGAGTGGACCCGGTTTAATGTAAAAACCGAAAAATGATAACGAGAGTCGGTACCGCATTGCATGAGTTGCATTGAGTTGTTGAGTCACATTGATATATGACATATGCATGAAGAGATGCTTATGTGTGAATGATAAGATTGTGGAAATGTGAGTGTATGCATGATGTGGGAATGCTTTGTGAATATTCATGTTGTCTATATATGTGTGGTAAATATATATGACTAAGAGGGTGAATTGTGGTGAGAAATATGGAGTTGAATTATATGATTACCTATACATATATATATATATATATATATATATATATATATATATATATATATATATATATATATATATATATATATATATATATATATATATATATATATATATATATATATATATATATATATATATATATATATATATATATATATATATATATATATATATATATATATATATATATATATATATATATATATATATATATATATATATATATATATATATATATATATATATATATATATATATATATATATATATATATATATATATATATATATATATATATATATATATATATATATATATATATATATATATATATATATATATATATATATATATATATATATATATAATCTTATGCTTTGATTATTATGGTTATATTTCTCACCCTTCTGCTGTTTTATAATACTCTACGAGGCATTGCAGATTAGGATGCTGGAGTTTTTTTTGTGAAGTTATCTTCATTCTTTTGAGTCGGCTGCTCTGATATGTAACACCGGGTAGTTAGACTAGTATAGTTATTCTTTTGTGATACATTGCGATGTATCAGCTGATGTGGTTTTGTAATTACCTGACATGATGTATCAATCTGGATATCTTATCTGTATGTGAATTAATATTTTGGAAATGATTAAATGATTTTATCTTCCGCTTAAATTTAAATGTTGAAATGTGATTTTTAAACCATGAAAATGTTACATATTTTATGGAGCAAATGTTAAAGTGTTTCATTGGTGAAATTGTGACTTTCTTCCTTTATACCTTATTCTAAAATTTTCACTCTGATAAATTTGTATATGCATTTATTTGGGGGTATAGAAGGGGGTGTTACACAATACACCTCTTGTTAGCAGGTAATTTAACTAATTTCCAAGTCTCTTTCTTTCCTATAGAACTCAGTTCTTCAATCATGGCTATCTTTTAATGTTTCTGTTTTAAAGCTTCTTCAAAAGACATTGGTTCAGTTTCAGCCAGCATTGCTAATTGCACTATATCACCCTCATCTGTGACTGCTTGATCAGGGAATCTCTCATAGTCCCTCAGCCTGGCTGGTGGTTGAGTATTCCTTGTTGGTCTATTGATTACTTCTGCACCTTCTTCATTTGTATCTTCATCAATTTCTTCTGGTTCCTCAATCTCACCTTCTTCTGTCTCTGAGTCAAATAGGGGTAAATGATTGTTACCTTTATGTGAGACCTTTTCTTTCCAATCCCATTCCTATGGTTCATCAAATCTTACATCTTTGCTGAATACTATCTTATTATTATTTGGATTATATAGTTTGTATGCACCAGTTTGATGATAGCCAACCATAATCATTACTTGGGATTTATCATCTAACTTTCTTCTTAGTTGATCAGGCACGTGTCTGAAACATAATGAACCAAAGATCCGTAAATGCTGAACACTTGGTTTGACTCCACTCCATGCTTCCTCTGGTGTCTTGTCCTGCAACTTCTTTGTAGGACTTCTGTTTATGAGATATGCTGCAGTAGTAGCTGCTTCACCCCACATGAAATGAGGCATTTTCTTTTTCTTCAACATACTCCTTATTATATTTACTAGGGTTCTATTTTCCTTTCTGATATCCCATTGTGTTGAGGTGTATAAGGTGCAGTGATTTTATGACTAATTCCATTTGATGAGCAAAACTCATGAAATTCAGTAGAGTTGTATTCACCTCCTCCATCACTTCTTAGCCTACTAATTACTTCCCCACTTTCATTTTGAACTAGCAATCTGAACTTCTTAAACACATTTAACACTTCACTTTTCTTAACCAACAAGTAAATCCACAGTTTCCTAGTGAATTCATCTATGAATGTCACAAAATAGTTGTTTCCACCTATTGACCTTACTTCAAAAGGTCCACAAACATCTGATTGAATTACCTCTAGTTTCCTAGTTACTTTGAATGGTACCTCTGCTTTGTATGAGCTTCTGGCTTGCTTTCCAGTAAAACATACTTCACATACTTCTTCTGGCACTTTTAGTTTTGGTAGGCCTTGCACCATCTTCCTTTCATGCAGCATATCCAGATCTCTAAAGTTGATGTGCCCATATCTTTGATGCCATAACCAGTCCTCATGCTTAGTCTTAGTCAACAGGCAATGATCTTCAATCACATTCATATTAATCCTGAAGGTTCTTTGCTTTGACAGTGGGGCTTTAATGATCAGCCTGTTCTTGTGATCAAAGATATCCATAGCTTTTGCTTCCATTCTCATGGTATATCCCTTCTATAATAGCTGGCCAATACTAATTAGATCGCTTTTCATGTTTGGAACATATAGCACATCAGTAATACAGGCCTTCTTGCCATCCTTCCTATTGATCAAGATCTTTCCAATCCCAGCTGTACATACTATGCTATTGTCTGCAAATCTAATACTTCTGTTTACTGATTCATCTAGTTCAGAAAACCAAGACTTCTTGCATATCATGTGATTGGAACACCCTGTATCTAGATACCATTCATCACTTCTTTCTTCTTCATCCTTAATTGTTACCATCAGCAACATTTCATCTGAGTCTGATCCTTCATTCTGAGCAAACTGAGCCTCATCTTTGTTCCTTGGTACTCTCTTTGATCTGCATTCAGATGCATAATGTCCCCATTTTTGGCAATTACAACACTGAATCTCATTCTTGGACTTTCCTTTCTTCACATACTAAGCCTGCAATGCTTGATCCACAGATGCAACTTTTCCTCTTTCTTTGATCCTATCTGTTAACCTCAGTTCATGTGCTTCTAGGATTTCCTGCAATTCTTCAATCTTCATGGAGTCTAGATCCTTTGACTCCTCCAATGCAACTACAATGTGATCAAACCTTGGTGTTAAAGTTCTGAGAACCTTTTCTATCTTCATCACATAGTGAAGTTTTCACCATTCCATGTCATCTGGTTTGTGAGAGTGATTACTTTGTCCAGGTATTGGCTGATGGTTTCTTCTTCTTCTTCCATTGTCAGCACTTCATATTGCCTCCTCAATGCTTGAAGTCTCACCTTCTTTAGCTTCCCATCACCAGCATACAATTTGTCCATTGCATCCCATGTTTCTTTTGCACTTTCATAGTGCATGATCTTCTCAAAGATCTCATTGCTCACACTTTGATGTATCAAGAATATGGATTTCCCATCTTTCTTCTTCAGTTCTTTGTGCTCAGCTTGTTGTTCTTCTGTTGCATTGGATGTTAGGGTTGGTACTCCTTCATTCACCACTTCAAGAACCTCTTAAAACCTTAAAATTACCTTCATCTTCACAACCCATTGATCGAACGTTTTACCTTCAAACACTGGTAACTGTGTAGAGATGTTGTTGCCATGATTTCCCATTCTTCGAGTGTCTTCTTGCAGCAATTATGCAATCGGGCTCTGTTATACCAATTTGATATAACAATCATACAATGATGCATCAAGAAATGAGATGATATTGGTGAAAACTGAATTGTATGAAACTTGAAGTAATTGCATTACATTGTACACCACATAATATTGGCTTTTATAACAATCCAACTAACTAACAAACTGGCTTAACTAACTAACAGAATTACAAAGCTAATAGATAGTTGATGTTATAACGGATGTTATGACATCCGCTACTGAACAAACTATTAAGCCAATAGTAATTGTTCTGCTAAGGTGGAAAAAGAGTGGTCTTCTCTCGAAGGTGTATCGCGTGTTTACATCTTAAATTTGACGTGTATTGACAAATAAAGAGGTTTCTCCAGTTCAAGATGAAGAAGACGTGGAGATGGCTATCAAAAGACACGTAAATGTTGTTTTTATTGGTCACATAGGTAAGTTGATGAATTCTTAAGGTTCCTTTATCATTATGGATTATTAGGTATTATTCTGTTTGTTTTGTGTGTAGTTTCTCAATAAGTGTACTGCCATATATGTATCATATGATTTGATCATAGGGTTTATAGGCATAAATTTTTCATCAACCTTCCACATAAATTATTTAGTCTCTGCATTTGTTATTGACAATAATTTTGGTAAAACTAACTTGACAGCAACATGTTGAACAAGATGTTCTAACATGAAAAAAAACATGTTGAACAAGATGTCCTAACAAGTAGTCTCGACATCTTGTTTGTTATAGTTCTGCAGTTTGGATACAACTTGTGTAATTACATGTTACTAAATATTCTATGAATATTAAGTAATCCTATGTGGCATCCATGACTGAGGAATTAGATATTCTATTTTTTCTAAATGTTGAAGACATTTTAGGAAACCTTTTGATTGTAGACCTATTTTTATAGAGAATATTCTGCAAACTTTTAGAAATTGCCTTGCTACGTTTTTTTTAAGCCAAAATCTTGTCTAGACGATGTTTATAAATAGGATGACACAACCCTACTTTCGGTGGAGAACGTACTTTGTGTTAAGTAATATTTTAGGGTTTGTGTGTTCATGTTATTTGTGAGCCTTTCTAGTATCAGAGTAGGATTGTCTCTATTGAGTTGTAAGTTCTGTCAATCACTCATAAGCTTTTAAGCATTGAGTGATTGTGTGTCTTTGAAGGGCATCTTCTAAAAACAATTAAAGTATTGTTATTTTGTCATGGTGATGATTGAAAGGGAATTCAAAGGGGTCTCATACCTAGACATTAAAGTGGACCGGGTCTAACCCGGTTCACTGTTGATTCAAAAGGAAAAAAAAGATTCAAACCCTAAGCAGATGAACACACTATTGCCTATTTCTTTCCAATAGAAAAGCGACTTCCTTTTCATTCAACATGACAACCAAAACAAGAATCAAATCTTCAAGTTTTCAAATGCTTCAAACTCTCCCAGGATTTCTCTCTGAAGCGCTCCCTCCCCTCTATATTGCAACTTCTCAATTGGGTTGGTCAGAGTATTTTTCAACTTCCTCACTCAATTTCTCACTAAACTCGCTCTCCATCGCGTCTCACTGTCTCTCCCGCTCTCGTCGTTCAGGAAACGACGACAACATAAAATAAAATTTAAAGGAAAAAAAAAGAATCAGTTTAGAAAGGACCTGCGAGTTTAAGAAATTGGAAGTTTAGTTCATAAGTATCGAGCTTAGGTACGATTCACAGACCTATGTAAATGAAGAAAATGGAATAGTACCTCAACCAATTTTTTGTTGTTATTTTTTTTGAACTCGATTGATCTCTCCTGGTACTAATCTTGTTTATGATGACTCTTTGATGTTGGTGTTGATTTCTCTACTGCTCTGAAATGTTCTTCGTATGTTTGAAATTTTTGTGACCACTTTGATTCTTGATGCACTGCTATATGAGTTTTTGGGTTGTTCTCTCTCAAAGTTGTTTTCTATGGTTTTCTGTTGTTGCAAGGTTTGAGTGGTTGATGTTATGTTTTTTTTTAGATTGAAGGAACTCCCAGATTCCTGATGAGTACCTCTTTTATTCAACTTCTTTTTTCTGCTCTTTTTGTTCTGTCTCTTTTCATTCTTCTCTCTCTCCTTTTAATCCATTTCAACACTAGTTGGTTAAGGTTTCAAAAAGGTATTTGTCATATTGTTTTCAATTACTGCAGGTTGTGAAATGTTATTTTCATGTGCAGAATGTTTGCAACAATTTTTTTGGTTTTGTAATGTAGAGGTTTGACCGTAGCTTTTGTCACAGGTGTAGAGTAGTGTTGTTGATGCTTGTGTTTGGTCTATTATTTGTAGGGTATGTCTAGCAGGATTTGGAGTTTTATTAGCAGCATAGCAGTAGTACGATTTGCGCAGAAATTAAGTAGGAGCTTAGTTTTCCCTTTTTGTTCTGCAGCATGAAGGAGTGGCTTAGATGTTGCAGAAAGTTTTGGAGTTTTGTTGGTTGGAGTGTAGTGTAGGTCCAGGTTGTGCAAAATGTGGTGTAGTAACATTGCATGTCGCTTGTTTTGTATAGGTTTTGGCTGGAGTATTTTCTTTGTAATGCATCATGGACTTATGATATATAATGGACATGAAACTGTGAGGACAAAGCCTCATATACCATACAAGTGTGTTTCAATGATGTCAAAACGCAACCACATGGAAGAATCAGTAATTGGCATTATCACCACAAGGAATAAGCATACCTTATCTCTTTCTTCTCATTTGCTTGCATATTATGTCATCAAATTAGCGTCATTCGAGTCAAACATCATTGGTGGATTATGTGTTACATCTAGAAGTGTCAAAAACATAAAAATAGGCATTTTTGCAAAATACAAGTCTTTGAGTCGACCACTCATTTTGCTCCGGTCGACTCATAAAAGTTGTCTACAAAGTGTATTTCCCATGGGTTGGCGCACGTCGACCTCCGGTCGATGCATACTGATTGATATTTGTGTTTGTTTAAAAATACAGACTTTGCATCGACGCATGGTCCTGTTTTGGTCGACGCATAACCTATTACTTTGCATAGTCTGTTCTGTCTGGAGAGTTCCGGTCGACCACTCCTTTTGTATGGCCGACAATTCGCCGCTTTTCTGCATAGTTATGGTCTTTCCACTTATTTCGAAAAGTAGTTTTGTCTGTAATTTTTTGGCAAACTATAAATAGAAAGTTTCTCATTTTCATCAACAACAATTGAAACAATTAAATTAATTGCAAAACAAGAAAAGTGAAAGAGGTGTCATTAGTTCTCATCATCTTCATCTTCTACAATTCATACCGCAACAATCACACACAATAATCTTTGTTGTGCATTATGGTTTGTTTGAAGTGATAACGTCCGAAGCCGTTGATTGGGAATCCGGTTCGGGTTGAGTTTTTGGCAGGTTTTTCTTAAATAAAACCTTGAGGGTTTTGTCCTCCAAGATTCACTGAATTTGGGGGTTTTTGGTACAAATATTCTCAACATATATTCAATTGAGTGAAGGTGATCAAGGAGCGGTGGGTTCCGTCGATCTAGTAGCGGGAACCGGTGAATTGTGAAGGAGAGGTTCGGGCTCGATTAGCAAGTGTTTGATATCAGTCGGGCTGGGGTTTGAAAATGCAAGGTTGTTCAACCAAGGAGCTGTAATCGGAGGTTCATCCATAAGCAATCGAAGGACTTGATTCGACTCGAATCAAGAGACAAGAAGAGAAAGCATATTCAAGAACAAGGGAGTTTATTTGTTCATTTGCTATTCCATTCTTGTATAAACGATTCAATAACAGGTTACATTTATATTATACGAGCTCAATTCTATTGTTAGAATTGAGGGTAGACGTGCCCCGAAGCAAGGACAACGAGGGAACTGCCTCAACAAATCTTTGTGCCTTTTACTTTTTGCATTTTCATTTTGCTTAATATTTGCTTGAATTTAGTTCAAACAATAATATCAAATTAAGGACTGTTGAGTAACTGATGAAGTAATTTTAACTATAGTACAATAGTTTATTGTACAAGGAAACTAGTGCTACTTACTCAAGACCGAAATCACTTGGAAAGCTCTGCATGCCAAGTGTTTGATAAATTGTCTGAAGCAAAATTCTCTTGTGCTGTCTGTCGCTTCCGCGAAAATAAGGTGTCGGCAAAACAGAAGAGTCGCCACCTTTCGTTATTTATCCCTCGGAGCGGGAAAGGAAACGATCGGAAAAACCTGACGAAAAAAGGGTAAGACAAGGTCATCGCAACCATTGTCTGGGTTCGGGAGTCGGTTACGCAAGGGGAAGGTATTAGTACCCCTCACGTCCGTCGTACTCGACGGGATCCATGCTTGTTGTGTTTACTGGACGCGTTGGTTTATCTATCTACCTATCAAGGCTGGCTTAAAAGAAAAGAAAATGACTCGGCAAAGCGTCGCACTTTATGCCTACGTATTCTCATCAGAGAATGAGAAATCAGAGTCAACGTAGTTCGACCTACGACGGGTTACGGGGAAGGTGGCTCGCCAATACATCAGTATTGTGCCTACGTACTCTCAACAGGTATGAGAGATCAGAGCTTACATAGTTCGGGCTAATACAGATTATGGGTATTCAGATTCATCTGTTTTATCGAGTAGGGTTAAACATCAGTTCCAGCAGTTAGGGACAAAGCCTGTTTGCGTTGGCACTGAAGTTTAACGACACTCTTTTCTTCAGAAAAGCTTCCTTTGAATTATGGGCCCACGGGGCAAAAAGGTTTGAAGTTTGTTTTCTGTCTTTTACGGAAGAAGTGTTTTTTATTGTGTTTGCAATTTCAATCGCACTAAAGACTATGACCTGAGAGTGAATGTGTCTCATGTCACCCAAAGGGTGCCATACTAAACATCCAGACTGTTGAAAAGAAGCTCTCCAACAATCCTTTCTCAGATAGCTTAAGGCTCGTGACGTACGAAAGAAATCATTCATGATTACTGTATCTTAAGCTGTTTTGAGATGAGAAGAGAACAGGCTCAACTACGGGGAGACTATCAAGTCCTACTGTTGTCATGCCAAGGATTCATCCTATGGTTGAAGTTTGAAACAGGGAACTCCTAGAAGTTATCATGCATAGGTTTCAACCTAAAGTTCTATCATCACTCCCTTATCAAAGGAAGTGAGAGTCCTAAGGGATCATATCAATGATAAACAGAAACAGATAAAACATCAGCTTAAACAGTAAACAGTAAACAACTGTAAAATACATGCAATGCAAGTGAGGGAGGAAATGTGTGTGGGGTGTCAGCCTCCACAAGCTCATCTCAACCTTAAGCCAGATATGAATAACTGTAATCATACAGAGGAAATAAAATGCTATCAAGCAAAATATAAGGGACTGTAATCATAGAAGAAAATAAAATGCTATCAAGCAAAATAAACCACATGGGCAAGGGAGCTGGGCTCTACCGAATACCCGCAAGCAAAGCCATACAGTAACAATACAAGTAGAGGGAGCAACTCAACCTCTAGTGCAATCATGCTCCTAGCTCAAAGTCAGTCTAGATATGGACTTATTCTAATGCATCAAGCAAGTCAAACAAGGCACATCAACACAGAAAAGAAAACAAACAAGAAAGCAGATCAACAGCTCTCTCCCAATTCCAAGCCTTAGCTCTTCTGACAGCAATCCAGTCTTCAGACTTCCATCACCCTTCAAGGCTATCATCTCTCATGACAAATATCAATTTGCTTCTCGAGGTTTCAACCCTTCAACATAAGTTTCAACTTAATCTTCTTCTTCAAGCTTCAGCTTTCCAGTCAATTCTACCTTCAGGATTCACTCTTAACCACAAGTATCAACTTGCTTCCTTCAGGCTCTCAATGCATCAGTGTAAGTATCAACTCATCTTTTATTCCTCAAGCCTCAACTTTACACTCAATCTCAATTGAATCTCCTTCACAAGTATCAACTTAGTCCTCAAGCTTCAACTCTCTTTGCTTTACCAGTCTCAACTTGGTCTTCTCCTCTTACAAGCTTCAGCTTCTCAGAGTAATCCTTAATCACTTAGAAGTGTCACATCCATTATTCACTTTTCTTCAATTCTTTTTCAAGCCCTAGCTCTTCATTCAATCTCCATTGGATCTTCAAGTATCAACTTGCTCTTCTTGCTCTTCAAGCTTCAGCTGCAATGACAATGCTCCAGGAATCATCCTCTTCCACACTCTTCAATGAAGTCCTCATCTTCAAACTCAAGTCCAACATCTTTCAAGATACTCAAACCAGAAGATAATTGATTGAACATGATGAGGGGAAATGATAAACAAGCTTACTGACAATCAAAGGAAGCCTGTAAGGGTTTATCATTATGAGAGACTGGTTCCCTCAAAGTTCTACTTCCCAGATAAAGCCACTCATCCTTCCAAAGGAGGGATGTGAATATCTGAGAAGGACTTTTAGTCATTGGGAGGAATGGAAGCACAAGATGTGTTCCATGTTTGAGAAAGAAATCATTCTAACTACAAGGCTCTCCCTATGTCCTATCTCCTAATCTCCATGAGACACCTTCAGGCACAGACAAATCCAAAGCTCCAAGCAACTTCAAGCAACTTCAAGCATCCTCCTCTTGTCTTCAACTTGTCTTCAATCTCAACCAAAGGCAAACCAAGCACAAACCCTAATCTAAGGGGACTAAGGAAGTTAAACTAGTTGAATTAGTAAGTTAGGATCACCTAAAACCTAGTACTAAAGTTAGTCCTAACTAAAATACTAAAATCAATTGTAAAATCCTACAAAAATTACTATGGGAACCTAGGTCAATCATGACTCTACCACATTAGTTTCAAAGATCAAATCATCAAATTAAACCTAGAACTAAATTCTACATTACAAAGTATCAAACCTAAACCCTAAAAGGAAGCATCTGAATATCAATCTAGAAATCACACCTATTTTCATCACGAAAATGTGAGAAAAATGCTATGGGAGCATACATGTCTAACCTAATCACACACAAAAAATTAGGATCAAAATCATCACCATGAGATCACACAAAAATCCACAAAAATATGCATCAAACATAATCATTTTAATATCAATTAAAATGTAAAATTCCTATTAAATCAGAAATTATATGAAATGAAAATATTTTTTCTCTAAAAAATAATAGACTCAATCATGAGTAAACTGCAAAAAGGATGGGTTTAATTGGATAAATTTTCAATTAATTGTGATTTTTACAAGAACCATGAATAAAATGGGAAAATTTAAGAAAATCCAATTAAAATAATAAACACACGGTGCAAATAGAAATCAGACTCAGTTAAAAATCTGGATTGGGCCATCAGGGGGGTGTGGATAGCGCCTAGTTCACTAAGCCCAAAACGCCTGAATAAATGAAACAGTGCATTTCATTCATCAGAGTCCTTCACAAATCAACTTTAAAACGTGGCCCTTGGATCAGCTCCCAGTCAAAGGTCCAACCATCATCTAACGGTCCCAGAGTCATCTTCTCCATTCAAACCTCTGCAACTTCGCGCCCAGCTCCTGCCACCGCCGGTGGAGCTCCGATCATCTTCCTCAACCCTAGTTCTCCCTAGAGGCCTCCAATCCAAGAGGTCAAAACATGAATCTCATCCCAAATCTTTCCACGAACTCAACCATACCCTTAGTTTCCTCTGAAACCTCAAGAATCACCATATCCCAATCTCAACCGAAAATGGCAATTCACCTAATTTGTCTCTAACTCTCCAATTAACTATTTGAAATCCATCCTACACCATTCTACAATCAATCTAGCACCTTAATTCAACCTAATTCTATCTAAATCATGCTATAGGAAGAAAGGTACCAACCTGTAAATCTTGGTTGAACAGATGCACGAAATCTTCACTTCAAGCTCCACAATCTTGCAGACACGATCAATGAACCTTCCTCTTGCTTCTGTACGCAAAAGAACCAATGGAAAGTGCTTGAACCTTGAAACCCGATGGTGAGTTGCAGGTGCTGAAAATCACTTGCTCATACACGATCTAGCCACCAATTCTTCTTGAAAATGATCTGGAATCACTCCTTGACATCCATGGAAGAAGTATCAATCAAGAAAATGGAAGGAAAATGGAGAATTTGATGAAACCGATTGCACTTGCAAGCTATGAAATTTCAATCTCAAACTAAGCTCAATCCTTCAATGATCACCAACCCCTTCAATGGATCAACTCTATTCCATATATAGATGATATTTGGATGATCTAGAACCCTCTAGATCCTTCCAATGAGATTTTCCACTTCTCATGTCATGAGATTTCCAATCATGTATCATGACATGTACAATCCTTGCAAACAGATTGGAATTCATCCCATTCACTTTCAATTTCTCCCCTAGTGAGATATTAGAGGTGTTTAGCTTGCAAAAAGCCTTGCTCATGCCTTGATTTTGAGTTTTGCAAGTGTTACTTAATATGCAAGCAAGTGCTTTTCAAAGCAAGTCCACAATTTAGACCTCAAATCAAAAATGTGGCTAAACCATTGTTCTTAAAATGTTTTCTAGAGTCAAAATGATATATTACATGCCATGATTTGGATGTGTAGATTGAAAATATCAATTTCCAACTTTGGTTTATTTAACTTATGCCCTCATTTTAGGTCATTTTTGCAACTTTGAGCTACAAGCAATTCCAATATCTCATGACCTCCTTAATAGCCTTAAAACATCATTTTGAACAAGTTTGATGTTGAATATTTTTCCATTTGAAGCTTGGAAATAGGAGTTATGGCCTTATGCTTGAAATGACCTGTAATCTCCAAATGACCAAAATGCCCTTGACTTGTCAAAGCCATAACTTGAGTTCTACAAATCCTATCAAGGACTTATAGTACTCTATAGAAAGCTAAGAAGATAAGGAACAACATTCATGTTGACCAAAAGTTCATAGGAATCATCCTTCTTGGGAAAACGTTTGATGCAAGTTGGGTAACTTTCAAGGCCCCAGATTCACATACCTCAGATGACCTGTAACTTGTCAAAGTCATAACTTGAGTTCTATAAATCCTATCAAGGACTTATAGTACTCAAATTAAAGCTAATAACAAGCTCTAAAACATTCATGTTGGGGGTAATATGAGATGACAATCACATCTTGAGCTAAATTGCCTTGAAGATAAGGGTCAAACTAGGGGATTTTACACTATCAAGCCTTAGAAACCCTAGCTTGAAACTTCTCAAACTCTTCAATCATGATGAGTTAACCTTGGAATCATCCTTATAGTATCTCATTGCATCAATCCATGATCACATGGCCTTTGAATTAGGTCTCAACCTTCCTCAAATCATCAGTTGACCTAGGGTTGACCCAGTCAAACCCTAGCTGCACCACTCATGGCTGGGTCTTCTTAATCTTGCACAATAACCTGTCTAGGCTTCATGATGGCTTTCAAGACATCTCATAAGCTCTCTCAAGACCTCAAGTCTAACTTCATGGCTTCAGAATCATCTGAGGACTTCCCACAACTCTCAAGTTAGGAGGCACACACTCTTGGTTTCAACCACTCTCTCTGAGGAGCTTTTAACTACCCTTGAACACTTGAATAACCTTCTTGGCTAGCTTCATAGTCTTGTATAGCTCTTGATTTGTAATCATACCTCTTGATCTCCTGCATATATGTCAATGAAATGCAAATGATAATGCTAATGTGAATGAAATGAAACATAAGCTAGGTAAAGAAATGTTGGTCAAATTTTGGGGTGCAACAGCTGCCCCTATTCAAACGGCTTGAATCTGACTGGATGAGAAGCGAATGGCTCTCAACCAATCAAGGTGCGAGACGGTTGAATACCGACAAACCCGGAAATTTGCCAACTGCACAAGTACACGGTACTCTGATGGGAACAAATCTTCGAACACTGAAATACTAGCTGCACGACAACTAGCTGGGGAATTGGTCACACGCTAACCGGTAATACATGGTCGATCATGCCGTCAGGAATCAAGATTCCTCGGGACTCATCAGGTCAACAATCACGTTAATTATGCCGTCGGGCATTCAAAGAAATTTTCGAGCATCAGTTGGACTTCATCAGTAAGTCAGAAATAGCATTCTCAGTCAATCATGACCCGATTGGGGGATATCCAAACTTCTACCATCAGGCACTCTGCATCAGCTGGGAGAACTACTTCGTCAAGACGGTCGGACTTCAATCATCAAGTCTTCAAGGGAAGTTTCAACTTCGCTATTCAGAAACCTGCTGGGGATGACGCATCTCCGCTGGGGATTCTGGAGAACTATCAAGTAACTCTGCTTCGGGGATCCAGAAATCATTCTGGATGAATCATCTCTGCTGAGGACATAAAGAATCATCTTGGACAAATAACTCCATCGGGGACTTCAAGAATCATCCTGAACCAATTACTCTGCTGGAGATTTCAGGAATCATCCTGAGCAAACACTCTGCCGGGGACTCTAAGCGTCAACTTGAGCAACCAACTCTAGAGACTGCACTTGGGATTTTTAAGAATCATCTTAAGCAAACGACCTTGCTGGGGAAAATTCAAGAATCATCTTGAGCAAGCGACTCTGTGGAGGAACACTTGCAAAACAAGAACGGTAACGACCTAGCTCATGTTTAGTATGCATATGTTTTGACAACTGCGCAATGCTCCACACGGTGGAAATGCTACGCGTTTATGATAAATGCTATGCAATCATGCAAAATGCTACGACCCCGTCAGCAAAATAAATGTTGAAGGGAGAATCCTACTGTCAAGGAGAAAGAACCACTCTGGTGGGGGAAGGAATCATCCTGCCACGGAGAAAAAGTCACACCAATCTCAATCGGACTCCGCACGGGGAAGCAAACTTCAGTTGAATGCTACAGGGGAACGAAGCTCTACGAGAACCCAGACCTGCTGAGGAAAGCGATGTCAATCGCGGAAATAAACTGCGCGGCCTTCACGGCTAGCCTTCCTGGAGAAAACGAATCTGGTGGGGAAATACAGCATCAACTATTCAACACTCTACTGGGGAAAACCAATCATGGCCCGAACTGCTCTCCAAGGACTCGGCTCTCTTGGGGAACTACGAACTCGGCTGGAGACATAGGAATCATCCTACACGCTGGGCAGAGTACGACTCTGCGGGGAATCTCAATTCCGCTGGAGATTTCAGTCTGGAACTATCAATTGTTGCATACTTCAGTATATGACTCAGCTGGGGAGATGACGTTCCTTCAGGATACATCTGATTGGGGAGAATCTTCTCTGCCTGGGGGGACACATCAATGCCTTACGATCTCACGTTCAGACTCTGCGGGGAGAGGCTGCTGAACTTGCTGGAGAAGGAGGAATCATCCTGCTTGGGACGCGTACGGCGTACTGCCTGGAATACGCTACACCTGTAACAACACAAACAAGCAGACAATATGCCCTTCTCAAAGAGAACTATCAAGGTTATCATCTTGTGACAATGTTCGAGTAATTCATTGTTTCAACAATCAGTGGCCTAGGCCAGTAGGTTTATGTATGCGCATTTTGTCAAAAACATCGGCGTTCTTTTTCGCAAACAAAACAGATAAATGCTAAACAGACAAACAGAATTGCTGAATAGTATACATTTTATTGATAACGAACCCCTGAATGGGTAAAAATGTTTTACAACAGAGGCAAGCTCCTGGAATGAGGAAGCCGCACAAAAATAAAACATAAATATACATCAGTATATATAAATGTCGGCAACGAGGCGTAGACGAACACCATGAGTTGATCCCTCTATGACCCACTCGACTTCGATACTTCTCCGACGCTTCAGCTTCAGAAGAGATTGATTCAGATAAACGGCCCTCAGGTCTTCCAAACCACTAAACAATGAAAGTCCACACGCGGAACGCAGTCATTTGCTTTTTCAAATCCCTAACTTTTGCGTGGACCGCCCTTTGCGGGTTTTCAGTTCACTGGGATACCCTTTTTTGTCAAAGTCGCCCATCCGGGTTTTCGACTTTGCGGGCGTACATTCTTTTCAATTTATATCCCTAATTTTTGCCCGAACCTTTTTCCCTTTTTTATGGTTCGCCGGGATGCCCCATTTTTGCCTGGATATTCTTTTCTTTCCAGCGGGTCATTTTTAAGCAAAGTATTTTTTAACTGCGTCCGTGTTCACCGGGGATGCAAAATCTTCACCATCCATCGTGGATAACAACAAAGCTCCTCCCAAAAAGACCTTGCTGACGACGTACGGACCTTCGTAATTAGGAGTCCACTTGCCCCGGTGATCGGAGTATGGAGGAAGAATCTTCTTCAGGACGAGATCACCCGCCTGAAAGCTTCTAGGACGCACCTTCTTATCATAAGATTTCTTCATTCGGCTTTGGTACAGACGACCATGCGCAATCGATGCTAACCTCTTCTCGTCCATCAGGCTGAGTTGGTTTAGTCGGTTCTTAATCCATTCTGCCTCGTCGAGTTTCACATCAACCAAAACTCGTAAAGAAGGGATCTCTACTTCTAACGGTAGGACAGCTTCCATATCGTACACTAAGGAGAAAGGAGTTGCCCCGGTTGATGTACGTACCGTTGTACGATAACCGTGCAGTGAAAATGGCAACATCTCGTGCCAATCTTTGTAGGTCACAACCCTCTTCTGAACAATCTTCTTTATGTTCTTATTGGCCGCTTCAACGGCGCCATTCATCTTCGGCCGGTAAGGAGATGAGTTGTGGTGTTCAATCTTGAAACTGTGGCACAGCTCCTTCATCATCTTGTTATTCAGATTCGAACCATTATCAGTAATGATCCGCTCGGGAATTCCGTAACGACAGATGATGTCCCTCTTTATGAATTTAGCCACCACCTGCTTGGTCACATTAGCATATGAGGCTGCCTCCACCCACTTGGTGAAGTAGTCGATAGCTACTAGAATGAAGCGATGACCGTTAGATGCAGTGGGCTCGATCTTGCCTACCATGTCATTGCCCCACATGGAGAACGGCCACGGGGAGGACATGACATTTAACGAGCACGGCGGCACATGAACTTTATCAGCATAAATCTGGCATTTATGACATCTCTTCGCGAATTTAAAGCAATCCAATTCCATCGTCAGCCAGTAGTATCCTGCTCTCAGGATCTTTCTCGTCATAGCATGCCCGCCGGCATGTGTACCAAATGTGCCTTCATGGACTTCTTCCATGAGCATACTCGCCTCTTTCTCATCTACACATCTGAGTAGCACGAGATCGTGATTTCTTTTATACAAAACTCCATCAGGATTGAGATAAAAATTTCCAGACAGCCTCCTCAGAGTCTTCTTATCCTGAGTTGACGCACCCGCAGGATACTCCTTAGTCATAAGGAAAGTCTGGATGTCATGGAACCATGGCTTGCCATCGGAGGCTTCCTCGATTGCAAAGACGAATGTCGGTCTATCAAGACGGGAAAGGACAATTCTTGGAGCTTCATTCCAAAAATTGACTTTATACATCGAAGCCAACGTGGCTAAGGCATCAGCCATCTGATTCTCGGCCCTGGGCACATGATGGAGTTCCACTCGATCGAAGAACGGAAGTAGCCTTCTGGCATAGTTCATGTACGACACCAAATTCGATTGACGAGTCTCCCACTCCCCTTTAATCTGGTTGATCACAAGCGCCGAGTCACCATATACGTCTAGGTTCTTGATTCTCAAATCAGTTGCTTCTTCTAGGCCCATGATGCATGCTTCGTACTCCACTTCGTTATTGGTGACTGGAAACGTCAGTCTCGCAGTGAACGGGATATGGGATCCGTGGGGAGTCGTGATGATCGCCCCAATGCCACTTCCGTAAGAATTAACCGCCCCGTCAAATATCAATTTCCACTGGGATTTCCTATCTGGCCCCTCGTCGGGCAACGGCTCGTCGCAATCCTTCGCTTTAAGAAACATAATATCCTCATCAGGGAATTCAAATTTCATCGGCTGGTAATCTTAGATCGGATGTTCGGCAAGGTAGTCAGACAATACGCTTCCCTTGATGGCTTTCTGGGAAACGTACTGAATGTCATATTCCGTCAACACCATTTTCCATCTGGCAATCCTGCCCGAAAGCGCTTGCTTCTCGAAGACGTACTTGATCGAATCCATCTTCGAAATTAGCATGGTGGTGTGATTGAGCATGTACTATCGTAAACGTTTAGCATCCCAGGCTAGTGCACAACACGTCTTCTCCAGCATTGAGTAACGAGATTCACAGTCCGTGAACTTTTTACTCAAGTAGTAAATGGCATGCTCCTTTCTGCCCGTCTCGTCGTGCTGACCGAGAACACACCCCATACTATTCTCAAGAACTATCAAGTACATGATTAATGGCCGTCCAGCCACTGGGGGTATCAAGATTGGAGGTTCCTGTAGATACTGTTTTATCTTATCGAATGCCTTCTGGCAATCCTCATTCCAGATAATCGCCTGATCTTTCTTTAAAAGCTTGAACATCGGTTCACACGTGGCCGTGAGCTGAGAGATAAACCTTGCAATGTAGTTTATTCTGCCCAAGAAGCCACGAACTTCTTTTTCTGTTTTTGGCACTGGCATTTATTGTATCGCTTTAATCTTCACAGGATCAACCTTGATGCCTCTTTCACTCACGATAAACCCCAGTAACTTTCCGGACCGTACTCCGAAAGTACACTTGTTAGGATTCAGCCTCAACCTGAACTTCCTAAGCCTCTCAAAAAGCTTCAGCAAATTGACCAGATGCCCCTCCTCCGTTTGGGACTTCACAATCATGTCATCAACATAGACTTCAATCTCATGATGAATCATGTCATGAAACAAAGTTACCATTGCTCGTTGGTAAGTGGCCCCTGCGTTCTTCAGACCGAAAGGCATTACCTTGTAGCAAAATGTTCCCCAGGGAGTAATAAACGTCGTTTTCTCCATGTCCTCCGGCGCCATCTTGATCTGATTGTAACCGGAGAAGCCATCCATGAACGAAAACACGGAGAACTGGGCTGTATTATCGACCAACACATCGATATGAGGCAGCGGGAAATCATCTTTAGGGCTCGCCCTATTCAAATCCCGATAATCGACGCACATTCGTACCTTACCATCCTTCTTCGGTACAGGCACTATGTTGGCGACCCACGGAGGGTAAGTAGTGACCGCTAAGAAGCCAGCATCAAGCTGTTTCTACACTTCTTCTTTGATCTTAACGACCATATCTGGTCGCGTCCTCCTAAGCTTCTGCTTAACGGGAGGACAATCTTCTCACAACGGCAAGTGGTGGACCACGATGTCACTGTCAAGTCCGGGCATATCCTCGTATGACCAAGCAAAGACGTCACTATACTCTCTTAGCATCTCGACCAATCTCTGCTTGACATTGCTCTGCAATGCAGCCCCTATCCTGACGTTCCTGACAAGTTCTTCAAAACCTAGATTCACAATCTCGATCTCCTCTTCATGAGGCAAAATAACTTTCTCCTCTTGTTTCAACAAGCGGGTCAACTCTTCAGGAAGGTCTTCGCCTTCATCAATCTCTTCTTCGGCTTGATAGATCGGGCAATCGAAGTCGAAATGAGTCGTAGAAGGTCTAGAGTCGATGTCATCTGTTATGTGGATCCTGCAATAACAAGGGTTAAGTTTAAAACAAGGATGTGCAGGTTAGCACAAACCCCATTGCCATTTTATTGTTTTTCAAAACAAATATAAAACAGGAATAACAGAGATCACAATATTTGAATACGAAGAAAAACGCCTTTTGATTTATTGGTAAAATGCATGTACATAATCCAACAAGGCCCTGACAATAAAACCACTATGCCCCGGGTAGGACATAGGGTTGTACAATGATTGGAAAAAGTAAATCATTACTCTTCGCTTGTCATCTGGATGATATCCTTGACAGACCAGTTGGTAAGGCTCTCGCCTGGCTTGCTTGGCTGGATCCAAGAGTCGAGGTCACAGTCGCTATCTCCGCTGTCTTCAGACACCGCGTTGACGCTTTCAAATATCACCCCGCCACTGGTGAACTGGATCGGCCCTTTACCTCGCGACGCACTGCTAGAAGAAGAAGCTTCAGCTCCAGGAGAATATCCCAACCCAAACTTGTCTTGCGTGTTAGGTATCTCCAAAATTCGCCCCCAGCCTAGGGTAGATCCGGCTTGAACAACGGCTCGGGCTTCCTTGAAGGAAGAGAGAGTCATCTCTGGCTTTTCAGCGACCATAGGAGCTATGTCCTCAACTTTGACAGCTTCGAACGCTTGGCATAGGGTTTCGTGAATTTCCCCATCCATCTCGACATACTTGAAGGACGACAAATGGCTCACCATTATGTCTTCCTCGCCACAAACGGTCACGATGCTTCCTCCGACAGCATACTTGAGTTTCTGGTGCAACATGGAGGTCACGGCTCCAGCAGCATGGATCCATGGCCGGCCCAAGAGACAGTTGTAGGCAGGCATGATGTCCATAATGTAAAAGATTGCATCAAATGTTTCCGGCCCGACTTGGATTGGCAACGTCACCTCCCCGAAAACATGGCGTTTGGTTCCATCGAACGCCTTCACAACCAGATCACTGGGTGTGCAAATCACTCCGCGAGTATCTAACTTCAGTAATGCCTTCTTCGGAAGAACATTGAGTGACGACCCCGTGTCCACCAACACGTGAGACATAATTGTTCCCCTACACTCTATCGAGATGTGCAGGGCGCTATTGTGATTCCTCCCTTTTGGCGTCAGCTCTAGGTCAGTGAACCCTAGCCCATTTCCAGCATTCACGTGGGCTACGACCTCTTCCAGCTGGTTTACCGATATTTCCTGCGGTACATATGCGGCGTTCAACAGCTTTAGCAACGCGTTGCGGTGTGCTTCAGAACACAGCAACAAATTCAGGATGGAAATCTTTGAGGGTGTCTGATGGAGATGATCTACGATCTTGTAGTCACTCTTTTTAATCAGCCGCATAAACTCTTCGGCGTCTTTAACAAGTAAGTCTTTGTCTGCCCCACGCGGGATCTCTTCAACGACTTTACTTTTACCTTTATCAGTTGCATCAGCTCTGTCCACTTTGTCTGCCACGACCTCTAGTGGTGCAAACACTCTTCCACTGCGAGTGATTCCGCTAATTCCCGCAAGGTTCTCCACAGACGACCCAAACGGTTCTAGTTCCAACTTCTGTCCGTTGCAGTAGACCTCCTCCCCATAATGCCATGGGAAAGCGTTAGTGCTTTCGAAGGGTATCGGCCCAGCTTTGGTGATAGTAATTGTGGGCGGCCTTGGTGCAGAAATAGTTATCGTCTAGCGAGGGATGGTGATGGTGGCGACCTCATCGTCTTGCTTCAGCATTACCTCTCCCGATCCACATTCGGCCCTCCGGCTAAACTGTAAAATCCCTTCAGTCATCAGACTTTGAATTCCTTCTATCAACTGTTCACATCCATCAGGACTAGTCGCACAACCCATACACAGCTCTTCGCAACCTGGAAAGAAACCTCTTTTCATCAGCTTAGCCTTAACGAAGCTAAGCGGTGTCTTCAGATCTCTGACGTCAGTCAACACATCCAAGTTCTCGTCTTCAATAATGGCGTTTACTCCACCTCCCCTATGGTTCGGCATAGGGTTCTTCGTGACATTTGGCACATTATCTGAGATGTTGATGATCTTAGCGTCCACCATGTCCTGCACCTTGTGCTTGAAGGCTTTGCAATTCTCTACTGTGTGGCCTGGTGCCCCTGAGTGAAACTCACAAGTTGCATTCACGTCATAACCTGGCGGAGGTGCCCCTGTCAAGGGAGCCAAGGTTCTCTTCTGGATCAACTGTAGCTGAAGCAAAGTCTGTAACAGTTGAGCGTAAGACATGGGCGGTGTCTCGAGGTGACGGCTCGACAGAGGTGCCCTATTCTGATACTTTCTGTACCCCTGTTGATTCGACTGCTGCTGCTGCTGTGGCTGTTGAACTGCCGGGATAGTTATACTGGCCACCTGTTGGTGAGGGCCTTTACCCTTCCTTCGAGCGTTGGTCACGGCGCTCATTTCTCCTTCCCGTCTTTTGCCACTATAAGGTTTCTTGCCTCCTCCAGCTGAGGATGAATCACCTTGAATATTCCCCAGTTTGATCCCATTTTCGATGTGCTCACCCGTGATAATGTGATCTGAGAAGGTTTCGGACATACCGCTGACCAACTTCTCATAGTAAACCCCTGGGAGGGTGGCTACGAACATTTGCACAAGCTCACGTTCAACCATCGGCGGCTGAACCCTGGCTGCTAATTCACGCCACCGCTGGGCGTATTCCTTAAACCCTTCGTTGTTCCTTTGCGACAAATTCTGCAGTTGGACTCGGTTCGGGGCCAAGTCGCTATTGTATTGGTAGTGGTGCACAAATGCTTCAGCAAGGTCCTTCCACGTGCGCACACTGGTAGGTTCCAGACTCATGTACCATTCGAGGGAGGGTCCGGACAGACTGTCTTGAAAGAAGTGCATCAGCAACTTCTCGTCCTTAGAATGAGCTGACATTTTCCGGTAATATGATCTCAGGTGGACGCGAGGGCAAGTGGTGCCTTTATACTTTTCAAAGTCAGGTACCTTGAACTTGGGAGGCACCTCGAAATCAGCAATCAGTCCCAACTTGGACATATCAACACCCATGGTGTTCTGGTTCTCGATATTTCTCATCTTATCCTCGAGTGCCTTGAACCTTAGACGTGCTTCAGCAGTCAGCTCCCCTTCGGCACCTCTCTGAGAGAATACATCATCTTGACGGTCTTCTAACCACGGTTGAGGCCCAAACAGATTCCCAACTCCTGCATTGCCGTTGCCCAGTCCAACATTGACGTTAGCTTCAAGACTCCCATTACCGACGCCCGTCGTATTACCATTGAGTCCCATGTTAGCTACCACATTGCCGTTGGCACTGCCATTCCCCCCGGTCACGGGGACGCCATTCTGAGGAGTTTCAACTGGTGGAGGAGTAGGCACAGTCCCACCATGGAGTATGCCATTGCTATCGACCCTTGAAATCAGAGGCTGGACCAAGGTTCTGAGCTGATCCTGGCCATTGGTGACCGCTTGCATGAGCTCCATGAAGCGATCCATTCTTTCGCGGAGTTCCTGAACATCAGTTTGCACTTGCTCCATGATTCTGGTTTGATTTGCTCTGGTCGGATAGCGGTGAATAGGTCTCTGATCAATCCTGGAATAACCTGAAACAACCTGGAAACACAAAAGAGTTAGGAAAAAAACGACAAAGTGCTCGTTATGCAAATTCTTCATGCAAATGCAAACGTGTGTCT
The DNA here is from genome assembly GCA_963859935.3 of Lathyrus sativus. Classification (NCBI taxonomy): domain Eukaryota; kingdom Viridiplantae; phylum Streptophyta; class Magnoliopsida; order Fabales; family Fabaceae; genus Lathyrus; species Lathyrus sativus. Next base: position 133,074,345 of record OZ012736.1, on the reverse strand, counting down.
GTGCGTTAGGGAGATCTCCCCCGATCCTAGTGCCTGAGTGCCAGTGCTGATAATAAGAAGTCCGAGTCCAGTCATGGAAATAACATCTCATATATAAAGAAAGCCCATCAAGGCGGTATCCGACATCAGTGAGTACAAGCAGAATCAATAGCATGACCTCAGCCAACAAGCCTGGTGATGGTCAGCATACAACGATGATCAAACAAAAGGAATACAAATAGTCAAGCACGACCACGGGCGCGAAACTCTTCTAACAACCCCTTCGTTTCTGGATGATCAGACCGAGTGAGCAACCCTTCGACGAGTAACTCCCTCTGCATAGTGGTGTATTGAAGACCTTCGACCGAATCTTCCCATGCTCCGTCGCCGAAACAATCTTCTAGCTTCCGCTTTTTGGATTCAAACGTCAGTTTGCGCTCCTTCAGGTTAGCAAGAGCCCTGTTAAGCTGACCTTCAGCGGCATATCTGCGAGCGGTTTCTTCATCAAACCTCTTCTCACTAGCCTTCACCTGGGCTTTCAGCTTGGAGATCTGTTGCATCTGCTTATCCTCCCGCTCTTTCCTGTTGGCTAGGGTGGCCTTCCAGTGCTGGTTGAACTTGGATATCCTCCGATACGCTTCATCCAAGTGCTGCTTCTTCGTGGCCAGTACATCATTGACAGCTTTGAAGTCTCAACCTATGCGCTCACGCTCAGCTATCTGCTTAGCCAAATCTGTCCCCAGCTGGTTCACCAGCTCGGTCTGCCTCTTGAAGGAATAAACGGATTCGTTTCTCTCGCTTCTGAGCTGAGCCAATTCTTTCTCCAGTTCTTCGTTTGCCCTCTTCAATTCATCTCGCTCAGCTAACACCTGATTGTGCTGCTGAATGGGCACGGTAGTAGGCTCTTCAATCACTGGAGGGCTTTCTGGCTTGGCAGGAAGAAACGGCATCCCTATAGCATCTGCTCTGGCTCTGATCCACGTCGCATACGAAGGGTAGGCTTGATTATTACTTCTCCCCAGCAATAGTTTTCCCCTCTTACTGATGCCATTCCAAGCGCGCTGAAGCTTAGATAACAGATCCCCCTCTAGAAGACCAGTGAGGTACAGAGATTCCTGCACCTCTTCATCCTTCGGCGGAGCTCTCAAAGCATAAGCAAACTGTCGGACCAGCAAAGACGAATTGTAGTTTATACAGCCTTTCCTGCCTATCAAAGGCACGTTCGGAAACCCGCTGCAATTGAAGATAATCTCGGTACCCAACCTATCTCTGTCATAGCAGTTAATATCCCCTGCAGATAGACTCATCAAATGCTCGGACCACTCAGTTGTGGCTGCAGACGAAACAAAGGGACCCCTCTTGGGCAGATGACTATCAAGCCATTTATAAAGCAGGGGCACACAGTGCGAGACATTCTTGCCCCTTCTGTTCTCGTTTTTTTAGTGGATAGAATGGTAGACATCTCCTATCAAGGTAGGGACTGGATTTCCTAAAGCAAAGATGCGAAAGGCGTCGAAGTCTACAAAGTCAGGCATATTGGGGAACAGGATGATGCCATATATGCACAGAGCGAGGATGGCGTTGAATACGACCCAACATCCGTCTTTGGCGCACTGCTGAGCCTTTCCCACTAAGAACTGCAAGGAGAAACCGGGAACCTTGTTCCAACTAGACAAAACCAACTCGGAGGCATCCAAATGAAGTGAAGGAGCTAGACTAGCCAGATCAGGCTCAGCATCCATATGAACAAAAAGCATCTGCCTCTTGATAGGCACACCTAACAAATCAGCATATTCCTCTAGCGTGGGCGCGAGAACAAAATCCTGGAAAGTGAAGCATCTCAACGGAGGATCGTAGAACTGCAGCAGAGCGTGCAACCCATTCAACTCAAACGCAGAGGGTTTACGAACCAAACTGAGCAATTTGCCGTAAGACTTTCTGAATTCATCTCTCACAAAATCATCTGCTAAGGCTATCAAACCAGTCAACTGAACCACGTCAGGGGAAGGGAGCTTGTAAGCCACGGTCTTCCTCAGAGAACCCATAACAATACAATAGGAGGCAAGAAATCCTGAATCGGGGGAAACGATACCTACAACACAGACACACGTTAATGAAATGCAAATGAGTGTGGAAAGCAATGTAAAATGCAATCATGCGGTAGGAGATCAAGGCAACTGTGCTGTGGAGATTCTGCATCAACAAAACCATAATCCTGCTCTATCAAGAACAACCACTTTCTTTGATGAGAAGAAAACCCTGGTATCGGACCACAAATCTGCTCTGTCAAGAACACACACACACATAGGGCCATAAATCTGCTCTGTCAAGAACAACCATCTGATAATAAGGACTGGTGATACAGGACCAAAACTCTGCTCTATCAAGAACAAACATCTGACAATAAGGACCTCTGATACAGGACCAAAACTCTGCTCTGTCAAGAGCAAACATCTGATAATAAGGACCTCTGATACAGGACCAAAACTCTGCTCTGTCAAGAACAAACATCTGATAATAAGGACCTCTGATACAGGACCAAAACTCTGCTCTGTCAAGAACAAACATACATCTGCTGATGAGATCCTCAGATCCCAATCAAAAACCTGCTCTGTCAAGAACACACATATATATCTCTGAATGTAAGGTCCTCTGATACAGGACCAAAGCTCTGCTCTGTCAAGAACAAACATCTGATAATGGGAACCTCCGGTACCAACAAAACTGATTCACTATCAAGAAAACCAGGTAGTCTGAAGGTCAAAGTTTCCTGCAACAAACCCAACCCTGCTCACAGGTATGAACCTAAACTGACTCAAGTTCGGCATCCTATGCAGTCATCAGCGTCACAGACATTCAAGAGGGGTGATACGATACCCAGAAGGTGTGGCATCACCAGCTCATGAAGCGACCTCACTCGGCTGAATCCCAAATGATCGGTCCCCAGAGTCGACAATCCTCCAAACCAGCAACCCCCTCAACCCAAAGGGTTGAAAAAGAAGCCAACCGGGAGAACCTCGTCTGAGCGTGGATTTCATGAGACACTATTGCCTGCCAAGCAAGCACGCGCCCACTAATTTCCACAACTAATGCTATGTTCACTCAAGCCTGGGTCTGGCTTCTCACTCATCAGAATGCCCCTCCCACAACAGCACAGATAATCATATCATACTGAAAATAAAGTGCGGGAAATAAAAATGCGATAAATAAACACAACCCAACGAGTAATCATACAAGCGCTAGGATTGACTCTCGCAGGGGACGTCGGATCCCCAAACTGACTCGCATACGGGACGTTGGATCCCAGGAAACTATCAAGTCCCCAGCATAGTCGCCAGCTGTCGCCTCCGCGAAAATAAGGTGCCGGCAAAACAGAAGAGTCGCCACCTTTCCTTATTTATCCCTCGGAGCGGGAAAGGAAACGATCGGAAAAACCTGATGAAAAAAGGGTAAGACAAGGTCATCGCAACCATTGTCTGGGTTCGGGAGTCGGTTACGCAAGGGGAAGGTATTAGCACCCCTCACATCCGTCGTACTCGACGGGATCCACGCTTGTTGTGTTTACTGGACGAGTTGGTTTATCTATCTACCTATCAAGGCTGGCTTAAAAGAAAAGAAAGTGACTCGGCAAAGCGTCGCACTTTATGCCTACGTATTCTCATCAGAGAATGAGAAATCAGAGTCAACGTAGTTCGACCTACGACGGGTTACGGGGAAGGTGGCTCGCCAATACATCAGTATTGTGCCTACGTACTCTCAACAGGTATGAGAGATCAGAGCTTACGTAGTTCGGGCTAATACGGATTACGGGTATTCAGATTCATCTGTTTTATCGAGTAGGGTTAAACAGCAGTTCCAGCAGTTAGGGACAAAGCCTGTTTGCGTTGGCACTGAAGTTTAACGACACTCTTTTCTTCAGAAAAGCTTCCTTTGAATTATGGGCCCACGGGGCAAAAAGGTTTGAAGTTTGTTTTCTGTCTTTTACGTAAGAAGTGTTTTTTATTGTGTTTGCAATTTCAATCGCACTAAGGACTATGACCTGAGAGTGAATGCGTCGCATGTCACCCAAAGGGTGCCATACTAAACATCCAGACTGTTGAAAAGAAGCTCTCCAACAATCCTTTCTCAGATAGCTTAAGGCTCGTGACGTACGAAAGAAATCATTCATGATTACTGTATCTTAAGCTGTTTTGAGATGAGAAGAGAACAAGCTCAACTACGGGGAGACTATCAAGTCCTACTGTTGTCATGCCAAGGATTCATCCTATGGTTGAAGTTTGAAACATGGAACTCCTAGAAGTTATCATGTATAGGTTTCAACCTAAAGTTCTATCATCACTCCCTTATCAAAGGAAGTGAGAGTCCTAAGGGATCATATCAATGATAAACAGAAACAGATAAAGCATCAGCTTAAACAGTAAACAGTAAACAACTGTAAAATGCATGCAATGCAAGTGAGGGAGGAAATGTGTGTGGGGTGTCAGCCTCCACAAGCTGATCTCAACCTCAAGCCAGATATGAATAACTGTAATCATACAGAGGAAATAAAATGCTATCAAGCAAAATATAAGGGACTGTAATCATAGAAGAAAATAAAATGCTATCAAGCAAAATAAACCACATGGGCAAGGGAGCTGGGCTCTACCGAATACCCGCAAGCAAAGCCATACAGTAACAATACAAGCAGAGGGAGCAACTCAACCTCTAGTGCAATCATGCTCCTAGCTCAAAGTCAGTCTAGATATGGACTTATTCTAATGCATCAAGCAAGTCAAACAAGGCACATCAACATAGAAAAGAAAACAAACAAGAAAGCAGATCAACAACTCTCTCCCAATTCCAAGCCTCAGCTCTTCTGACAGCAATCCAGTCTTCAGACTTCCATCACCCTTCAAGGCTATCATCTCTCATGACAAATATCAATTTGCTTCTCCAGGTTTCAACCCTTCAACATAAGTTTCAACTTAATCTTCTTCTTCAAGCTTCAGCTTTCCAGTCAATTCTACCTTCAGGATTCACTCTTAACCACAAGTATCAACTTGCTTCCTTCAGGCTCTCAATGCATCAGTGTAAGTATCAACTCATATTTTATTCCTCAAGCCTCAGCTCTACACTCAATCTCAATTGAATCTCCTTCACAAGTATCAACTTAGTCCTCAAGCTTCAGCTCTCTTTGCTTTACCAGTCTCAACTTGGTCTTCTCCTCTTACAAGCTTCAGCTTCTCAGAGTAATCCTCAATCACTTAGAAGTGTCACATCCATTATTCACTTTTCTTCAATTCTTTATCAAGCCCTAGCTCTTCATTTAATCACCATTGGATCTTTAAGTATCAACTTGCTCTTCTTGCTCTTCAAGCTTCAGCTGCAATGGCAATGCTCCAGGAATCATCCTCTTCCACACTCTTCAATGAAGTCCTCATCTTCAACCTCAAGCCCAACATCTTTCAAGATACTCAAACCAGAAGATAATTGATTGAACATGATGAGGGGAAATGATAAACAAGCTTACTGACAACCAAAGGAAGCCTGTAAGGGTTCATCATTATGAGAGACTGGTTCCCTCAAAGTTCTACTTCCCAGATAAAGCCACTCATCTTTGCAAAGGAGGGATGTGAATATCTGAGAAGGACTTTTAGTCATTGGGAGGAATGGAAGCACAAGATGCTTTCCATGTTTGAGAAAGAAATCATTCTAACTACAAGGCTCTCCCTATGTCCTATCTCCTAATCTCCATCAGACACCTTCAGGCACAGACAAATCCAAAGCTCCAAGCAACTTCAAGCAACTTCAAGCATCCTCCTCTTGTCTTCAACTTGTCTTCAATCTCAACCAAAGGCAAACCAAGCACAAACCCTAATCTAAGGGGACTAAGGAAGTTAAACTAGTTAAATTAGTAAGTTAGGATCACCTAAAACCTAGTACTAAAGTTAGTCCTAACTAAAATACTAAAATCAATTGTAAAATCCTACAAAAATTACTATGGGAACCTAGGTCAATCATGACTCTACCACATTAGTTTCAAAGATCAAATCATCAAATTAGACCTAGAACTAAATTCTACATTACAAGGTATCAAACCTAAACCCTAAAAGGAAGCATCTAAATATCAATCTAGAAAGCACACCTATTTTTATCACGAAAATATGAGAAAAATGCTATGGGAGCATACATGTCTAACCTAATCACACACAAAAAATTAGGATCAAAATCATCACCATGAGATCACACAAAAATCCACAAAAATATGCATCAAACATAATCATTTTAATATCAATTAAAATGTAAAATTCCTATTAAATCAGAAATTATATGAAATGAAAATATTTTTTCTCTAAATAATAATAGACTCAATCATGAGTAAACTGCAAAAAGGATGGGTTTAATTGGATAAATTTTCAATTAATTATGATTTTTACAAGAACCATGAATAAAATGGGAAAAATTAAGAAAATCCAATTAAAATAATAATCACACGGTGCAAATAGAAATCAGACTCAGTTAAAAATATGGATTGGGCCATCAGGGGTGTGTGGATAGCGCCTAGTTCACTAAGCCCAAAACGCCTGAATAAATGAAACGGTGCGTTTCATTCATCAGAGTCCTTCACAAATCAACTTTAAAACGTGGCCCTTGGATCAGCTCCCAGTCAAAGGTCCAACCATCATCTAATGGTCCCAGAGTCATCTTCTCCATTCAAACCTCTGCAACTTTGCGCCCAGCTCCGGCCACCGCCGGTGGAGCTCCGATCATCTTCCTCAACCCTAGTTCTCCCTAGAGGCCTCCAATCCAAGAGGTCAAAACATGAATCTCATCCCAAATCTTGCCACGAACTCAACCATACCCTTAGTTTCCTCTAAAACCTCAATAATCACCATATCCCAATCTCAACCGAAAATGGCAATTCACCTAATTTGTCTCTAACTCTCCAATTAACTATCTAAAATCCATCCTACACCATTCTACAATCAATCTAGCACCTTAATTCAACCTAATTCTATCTAAATCATGGTATAGGAAGAAAGGTACCAACCTGTAAATCTTGGTTGAACAGATGCACGAAATCTTCACTTCAAGCTCCACAATCTTGCAGTCACGATCAATGAACCTTCCTCTTGCTTCTGTACGCAAAAGAACCAATGGAAAGTGCTTGAACCTTGAAACCCGATGGTGAGTTGCAGGTGCTGAAAATCACTTGCTCATACATGATCTAGCCACCAATTCTTCTTGAAAATGATCTGGAATCACTCCTTGACATCCATGGAAGAAGTATCAATCAAGAAAATGGAAGGAAAATGGAGAATTTGATGAAACCGATTGCACTTGTAAGCTATGAAATTTCAATCTCAAACTAAGCTCAATCCTTCAATGATCACCAACCCCTTCAATGGATCAACTCTATTCCATATATAGATGATATTTGGATGATCTAGAACCCTCTAGATCCTTCCAATGAGATTTTCCACTTCTCATGTCATGAGATTTCCAATCATGTATCATGACATGTACAATCCTTGCAAACAGCTTGGAATTCATCCCATTCACTTTCAATTTCTCCCCTAGTGAGATATTAGAGGTGTTTAGCTTGCAAAAAGCCTTGCTCATGCCTTGATTTTGAGTTTTGCAAGTGTTACTTAATATGCAAGCAAGTGCTTTTCAAAGCAAGTCCACAATTTAGACCTCAAATCAAAAATGTGGATAAAAAATTGTTCTTAAAATGTTTTCTAGAGTCAAAATGATATATTACATGCCATGGTTTGGATGTGTAGATTGAAAATATCAATTTCCAACTTTGGTTTATTTAACTTATGCCCTCATTTTAGGTCATTTTTGCAACTTTGAGCTACAAGTATTTCCAACATCTCATGACCTCCTTACTAGCCTTAAAACATCATTTTGAACAAGTTTTATGTTGAAGATTTTTCCATTTGAAGCTTGGAAATAGGAGTTATGGCCTTATGCTTGAAATGACCTGTAATCTCCAAATGACCAAAATGCCCTTGACTTGTCAAAGCCATAACTTGAGTTCTACAAATCCTATCAAGGACTTCTAGTACTCTCTAGAAAGCTAAGAAGATAAGGAACAACATTAATGTTGACCAAAAGTTCATAGGAATCATCCTTCTTGGGAAAACGTTTGATGCAAGTTGGGTAACTTTCAAGGCCCCAGATTCACATACCTCAGATGACCTGTAACTTGTCAAAGTCATAACTTGAGTTATATAAATCCTATCAAGGACTTCTAGTACTCAAATTAAAGCTAAGAACAAGCTCTACAACATTCATGTTTGGGGTAAGATGAGATGACAATCACATATTGAGCTAAACGGCCTTGAAGATAGGGGTCAAACTAGGGGATTTTACACTATCAAGCCTTAGAAACCCTAGCTTGAAACTTCTCAAACTCTTCAACCATGCTGAGTTAACCTTGGAATCATCCTTATAGCATCTCATTGCATCAATCCATGATCACATGGCCTTTGAATTAGGTCTCAACCTTCCTCAAATCATCAGTTGACCTAGGGTTGACCCAGTCAAACCCTAGCTGCACCACTCATGGCTGGGTCTTCTTAATCTTGCACAATAACCTGTCTAGGCTTCATGATGGATTTCAAGACATCTCATAAGCTCTCTCAAGACCTCAAGTCTAACTTCATGGCTTCAGAATCATCTGAGGACTTCCCACAACTCTCAAGTTAGGAGGCACACACTCTTGGTTTCAACCACTCTCTCTGAGGAGCTTTTAACTACCCTTGAACACTTGAATAACCTTCTTGGCTAGCTTCATAGTCTTGTATAGCTCTTGATTTGTAATCATACCTCTTGATCTCCTGCATATATGTCAATGAAATGCAAATGATAATGCTAATGTGAATGAAATGAAACATAAGCTAGGTAAAGAAATGTTGGTCAAATTTTGGGGTGCAACATTGTCCAATTATTTCGTTGGCATATTAAGGCATTGGAACTAGTCATACCAAGTAGTGATATAAATCAATTGATAGTGTGACTAGCGTAGTGATTCTCATTGCTCATTTCTCATTATCAATTTCCAAAGGCTAGACGCATATCTAGTCTTCTAGTAACGGTTAGTTATAGATGGTAATTTTTCCAAGGTCGCTTCCGCAATTTAAACAATTTTTTAAAACCAATTTTATTGGTAGCGCCGACTGATTTTTTAATAAGGGATTTATTCAACCCCCCTTCTACATCCGTGTCATCGTCTAACATGTGGTATCAGGAGCACCAGTTCACTTCGTGCTTCAAGTATAACTTTGTAGAAAATGGCCAACGAACCTAAACGGGCCTATAATAGAGCTCCCGTTTTTAATGGAGAAAATTACAGTTATTGGAAGGACTGTATGCGGGTGCAAGTTAATTCCATAGATAGAAAAGTATGGAATGTTATTCTCAACGGTCCAATGGAAATAACTATGACCGATGCGAATAATGTGGTTGTGCCTAAGCCCGAAGCACAACGGACTGATGATGATGAGAAAAAATATAATTACGATTGGAAAGCCAAAAATATTTTGATCTCCTCATTAGGAATTGATGAATATTATAGGGTTTCTCATTGTTTTACGGCAAAATATATGTGGGACTCATTGCAAGTTACCCATGAGGAGACCAATGATGTTAAGCTAGTGAGAATAAACATGTTAACGCAAGAGTTCGATCTCTTTTACATGGAGCAAGGGAAAACCATTGCGGACATGCAAAAGAGATTTACTCATCTCATCAATAGATTGCATTCACTAGGTAGGCCAGTGGCCAATGATGTTGCTACTAACAAAATTTTGAGATGCCTTAACAGGGAATGACAGCCGAAGGTAACCGCCATCAAAGAAGCTAACATCCTCACAATTTTGGATCTAACAACATTGTTTGGAAAGCTGCAAGAGCACGAACAAGTGCTCCTAAGCCTAGAGCAACATGAAAAGAAAGAAAAGAAGGATAAAACAAAGATAACTGAAAAGAAGTCTATTGCTCTCAAGACTTCTTCCTCAAAGTCTCAATCTAAAGAGCATAGTGGTTACACGTCGAGTGACGACGATGAAGATGACAAGAGTGAGGAAATGGAGCTGTTCGTAAAGCGTTACAACCGCTATGTTAGAAAGAATGACATCCAACACTCTGAGAAGAATCTTGTCAACTTCCGGAAACAATCTAGGCACTCTAGAAATGATGACACCAAGGGGAACAAAACAAGAGGGTCATGTTACACATGCGGAAAGACCGGACATTATAAACCGGATTGTCCCTTAAACAAAAAGGGCAAAGAAAAGGAATCAAATAGATCACATAAGAAGAAATCAAGGTCGAGGAGATCATATATAGCTTGGGAAAGCGATAGCGATTCCTCTGGCGATGAAAGCTCAAGTGATGAAGATGAATCCGTAAACTTGTGTCTTTCCGCTCACCAAAAGAATAAGAAAAAACAGGTACGACATGCTAAATATAAAAATTCCTCTAACATGTCTCATTTTGAATTACAAACTGCGTTTAATACTTTGCATTGTGAAGCAAAAGAAGCCTTTAAAAGGCTTTCCTCAAATAATCAAATTTTTGCTCACTTAGAGCAAAAGATTCAAGAGTCCGAAAAGAAACTTGAGGCACTTAAAGCTTCCATAGTGGAAAGTACTAAAGCAGGTTGTGAGGATCTAAGAAGTAGAATAGTTAAATTTGGGTGTGACACTTGTTACATTTGGCAAAATGAAGTTAGAAACCTAAATGCCAAACTTAACAAGGCTCTAGAGCCCAAAATTACTTTTGCCATCGATAAATCTGATTTTAGAAAGAGTATGGTTAATCCATATCAAAAATACAAATATGTTGTAAGAGATAACGATAGCAAAGGTAATTCAAAAGTTAACTTTTCATATCTATATTGTTGCAAGAAAGGCCATTTCATTGCTAAATGCCGTTTTAGGAGATTTTTGGTTCCTAAAGGCATTTATCAATGGTTGCCTAAATGCGACCATTTTGTCACTCATGACTTAGGATCCAATAAGCCATTGGGTACCTCCTCTTGTTAATTGTTTTTTCATAGGTACAACATCTTGAGACCACCGAGAGAAGATGGGTTCTTGATAGTGGATGCTCAAGACACATGACAGGAGACATATCTCTCTTCATCGACTTTGTGGCAAAGAAGAAGGGGTATGTCACCTATGGAGATAAAAATCGCGGTGCAATACTTGATAAAGGTAGTGTAGGTAACCCTTCTTCCACTACTATATCTGATGTATTGCTTGTCGAGGGTCTTAAACATAATCTCATTAGCATTATCCAATTATGCGACAAAGGATACAATGTATCATTTTCAAAAGAATGTTTCAAAATTGTGCATAATGATGAAATGAAGAGTGTGTTTAATGGCCTAAGAGTAAACAATGTCTATATGCTAAACTTGAATGAAGTATCTTTGACAAGTGACAAATGTCTCATGACAATGAGCAAGGACTCATGGTTATGGCATTGACGTTTAGCACATGTCAACTTTGACTTGCTTAACAAGGTAGTTTCCAAAGATCTAGTCCTAGGTCTGCCCAAAATAAAGTTTATCAAGGATCACCTTTGTGATGCTTGCCAAATGGGAAAGCAAACGAGGATCTCTTTTTAATCCAAAAATATTGTTTCAACTATGAGACCTCTCGAGCTTCTCCATATGGATTTATTCGGGCCATCTAGAATTAAAAGCCTAGGTGGTAACTATTACGGTTTTGTAATAGTTGATGATTTTTCTAGATTTTGTTGGACTATCTTCTTGGCTAGCAAGAGCGATACATTCGCCGTCTTTGAAAGATTTGTTATGCTTTCCCAAAATAAATTAAACACAAACATTGTCTCAATTAGGAGTGACCATGGAGGTGAGTTTGAAAACTATTTGTTTGAAGAATATTTCGGTAAACACAGAATTGATCACAACTTCTCCGCTCCACGTACTCCTCAACAAAATAGGGTTGTGGAGCGGAAAAATCGTATTTTAGAAGAATTGGGAAGAACAATGATCAATGAAAGTGCATTACCTAAATATTTTTGGGACGATTCCATAAGTACGGCATGTTATGTTTTGAATAGGGTGCTCATCCGCCCCATTCTAAATAAAACACCGTATGAACTTTTAAAAGGGCGCAAGCCGAATGTATCTCACCTGCATATTTTTGGTTGTAAGTGTTGTGTGTTGAATAATGGAAAAGAAAACTTAGGCAAATTTGATTCCAAGGATGACGAAGGTATCTTCCTCGGATACTCTCAGTCAAGTAAAGCTTATAGAATTTATAATAAGAGATTACTTTTCGTTGAAGAGTCTGTACACATAACATTTGATGAATCTTATCCGAGAGACGTCAGAAAAGGTAGCGTTGTTCATGGTGCAAGTACATCTACAAAAGACATACTCAAAGGTGCCGAGCCGGGAATTGGTCAACCCGACCAAGCCAAAGTTGAGGAGGAGAAAGATGACTGCCATGAGGAAACCGAGGAAGTTCATCTGTCTACAAAAGATGATCTCCCTCCAGCGTGGAAGTCTTCTAAAGACCATCCAATCGACAACATTCTCGTTGATATATCAAAGGGAGTTACGACTCGATCTAAGATAAGTAATTTCTGTTATCACTCCACTTTCGTTTCACAAACGGAACCTAAAAACCCTAAAGACGCCTTACTCAATGAGCACTGGTTTTTATCTATGCAAGAGGAACTTAATCAGTTCAAGAGAACTGAGGTTTAGGACCCTGTCCCTCCTCCGCGAGGTCATCGAGTAATCGGCACCCGATGGGTGTTTAGGAACAAGTTGGACAAAAACGGGGTAATAACCCGCAATAAGGCGAGTTTAGTCACGCAAGGGTATAACCAAGAGAAAGGCATCGACTATGAGGAGACTTATGCGCCGGTTACCTGACTCGAGGCTATACGCCTTCTACTTGCCTTCTCTTGTGCGAAAAATTTTAAGCTATTTCAAATGGATGTAAAAAGTGCATTCCTTAACAGTTATATAAATGAAGAAGTTTATGTTACACAACCTCCGGGTTTTGAGTCTCATGAATATCCCGATCATGTATACAAGTTAAAATGTGCCTTGTATGGACTCAAGCAAGCCCCTAGGCTTGGTATGAGCGTCTAAAGTTTCTACTTGATCAAGGGTATTCAAGAGGCAAGGTCGACATAACCCTCTTCATTAAACGTCAAGGAAAACACTTAATCTTGGTACAAGTTTATGTTGATGACATTATATTCGGATCAACTAACATGAATCTTGTAAGAGAGTTTTCTAACCTAATGCAGGGTGAATTCGAGATGAGTATGATGGGGGAGCTCACATACTTTCTCGGATTACAAATCAAACAGCTTGAGGAAGGAACGTTTGTAAGTCAAACAAAGTATTGTCTTGAGCTTCTCAAGAGGTTTGACATGGAAAATTCCAAAGCCATTGACACACCAATGCCAACATGCGCAAATATGAATAGAGATGAAAGTGGTAAGGATGTAGAGGTAAAGAGATATCGAGGTATGATCGGCTCTCTTCTTTATCTTACCGCCTCTAGACCTGATGTTATGTTTAGTGTTTACATGTGCGCTAGATATCAATCTACTCCTAAGGAATCACATTTAAAAGTTGTTAAGCGCATACTTCAATACCTTTCAGGTACTCCAAAGTATGGGCTATGGTATTCCAAAGGAAACGATTGTTCCTTGGTTGGATTCTTCGATTCCGATTTTGCCGGGTGCAAATCGGATAGGAAAAGTTCTAGTGGTACGTGTCACCTATTTTCAAACTCTTTGGTTAGTTGGCATAGTAAGAAACAAGTTTTTGTTGCCTTGTCAACCGCCGAAGCAGAATACGTTGCCGCCGGTAGTTGTTGCGCTCAAGTCTTATGGCTTAAGCAACAATTCTTAGATTTTAATCCTAAACTTGAGCGTATTCCGATTTTTTGTGACAATACTAGTGCAATTAATCTTACCAAGAATCCTGTGCTGCATTCACGCACTAAACATATCGAAATTCGACACCATTTTCTTAGGGATCACATGGAGAAAGGCGATGTTGTTTTTGAACACGTTGATACTACAAATCAACTAGCGGATATATTCACAAAACCGCTTGCCACTGAACCTTTCTTTCATATCCGACAAGAACTTGGTATTCTCAACATTTCGGATCGTGTTTAGTAATATTTCTTGCACATATTTTATTCATCTATATTTATACCTACTTCGGTCATCGGATATCTAACCAATTTAAGATGTTGTAAGTATAAGCATATATTCATCAAGCCACTCTCGGCATGAAGGTGATATCTTTCCTTAACTCTATCTCTCTCGATTTCTATGTTCACACAAAATGCTTTAAACTGTGTGTTATACGTGTCATATATATCATAATATATGTATCTTGTCTATTTGAATGCTTGAAGTTTGTTGTGGCTGGTTATTTATGCATCTTTGTTGCTTATATGTTCATAAATGTGAAAATATGCATGTTTTGTCTGCATGAGTCGATCCAAACAGGGTGCGGTCGACTCACAAAAATATCCCCAAAATTGAAATTTTGTTCGGGTATGCTCAGGTCGACCTATCGGTCGACGCATACCTGTTGATTTTTGAACTTGACAATTTTAACATAGTATGCATCGACGCATACAAAGGAGAGGTCGACGCATCGCGCGAAAACTGTCAATTTTTTTTTAAAAAAAAACCGTTCAAAATCCCCATCATTTCAATTTTTGATGACTCATTAATTGTGCATCATTACATATGCATTGTAACTTGACACTATTTCTTACCTATACCCTATTCATCTCCTCTTCCCCAAACCTAACTAGCTTCTATAGAAAGGGGTAAACTCTTAATCTCTCTACACTTTCAAAATCTTCTCAAATCCTTGAAAATCATCATCAACCCATCCTTCTTATCCTCTCTTTGAACTCAACCACCATGGCTGCAAAAAGAATAACATGTAAAAGAACTTTAAGGGCCTCCTCATCTACTTCCATTCTGGTTTCCGCCGTATCCTTAGTGCCTCCGGAGTCTACTGAAAGCTTCACCAAGAATTTTAGTAAAAGGTCTATGGTTAAGCAACACGCTTATTATCGTCTCTCGGCAGAGCGTATGCACATTCCTCGCATCATCAAGCATCTTTATTTTCAAGGGGTAAACAACTTTTTGGAGTGCAATTAAAAATATAATGAAGACATTGTACGCATCTTCTACACATGTCTTCACGGTAAATTTTCGGGTTCTCAATTTCACACTAAGATTGGAAACACAAAGGTTAGTGTCACTACTATTGTCTGGCAAGAATACTTTGATATGTCTCTTGATTCGGACAAGCCTCTCTTTGAGGTCACTGACACCCGCACGGTGGAAAGCTATGAGTTCAAGACAGCTTTGAACTCTATGTTGAAAAAGCCGTATGTTGATCATATTGTGGAAAACGACTTATTTCCGAAGACCGTCACCACAGGAAAGTTGAAACCATAGGATAGGATTCTGCAATGGATAGTGGCATGCATTTTGCGGCCTAATAAAGGTGGTTTTTCTCGCGTTGATTAGGCAGAACTTCACTTGATGTACATTTTGAGATATAAGATTAAAATTAATTGGCCTTACTACATTGCAAGTAGGATTTACACTTTAAGGGACTCAGGTCGTGGTACAACTCTCTCTTATGGGTCGGTTATTAAAGAGTTCATAACTAGTGCTAAAGTGGCACTTCCGGCATTTTCGTATAAATCGCTCACTTCTGACCAGGAGTTTTATTAGAAAACTCTTACCATGATGGGTTATATCTGGCTTCATGATGAACAGCGGTACAAATTTGTTGTTAAAGCCACTACTTCCCGGGTAGAAGACTCCGAGGAGAGTGAGGAGGAAAGTGAAGAGGATGAAGAAGAAGAAGAAGAAGAAGAAGAAGAAGAAGAAGAAGCACAAGAGGAGTAACATGACGACAACTAATGGAGGCTGACGATCAAATAAATGAGGATTGGGTTCAACATACACCATCCACAGAAGAGAGTAATAACCAAGTCTGGGGTAAGTGGAAACACACCGGGTGGAAAACAATACGTGAATACTATCAGCCTTCACAGTGGAGCTATGAAGAGCCAACAGATCCCCCGCAGCCACAGTCTTCAGAGCTTCTAGATATGATGAGGGCCATGCAGTTAGAGCAACGTACCTTCATGACTGCTCAGGACGAGCGATTCGCCCAAATTCATAGCCAATTCGACACACATACTGAAAGATTCATCACCTTCTCCTTGAATATTAATAAACGGTTAGATGCTCTAGTTGGATCGACTGAAAGTCAGGAGCAGGCCATTTTACACAATCTCAATACCTTGAACAGTGTTGTCTTGGAATTTACCAACATGGCAGATCCGTATCGTGGAAGAGGTCACCACTTCAGAGGGAGGGAATATTGAAGCCTCTGCATTTAAGCATCCTTGCATCTCATCCTTTTATGTTGTTTTGTTATTTTGCATTATATTAAATAATTTCTACTTGTGATAATGCTTTGTTTCTTTTTAATGCTTTATAACTTCTTGAGCACAAACTGTTCTATGTGTTATTAATATATGGTTTGTTTATCTACTCGTCTCTTGATCATTGATGTTATGATGTGTGGATAACTGTTCATGTTGTTTGTTACCTGTTGTACATACTTTTTTATGTGAGCCTTCATTTCTTAACCAATCTCTCCTTCTTTTTGATGTTGTCAAAGGGGGAGACGAGTGTGCTAAGATGATAGTAAGAACTATGAGAGTTGAAAATGAAAGACGTCGCAAATAGAGGCATCAAGCAAGGGGGAGGTTAATATCGCACATCACACAGGCCGGTTTCACATTTTTTGCCATCATCAAAAGGGGGGAGTATGTACGGAAAAATCCTCATATACCATACAAGTGTGTTTCAATGATGCCAAAACGCAACCACATGGAAGAATCGGTAATTGGCATTATCACCACAAGGCATAAGCATACCTTATCTCTTTCGTCTCATTTGCTTGCATATTGTGTCATCAAATTAGCGTCATTCGAGTCAAACATCATTGGTGGATTATGTGTTGCATCTAGAAGTGTCAAAAACATAAAAATAGGCATTTTTGCAAAATACAAGTCTTTGAGTCGACCGCTCATTTTGCTCCGGTCGACTCATAAAAGGTGTCTATAAAGTGTATTTCCCACGGGTTGGCACACGTCGACCTCCGGTCGACGCATATTGATCGATATTTGTGTTTGTTTAAAAAAATAGACTTTGCGTCGATGCATGGTATTGTTTTGGTCGACGCATAGCCTGTTACTTTGCATAGTCTATTATGTCTGGAGAGTTCCGGTCGACCACTCCTTTTGTATGGCCGACAATTCGCCGCTTTTTTGCATAATTCTGGTCTTTCCACTTATTTCGAAAAGTGGTTTTGTCTGTAATTTTTTGGCATACTATAAATAGAAAGTTTCTCATTTTCATCAACAACAATTGAAACAATTGAATCAATTGCAAAACAAGAAAAGTGAAAGCGGTGCCATTAGTTCTCATCATCTTCATCTTCTACAATTCATACCACAACAATCACACACAATAATATTTGTTGTGCATTATGGTTTATTTGAAGTGATAACTTCTGAAGCCATTGATTGGGAATCCGGTTCGGGTTGAGTTTTTGGCAGCTTTTTCTTTAATAAAACCTTGAGGGTTTTGTCCTCCAAGATTCACTGAATTTGGGGGTTCTTGGTACGAATCTTCTCAACATATATTCAGATGAGCGAAGGTGATCAAGGAGCGGTGGGTTCCGTCGATCTAGTAGCGGCAATTGGTGAATTATGAAGGAGAGGTCCGGGTTCGATTAGCCGAAATCAAATGATCCAACAACATGTTACATTTATATTATATAAGCTCAGTTCTATTGTTAGAATTGAGGGCAGACGTACCCCGAAGCGAGGACGGCGGGGGAACTGCCTCAACAAATCTTTGTGCCTTTTACTTTTTGCATTTTCATTTTGCTTGATATTTACTTGAATTTAGTTCAAACAATAATATCAAATTAAGGACTGTTGAGTAAGCTCTTAAGTAATTTTAACTATAGTACAATAGTTTATTGTACAAGGAAACTAGTGCTACTTACTCAAGGCCGAAATCACTTGGAGTGCTCTGCACGCTAAGTGTTTGATAAATTGTCTGAACCAAAATTCTCTTGTGCTGTCCAATTATTTTGTTGGCATATTAAGGCATTGGAACTAGTCATACCAAGTAGTGATATAAATCAATTGATAGTGTGACTAGCATAGTGATTCTCATTGCTCATTTCTCATTATCAATTTCCAAAGGCTAGACGCGTATACGGTCTTCTAGTAACGGTTCGTTATAAATGGTAATTTTTCCAAGGCCGCTTCCGCAATTTAAACTATTTTTTAAAACCAATTATATTGGTAGCGCCGACTGATTTTTTAATAAGGGATCTATTTAACCCCCCCTTCTAGATCTGTGCCATCGTCTAACTGAAACCAACATGTTTTTTTTTGTAAAATGAAGTTTTGTAGAGAATTTTGGTGAAATGAATAACACCTTAAATTTATTCTTGATGAATCCACCATGAATTAAAGTGAATCAAAGCCCTGAATTCAATGAATTAATCTTTTACATTATCACTTGAATCTTAACAAACCATGACGGAACAAATAATTGCAACTCGAATTTTCATGTTCAATGTCTCTCTTGATTTGAATATAAGAACCACAGTTAATTGATTTCCACTTCTTCAAATCCATTATTAAAATCAATCTTTAAGTGAAAAGAAACCAACTTGAAATGATCTTGAATTGAATGGTGTGTTTGAATTCCCACTTGAACAGGACCACAACTTTGAATCAATTCAGCCATTTGGGACACTGATGGATCATAGTCTTTATTGGGGATCAGATGAAATGTCTTAAAATCAGGGAACCCTAACTATAACTACGATACACTGCACCAAACCTTAATTAGAAATGAACTGATATTTGATGATCAAAAATCACAGAGCGTTTGACTTTAATCACATTCTCACATTTAGAACAGTCCATGATATAGGTGACTTGTAAATGGATCAACTCTAAGTCATTTGACCAAAAACTAGGTCAAACTCACTTGAACTGAATCAAATTTCTCACACATACACTTAACCTATTAGCCTCAGGAGAAACTCAACTGAACGGCACTTGCCCATTCTTAAACCCAAAGGGTGAGAAACCCTAATTTTTTCCTTGAGTGTACACCGATGAAACAATGACTTGATGAGGATCAAAACCCTAATTCAGAATCTTTGCCAAAGCATGATGATTTGATACTGAAACAATCCACTTGTTTGACCAAAAATTAGGTAAATTTTCGACTGAATCTCCAACCACATTGTACACATCCTTGACCTGATAACCTTACCTGACTCTTAATTCAGTCTTGCAAGACCTGAGTCCCAAGGAACTTGTGACAAAACCAAATTGCACTGGATTATTGAGGAAAGGCGGTCTCTTAGAAATATGAGGACTTAATTGGTGAATGACCTATCCAAACCTTGATTGGTCAACCCTTGAAACCTCTTTAAGCAATACCTAATTCAAAAATGACACAAAACAACAAAGCCTAATAACTCAGTTAGATATGCATGAATGATTGACCTAGAATTATATGCAAAAGATGATGACATCTAAGGGGTAAAATTTGGGGTATGACAATTGCCCCTATTTAAATAACTTAACCGGATGACATGAGCGATGACGATCCTCATAAAATCAGGGTGAAAGGTATTTAAATATAACAAACATAAAATTTTGCCCTTAGATGCAATGTTATGCTAAGGACAAGAGAAACTATGCAAATTATGACATGCCATGAGTTCTAGCATGATGATATGATGATGCAAAATGTAGACAAAAACAGGACACAAAAAGGGATAAAGGTCAACATCCAAGGATAACAACACACTAGGGATGACCAAAAACACTGGGGAACATAAACAACTGGGGAAATCTAAAGTGATCAAGAAAAAGATTCAGGCATGACCAGGTGACATTTTAGAAGCAAGATCCTCATTGAAGATAGAACCAAAATAGACGGTCTCCCCTGGGGAATATCCAGAGCAGTTAAACAACAGGTCTAGACATAACTAGGTGACACTTTAGGACAAAAGATAAGCAAAAAAGATCTTTACCAAGGATAAAAACCAGAAAGAAGTATGATTTCCACTGGGGATCAAGTCAAACAAAGGATTGGTCTTTTGACAAGAGAATCAAGCAAAACAAGAAATGACCTTATGACAATCATTGTTCCATTCAACCGATTGATTTTTTCTTAGAAATTTGAATATTGGTTCATAGGTAGCCGTTAGATGAGAAATGAATATGGATATGTAATTAAGTCGGCCCAGAAAGCCACAAACTTCTTTTTCTGTTTTGGGAGGAGGCATGTTCTTAATCGCCCGAACCTTGTCAGGATCAACTTCAATGCCTTTCTGACTCACAATAAAGCCCAACAGTTTACTAGATCAAACTTCAAAAGTGCATTTTACAGGATTCAAATGCAGTATGAAATTTTAGAGTCTGTCAATAAATTTCTTCAGATGGCCCAAATGATCATCTTCAGTTCTGGATTTTGCAACCATATTGTCCACGTAAACCTCATTCTCTTTATGGATCATATCATGAAAGAGGGTTGTCATGGCACGTTGGTATGTTGCCGCTGCATTTTTCAAACCAAATGGCATGACTTTATAGCAATATGTACCCCAAGGTGTGATGAAGGTAGTCTTCTCCATATCAACTGGGACATCTTGATCTGATTATATCCTGAGAAACCGTCCATAAACGAAAAGATAGAGAACTGCGCAGTATTGTCTATTAAAACATCGATATGAGGCAGAAGAAAATCATCTTTCAGACTAGCCTTATTGAGATCTCGATAATCCACACACATTATAATTTTCCCATCTTTCATTGGAACTGGGATGATGTTAGCAATCCATTTAGGATATTTGGAAGTGGCTAGGAACCCAGCATCAAATTGTTTCTTTACCTCTTCTCTGATTTTAAGTGCCATGTCGGGTGTGGTCCTTCTGAGTTTTTGCTTGACAGAAGGACATTCAGGCTTGAGTGGAAAGTGATGTTCAACGATGTTGGTATCCAACCCAGGCATATCTTGATAAGACTAGGCAAAAATATCAACATATTCTTTCAATAACTTAACCAACTTGGAGTGTACATGCTTAGCGAGGGATGCCTCAATCTTGACTTCCTTTCTGACATCATCAGTACCAAGATTGACAACTTCCACTGGCTTTTTGTGTGGTAAATCTCTTTCTGCTCGTGCTCAAGGAGCCTTGCTAGTTCATCCAGTAACTCACAATTTTCCTCACCATGTTCTTCGGCTTGGTTAATTGGAATTCCATAATTACAATGGTTGTTTGCCATGTTGTTATCAACACATTTATTTGTTCTACATGTTTATGAATTATTTTTAGAATGAGCTATTTGAAAGTTAAAAATAAAAAGAAACTTTTGCCATTTGTTATTTGTGAGAAAAAAAGTAAAATAAAGAAAGGGAGCATGATTTGAATGCAAAAAGACTTTTATTTATTAATCACATAATATTTCAAAAGCGGGTGGCCCTTTACAAGCTATCCACTCGTCTACGACAAGGAAGAGGGAACAGGAAAGAAAAATGCATTACATGTTTGTAGGAAAAACCACGGGAACCACAGTAGATGTTCAATTGTTGAGCTTGAAACTAGGCGGACACTTGCATACAAAGCTTGCACTTTGGTTGCTAGGACCAGCATCATCGATGGCTACCAAGATACCACCCTTCTGAAAACTAGTGTTGTTGAACTTGATCAAGTTGCACTTCTTCTGACTGTACGAGCTAGCCTGTTGATCGGGGTGGTAACCCAGTCTAAAATAATCATGCTTCTCAACCACATTCAAGATTTTCCCCTAGCCAGAAAATGCACCTTTCTTAACGGTCCCTTTAGCACTCTTGATAGATGACATGGTCTTTTTCGGTGATCTACTTGGATTGACAGAAGCAGATTTGCCATCTTCGAATTTAAGACATTGCAACGACACCTCAACTATGCCTTCATCAGTCTCAAGATATCTGAAGGATAATAACTCGCTTACTAGCAAATCTTCTTCAACATAAATGATGACCATTTGATCGTCAAACATGAATTTCAACTTTTGATGCAATGTGGAAGTAACTGCCCCTGCAACATGAATCCATGGTCGACCCAATAAGCAACTATATGCAGGATTAATATCCATCACTTGGAAAGTAATGGTAAACAGATACGGCCCAATCTTAATGGGTAGATCTACCTCGCCAATAACTTTCCTTCGAGAACCGTCAAAATCTAAGACAGTTAAAGGGCTCGGCCTCATCTCACTCCCTTCTACTAGTAGTAAACTCAATGTGCCCTAAGGTATCACATTGAGAGAAGAACTGGTATCCACAAGAACATGAGATAGCAAAGATTCCATACAAGTTACTGAAATATGCAAGGCTCTATTATGGGCAGTTCCTTCAAAAGGAAACTTTGACTCGTTGAAACCCAAATACCAGCGTGCAGTTATATTTGCAATCACGTTGTTGCACCCCAAAATTTGACCAACATTTATTTACCCATCAAGTGTTTGAAGGTTGATACCTTTATCAGAAAGTTCAAGAGATCCTCAGAGGAATTGGTTGAAACCAAGGTTGTGTGTCTCATAACTTGAGAGTTGTGGGTGCTCCTCAGATGTTTCTGAGACTTTGAAGAATGGACTTGAAGCTTTGAGAAATTTTATGAGATGTCTTGAAAGCCATCATGAAGCCCAGAGAGGTCATTATGCAAGAATTCAGAAGATTCAACCATGAATGGTAGAATTAGGGTTTTGACTGGGTCAACCCTAGGTCAACTGATGATTTGGAGAAGGTTGAGGCCAATCCAAAAGCCATGAGATCATGGAGTGATGTATTGAGATACTATAAGGATGATTCCTAGACCAACTCATCATGATTGAGGAGTTTGAGAAGTTTTAAGCTAGGGTTTCTAAGGATCGACAGTGTAAAATCCCCTAGTTTGATCCCTATCTTCCAGGACGTTTTAGCTCAAGATGTGATTGTCATCTCATCTTCCCCACAACATGAATGTTGTAGAGCTTGTTCTTAGATTTAATTTGAGTGGTATAAGTCCTTGATAGGATTTGTGGAGCTCAAGTTATGGTTTTGACAAATTACAGGTCATCAGAGGTATGTGAATCTGGGTCCTTGAAAGTCACCCAACTTGCAGACAACTTTTGCCCTAGTAGTATGATTCCTATGGTCTCTTGGTCAACATGAATGTTGAAGAGAATCTTCTTATCTTTCTATAGAGTACTAGAAGTCCTTGATAGGATTTGTAGAACTCAAGTTATGGCTTTGACAAGCCAAGGGCATTTTGGTCATTTGGAAGTTATAGGTCATTTCAAGCATATGGCCATATCTCCTACTTCCAAGATTCAAATGGAAAAACCTTAAACATCAAAGTTGCTTAGAATGATGTTTTAAGGCTATTAGGGTGGCCATGAGATGTTGGAAAGGCTCATAGCAAAAAGTGATAAAAATGGCCTAAAAATGAGGCATAAGTTAATTCAAGTGAAATGGAAAATCATAAAATCCAAGCTATAAACCCTAACCATGTCATATGATAGTTCATTTTGACTCCCAAGGACATTTTGAGAACAATGGTTCAGCCACAATTTTGATTTGAGGCTTAAATTTTGGGGTTGCTTTGTAATTTACTTGATTACATAATGGCATACCAAACCAAAACAAGGAAAAGCTTAATGAATAAGGGAAATATGCATTGTGTATTGTCCTAAATCTCATGTAAAGAGATATTCAAGTTGGTTTCAAGCATTATAGGGATTTTTTCATGATATATCATATGGTGAGAATGGAAATGCAAAATATCATGTCATGAAACTTCAAGTTCCTACTAGATTGATCTAGATGGTTCTAGATCTTTCTAAACATCTCTATATATTGATTACAATCTCCATGGTGAAAGGTGGGTGATTGTTGATGTTAATGGTGGTAGAGAATAGAGATTGAACCAAAATTCTCCATTTTGCAAATTGTATTGAAACTTCATTTTTCTCTTCATTACCCTTCCATTTTTTTCCACAAATCATCACTACAATCATTGCTGAGTGTATTCATCTTGATTTGCAACCCCATTGATGAAGAATTGAGAGCTTTCCAAGTGAAGTTGCAAGGGAGCAAAAGGCATTGGATCTTGAGATTCAAGCCATTTCCATCAAATCTTGTGCAAGCAGAGTATTGTTCATCACCTAAGGACCACTCTTGAGGATCTACAAGGATTGATTCGAAGCTTTTTAACACCTACCATTGCAAGAATCAAGGTAAGCAAAATCACTTCCACACTCTGATTTAGGCATGGCTAGGGTTAGTTCTTGTTGTGAAACCATTAGAGACCAGTAGGTGATTCATTTGGATGAGTTTAAGATCAATTAGTGAGGTTTCTTCCATGGTGGTTAATTCTTGATGGAGTTAGAATGATTGATTTAGGGGGTTATAATGCACGATAATTGGTTGGTTTTAATCAGCATGGCATAAGGATTAATTATATATAAAGATTGTTGCGTTTTATGATGGTCAAAAACTGAAGAAAGTTTGGATTCATGGAGTTGTACCATTCGGTTTGGAGGATTTAGGGTGTTTCAATGAAATCCAATGGCATGGTTGTGTTCTACGTAAAATTCTAGTCAAGATTGGTTTTTGGATCGTGGCATTTGATGGAGTATTGAGGTCACACGAGTGGTGGAAAGATCATGCATGAAGCTTATGTTTTCATGGAGGTTCTAAAACCCTAATGGACCAAGGAGGAAGACGACGCATGAGCCGTTGATACACATGTTGACCGTTTGACTGGAGCATTGATCCAATGGCCGAGATTTAAACGCGAGATGAGAGGGAGATTCTGACCCTGGAACGCAGCGTTCCATTTAATCCAGCATGGGCCTCACGCGAACTTTGCTCTCCCCACCCCCTTGTCCAAGCCCAATTGATTTTTAACTATGATTTCCTGCTATCCACACCGCTATTCTATCATTTTCTTTAGTTTTTTTTATGATTTTTCTGATAAAAGCTGGGCCAGGCGCTTTGCTTTCGCCACCCCAATATCTGGGCCCATCCATATAACAACTGCATATTCATACTTCTTGCACCCACCTCATCATTTCTCATATTATTTTTTCCCAAATTTCTTTAATCTTTAAAAATTCATAATAAAATGAAAAATGAATATTTTTTAATGAGCCTTTTTTTCCCATTTTCCATTTTCTGTCTAGAAAAACATAAAACCATAAAATAGCCATTTTATTTCATTTTTATATTTTTTGTACATTTTTACTTTTAATTGCTTTTGTAATTCTTTTAGTTGATATGTTGATTTGTAGAATTTAATTAGGATAGTTCCCTTAGGATTTTAAGTTCAATCCTTTTAGGATGATTAGAGGAATGTTTTAGGGTCCCCCTGAATTAATTTCATAATTTTATGACAATTTTTAGGGTAGTTTTAATTAGGTAGTTCTAGGTAGTGTAGAATTAGATTAAAACTTTAGTATAGGTTAATAACAATTTTAGATTTAGGTTTTGTAGGGCAATTTAGTCTATGGGGAATATATGGGACTTAAGGGTAGTTATGTAGGGTCCCCTAGCATTTATATTAGGAATTAATAGAACAATATACTATTTTTGGTTGATTTTTGAATTGAATGATTGTTTGTATGGCCTTTAGGGCAAGTTTTGTTTAGTTTGCTTTGCTTTGGAGTTTCCCTTTGGTTTGAGGAGCTTGGCATCTCATTGTGGAGCTTAGTGGAGCATACTAGAAGATTGGAAGAGGCTTGGAGGAGCTTGAAGAGCTTGTTCTTCTTTTCTCTTTGTTGTTTTAGGGATAGGATTAGGAAGAGCTTAGATGTAGATAATTTCTTTCTCAAACATGGATAGTATCCTTCACATCCATCCCTCCCTATGATTCAAAGTCCTTCCAGGGTACACACCTCTCTCCTTTGGAGGGATTAGTGTTATACCCAGGAGGTAGAACTTTTGAGGGAACCCTTCATTTGATATTGAACCCTTATAGGTCACCTTTGGTGATCAAATAAGCAGTTCAATATCCCCCAGCTTACCCAGTAAGTGATTCTCTCTGATTGGATTATTCTTGAGAGCTGTCAGAGCTTGAGCATGAAGATGAAGACTTCATTGAAGATTGTTGAAGAGGATGAATCCTTGAAGACTGTCATTCCAGCTGAAGCTTGAAGAGCATGAAGGTCAAGTTGATACTTGAATATCCCTGAAGATGGTGAAGCCTGAAGGTGGAGCTGATCAAAGAAGCTGAAGCTTAAGGGAGAAGATGAGTTGATACTCATGTTGTAGGGTTGAAACCTGGAAGAGCAAACTGATGTTTGGCAAGAGTGATTGAAGTCTGAAGACTGGGGTTGCTACTAGAGGAGCTGAAGCTTTCTTCTGTTTTTCTTTTATGTATTGTTTGTTTTGTTTGATTTGTCTGTTGCATTAGATTAAGTCCATCTAGAATAAGTAGAATCTAGGAGCATGATTGCATTAGAGGTTGAGTTGCTCCCTCTGCTTGTATTGTTATTGCGTGGCTTTGCTTGCGGGTATTCGGTAGAGCCCAGCTCCCTTGCCCATGTGGTTTGTTTGCCTGATGGCATTTCATTTCTTTTATTTGTATGATTGCAGTTTACTGTTTATTGCTTGATAGCATGTTGTTTATTTTTCAATATGATTACTGTTATTTCATGACTGGATTGAGGTTGAGACGAGCTTGTGGAGGCTGAAGCCCCACACACATTTCCTCCCTCACTTGCATTGCATGCATTTTACTGTTAAGCTGATGCTTTGTCTGTTTTGGTGTATCATTGACATGATCCCTTAGGACTCTCATTTCCTTTGATAAGGATTTGATGATAGACTTTTAGGTTGAAACCTATGCATGACAACATCTAGGAGTTCCCTGTTCAAACCTCAACCATAGGATGAATCCATGGCATGATAACAGTAGGACTTGATAGTCTCCCTCCTAGTTGGGCTTGTTCTCTTCTCATCTCAAAACAGTTTAAGATACAGTAATCATGAATGATTTCTTTCGTACGTTACGAGCCTTAAGCTATCTGAGAAAGGATTGTGGGAGAGCTTCTTTTCCACAGTCTGGATGTTTAGTATGGTACCCTTTGGGTGACATGCGACGCATTCACTCTCAGGTCATAGTCTCTGGTGCGGTTGAAATCGCAAACACAATAAAAAACACTTCTTTCGTAAAAGACAGGAAATAAACCGTAGTTTCCCGAACTACGTGAGCTCTGATCTCTCATACCTGTTGAGAGTACGTAGGCACAAGATGGAGATGTCTTGGCGAGCAACCTTCCCCCATAATCCTTCATAGGCCGAACTACGTTGACTCTGATTTCTCATTCTCTGATGAGAATACGTAGGCATAAAGTGCGACGCTTTGCCGAGTCATTTTTCTTTTCTTTTTTTTCCAGCCAGCTCTGATAGGTAGATAGAATAAAACCAACCCGTCCAAGTAAACAAACAAGCGAGGATCCCGTCGAGTACGACGGACGTGAGGGGTGCTAATACCTTCCCCTTGCGTAACCGACTCCCGAACCTAGACAATGGTTGCGACGACCTTGTCTTACCCTTATTCGTCAGGTTTTTCCGATCGTTTCCTTTCCCGCTCTGAGGGATAAATAACGAAAGGTGGCGACTCTTATGTTATGCTGGCACCTTATTTTCGCGCAAGCGACAGCTGGCGACTCTGCTGGGGACTCCAACGGTTCCCTGCGAGAGTCAATCCTACCGCTTGTATGTTTACTTATTGGGTTACGTTTATTTATCGCATTTTTTACTTCTCGCACTTTATTTCCCGCATTTTATTTTCAGTATAATATGATTATTTGTGCTGTTGTGGGATGAGAGTTCTGATGAGTGAGAAGCCAGACCCAGGCTTGAGTGCACCATAGAATTAGAGTGGAAATTAGTGGGCGCGTGCTTGCTTTGCAGGCACTAGTGTCTCATGAAATCCACGCTCAGACGAGGTTCATCCGGTTGGCTTCACTTTCAACCCTTTGGGTTGAGACGGTTGCTGGTTTGGTGGATTGTCGACTCTGGGGACCGATCATTTGTGATTCAGCTAAGTGAGGCCTCTTCATGAGCTGGTGATGCCACACCTTCTGGGTATCGTATCACCCCTCTTGAAAGTCTGTGACGCTGATGAACGCATAGGATGTCGTACCTTGAGTCAGTTTAGGTCCATACCTGTGAGTGGGATTGGGTTTATTGCAGGAAACTTTGACCTTCAGACTACCTGGTTTTCTTGACAGTGGATCAGTTATGTTGGTACCAGGGTTCCTCAGTTGCAGATTTGTCTGTTCTTGATAGAGCACGTTTTGATCAGAGGATCTTATCACCAGGTGTATGTCTGTTCTTGATAGAGCAGGTTTTGATCAGAGTATTGTCATTAGTGGTTTGTTCTTGATAGAGCATATTTCTGGGGTCTGAGGATCTCATCAGCAGATGTTGTTTGTTCTTGATAGAGCAGATTTTGAGTGGGGTCTGAAGATCTCATCAGCAGCTGTATGTTTGTTCTCGATAGGGCAGATTTTTGATTTGGGGTCTGAAGACTTCATCAGCAAATATTTCTTGATCATACATCAGAGGTCCTTACCATCAGACATTTGTTCTCAACAGAGCAGAATTTTGATCCTATGTATATGGTCCTATCAGATGGTAGTTCTTAGCAGATCATAGCGGTGGTCTTACACCGGGGTTTTCTTCTCATCAGTGATTGTTGATACAGGACCTCCACACCAGTTACCTGGATATATTATTGCATGACTGCATCTTGCATTAGTTTGCATGACATTTGCATTTCATTAACGTGTGTCTGTGTTGCAGGTACCGTTTCCCCGATCCCGGATTTCTCGCCTCCCATTGTATTATTATGGCCTCGCTCAGGAAGACCGTTGCGTATAAGTTTCCTACCCCTGATGTGTCGAAGTTGACTAGTTTGATAGCTCTAGCAGGTGATTCTGTGAAGGATGGGTTCAGGAAGTCTTACGGCAGGTTGCTCAGTCTGGTTTGCAAGCCTTCTACGTCCGAGTTGAATGGGTTGCATGCTCTGTTGCAGTTCAATGACCCTCCGCTGAGATGTTTCACTTTTCAGGACTTTGTTCTCGCGCCGACGCTGGAAGGGTATGCTGATTTGCTGGGTGTGCCTATCAAAAGGCAGATGCCTTTTGTCCACATGGATGTTGAGCCTGATCTGGCTGGTTTAGCTTCTTCACTTTATTTGGACGCCTCTGAGTTAGTAGTGACGAGTTGGAACAAGGTTCCTGGGTTCTCCTTGCAGTTTCTAGTAGCTAAGGCTCAGCAGTGTGCTAAGGACAGGTGTTGGGACACATTCAATGCCATCCTCGCTTTATGCATATATGGCATTATCCTGTTCCCCAACATGCCTGATTTCGTAGACTTTGATGCATTTCACATCTTCGCTTCAGGGAATCCAGTCCCTACTTTGATCGGAGACGTCTATCACTCAGTGCATTACAAGAATGAGAACCGGAGAGGGAAGAATGTCTCATGCTGCGTACCGTTGCTGTACAAATGGTTTGATAGTCATTTGCCCAAGAGGGGTTCGTTCGTCTTGTCTGCAGCCACAGCTGAGTGGCCTGAGCGTCTGATGGGTTTATCTGCAGAAGATATTGATTGGTTCGACAGAGACAGGTTAGGTACTGAGGTGATCTTCAGTTGTAGTGGGTTTCCTAATGTACCTCTGATAGGTAGGAAGGGTTGCATCAACTACAATCCGTCATTGCTAGTTCGTCAGTTCGCATATGCTTTGAAGACTCCGCCGAAGGAGGAAGAGGTACAGGAATCTCTGTACCTCGCGGGTACTTTAGAGGGGGATTTGTTGTCCAAGCTTCAGCGTGTGTGGAACAGTATCAGCAAAAGAGGAAAGCCTTTGTTGGGAAAGAGCAACAATCAGGCCTACCCTCCATATTCAGCATGGATCAGAGCCAAAGCCAACGTTATAGGGATGCCATTTCCTCATGCCAGACCAGAGAGTCCTCCACCAGTCGAAGAGCCTACTACTGTGTCCATTCATTAGCATAACCAGGTCGTAGCTGAGCGGGATGAATTGAAGCGGGCGAACGCAGAACTGGAGAAGGAGTTAGCTCAGCTTCGAAGTGAAAGGAATGAAGTCGTGCATGCTTTCAAAAAGCAAACAGAGTTGGTGAACCAACTGGGTACAGACCTGGCGAAGCAGATTGCTGATCGTGAACGCTTGGGTCAAGACTTCAGGGTTGTTAATGACGTACTAGCTACGAAGAAGCAGCATTTGGACGAGGCATATCGGAGGATATCTAAGTTCGACCAGCACTAGAAGGCTTCCCTGGCCACCAGGAAGGAGCGAGAGGATAAATTGATGCTGCAGATCTCTAAGCTAGAAGCCGAGGTAAAGGACAGTGAGCGAAGGTTTGATGAAGAAACCGCTCGCAGGTACGTCGCCGAAGGCCAACTCAACAAAGCCCTTGCCAACCTGAAGGAGTGCAAGCTGAAGTTTGAGTCTAAGAAGCGGAAACAGGAGGATTGCTTCGGCGAAGGAGCATGGGAAAGTTCAGTTCAGGGACTTCATTATACTATTGTGCAGAGGGAACTACTCGTCGAGGGGTTGCTCACTTTGCCAGATCATCCAGAGACGAAGGAGTTATTAGCAGAGTATCGCGCCCGTGGCCGTACTTGACTAGTTGTATTCCTTTTGTTTTGATCTTTGCTGTATGCTGACCATCACAAGACTTGTTGGCTGAGGTCACGCTGTTGATTTGTTGTGTACTCACTGATGCTATGTACTGCCTTGATAGGCCTTTCCTTATATATATATGAGATTGATGTTTCCATGATTGGGCTCGGACTTCTTCTTCTTATTATTATTATCAACACTGGCACTAAGGCACTAGGATCGGGGGGAATCTCCCAAGCACACAGACACACGCATGCATCTGCATGAAGCATTTGCATGGCGTACATTTTGTTGTTTTTCCTAACCTTTAATGTTTACAGGTTTTTTCAGGTTTACAGGTTCCAAACTGCTTCCGGTCTCCAGGATTGATCAGAGGCTCATTCACCGTTATTCAACTCGAGCTAATCAGACAAGGATCATGGATCAGGTGCAGTCAGATGTTCAAGAGCTCCGTGAACAGATGGATCGTTTTATGGAACTGATGCAGGTAGTCGCTAATGGTCAGGACCAGCTCCGTACTTTGGTTCAACCTTTGATCTCCAGGGTTGATAGTAACGGCATACTTCATGGCGGGGCTGTGCCTACTCCTCCTCCAGTTGATACTCCACAGAATGTTGTTCCTGTTGCCGGGGGCAACGGCGGTGCTAATGGCAATGTGATGGCCAATATCGAACTCAATGCGACGGGCGTCGGCAATGGTAGTCTGGGAGCTAACGTAAACATCGGGCCGGTCAACGGCAATGCTGGCGTCGGAAATCTGTT
This sequence comes from Lathyrus sativus, assembly GCA_963859935.3. Lineage (NCBI taxonomy): Eukaryota > Viridiplantae > Streptophyta > Magnoliopsida > Fabales > Fabaceae > Lathyrus > Lathyrus sativus. Next base: position 133,042,769 of record OZ012736.1, on the reverse strand, counting down.
GGTGCCTCAACCGTGGCTTGAGGATCGTCAGGATGATGTGTTTTCTCAAAGGGGTGTGGAAGCAGAGTTGAATGCTGAAGCGCGGCTCAGGTTCAAAGCACTGGAAGACAAAATGAGAGACATTGAGAATCAGAATACTTTGGGCGTTGATATGTCCAAGCTGGGGTTAATTGCTGATTTCAAGGTACCTCCTAAGTTCAAGGTTCCTGTCTTTGAGAAGTATAAGGGTACTACTTGCCCTCGTGTCCACCTTCGATCCTACTATAGAAAGACGTCTGCCTATTCCGACAACGAGAAGTTACTGATGCACTTCTTCCAAGATAGTCTTTCTGGTCCATCCCTCGAGTGGTACATGGGCTTGGAGCCCACTACCGTGTGCACCTGGAAAGATCTCGCTGAAGCGTTTGTCCTCCACTATCAGTACAATAGCGACTTGGCCCCCAACCGAGTCCAACTCCAGAACCTTTCGCAGCGGAATAATGAAGGCTTTAAGGAGTACGCCCAGCGGTGGCGTGAGTTGGTTGCTCGGGTTCAACCACCGATGGTTGAGCGCGAGCTCGTGCAGATGTTTGTTGCTACCCTCCCGGGAATCTACTATGAAAAGTTAGTCAGCGGTATGTCAGGGACGTTCTCAGCTCTCATCACTATGGGCGAGCACGTCGAGAATGGTATAAAGATCGGGAAAATTCAAGGTGAATCATCCTCAGCTGGAGGAGGTGGAAAGAAACCTTATGCTGGTAAACGAAGAGAAGGGGATGCGAGCGCTGTGACCAACGCTCGGAGAAAGGGCAAGGGCCCTCAACAGCAAATAGCCAGTATAAATATCCCAGCAGCTCCGCAACCGCAGCAGCAGCAGCAGCAACAGAACCAACAGGGATATAGAAAATACCAGAATCGGGGTCCTTTGGCAAACCGTCACTTCGAGGCACCACCCATGTCGTATGCGCAACTTCTGCAGACTTTGCTTCAGCTTCAGTTGGTTCAGAAGAGGACAATGGCACCCTTGACAGGGGCACCACCACCGGGTATGACGCAAATGCCACTTGCGATTTCCATACAGGGGCACCAGGCCATACAATTGAGAACTGCAAAGCCTTTAAGCACAAAGTGCAGGACCTGGTAGATGCCAAGATTATCAACTTTTCCGATAATGTGCCCAATGTCACCAAAAACCCTATGCCTAATCATAGGGGAGGCGGAGTGAACGCCATTATCGAAGAGGAGAGTGCAGATCTGTTGACTGATGTCAAAGACTTAAGGACGCCGCTTAGTTTCGTCAAAGCTAAGTTGTTGAAGAAGGGGTTCTTTCCAGGATGCGGAAAGTTATGCATGGGTTGTGCTACACATTCTGATGGGTGTGAGCAGTTGGTAGAAGGTATCCAAAGTCTGATGTCTGAGGGTATTTTGCAGTTCAGCCGGAGAGCTGAAAGTGTATCAGGAGAGGTTGTGCTGAAGCAGGTCGATGAAGTCGCCACCATCACCATTCCTCGTCAACCAATTACTATTTATGCGCCCCGACCGCCTACAATCACTATTACCAGAGCTGGGCCGATCCCATTCGAGAGCACTAACGCCGTTCCGTGGCATTATGGCGCCGAAGTCTATTGCAATGGTCAGAAGTTAGAGTTGGAGCCGTATGGGTCGACTGTGCAGAATCTCGCAGGAGTCAGTGGTATTACTCGAAGCGGAAGAGTATTTGCACCGACAGAGGTTGCGGCAGAGAAAGTGGTCAGAGCTGATGCTGCTGATAATGGTAAAGGCAAGGCCGTCGAAGAGGTTCCTTGTGGGGCAGAGAAGGATTTGCTAGTCAAAGATGTCGAAGAGTTCATGCGGTTAATCAAGAAGAGCGACTACAAGATTGTAGACCATCTTCACCAGACTCCGTCAAAGATTTCTATTCTCAATTTGTTGCTGTGTTCTGAGGCGCACCGCAACGCGTTACTGAAGGTATTGAACGCTGCCTACGTACCGCAAGAGATATCTGTGAATCAGCTAGAAGAGGTGGTAGCCCATGTTAATGCTGGCAACGGGCTAGGTTTCACAGACTTAGAGCTGACTCCTAAAGGGAGAGATCACAACAGCGCCTTGCATATCTCGATAGAGTGCAGGGGCACAATCATGTCGCATGTTCTGGTGGACACGAGTTCGTCGCTTAATGTGCTTCCGAAGAAGGCATTAATGAAGTTCGCCACGTTTTCGGAGAGTTGACCCTGCCGATTCAAGTTGGTCCGGAAACGTTTGATACAGTTTTTTATATCATGGATATCATGCCTGCCTACAGTTGCCTCTTAGGTCGGCCATGGATCCATGCCGCTGGTGCCGTGACGTCCACGTTGCATCAAAAGCTCCAATATGCTGTCGGGGGAAGCATAGTAACCGTGTGCGGTGAGGAGGACATTATGGTGAGCCACTTGTCATCCTTTAAGTATGTTGAAATGGATGGCGAAATCCATGAAACTCCATGCCAAGCATTTGAAGCCGTCAAGGTGAAAGAGGTAGCTCCTGTCGTCACAGAGAAGCAAGAGATGAATCTCTCCTCGTTCAGAGAAGCTCGAGCCGTTGTCGAAGCTGGTTCCACCCCAGGCTGGGGGCATGTTTTGGAGATACCGATCAAGCAGGATAAGTTTGGATTGGGGTATTCTCCTGAAGCTGAAGCTTCATCTTTTTCGTCTAGCAGTTCGTCTCGTGGGAAGGGGCCGATCCTATTTACCAGTGGCGGAGTGATTTTCGAAAGCATCAACGCGGCGTCGGAGGACAGCGGGGATAGCGATTATGATCTTGACGCTTGGATTCAGCCAAGCAAGCCGGGCGAGCGCCTCAACAATTGGACCATCAAGGAAATTATCCAGCTGATAAGTGAAGAGTAATGATTTACTTTTTACAATCATTGTACAACCCTATGTCCTACCCGGGGCATAGTGGTTTTATTGTCAGGGCCTTGTTGGATTATGTACATGCATTTTGTTAATAAATCAAAGGCGTTTTCTTCGTACTCAAATATTGTGTTCTCTGTTATTCCTGTTTTATGTTTATTTTGAAAAACAGTAAAATGGCAACGGGGTTTGTGCTAACCTGCATATTCTTGTTTTAAACTTAACCCTTGTTATTGCAGGATCCACATAACAGATGGCATCGACTCTGGACCTTCTACGGCTCACTACGACTTCGATTGCCCGATCTATCATGCCGAGGATGAGATTGATGAAGACGAAGACCTTCCGGAAGAGTTGGCCCGCTTGTTGAGACAAGAGGAAAAGGTTATTCTGCCTCACGAGGAGGATATTGAGATCGTAAATCTAGGTTCTGAAGAGCTCGTCCGAAATGTCAGAGTAGGGGCCGCGCTGCAGAATGATGTCAAGCATAGACTGGTCGAGATGCTTCGAGAGTATAGTGACGTCTTTGCTTGGTCATACGAAGATATGCCCGGACTTGACACAGACATCGTGGTTCATCGCTTGCCGTTGCGAGAAGATTGCCCTCCAGTCAAGCAGAAGCTTAGGAGGACGAGACCAGATATGGCTGTAAAAATCAAAGAAGAAGTCCAGAAGCAGTTGGATGTAGGATTTTTAGCCGTCACCACTTACCCTCCGTGGGTCGCCAACATAGTGCCTGTACCGAAGAAGGACGGTAAGGTACGCATGTGCGTCGATTATCGGGATTTGAATAGGGCGAGCCCTAAAGATGATTTCCCGTTGCCTCATATCGATGTGTTGACCGATAACACAGCCCAGTTCTCCGTGTTTTCGTTCATGGATGGCTTCTCTGGTTACAATCAGATCAAGATGGCACCGAAGGACATGGAGAAAACGACATTTATCACCCCCTGGGGAACATTTTGCTATAAGGTAATGCCCTTCGGTCTGAAGAACGCAGGGGCCACTTACCAGCGAGCAATGATGACTTTGTTTCATGATATGATTCATCATGAGATCGAGGTCTATGTTGATGACATGATTGCAAAGTCCCAAACGGAGGAGGAGCATCTGGTCAACTTATTGAAGCTTTTTGAGAGGCTTAGGAAATTCAGGCTGAGGCTGAATCCTAACAAGTGCACTTTCGGAGTGCGGTCCGGAAAGTTATTGGGGTTTATCGTTAGTGAACGAGGTATCAAAGTTGATCATGCGAAAATAAAAGCTATTCAAGAAATGCCAGCGCCGAAAACAGAAAAAGAAGTTCGTGGTTTCTTGGGCCGAATAAACTACATTGCAAGGTTTATCTCTCAGCTCACGGCCACTTGTGAACCGATGTTCAAGCTTTTAAAGAAAGATCAGGCGATTACCTGGAATGAGGATTGCCAGAAGGAACTCGACAAGATAAAGCAGTATCTTTAGGAACCTCCAATCTTGATACCCCCAGTGGCTGGACGACCACTAATCATGTACTTGACAGTTCTTGAGAATAGTATGGGGTGTGTTCTCGGTCAGCACGACGAGACGGGCAGAAAAGAGCATGTCATTTACTACTTGAGTAAAAAGTTCACTGAGTGTGAATCTCACTACTCGATGCTGGAGAAGACGTGTTGTGCATTAGCTTGGGCTGCCAAACGTTTACGACAGTACATGCTCAATCACACCACTATGCTAATTTTGAAGATGGATCCGATCAAGTACGTTTTCGAGAAGCAGGCTCTTTCGGGCAGGATTGCCAGGTGGCAAATGGTGTTAACGGAATATGATATTCAGTACGTGTCCCAGAAGGCCATTAAGGGAAGCGTATTGTCTGATTACCTTGCCGAACAGCCGATCAAAGACTACCAGCCGATGAAGTTTGAATTCCCTGACAAGGATGTTATGTTTCTCAAAGCAAAGGATTGCGATGAGCCGTTGCCCGGCGAGGGGCCTGATAGGAAATCTCAGTGGAAGTTGATATTCGATGGAGCGGTTAATTCCTATGGAAGTGGTATCGGGGCTATCATCACGAATCCTCATGGATCCCACATCTCGTTTACTGCGAGGATGACATTTCCAGTTACCAACAATGAGGCGGAGTACGAAGCATGCACTATGGGTCTAGAGGAGGCAATTGATTTGAGAATCAAGCATCTAGACGTATATGGTGACTCAGCGCTTGTAATCAACCAAATTAAAGGGGAGTGGGAAACTCGTCAAGCGAATTTGGTACCGTACATGAATTATGCCAGGAGGCTGCTTCCGTTCTTCGATCGAGTGGAACTTCATCATGTACCCAGGGCTGAAAATTAGATGGCTGATGCCTTAGCCACGTTGGCTTTAATGTATAAGGTCAATTTTTGGAATGAGGCTCCAAGAATTGTTCTTTCGCGTCTTGATAGACCGGCATTTGTCTTTGCAATCGAGGATGCCGCCGACGGCAAGCCATGGTTCCACGACATCCAGACTTTCCTTATGACTAAGGAGTATCCTGCGGGTGCGTCAACCCAGGATAAGAAGACTCTGAGGAGGCTGTCTGGAAAATTTTATCTCAATCTTGATGGAGTGTTGTATAAGAGAAACCACGATCTCGTGCTACTCAGATGTGTAGATGAGAAAGAGGCAAGTATGCTCATGGAGGAAGTCCATGAAGGCACATTTGGTACGCACGCCGGCGGGCATGCCATGACGAGAAAGATCCTGAGAGCAGGGTATTACTGGTTGACTATGGAGTCGGATTGCTTCAGATTCGTGAAGAGATGTCATAAATGCCAGATTTATACTGATAAAGTTCATGTGCCACCGTGCCCGTTGAATGTCATGTCCTCCCCGTGGCCGTTCTCCATGTGGGGCATCGACATGACAGGCAAGATCGAGCCCACTGCATCCAATGGTCATCGTTTCATTCTGGTAGCTATCGACTACTTCACCAAGTGGGTGGAGGCAGCCTCGTATGCTAATGTGACCAAGCAGGTGGTAGCTAAACTCATAAAGAGGGATATCATCTGTCGTTACGGAGTTCCCGAGCGGATCATTACTGATAATGGTTCGAATTTGAATAACAAGATGATGAAGGAGCTGTGTCAGAATTTTAAGATTGAGCATCACAACTCTTCTCCTTACCGGCCTAAGATGAATGGCGTCGTCGAAGTCGCCAACAAGAACATAAAGAAGATTGTTCAGAAGATGGTTGTGACATACAAAGATTGGCACGAGATGCTGCCGTTTGCATTGCACGGTTATCGTACGACGGTACGTACGTCGGTCGGGGCAACTCCTTTCTCCTTGGTGTACGGTATAGAAGCAGTCCTACCGTTAGAAGCAGAGATCCCTTCTTTGCGAGTTTTGGTTGATGTGAAACTAGACGAGGCAAAATGGATTACGAATCGTTTGAACCAACTCAGCCTGATGGACGAGAAGAGGTTAGCATCGATTGCATTTGGTCGTCTGTACCAAAGCCGAATGAAGAAAGCTTATGATAAGAAGGTGCGTCCTAGAAGCTTTCAGACGGGTGATCTCGTCTTGAAGAAGATTCTTCCGCCACACTCCGATCACCAGGGCAAGTGGACTCCGAATTACGAAGGTCCGTATGTCGTCAGCAAGGTCTTCTCGGGAGGAGCTTTGTTGTTATCCACGATGGATGGTGAATATTTTGCATCCCCGGTGAACGTGGACGCAGTTAAAAAATACTTTGCTTGAAAGAGACCCGCTGGACAAAAAAGAAAGAGTCCAGGCAAAAAAGGGGCATCCCGGCGAACCAGAAACAGAATAAAAGGTTCAGGCAAAAATTAGGGATATATTGAAAAAATGTACACCCGCGAAGTCGAAAACCTACACTGGGCGGCTTCGGCAAAAAAGGGTATCCCGGTGAACTGAAAACCCGTAAAGGGCGATTCACGCAAAAGTTAGGGATTTGAATAAGCAAATGACTGCGTTCCGCGTATGGACTTTCATTGTTTAATGGTTTGGTGGACCTGAGGGCCGTTTATCTGAATCAATCTCTTCCGAAGCTGAAGCGTCAGAGAGATATCGAAGTCGAGTGGGTCTTAGAGGGATCAACTCATGGTGTTCGTCTATGCCTCATTGCCGACATTTGTATATACTGATGTATATTTATGTTTTATTTTTGCGCGGCTTCCTCATTCCAGGAGCTTGCCTCTGTTGTAAAACATTTTTACCCATTCAGGGGTTCATCATCAATAAAATGCATACTATTTAGCAATTCTGTTTGCCTGTTTAGCATTTATCTGTTTTGTTTGCGAATGAAAACGCCGATGTTTTTGATAAAATGCGCATACATAAACTCACGGGACTAGGCCCATTGATTGTTGAAACAATTAATTACCTGAATTTTGTCACGAGATAATAACCTTGATAGGCCCCTTTGGAAAGGGTATCTTGTCTGTTTGTTTGTGTTGTTACAGGTGTAGCATATTCCAGACAGTGCGCCGTGCGCATCCCTGAAGCAGGACGAGTCCTCCTTCTCCAGCAGAGTTCAGTGGCCTCGCCTCCGCAGAGTCTGAATGCAAGATCGTGAGCATTGATATGTCTCCCCAGGCAGAAAGGATTCTCTTCCCCAAGCAGACGCATCCTGAAGGAACGTCACCTCATCAGCTGAGTCGCGCGCCGAAGCAGGATTTCTCCCCCCGCACCGGGTCACAAGTGCAGATTTCATAGAAGTGTTCGGGCACCGGGTCACAAGTGCAGATTTCATAGAAGATTTCATAGAAGATTTCGCCAAGTGTGAATTCATCCCCCCGCACCGGGTCACAAGTGCAGGTTTCGTAGGAAATTGTTCGCCGAAGTATGTAGTAACTGATGGTGCCAGACTGAAGTCTCCAGCGGAATTGAGATTCCCCACCAGAGCCGTATCCTCTCCCGAAGTCGGATGGTTTCCTCTTCCCCAGTAGAGTGTTGGAACAGCTGATGTTGTATTCCTCTGCAGAGTTGTACTCTCCCCCGAGGTCGGATGTTTCCTTCTTCTCCAGCGGAATTGAGGTCCCCCACCGGAGTCGTACTCACTCCCGAAGTCGGATAAGTCCCTCTCCCCCAGTAAAGGGTTGGAACAGCTGATGTTGTATTCCCCTGCAGAGTTGTACTCTCCCCCGAAGTCGGATGACTCCTTCTTCCCCAGCGGAATTGAAATTTCTTATCAGAGTCGTACTCTCTAGTGAAGTAGAATGATTTCTCCCTCCCCGGCTGAGTCCGCAAACCCCCAAGAGAGTCGAATCCTTGGAAGCAGTTGGAACCATGAGTGGTTTTCCCTAGCAGAGCGCTAAACGGCTAATGCTGTATTTTCCCCAGAGTCGTACTCTCTCCAGCGAAGTAGAATGGTTTCTCCTTCCTCAGCCGAGTTTGCAGATATCCAAGAGATCCGAATCCTTGGAAGTTGATCAGACCATGTTTGGTTTTTTCCCCAGTAGAGTGTTAAGCAGCTGAAGTTGTTTCCCCACAGAGTTGTCATCCCCAGAAGAGTAGCCGAGACGGCCACACAGTTTATTCTCGCGATCGATATCGCTTTCCTTCAGCAGGTCCAGGTTCTCTTAGAGCTTCGTTCCTCTGCAGTAATCAACTGAAGTTGTTTTCCCTGCAGCAGTCAACTGAAGATCATTTCCCCAGACGGAGCCCAATTGATATTGGCGTGGCCATGTTCTCCTCAACAAGACGATTCCTCTATCTGAGTAGTTCTTTCTCCTTGACAGGAGAATTCCCCTTCGGCATTTATTTTGCTGACGGGATCGCATCACCATGCATGATTGCATAGCATTTAGCATAAATGCATAGCATTTAGCATAAACGCATAGCATTTCCACCGTGTGGAGCATAGCGCCGAAGCATATGCATAATAAACATGATCTAGGTCGTTACCGTTCTTGTTTTGCGGGTGTTCCGCCGAAGGATCAGGCGCTCAGGATGGTTCCTGACATTCTCCCCAACGAAGTAGCTTGCTCAAGATGATTCCTGAGATCCCCAGCGAAGTCATCAGGTCAAGATGATTCTCGAATCCTCAGCAGGGCCGTATGCTTAAGATGATTCTTAAGACCCTAGTGGAGTCTCCAGCTAAGATCGCCCAGGATGGTTCCTGAAGCCCCAAGAGAGCCGAGTCCTTGGAAGCTGCTCAAGCCGTGATTGGTTTGTCCCCGGCAAGAGTTGTCCAGGATAATTCCTGGAATCCCCAACAAAGTGTTTGCTCGGAACGGTTATTAGTTCAAGATGATTCTTGAAGGTCCCAGGCAGAGTTATTTGTTCAAGACAATTCTTGAAGCCCTCAGCAGAGTTGATTCCTCCAGAGTGATTTCTGGACCCCCGGAGCGGAGTTGCTTGATAGTTCTCCAGATTCCCCAGCGGCGAAGCGTCATCCCCAGCAGGTTTTCCAACGGCGAAGTTAGAATCTCTCCTGAAGACTCCATGATTGAAGTCTGACCGTGTTAATGAAGCGGTTTTCTCAGTTTCTCTGAATACCTGATGATATGATCGACTATGAATTACCGGTTACCGTGTGACCAATTCCCCAACAGATTATGTTTGCTTCCGGCGGCGATGTTGGATGTTTGTTTTGACGGCGAGGTCATATTACGTTTGGACGGCGAGGTCAGAGGATGTTGTTTTGACGGCGAGGTCAGATTACGTTTGGACGGCGAGGTCAGAGGATGTTGTTTTGACGGCGAGGTCAGATTATGTTTGTTTCCGGCGGCGATGTTGGATGTTGTTTCGACGGCTAGGTCAGATTATGTTGGTTTCCGGCGGCGATGTTGGATGTTTGCTTTGACGGCGAGGTCAAGTTATGTTTGTTTCCGGCGGCGAGGTTGGATGTTTGTTTTGACGGCGAGGTCAGGTTATGTTTGTTTCCAGCGGCGATGTTGGATGTTTGCTTTGACGGCGAGGTCAGATTATGTCTGTTTTGGCGGCGATGTCAGAAGATTATGATCGACGGCGATGTCAGACTCTTTAAATCCCCAGCAGAGAGGATGTTTGTACGACGGCGATGTCGAGTGTCTCTCAGAGTGATGTTTGTTTCCGACGGCGATGTCAGATTCAGTTTTCCAGCGGCGATGTTGGGTATGCCAGAATTAGTTCTCCAGCGGTGATGTTGGGTATTTTGGTTGATCGACGGCGATGTCAGATTTAGTTCACCAGCGGCAATGTTGGGTATTTTGGTTGATCGACGGCAATGTCAGATTTAGTTCACCAGCGGCGATGTTGGGTATTTTGGTTGATCGACGGCGATGTCAGATTTAGTTCACCAGCGGCGATGTTGGGTATTTTGGTTGATCGACGGCGATGTCAGATTCAGTTTTCCAGCGGCGATGTTTGGTATGTCAGTTAATTCAGTTCTCCAGCGGCGATGTTGGGTGTTTGGCTTATGAAGGTGATGTCAGATTTAGTTCTCCAGCGGCGATGTTGGGTATTTTGGTTTATCGACGGCGATGTCAGATTTAGTTCACCAACGACGATGTTGGGTATTTTGGTTGATCGACGGCGATGTCAGATTTAGTTCACCAACGACGATGTTGGGTATTTTGGTTGATCGACGGCGATGTCAGATTCAGTTTTCCAGCGGCGATGTTGGGTATGTCAGTTAATTCAGTTCTCCAGCGGTGATGTTGGATGTTTCGTTCTCCAGCGGCGATGTTGGGTGTTTGGCTTATGACGGTGATGTCAGATTTAGTTCTCCAGCGGCGATGTTGGGTATTTTGGTTGATCGACGGTGATGTCAGATTTAGTTCTCCAGCGGCGATGTTGGGTATTTTGGTTGATCGACGGCGATGTCAGATTTAGTTCTCCAGCGGCGATGTTGGGTATTTTGGTTGATCGACGGTGATGTAAGATTCAGTTTTCCAGCGGCGATGTTGGGTATGTCAGTTAATTCAGTTCTCCAGCGGTGATGTTGGATGTTTCGTTCTCCAGCGGCGATGTTGGGTATTTTGGTGATTCAGGTTCTCTAGTGCTCCAGCGGCGATGTTGGGTGTATTGTTTATTTCTGACGGTGATGTCAGATCAGTATTTCTCCAGCTAGTTGGCGTGCAGCTAGCATTCCAGTTTTCGAAGATTTGTTCCCCGCAGAGTATCGTGTGCTCGTGCAGTTGGCAAATTTTCGGGTTTACCGGTATTCAACCGTCTCGCACCTTGATTGGCTGAGAGCCGTTCGCTTCTCACCCAGTCAGGTTCAAGCCGTTTAAATAGGGGCAGCTGTTGCACCCCAAAATTTGACCAACATTTATTTACCCATCAAGTGTTTGAAGGTTGATACCTTTATCAGAAAGTTCAAGAGATCCTCAGAGGAATTGGTTGAAACCAAGGTTGTGTGTCTCATAACTTGAGAGTTGTGGGTGCTCCTCAGATGATTCTGAAACTTTGAAGAATGGACTTAAAGCTTTGAGAAAGTTTATGAGATGTCTTGAAAGCCATAATGAATCCCATAGAGGTCATTATGCAAGAATTCAGAAGATTCAACCATGAATGGTAGAATTAGGGTTTTGACTGGGTCAACCCTAGGTCAACTGATGATTTGGAGAAGGTTGAGGCCCAATCCAAAAGCCATGAGATCATGGAGTGATGTATTGAGATACTATAAGGATGATTCCTAGACCAACTCATCATGATTGAGGAGTTTGAGAAGTTTTAAGCTAGGGTTTCTAAGGATCGATAGTGTAAAATCCCCTAGTTTGATCCCTATCTTCCAGGCAGTTTTAGCTCAAGATGTGATTGTCATCTCATCTTCCCCACAAAATGAATGTTGTAGAGCTTTTTCTTAGCTTTAATTTGAGTGGTAGAAGTCCTTGATAGGATTTGTGGAGCTCAAGTTATGGTTTTGACAAATTACAGGTCATCAGAGGTATGTGAATCTGGGTCCTTGAAAGTCACCCAACTTTCAGACAACTTTTGCCCTAGTAGGATGATTCCTATGGTCTCTTGGTCAACATTAATGTTGAATAGCATCTTCTTAGCTTTCTAGAGAGTACTAGAAGTCCTTGATAGGATTTGTAGAACTCAAGTTATGGCTTTGACAAGCCAAGGGCATTTTGGTCATTTGGAAGTTATAGGTCATTTCAAGCATATGGCCATATCTCATACTTCCAAGCTTCAAATGGAAAAACCTTCAACATAAAAGTTGCTTAGAATGATGTTTTAAGGCTAGTAAGGTGGTCATGAGATGTTGTAAAGGCTCATAGCAAAAAGTGATAAAAATGGCCTAAAAATGAGGCATAAGTTAATTCAAGTGAAATGGAAAATCATAAAATCCAAGCTATAAACCCTAACCATGTCATATGATAGGTCATTTTGACTCCCAAGGACATTTTGAGAACAATGGTTCAGCCACAATTTTGATTTGAGGCTTAAAGTTTGGGGTTGCTTTGTAATTTACTTGATTGCATAATGGCATACCAAACCAAAACAAGGAAAAGCTTAATGAATAAGGGAAATATGAATTGTGTATTGTCCTAAATCACATGTAAAGAGATATTTAAGTTGGTTGCAAGCATTATAGGGATTTTGTCATGATATATCATATGGTGAGAATGGAAATGCAAAATATCATGTCATGAAACTTCAAGTTCCTACTAGATTGATCTAGATGGTTCTAGATCTTTCTAAACATCTCTATATATTGATTACAATCTCCATTGGTGAAAGGTGGGTGATTGTTGATGTTAATGGTGGTAGAGAATAGAGATTGAACCAAAATTCTCCATTTTGCAAATTGTATTGAAACTTCATTTTTCTCTTCATTACCCTTTCATTTTTTTTCACAAATCATCACTACAATCATTGCTGAGTGTATTCATCTTGATTTGCAACCCCATTGATGAAGAATTGAGAGCTTTCCAAGTGAAGTTGCAAGGGAGCAAAAGGCATTGGATCTTGAGATTCAAGCCATTTCCATCAAATCTTGTGCAAGCAGAGTATTGTTCATCACCTAAGGACCACTCTTGAGGATCTACAAGGATTGATTCGAAGCTTTTCAACACCTACCATTGCAAGAATCAAGGTAAGAAAAATCACTTCCACACTCTGATTTAGGCATGGCTAGGGTTAGTTCTTGTTGTGAAACCATTAGAGACCAGTAGGTGATTCATTTGGATGAGTTTAAGATCAATTAGTGAGGTTTCTTCCATGGTGGTTAATTCTTGATGGAGTTAGAATGATTGATTTAGGGGGTTATAATGCACGATAATTGGTTGGTTTTAATCAGCATGGCATAAGGATTAATTATATATAAAGATTGTTATGTTTTGTGATGGTCAAAAACTGAAGAAAGTTTGGATTCATGGAGTTGTACCATTCGGTTTGGAGGATTTAGGGTGTTTCAATGAAATCCAATGGCATGGTTGTGTTCTACGTAAAATTCTAGTCAAGATTGGTTTTTGGATCGTGGCATTTGATGGAGTATTGAGGTCACACGAGTGGTGGAAAGATCATGCATGAAGCTTATGTTTTCATGGAGGTTCTAAAACCCTAATGGACCAAGGAGGAAGACGACGCATGAGCCGTTGATACACATGTTGACCGTTTGACTGGAGCATTGATCCAATGGCCGAGATTTAAACGCGAGATGAGAGGGAGATTCTGACCCTGGAACGCAGCGTTCCATTTAATCCAGCATGGGCCTCACGCGAACTTTGCTCTCCCCACCCCCTTGTCCAAGCCCAATTGATTTTTAACTATGATTTCCTGCTATCCACACCGCTATTCTATCATTTTATTTAGTTTTTTTTATGATTTTTCTGATAAAAGCTGGGCCAGGCGCTTTGCTTTCGCCACCCCCATATCTGGGCCCATCCATATAACAACTGCATATTCATACTTCTTGCACCCACCTCATCATTTCTCATATTATTTTTTCCCAAATTTCTTTAATCTTTAAAAATTCATAATAAAATGAAAAATGAATATTTTTTAATGAGCCTTTTTTCCCATTTTCCGTTTTCTGTCTAGAAAAATATAAAACCATAAAATAGCCATTTTATTTCATTTTTATATTTTTTGTACATTTTTACTTTTAATTGCTTTTGTAATTCTTTTAGTTGATATGTTGATTTGTAGAATTTAATTAGGATAGTTCCCTTAGGATTTTAAGTTCAATCCTTTTAGGATGATTAGATGAATGTTTTAGGGTCCCCCTGAATTAATTTCATAATTTTGTGACAATTTTTAGGGTAGTTTTAATTAGGTAGTTCTAGGTAGTGTAGAATTAGATTAAAACTTTAGTATAGCTCAATAACAATTTTAAATTTAGGTTTTGTAGGGCAATTTAGTCTATGGGGAATATATGGGACTTAAGGGTAGTTATGTAGGGTCCCCCAGCATTTATATTAGGAATTAATAGAACAATATACTATTTTTGGTTGATTTTTGAATTGAATGATTGTTTGTATGGCCTTTAGGGCAAGTTTTGTTTAGTTTGCTTTGCTTTGGAGTTTCCCTTTGGTTTGAGGAGCTTGGCATCTCATTGTGGAGCTTAGTGGAGCATACTAGAAGATTGGAAGAGGCTTGGAGGAGCTTGAGGAGCTTGTTCTTCTTTTCTCTTTGTTGTTTTAGGGATAGGATTAGGAAGAGCTTAGATGTAGATAATTTCTTTCTCAAACATGGATAGTATCCTTCACATCCATTCCTCCCTATGATTCAAAGTCCTTCCAGGGTACACACCTCTCTCCTTTGGAGGGATTAGTGTTATACCCAGGAGGTAGAACTTTTGAGGGAACCCTTCATTTGATATTGAACCCTTATAGGTCACCTTTGGTGATCAAATAAGCAGTTCAATATCCCCCAGCTTACCCAGTAAGTGATTCTCTCTGATTTGATTATTCTTGAGAGCTGTCAGAGCCTGAGCATGAAGATGAAGACTTCATTGAAGATTGTTGAAGAGGATGAATCCTTGAAGACTGCCATTCCAGCTGAAGCTTGAAGAGCATGAAGGTCAAGTTGATACTTGAAGATCCCTGAAGATGGTGAAGCCTGAAGGTGGAGCTGATCAAAGAAGCTGAAGCTTAAGGGAGAAGATGAGTTGATACTCATGTTGTAGGGTTGAAACCTGGAAGAGCAAACTGATGTTTGGCAAGAGTGATTGAAGTCTGAAGACTGGGGTTGCTGCTGGAGGAGCTGAAGCTTTCTTCTGTTTTTCTTTTCTGTATTGTTTGTTTTGTTTGATTTGTCTGTTGCATTAGATTAAGTCCATCTAGAATAAGTAGAATCTAGGAGCATGATTGCATTAGAGGTTGAGTTGCTCCCTCTGCTTGTATTGTTATTGCATGGCTTTGCTTGCGGGTATTCGGTAGAGCCCAGCTCCCTTGCCCATGTGGTTTGTTTGCCTGATGGCATTTCATTTCTTTTATCTGTATGATTGCAGTTTACTGTTTATTGCTTGATAGCATGTTGTTTATTTTTCAGTATGATTACTGTTATTTCATGACTGGCTTGAGGTTGAGACGAGCTTGTGGAGGCTGAAGCCCCACACACATTTCCTCCCTCACTTGCATTGCATGCATTTTACTGTTAAGATGATGCTTTGTCTGTTTTGGTGTATCATTGACATGATCCCTTAGGACTCTCATTTCCTTTGATAAGGATTTAATGATAGACTTTTAGGTTGAAACCTATGCATGACAACATCTAGGAGTTCCCTGTTCAAACCTCAACCATAGGATGAATCCATGGCATGATAACAATAGGACTTGATAGTCTCCCTCCTAGTTGGGCCTGTTCTCTTCTCATCTCAAAACAGTTTAAGATACAGTAATCATGAATGATTTCTTTCGTACGTTACGAGCCTTAAGCTATCTGAGAAAGGATTGTGGGAGAGCTTCTTTTCCACAGTCTGGATGTTTAGTATGGTACCCTTTGGGTGACATGCGACGCATTCACTCTCAGGTCATAGTCTCTGGTGCGGTTGAAATCGCAAACACAATAAAAAACACTTCTTTCGTAAAAGACAGGAAATAAACCGTAGTTTCCCGAACTACGTGAGCTCTGATCTCTCATACCTGTTGAGAGTACGTAGGCACAAGATGGCGATGTATTGGCGAGCAACCTTCCCCCATAATCCTTCGTAGGCCGAACTATGTTGACTCTGATTTCTCATTCTCTGATGAGAATATGTAGGCATAAAGTGCGACGCTTTGCCGAGTCATTTTTCTTTTCTTTTTTTTTCCAGCCAACCCTGATAGGTAGATAGAATAAAACCAACCCGTCCAAGTAAACAAACAAGCGAGGATCCCGTCGAGTACGACGGACGTGAGGGGTGCTAATACCTTCCCCTTGCGTAACCGACTCCCGAACCTAGACAATGGTTGCGACAACCTTGTCTTACCCTTATTCGTCAGGTTTTTCTGATTGTTTCCTTTCCCGCTCTGAGGGATAAATAACGAAAGGTGGCGACTCTTTTGTCATGCCGGCACCTTATTTTCGTGCAAGCGACACACGTCATCAAACTATTATACGGGAATATCGTGCATTACATGAGCAGTGTTCAAAACTTTCAACAAAGTCGTTCTGTGCACGGGCGAGCTCATGAGTAAAGACAAGATTGAAATCCTTGAAGGAGTCTGCCCCAACTGATCCACAATCTTAAAATCACTCTTTTTTATTATCTTGAAAACTCTTGATCATCCATTACTTCTTTACCCTTTCTAAAATCCATTGACTGAGTGACTGGCACTGACACAACGGTAGATGCCCCTTGTTGTACAACAAGGGTTGTTAAAGCAGACTTCTCCTTGGGAGGGACAACAGTTGGAACTTCCACTGGCTTAGATATGACCTTCGGAGAAAACACCCGTTCGCTACGAGTCATTCCTCTAGTGGCAGTTACGCTCACATTTTCAGATTCTAAAAACTGAATTTCTCGACCTCTAGAAAACACAGTGGAACCGTACTTTCAAGGAAACTCTTTTGAATTCTGATACGGGAACAATTTTGGCGCACAAACAGTGATAGTCTGCACTTTCTTCTTAGGAGCTTTTGTGGGAATCTTCCTATATATGATCGTGAACGACTCAATGGTAACTACCTCTTCCATCGACTTGGCTCTGGAAAAATGAACCACGCCTAAGTTCATTAAAATTTAAACACAACCCTTCAACCTTTGGCACTGATTGGGATTATCATCACAGATCTGGAACTTCCCATGAAGACCTTTTAATAACCCTTGCTCTTTCAACTTCTTGATCATAATAATCTTCAGAGTTTTCACTTTGTCGACATCTCTGACCAACTCAGCTCTTCAATCATCCTCAATCATATTAACCCAAGGTCTACCATGAGTAGACAAGGATTAGTTTGTATATTAGGACGCTATTTAGTAAATGTCAGGATTTTCTGGTCAATAAGCTCTTGAACCTTGGCCTTGATAAAAATGCATTCTTTGGTAGCATGTCCTATGTACCCAGAAAGATAAGCATAAGAAGCATTTAGATTATGCTTCGGACCATAAGGAGGAATTGCAGGTACAATTTCCTTGGGAACAATTTCCCCTTGATGAATCAGATAAGGAAACAACTCTGTATACGGCACAGGAATTTTGTCAAAATTCGAACGCTTGCGGATGTTCTGATTGTTGTTATTTTGTCTATTATGGTATTGCTGATTTTGGTTGTTTTGTTGAGATTGTTGACGTTGCGGTTCTTGTTGATTCTGAGAATTCTGGACTCGTGATTGCAGATGATATTGATATGGCAGTTGTTAATACTGAGCAGCAGCGACATAAGGATAAGGATAATACGGCTTGGGAGTCATGGGAACCTGATACTGAGGAGGATTTTTCCATCACAACATTTGCTTCACCTTCTTTCTTCTTTGAATAACTATTCTGAGATTTCTTGGTTGGTTGTTGACCAGCGGTACCAACAATCCTACCAAATTTTAGCTCGTTCTCAATTCTTTCACCAATTTTCACGATATCAGCAAAGTTTGACGAAGAACTACCTACCATTTTCTCATAGTACAACCCTTGTAAAGTTCCCATAAAGATATCAACAAACTCAGTTTCAGAAAAAGCAGGTTGTATACGAGAAGCCATTTCGCGCCACCTTTGTGCATATTCCTTGAAAGATTCAGTTGTACACTGAGCTTGATTCTGTAATTGCAATCTGGTAGGAGCCAAATTGAGATTATACTTGTATTGTTTCAAGAATGCTTCTGACAAGTCTCTCCATGAGCAAATCTCGCTGCGCTTTAAACCCATATACCAATCCAAAGAAGCTCCAGACAAGCTATCTTTGAAGCAATGAACCAACAATTCATTATTGTCAATGCAGGATGCCATCTTCCTATAGTACATGGTCATATGACTACGAGGACAACTCAACCCTTTGTACTTTGGCAGTTCTGGAATCTTTAAATTTTATGGCAGCACAACATTAGGAACCAAACACAAGTCTTTAGCTTCCATGCCAAAAGCAGAATAACCTTCAATATCCCTGATTCTTTCATCAAACAATTTATAGTCAACATGTCTGTTATGATCAACAGGTATGACAAGAGCCTATAGATTTGGAATTTGTGATGCAGCTAGAGCAGGTATTTGAAGAAAAGCAAACTAAGACAAACACACCAACCTAGAATTTACCATCTGACCAGTATTCTGACTCATTTGAAAACCATATGGATAACCATTAGGAGGTACCACAACAACAGAGGATGCCCCAGGGTAGGGCATTCCAGCATGAACATTTTGAACAAGAGTTTGAGCAAATTGAGATGAAACCGAAACATGAATAGGAGGACCTCTGTACACATGCTCATCTCTCTCAGGAGTTTCAACATCAGTCAACATAGGAGTTTCGCAAATCTGTGCTTGAGGAATCTCATGATCATCCTGGTTCGCCACAGGAGGTAGAATCAGAGTAGGAAAACTCCAAGGGTAAGCAGCAGAGTTCCCATTAGGCATGGGTGCAACAAAAGGTTGATACGGAAAAAAGGCACTATGTTATACCTTAATTTTTATCCCTGATATTTCCCACATCTCATTTGCATCTTTGCATCACAGACAAGATCATGCTTTGGTTCATATATCCCTCTCATCTTTGGGTTTTTTCCTTGCAGGGATCACTGAGCATCTGTGTGGTTCTTGTTTTCTTTTATTTGTATGTTTATGTTTACTAACCTTTAATCAAAACCCAAAAATATGTTTGTTTTCCCTTTACTAACTTTTTCAGGAAGAGGTTTGGATCAAAAACACCAATCAACAGTCTCCCAACTCGAATGAAATTTCATCTGAACAAAGTCAAAGTTGATCTACAAGCAATTAAAATCATTTGATCAAGAGTTTCCCATGATTTGATTGACTATTACTCAAGAAATTCTAAGGTTCATGTGTTTATTTCCATGCCTTCTTTGACAAGTCAAAAGAGTCGAGCCAGAGCCAAGACATCACATCAAAAGGCAAATTTTCACACATTTTTATTTTGTTAATCAATTAACACATTTGTACATGCAAATGGTTAATCGATTAACTAGTGCGTTTTTATGAAAAATGAGCCAAATTCAAATTCTGCGGCATTTTGGCACCAATTTTCAAATATTTCATCATGAGAATATTCTAGTTTACTTCATTTTAATTCCCCTACCCCATCATAATTGATTCCAACCATACACCTTCCCAAATCACCATTTGATCTTTATTTTTCCTCCAAATTCAAATTCCAAGCCTAATTTTGGTTCCAAACCACCAAAATTTTCAAGCATCAATTATATAAATAGAGGCCTCATTTCATTCATTCTTCAAGCTTTTGATAGCCAAATTCACCTTGTCAAATTTCTTGACTCTCTCAATTTTCTCCAACTACCAAATTCACAAAAGCTCTTTGTTCCTTTCAAAGTTAGTAAGTTCTTCATTGGAACTTACTAATCTTTGAGCTAAAACCTTCACCCAATCACTTTTTCATCATCAATTTTAGTAGATCAAGGCTTTGGAGTATGGTTCTTGAAGTTAATTTAAAGCAATTTCAAATTTGAAGTGGTAAACTCTCATTCCACCATTATTGTTCATGATCGATCTTCTACAATGTGATCCATTGTTGATTCTTGTTGCTTGTTCTTTGGATCTTGAAAATTGTGTTTTATTAGTAATTTTTGTTGTTGTTTTACTTGAATTTTCGTGCTAATTTTCACTCATGATCATGAGGTGTTTGAAGAAATGGATGATTCATGGATGCTGAATTTTTTTCAAATTTTTTTGATGTCTTAGTAGTGTTAATCGATTAACCCATTTGCACGTACAAATAGTTAATCGATTAACTAGTGTCCAGAATGTGATTTTTGCTTGTTTTTTGGACTTTTTTGGTTCCACTGCCTTTTCCTTCCCTTTCCTTTTGTTCTTTGCCTTGGATTACATCTTTGTGTAGTTCAATTTGGCATTTCTTCATCTATCTCTCATTTTCTTTTGATCGATGAAAATCTTCAATATCATTGGAACTTATTTTATTCTTGATGAAGATGAGATCGTTACCTATTTTCTTTTTGTACGCTATTGCTTTCGGAGGGTGATCTAAATATCGTCTCTCTAGCATATGTTAGTATAAACATTTTTATTGACTGACCTCAGATAGTCGTGGCTTCTACATAAGCCCGATTACGATTGCTTAACATAGCGCTAAATTGTCCTATATCTGAAAATGATCATTCGTGGCTCAAACTTATGTTTGAAAGTCCAAGTATGGTTGATTATTTGTCTTGGTCCATTACTTATGAAACTTATTAGGAGCCTTTGATTTTATCAATCCTCCAATGAGTCTTCATTAACTTTGGCCTAAGTACATTATTTAACCATCGTTGGCCATTTGTTCTAACAACTAATCACTAACTCACTACCAATATTATCATATTGATTTTGTTTATGCTTCTTTTCTTACTCCCTATCTTTCTTTTATTTCTTTTATGTTTTATGTTATCATCTCATATCATACTATTGTTTATGCTTCCTCGATTTTTATCCTTTGTCTATTTGGACCAAAAACATTAATAAAAATTAAACCCCTAAAAAACATGTTTGCTTAATGGTGTACTATGGTTAATATCATTTTCATTGGACATGGAATTTTGGACCTAGAACTAGGATCTTAACCTATGCTTGGAAGTTTGTGATGTTAAACTTTGGATGTTTGGGTACTTGAAGTTCTCCTTTGAAGATCTATCTTGATCAATGCCTAATCTAAAGGAATGGATGCTTATGTTATGAAGCTTTCTTGTGTGGTTAGATTGTTCTTATCCTTAGATTTTATCTTTATGCAATAGGATAGTCCCTTCTTCTCCACCCCTTTAATTTTCAAAATCTTCTCCCTTTTTCAAAACATTATTGTTTTCAAAATCAAACCGCTTTCACAATAAAACCTTGACTTTTGTCAAGTGATTTTCAAACTTCCTTTTCTTTAATAAATGCAATCAATGTTAATCATACTTTGACTATTTTCAAAAAGACATAAAAATCATCCAAACTCATTCAAACCTTTTGTGCCTTATGCACTTTTTGTTTTAAAATTTTTCTATAATTTAGACATGAGTCATCTCTTTAAACTGAATTATTCGTTTGGAAATGACAACTTGTATTTTCACTTAAAATCAACCATAACAAACCTATTTTGTTATTTGTACCACGAACTACGGGGTTTTGATCCTATATTGCACTTTGTGGGTACATAAGCATGAGGCGACAAGTGTCTCCAAACAAAAAAATCTTAAAAAATACTTCTCTTCTCATCTCCCCAATCTCACTTCAAACAAACCTTAGCGTAACCAACCCCCTTACCCAATTTCTGTTCTTTTGTTCTCGTTTAGAACTTGCTTAGGTTTTATCCGCTCTTTTTCCTTTCCTTTGGATAAAATAAAAGTGTGGTGGCGACTCTTGCATTTTTTAGTTAAGTTAATTAATAGCTTACACTCATAATTTTTACCGCTATCACTGGCAATCTGAGGAGTGAAATTCGGAGGCATTCCCCACGGGAAGGCAACATGCATTCTATTTAGACCAAGTTGAGCACTTGGTAGGTTGATAGTTGGTTGAAGTAGATTATTGTTGCATCAATTTCATTACATTACGATTTTAGAAGTTTAAATACAAATTGACTTTCGAAAATTGTTTGGACACATAGATTGTTGCTCGGCTTCTTATAGAGTGATTTTTATATGGATCTACTCTAAGTTAGTTTAGAGCTGAATTTAGTTTCTTTTGATCTTAATTTTATTTCTCGAATCATGGGGTTTACTCTTTTCTTAAATCTATCAAGCAAAAGAAGAAGACTATTGGAATCCATCATTCTAGCAAAACCCTTGAATGATCCATCTCGAGCCTTGTGCATTGGGATGATCGTTCATTCATTCTTTCGTTCCTTAAAACATTTAATGGCTACTTGGAGAAATAAGGGCCGTTAAAATCTAGCATTCTACCATAACTCTTTGAACATTTGATTATCATCAAGCGCTCATTGTCCATCAATTATTTTTCTCAATTAACTTTGAATGGATAAGAGCCATCAAGATCTAGCATCTTGGTATAACTCTTTCAACGATTGATTGTTATCAAATGTTCGTTGTCCATCAAATAATCCTCATAATAACTTGAATGAATAAGGGGCGTTAGAATCTAGCATTATGGCATAACCCTCTGAACGTTTGATTATCATCAAATATTCGCCATTCACTTAATATATCTCAACCATCAAACTCTATTTCTCTCGCCGCCATACGATTAAATTTTTTTCTTAAAAGAACGATGTTTAGTTCCTTCTAATGCGCTTGTAAACTAAATTCTTAAGCTTCCGCTGAGAGTAGGAAAGCTAATGTTTCCCCCTTAGATTGCGACATAAACATTTGTTCGATATAACAAACTTTGTTGTCTCAGAACTACAGACACTCTAATTTCTCATTTATCAATGAGAATATATAGGCACAAGGACTCTAACCCTTGGAGAGCCACCTTTTTCTTTTTTCACCATATTCCAAACTACGGATGCTCTGATTTTTCATTCTCGTCCGAATGAATATACATAGGCACGAGACTACGAAGTCTTGGCGAGCACCCTAATAATAAAAACCTTTAGGTCCTCTTCCCCTTTAATATAAAAATCTAAGAACATTTTATATTCTCTCTTTTCCCATTCCATAAGTAGAAGATTAGAAACAAACCTTTAAGCTAACATCAATTCAAACCTAACTAAATGGTTCTCATTGAGTACAACGAACGTGAGGGGGAATAACTTCCCCTTGTATAACCCACTCCCAAACTCAGACATTGGTTGCGAATCTGTTAACTCCATTATGTGGGTATGCGATTATGCTTCGTAAGATCGTTCTCATTTTTCCGAGGTACGACAGATGACGACTCTGCTACAGACTTTCCCATCTAAGTGAGTCGAGCCTAGTTTAGTTAGGATTTTGTAGTTGTGTTTAGCTTTGTTTGTTTCTCTTTCTTCTATGATTATATATTTTATTTCTCTTGCTTTACATATATATATATATATATATATATATATATATATATATATATATATATATATATATATATATATATATATATATATATATATATATATATATATATATATATATATATATATATATATATATATATATATATATATATATATATATATATATATATATATATATATATATATATATATATATATATATATATATATATATATATATATATATATATATATATATTTATATATTCATGTGTGGCTTTGGGGATCTGATATCTTGAATAAAGCTCTAAACCCGAGTTTTTGAAAAAACTAATAGAAAAACTAAGGTTAGATTTGATAGTTAGTAGTGTTAGACTTCAAGGGCAAGCTCCTTGTGGCAACTAACATGAAGGCTCTTCTAGAGTAGACCTATTTGTAGATCTCGTTATAAAAATAACTAGCTTGTTGTGTAACGTTGATTCATGAAGGGTCCATAACTCTAGGTCTGCCATTCAGAGCCAATGCTATTTTGGTTGTTGCGTAATATTGGACTTCAAGGACATATCCTTGCTCCAACCAATATGAAAACCCCTATCAGAAGAGACCTTTTCATCACTCTTATCATGAAGCGGCTAGCATGTTTCAAGACGTTGATACGACTAAGGTCTATGACTCTAGGAACCTTATCCATAAACCCTAGAAATTTCTCTATTAATGAGTTTATGGGTAGATAATCTAGAACTATCCATTATAGGGAGACCTACCTAATAGGATGTTCTGATTTACTCGTGTTATCTCAGATCCTAACCATACCTACATTGCATTTTCTTTCTATATCCTGTGTTGCATGACATTGCATACCATTTGCATCCTTCGCATTATTCATTGCATGCATTTATTTTGTCCAGCAACTCATCAGCGTCATCTGTCAGAACTAGAGATAATTACAGACGAAGGATGTTAGAGCAAGAAGTGCATAATGCAGAGATTCGAATGGAGATCGATGATTTGAAATCAGGCATGACTAAGCTCATCAAGATGCTCCAAGTCCTGATTATGATAGGGGAACCACCTCAAAGAAGAGTCATCCAAGAAGTTTCAAATGTTGATCCTCCGCCTGTTCAGATGCCACCTTCAACTTGGCCAAAGTTTGGTTTACCTCATAACTACCCTCCACCTCTTGCATCTACTGCTATGATTGGTCAGACTGCTAGAACCGTTTTCCAAGCTCCTGTTTTTATGGAACCTATACCTGTGGTTCATGTTGTTGCCCATACTGCTCAGGCTCCCTTCTTTGACTATAATGCTGCCAGTGCTCAGGGTAAAGACCGTGAAGACTTTGTTGAACCTGAGGTTGTTCTTGAATAGTTTTAGACCATAGACAAGAGACTCTAAGTTGTTGAGGGTACTAACTTCTTTAGTGTGGATGCAGACAACATGTGCTTAGTTTCTGGCCTTGTTATGCCTGCTAAGTTTAAAACTCCCGAGTTCGTAAAGTACAAGGGTCACTCTTGCCCAAGAGCTTATCTAGTCATGTACTTTTAAAAGATGGCTGCTTATACCAACAATCAGAAGCTGCTCATCCATTGCTTTCAGGACAGCTTGAGTGGCGCTTCACTCAAATGATATATGAACCTTGAACACAATAGTGTCCATTGCTTCCAAGATCTTGCCAATGCTTTCATGAAGCAGTACAAGTACAATCTTGGCATGCCTCCTGACCTCCGTCAACTCTAGAATATGTCTTATAATGAGAAAGAGTCTTTCAAGGAATATGCTCAATGTTGGAGAGAACTCGTTTCTCAAGTTGAACCCCCTATAGCAGAAAAGGAGCTTACTGGAATGTTCATGGACACCCTGTCTCCATTCTATTAGAAATAGATAATTGACAGTATCTCTTCAAGCTTCACAGATTTGGTGGCTATTGGCCATAGGCAGGAGGAAGGACTCAAGAATGGTAAGCTATCTAAGGTTGCTGAATCTTCTAATGGTGCGAAAAAATCCTATGGGAATTTTCAGAAGAAGAGGGAAGATTAGACTAATATTTTCATGATTGAAGCAAGAAGGCCTCATCCCCGACCTTAGTATGTTGATCACCCTATTGTTACTGATGTTGCTGCTCCACGACTAGCTCAGGTTCCTCAACGTCGAGCTGTTGGACAGAACTAGTACTGTAATAGGAATCAATTTGATCCTATTCCCATAACGTACACTGAACTTTATCCTTGTCTGGTTCAACAAGGTTTAATTACCACGAGGACTCTCCCTCCTCCATAAAATTCTCTTCCAGCTAGATTCAGATCTGATCTTCATTGTGTATTCCATGAAGGCGCCGCAGGTCACGACTTGGAAAATTGCTATGCAGTGAAGGCCATAGTGCATGATCTAATTAAGGTCGGAATCCTTAGCTTTCAAGACTCCAATCATAAGGTCAACAATAATCCTCTTCCAAGGAATGAAAAGTGAAGCTTTGGTCGACCTCAGCCAGCTATTCTCCTAAAAGCCAGTGTTTCAGACAGGACAACTCATCCTTGTTACTAATTAGTCACTAGGCCATATTTCTTGTTGTTTGCATTTTCCTTATTTTTTACTAGCTATTTGCATTCAAATTATGTTTGTACTTTCGTAATTAATGAAATGAGCATTGCAACTTTTTGATTCAATTCATTTTGTCCATTATTTACATCTTTATGCTTTCCTTTTCAAAAAATATTTATCTCTTTTCCACTTTCTGTTTGATTGTGCAAAGATTTAAGGGAGGATGATGAAAAGTTTATACCTATAATTATTGTCGGTATGCTTTCAATCAAACTTTTCTGATGATGTAAGGCGTTGTTTCAACTCCCAAACACTAGAGAAATAAGGAAGTTATTCCCTTGTCAACCCCTTCGAGCTTAGAAGTTGGAGTTCCTTTCTCTACAAAAATCGCAATCTTAACCTTGGGATGGGTAGTTCTCAGTTAACTTGGTTATGGGTTCATGCAAGACACCTTTCATATAAAGGTTGCAACCACAATTTTTTCCTTCACACACAGCAAGCAAGTGTCGAAGATGTCTTTCAATTCAAAAGCCAATTATGTTTCACCGTAATCATTAAGCTGGTTAGTCACTATCCTTACTCAAAGAATGAGCTGAGTCCCTTTCAGAGCAAAATCTAAGAAAGATGGGAAGCTCATGACCTTGCCTTATACAAAAAGGTTTGTATGATAACCAAAAAGAGGAGATTTTTAAATCCTCGTCCTGAAAACCCTCAATGGAAAAAGTAATCAAATGTTATAGGGAAGTAGTGACTGCCTTTTCAAAGGTCCCTTGACTTCTGAGCCATCATCATTGCTATCATGGGTGCAATTTCCAACCTGTGGGAACTTGAGCACATAATTTAAGTTAATTGAGCGTAAGATAGAAGATCATCATGAAGATTGGGTGGGTGCAAATAATCTTTGACCCTTTATCCTTTGTTTCATAAACCGTGAACCAGACCATGTTACAACCCTCAAAAGACTTAGTTGAAGTAAGGTTATTTTGAAAGCATACTACAGTAAGGTTGCGTAAACTGACTCCAAAAGATTTTTGTAAATAAATTACTTTGGTATTACACCTTTGCTTTACACTTTGAGTGTCTTGAACCGCTGTGTTCTGACTAATGACTCACATGTTTTGCATCATTCCAAAAATGATTTTGTTTCAAAAGTTGCATGACCTTTGCATTAAAATTACCATGTTTGTATAAGCACTTTTGTTTCCAAATTGGTTTCCTCTCAAACAATTTTCAAATAGTTAAGAAACTTGTTCGGTGATCCTATTAGGGGCAAGTTCCTTCCGAATCCTGTTGAGAATCAGTTCAAGATTGGTTGTTCAGTGCAAGTCATATGTAGAATCAGACAAGGTGAAACAATGATCAGTTCATCTACAACAGTCAGCTAATTTGGGGAAATTTTACTTGAAGAATCCCCAAGAAGCTCTTCATCCTTCTTACAAGGATCATCAACTTGATATAGTTTATCAGTGTGGCAGAGATGTGTTTAGTAGTAGCATCTTTAGTCCCTCAGCAGAATGGCAGTAATCTTCGTGTTGAGGAATCATTCTTCTGGTCTTGTCTTCTCCCTAAAAGAGTCGAGCCATGTCGTCGACATCTGCATTGCACTTGCATTTGATCAAATATCATCTGCATAGCACGAGTGTTTCATCATCATTTGCATTAACCATAGGTTGTGTTGCTATCAACGTCTCACCTTGTGGTCAAAGTTCAACTTACTTGACACCCACCAAAGTAGATTTTGTGTCTGTGTGTTCTTCCTTTCATCCAATGCTTTCTTAGATATTATGATTCCTTTCATTCAAAGCATTGGGTGTCACATATGTTTGTCTCTCTGATGTTTTCCCAGATTGAGCCTTTTTATTCTGACGTTTTCCCACAACTCTCCCTTTGTGTTATCTTATGTTTTTCCAGATATTCCCTTTTGATTATGATGCGTTTCCAAAA